>JANJGN010000030.1:21837287-22437287 GCA_026770705.1 Isurus oxyrinchus
TGTGTGTGTGGGCTGGGGGGTGTGTGTATGGGCTGAGGTGTGTGTGTGTGGGCTGGGGGGGTGTGTGTATGGGCTGGGGTGTGTGTGTGTGGGGGGGTGGGTGTGTGTGTATTTGGATGAGTATCTATGTCAGTTTAATAGCAACTTCCAAATTGGATGTCAGTTACCCTCTAAATATTTCTAGGGTTTTTATTAAAAACTTCACTGACTGACTTAATGGAATTATCACTTAAAATAAACAGATGGGAGCAGTTCACATTCTCAGCCACATCTGCAGTAAATCAATTAGTAATTGAACAAAGGCTTTTTCAAGTTTTCTTTTAAAAAATGCAAGATTACGAATTGGCAGAATTGAGAATAAATATCCAGCTGCAGTGCCAATAATATCCTCATGGTGGCGATAGAGTGCCAAAACTAGACTAGCTCCTCATCACCATCTGTGGGTTGTTCCTGGTAGTGCAGAGGCCTCCTCCAATATTTACCCTTCGCTACTACACACAGCATTGTGACAATGGCCAGATAATCTGTTTTAGTGATAAATATTGGCCAGGCTACTGGGGATAACTCCTTTGCCCTTCTTTGAAATAACGCCTAGCGACCTTTTACGTCAACCTGTGAGGGCAGACAGATCCTTGGTTAAACATCTCTTCCCAAAGATGATACATCTCCAACATGCAGCACTCCCTCAGTACTACACTGGGAGTGTCAGCCTGGACATAGTGCTTAGGTCTCTGGAGTGGGACATGAACCCACAACCATCTGACTCAGTGGCCCAAGTGCTATTCACTGAGCCATGGCTGGCACTGTTAGATGTGCTGAGAGTTGGAGGAGGCTCATGTGGATCATAAAGACCTGCAGGGATTAGTGGGGCTGTATCTGTTTCTATATGGTACACTCGTACACAGTAACATTCGTGCCACACAAGCATTGACCATCTCCGACAAGAGAGAATCTAACCATCGCCCCCTTGACTGAAATCCCCCACTATCAACATCCTGGGCTTATCGTTCGCCAGAAACTGAACTGGAGCATCCCTATAGATACTGTGGCCACACAAGCAGGTCAGAGACAGGGAATCCTGCGGTGAGCAACTCACCTCCTGACTCCGCAAAGCCTGTCCGACACCTACAAGGCGCAAGGGAGGAGTGTGATGGAATATGTTCCACTTGCCTGGATGAGTGCAGCTCCAACATCACTCATGAACCTCAACACCATCCTGGACAAAGCAGCCCACCTGATTGGCACCCCATCCACCACCTTCAACATTCACTCCCCCCACCACCAACACACAGTGGCAGCAGTGTATGTACCATCTACAAGATGCACTGCAGGTACTCACCAAGGCTCCCTAGGCAGCACCTTCCAAACCCATGACCTCTACGATTTAGATCAAGGACAGCAGATACATGGGAACACCACCACCTGGAAGTTCCCCTCCAAGTCACTCAACATCCTGACTTGAAAATATATCACCGTTCCTTCACTGTCGCTGGGTCAAAATCCTGGAACTCCCTCCCTACCAGCACTATGGGTGTACCTACACCACATGGACTGCAGCGGTTCAAGAAGGCAGCTCACCACCACCTTCTCAAGGGGCAATTAGGGATGGGCAATAAATGCTGGGCCCAGCCAGCGATGACCACATGCCATCAACAAATAAAAAAATTCATTCAGTGTTGTTCTGTGAAGGTTGGGGAAGAGGGACCGTGTCCAAGAGCAGATTTGACTGCTGGAACTCACATTCTGGCCTCACAGTTGCAGAGTGTTAACTGGGGCACTGACAGAATGAGACGAAGCAAAGGGTCCCATGGGGAGCTCCACCCAGTTGACTGGAGGGGGTGGGGGGAGGGGTGGAGGTGAGCGGCAAGTGGGGGAGGGGGGTAGAGGAAGAACCCGAGAGGGGGTGGGATTCATCACAGGAAAACCCCACTGTTGTCCCGTGGGGCTGGGGAAGATGGAATGGCGGCCAATTCTAACTGAGCTCACTCTGCTCTGAAGCTCCGGGTTGTATGAGGTTTGCTGAAAGCAGCTATGGACGTTTCTAACCGTGGGTCTTATTCCCCTCTCCAGCCGCTGTATGACCAACAGGGGATGACAGCGATGGGCCAATCAGTCAGCTTCGACCGGCCATACCTGGCTGCACAACAAGGCATCATGCGCCAGAAATCAATGGGTAAGAGAGTAGCAGGAGCGTCTCGCTTGTTGTGGGAGATATATCAGCCTATCAGAGGAGGCCAGTCAGCTCATTGAGCACCACTATTCAGTAAGATCGTGGCTGATCTTTCACTTCCCTACCCAATCCCCTTATCCCTGGGTTCCCGCAGAATCCAAAGTACAATCACTCCCAGTCTGGAATATATTCAACAACGGAGAGCCGCTGAGCAGCGGTACCGAATTCCAAACATTCACAATCCCTCTGAGAAGAGATAGTTCTCGTCATCTAAGTCCAGAAGTACCAGCTCCATATCCCTCAATCGGGCTTAGTCTTGACCCACCGAGTGTTATACAGTGTCAGACCTGTCCCCACCAGTACTGTACCCCAGTGTATTACACTGACAGAATTGTCCCCACCAGTACTGTACCCCAGTGTATTACACTGACAGAATTGTCCCCACCAGTACTGTACCCCAGTGTTATAGTGACAGACCCGTCCCCACCAGTACTGTACCCCAGTGTTGTACAGTGACAGACCTGTCCCCACTGTTACTGTACCCCAGTGTTATACAGTGTCAGACATGTCCCCAACAGTACTGTACCCCAGTGTTATACAGTGAAAGACCTGTCCCCACCAGTACTGCACCCAGTGTTATACAGTGACAGACCTGTCCCCACCAGTACTGCACCCAGTGTTATACAGTGACAGACCTGTCCCCACCGGTACTGTACCCCAGTGTTATACAGTGACAGACATGTCCCCAGCAGTACTGTACCCCAGTGTTATACAGTGACAGACCTGTCCCCACCAGTACTGTACCCGTGTTATACAGTGACAGACGTGTCCCCAGCAGTACTGTACCCCAGTGTTATACAGTGACAGACCCGTCCCCACCAGTACTGTACCCCAGTGTTATACAGTGAAAGACCTGTCCCCACTGGTACTGTATCCCAGTGTTAGACCGTGACAGACATGTCCCCAGCAGTACTGTACCCCAGTGTTATACAGTGACAGACCCGTCCCCACCGGTACTGTACCCCAGTGTTATCCAGCAACAGACCTATCCCCACCAGTATTGCACCCCAGTGTTATACAGTGACACACCTGTCCCCACCAGTACTGTACCCCAGTGTAATACAGTGATAGACCTGTCCCCACCGGTACTGTGCCCAAGTGTTATACACTGACAGACCTGTCCCCACAAGTAATGTACCCCAGTGTTATACAGTGACAGACCTGTCCCCACTGGTACTGTACCCCAGTGTTATACAGTGACAGACCTGTCCCCACAAGTAATGTACCCCAGTGCTATACAGTGACAGACATGTCCCCACCAGTCCTGCACCCAGTGTTATACAGTGACAGACCTGTCCCCACAGGTACTGTACCCCAGTGTTAGACAGTGACAGACCTGTCCCCACAAGTATTGTACCCCAGTGTTATACAGTGACAGACATGTCCCCAGCAATACTGTACCCCAGTGTTATACAGTGACAGACCTGTACCCACCGATACTGTACCCGTGTTATACAGTGACAGACCTGTTCCCACCAGTACTGTACCCCAGTGTTATACAGTGACAGACCTGTCCCCACCAGTACTGCACCTCAGTGTTATACAGTGCCAGAACTGTCCCCACAAGTAATGTACCCCAGTGCTATACAGTGACAGACATGTCCCCACCAGTCCTGCACCCAGTGTTATACAGTGACAGACCTGTCCCCACTGGTACTGTACCCCAGTGTTAGACAGTGACAGACCTGTCCCCACAAGTATTGTACCCTAGTGTTATACAGTGACAGACATGTCCCCAGCAATACTGTACCCCAGTGTTATACAGTGACAGACCTGTACCCACCGATACTGTACCCATGTTATACAGTGACAGACCTGTCCCCACCAGTACTGTACCCCAGTGTTATACAGTGACAGACATGTCCCCACCGATACTGTAACCCAGTGTTGTACAGTGAAAGACCTGTCCCCACCGGTACTGTACCACATTGTTATACAGTGACAGACCTGTCCCCACCGGTACTGTATCCCAGTGTTATACAGTGACAGACCCGTCCCCACCAATACTGTACCCCAGTGTTTTACAGTGACAGACCCGTCCCCACCGATACAGTACCCCAGTGTTATACACTGGCAGACCTGTCCCCGCCAGTACTGTACCCCAGTGTTATACAATGTCAGACCTGTCCCCACCAGTACTGTACTCCAGTGTTATACATTGACAGCCCTGTCCCAACCAGTACTGTACTCCAGTGTTATACATGACAGACCTATCCCCACCAGAAATGAACCCCAGTGTTATACAGTGACAGACCTGTCCCCGCCAGTACTGTACCCGTGTTATGCAGTGACAGACCTGTCCCCACCAGTACTATGCCCCAGTGTTATACAGTGACAGACCTGTCACTACTGTACTGTCTCCGAGAGTCATACAGTGACAGACCTGTCCCCACCAGTACTGTGCTCCAGTATTATACAGTGACAGACCTGTCCCCACCGGTCCTGTGCCCAAGTGTTATACAGTGACAGACATGTCCCCACCAGTACTGTACCCCGGTGTTATACAATAACAGACATGTCCCCGCCAGTACTGTACTCCAGTGTTATGCAGTGACAGACCTGTCCCCACCAGTACTGTATCCAGTGTTATACAGTGACAGACCTGTCCCTACTGTACTGTCTCCCACAGTTATAATGTGACAGACCTGTCTGCAGCGGTACTGTACCACAGCGTAATGCAGTGACAGACCTGTCCCCACTATGACTGTACCCCAATGTGAAACAGGTACAGATCCGTCCCAACAGTACTGCACCACTGTGTAATGCAGTGACAGACCTGTCCCCACCAGTACTGTATCGCAGTGTTATACAGTTACAGCCCTGCCTCCACCAGTACTGTACCCCAGTGTTATGCAGTGACAGACCTGCCCCAACCAGTACTATGCCCCAGTGTTATGCAGTGACAGATCTGTCCCCACCAGTAGTATGCCCCAGTGTTATACAATGACAGACCTGTCCCTACTGTACTGTCTCCCAGAGTTATACTGTAACAGACCTGTCAGCAGCGGTACTGTACCACAGTTTAATGCAGTGACAGACCTGTCTCAACCAGTACAGTACCCCAGTGTTATACAGTGACAGACTCATCCCCACCAGTACTGTGCCCCAGTGTTATGCTGTGACAGATCTGTCCCCACCAGCACTGTACCCCAGTGTTATACACTGACAGACCTGTCCCCACCAGTACCTTACCCCAGTATTATACACTGACAGACCTGTCCCCACCAGTACTGTACCCCAGTGTTATACACTGACAGACCTGTCCCCACCAGTACCTTACCCCAGTGTTATACACTGACAGACCTGTCCCCACCAGTACTGTACCCCAGTGTTATGCAATGTCAGCCCTGTCCTCACCAGTACCGTAATCCTGTGTTATACAGTGACAGCCCTGTCCCAACCAGTACTGTACTCCAGTGTTTTACACTGACAGACCCGACCCAACCAGTACTGTACCCCAGTGTTATACGCTGACAGACCATCCCCACTAGTACTGTACCCCAGTGTTATACAGTGACAGACCTGTCCCCACTGATACTGTACCTCAGTGTAATACAGTGACTGAGCTGTCCTCACCAGTACAGTACCCCAGCGTTATACAGTGACAGACCTGTCCCCACCGAAACCGTACCCCAGTATTATACAGTGACAGACCTGTCCCCACAGGTACTGTGCCCAAATGTTATACAGTGACAGACATGTCCCCACCAGTACTGTACCCAGTGTTCTACAGTGACTGACCTGTCCCCAGCAGTACTGTACCCCAGTGTTATACAGTGACAGACCTGTCCCCACCGGTCCTGTGCCCAAGTGTTATACAGTGATAGACATGTCCCCACCAGTACTGTACCCCAGTGTTATACACTTACAGACCTGTCCCCACAGGTACTGTACCCCAGTGTTTTCTGTGACAGACCTGTCCCCACCAGTACTGTACCCCAGTGTTATACAGTGACAGACCTGTCCCCACCGGTCCTGTGCCCAAGTGTTATACAGTGACAGACCTGTCCCCACCGGTACTGTACCCCAGTGTTATACACTGACAGACTTGTCCCCACAGGTACTGTACCCCAGTGTTTTCTGTGACAGACCTGTCCCCACCAGTACTGTACCCCAGTGTTATACATTGACAGATCTGTCCCCACCAGTACTGTACCCCAGTGTTATACGTTGACAGGCCTGTCCCCACTGGTACTGTACCCCAGTGTTTTACAGTGACAGACCAGTCCCCACAGTACTGTACCCCAGTGTTATACAGTGACAGACCTGTCCCCACCGGTTCTGTAGCCCAGTGTTATACAGTGACAGACATGTCCCCAGCAGTACTGTACCCCTGTGTTATTCAGTGACTGTCCTGTCCCACTGGTACTGTACCTCAGTGTTATACAGTGACAGACATGTCCCCACCGATTCTGTACCCCAGTGTTGTACAGTGAAAGACCTGTCCCCACCGGTACTGTAACCCAGTGTTACACTGTGATAGATCCGTCCTCACCAGTACTGTACTCCAGTGTTTTACACTGACAGACCCGACCCATCCAGTGCTGTACCCCAGTGTTATACGCTGACAGACCATCCCCA
This sequence comes from Isurus oxyrinchus, assembly GCA_026770705.1. Lineage (NCBI taxonomy): Eukaryota > Metazoa > Chordata > Chondrichthyes > Lamniformes > Lamnidae > Isurus > Isurus oxyrinchus. Next base: position 21,844,099 of record JANJGN010000030.1, read on the forward strand.
CCAGTACTGTACCCAGTGTTATGCGGCAACAGACCTGTCCCCACAGTACTGTACCCCAGTGTTATACAGTGACAGACCTGTCCCCACCGATACTGTACCCCAGTGTAATACAGTGACTGAGCTGTCCTCACCAGTACAGTACCCCAGCGTTATACAGTGACAGACCTGTCCCCACCGAAACCGTACCCCAGTATTATACAGTGACAGACCTGTCCCCACAGGTACTGTGCCCAAATGTTATACAGTGACAGACATGTCCCCACCAGTACTGTACCCAGTGTTCTACAGTGACTGACCTGTCCCCAGCAGTACTGTACCCCAGTGTTATACAGTGACAGACCTGTCCCCACCGGTCCTGTGCCCAAGTGTTATACAGTGACAGACATGTCCCCACCAGTACTGTACCCCAGTGTTATACAGTGACAGACCTGTCCCCACCGGTCCTGTGCCCAAGTGTTATACAGTGATAGACATGTCCCCACCAGTACTGTACCCCAGTGTTATACACTTACAGACCTGTCCCCACAGGTACTGTACCCCAGTGTTTTCTGTGACAGACCTGTCCCCACCAGTACTGTACCCCAGTGTTATACAGTGACAGACCTGTCCCCACCGGTCCTGTGCCCAAGTGTTATACAGTGACAGACATGTCCCCACCAGTACTGTACCCCAGTGTTATACAGTGACAGACCTGTCCCCACCGGTACTGTACCCCAGTGTTATACACTGACAGACTTGTCCCCACAGGTACTGTACCCCAGTGTTTTCTGTGACAGACCTGTCCCCACCAGTACTGTACCCCAGTGTTATACACTGACAGATCTGTCCCCACCAGTACTGTACCCCAGTGTTATACGTTGACAGGCCTGTCCCCACTGGTACTGTACCCCAGTGTTTTACAGTGACAGACCCGTCCCCACCAGTACTGTACCCAGTGTTATCCGGCAACAGACCAGTCCCCACAGTACTGTACCCCAGTGTTATACAGTGACAGACATGTCCCCAGCAGTACTGTACCCCTGTGTTATTCAGTGACTGTCCTGTCCCACCGGTACTGTACCTCAGTGTTATACAGTGACAGACATGTCCCCACCGATTCTGTACCCCAGTGTTGTACAGTGAAAGACCTGTCCCCACCGGTACTGTAACCCAGTGTTACACTGTGATAGATCCGTCCTCACCAGTACTGTACTCCAGTGTTTTACACTGACAGACCCGACCCATCCAGTGCTGTACCCCAGTGTTATACGCCTCCAGACCATCCCCACCAGTACTGTACCCAGTGTTATGCGGCAACAGACCTGTCCCCACAGTACTGTACCCCAGTGTTATATAGTGACAGATCTGTCCCCACCGATTCTGTACCCCAGTGTTATACAGTGACAGACATGTCCCCAGCAGTACTGTACCCCTGTGTTATTCAGTGACAGTCCTGTCCCACCGGTACTGTACCTCAGTGTTATACAGTGACAGACATGTCCCCACTGATTCTGTACCCCAGTGTTGTACAGTGAAAGACCTGTCCCCACCGGTAATGTACTCCATTGTTATACAGTGAAAGACTTGTCCCCACCGTTACTGTATCCCAGTGTTATACAGTGACAGACCCGTCCACGCCAGTACTGTACCCCAGTGTTATACACTGACAGACCTGTCCCCACAAGTACTGTAGCCCAGTGTTATACAGTGACAGACATGTCCCCAGCAGTACTGTAGCCCTGTGTTATACAGTGACAGACCTGTCCCCACCGATACTGTACCCCAGTGTTATACAGTGACAGACCTGTCCCCACCGATACTGTAACCCAGTGTAATACAATGACTGAGCTGTCCTCCCCAGTACAGTACCCCAGCGTTATAGTGACAGACCTGTCCCCACCGAAACCGTACCCCAGTATTATACAGTGACAGACCTGTCCCCACCGGTACTGTACCCCAGTGTTATACATTGACAGACCTGTCCCCACCAGTACTGTACCCCAGTGTTTTACAGTGACAGACCCGTCCCCACCAGTACTGTACCCAGTGTTATCCGGCAACAGACCTGTCCCCACAGTACTGTACCCCAGTGTTATACAGTGACAGACCTGTCCCCACCGGTTCTGTACCCCAGTGTTATACAGTGACAGACACGTCTCCAGCAATACTGTACCCCAGTGTTATACAGTGACAGACCTGTACCCACCGATTCTGTACCTCAGTGTTATACAGTGACAGACCTGTCCTAACCAGTACTGTTCCCCAGTGTTGTACAGTGAAAGACCTGTCCCCACCGGTAATGTACCCAATTGTTATACAGTGAAAGACCTGTCCCCACCGGTACTGTATCCCAGTGTTATACAGTGACAGACCCGTCCCCGCCAGTACTGTACCCCAGTGTTATACACTGACAGACCTGTCCCCACAAGTACTGTAGCCCCAGTGTTATACAGTGACAGACATGTCCCCAGCAGTACTGTAGCCCTGTGTTCTACAGTGACAGACCTCTCCCCACCAGTACTGTACCCCAGTGTTATGCACTGACAGACCTGTCCACACCAGTACCTTACCCCAGTGTTATACACTGACAGACCTGTCCCCACCAGTACTGTACCCCAGTGTTATTCAATGTCTGCCCTGTCTTCACCAGTACCGTACTCCTGTGTTATACACTGACAGACCTGTCCCCACAAGTACTGTAGCCCCAGTGTTATACAGTGACAGACATGTCCCCAGCAGTACTGTAGCCCTGTGTTCTACAGTGACAGCCCTCTCCCCACCAGTACTGTACCCCAGTGTTATGCACTGACAGACCTGTCCCCACCAGTACCTTACCCCAGTGTTATACACTGACAGACCTGTCCCCACCAGTACTGTACCCCAGTGTTATTCAATGTCTGCCCTGTCCTCACCAGTACCGTACTCCTGTGTTATACAGTGACAGCCCTGTCCCAACCAGTACTTTACTCCAGTGTTATACAGTGACAGACCTAGCCCCACCAGAAGTGAACCCCAGTTTTATACAGTGACAGATCTGTCCCCACCAGTACTGTACTCCAGTGTTATGCAGTGACAGACCTGTCCCCACCAGTACTATGCCCCAGTGTTATACAGTGACAGACCTGTCCCCACCGGTCCTGTGCCCAAATGTTATACAGTGACAGACATGTCCCCACCAGTACTGTACCCCAGTGCTATACAGTGACAGACCTGTCCCCACCGGTCCTGTGCCCAAGTGTTATACAGTGACAGACATGTCCCCACCAGTACTGTACCCCAGTGTTATACAGTGACAGACTTGTCCCCACAGGTACTGTACCCCAGTGTTTTCTGTGACAGACCTGTCCCCACCAGTACTGTACCCCTGTGTTATACATTGACAGACTTGTCCCCACCAGTACTGTACCCCAGTGTTATACATGGACAGATCTGTCCCCACCAGTACTGTACCCCAGTGTTATACGTTGACAGGCCTGTCCCCACTGGTACTGTACCCCAGTGTTTTACAGTGACAGACCCGTCCCCACCAGTACTGTACCCAGTGTTATCCGGCAACAGACCTGTCCCCACAGTACTGTACCCCAGTGTTATACAGTGACAGACCTGTCCCCACCGATTCTGTACCCCAGTGTTATACAGTGACAGACATGTCCCCAGCAGTACTGTACCCCTGTGTTATTCAGTGACAGTCCCGTCCCACCGGTACTGTACCTCAGTGTTATACAGTGACAGACATGTCCCCACTGATTCTGTACCCCAGTGTTATACAGTGAAAGACCTGTCCCCACCGGTAATGTACCCCATTGTCATACAGTGAAAGACCTGTCCCCACCGGTACTGTATCCCAGTGTTATACAGTGACAGACCCGTCCACGCCAGTACTGTACCCCAGTGTTATACACTGACAGACCTGTCCCCACAAGTACTGTAGCCCAGTGTTATACAGTGACAGACATGTCCCCAGCAGTACTGTAGCCCTGTGTTATACAGTGACAGACCTGTCCCCACCGATACTGTACCCCAGTGTTATACAGTGACAGACCTGTCCCCACCGATACTGTACCCCAGTGTAATATAGTGACTGAGCTGTCCTCACCAGTACAGTACCCCAGCGTTATACAGTGACAGATCTGTCCCCACCGAAACCGTACGCCAGTATTATACAGTGACAGACCTGTCCCCACCGGTACTGTGCCCAAATGTTATACAGTGACAGACATGTCCCCACCAGTACTGTACCCAGTGTTCTACAGTGACTGACCTGTCCCCAGCAGTACTGTACCCCAGTGTTATACAGTGTCAGACCTGTCCCCACCGGTACTGTGCCCAAATGTTATACAGTGACTGACCTGTCCCCAGCAGTACTGTACCCCAGTGTTATACAGTGTCAGACCTGTCCCCACCGGTACTGTGCCCAAATGTTATACAGTGTCTGACCTGTCCCCAGCAGTACTGTACCCCAGTGTTATACAGTGACAGACCTGTCCCCACCAGTACTGTACCCCAGTGTTATACACTTACAGACCTGTCCCCACAGGTACTGTACCCCAGTGTTTTCTGTGACAGGCCTGTCCCCACCAGTACTGTACCCCAGTGTTATACATTGACAGACTTGTCCCCACCAGTACTGTACCCCAGTGTTATACATTGACAGGCCTGTCCCCACTGGTACTGTACCCCAGTGTTTTACAGTGACAGACCCGTCCCCACCAGTACTGGACCCAGTGTCATCCGGCAACAGACCTGTCCCCACAGTACTGTACCCCAGTGTTATACAGTGACAGACCTGTCCCCACCGGTTCTGTACCCCAGTGTTATACAGTGACAGACATGTCCCCAGCAGTACTGTACCCCTGTGTTAGTCAGTGACAGACCTGCCCACAAATACTGTACCCCAGTGTTATACAGTGACAGACATGTCTCCAGCAATACTGTACCCCAGTGTTATACAGTGACAGACCTGTACCCACCGATTCTGTACCTCAGTGTTATACAGTGACAGACCTGTCCTAACCAGTACTGTTCCCCAGTGTTGTACAGTGAAAGACCTGTCCCCACCGGTAATGTACCCAATTGTTATACAGTGAAAGACCTGTCCCCACCGGTACTGTATCCCAGTGTTATACAGTGACAGACCCGTCCCCGCCAGTACTGTACCCCAGTGTTATACACTGACAGACCTGTCCCCACAAGTACTGTAGCCCAGTGTTATACAGTGACAGACATGTCCCCAGCAGTACTGTAGTCCTGTGTTCTACAGTGACAGACCTCTCCCCACCAGTACTGTACCCCAGTGTTATGCACTGACAGACCTGTCCCCACCAGTACCTTACCCCAGTGTTACACACTGACAGACCTGTCCCCACCAGTACTGTACCCCAGTGTTATTCAATGTCTGCCCTGTCCTCACCAGTACCGTACTCCTGTGTTATACAGTGACAGCCCTGTCCCAACCAGTACTGTACTCCAGTGTTATACAGTGACAGACCTATCCCCACCAGAAGTGAACCCCAGTATTATACAGTGACAGATCTGTCCCCACCAGTACTGTACTCCAGTTTTATACAATGACAGACCTGTCCCCACCGGTCCTGTGCCCAAATGTTATACAGTGACAGACATGTCCCCACCAGTACTGTACCCCAGTGTTATACAGTGACAGACCTGTCCCCACCGGTCCTGTGCCCAAGTGTTATACAGTGACAGACATGTCCCCACCAGTACTGTACCCCAGTGTTATACAGTGACAGACCTGTCCCCACCGGTACTGTACCCCAGTGTTATACACTGACAGACTTCCCCACCAGTACTGTACCCCAGTGTTATACATTGACAGATCTGTCCCCACCAGTACTGTACCCCAGTGTTATACGTTGACAGGCCTGTCCCCACTGGTACTGTACCCCAGTGTTTTACAGTGACAGACCCGTCCCCACCAGTACTGTACCCAGTGTTATCCGGCAACAGACCTGTCCCCAGCGGTCCTGTGCCCAAATGTTATACAGTGACAGACATGTCCCCACCAGTACTGTACCCCAGTGTTATACAGTGACAGACCTGTCCCCACCGGTCCTGTGCCCAAGTGTTATACACTGACAGACCTGTCCCCACCAGTACTGTACCCCAGTGTTATTCAATGTCTGCCCTATCCTCACCAGTACCGTACTCCTGTGTTATACAGTGACAGATCTGTCCCCACCAGTACTGTACTCCAGTGTTATGCAGTGACAGACCTGTCCCCACCAGTACTATGCCCCAGTGTTATACAGTGACAGACCTGTCACTACTGTACTGTCTCCGAGAGTTATACTGTGACAGACCTGTCTGCAGCAGTACTGTACCACAGTGTAATGCAGTGACAGACCTGTCCCCACCAGTACTGTGCTCCAGTATTATACAGTGACAGAGCTGTCCCAACCAGTACTGTACTCCAGTGTTATGCAGTGACAGACCTGTCCCCACCAGTACTATTCCACAGTGTTATGCAGTGACAGATCTGTCCCCACCAGTACTGTTCCCCAGTGTTGTACAGTGACAGACCTGTCCCCACCGGTACTTTTACCCAGTGTTACACTGTGATAGATCCGTCCCCACCAGTACTGTACTCCAGTGTTTTACACTGACAGACCCGACCCAACCAGTACTGTACCCCAGTGTTATACGCTGACAGACCATCCCCACCAGTACTGTATCCCAGTGTTATATAGTGACAGACCCGTCCCCACCAGTACTGTACCCCAGTGTTATACCCTGACAGACCATCCCCACCAGTACTGTAGCCCAGTGTTATACAGTGACGGACCTGTCCCCACCGATACTGTACCCCAGTGTTATACACTGACAGACTTGTCCCCACTGGGACTGTACCCGTGTTTTCTGTGACAGACCTGTCCCCACCAGTACTGTTCTCCAGTGTTATACATTGACAGACTTGTCCCCACCAGTACTGTACCCCAGTGTTATACATTGACAGATCTGTCCCCACCAGTACTGTACCCCAGTGTTGTACAGTGAAAGACCTATCCCCACCGGTAATGTACCCCATTGTTATACAGTGAAAGACCTGTCCCCACCAGTACTGTACTCCAGTGTTATGCAGTGACAGACCTGTCCCCACCAGTACTATGCCCCAGTGTTAAACAGTGACAGACCTGTCACTACTGTACTGTCTCCAAGAGTTATACTGTGACAGACTTGTCTGCAGCGGTACTGTGCCACAGTGTAATGCAGTGACAGACCCGTCCCCACCAGTACTGTACCCAGTGTTATCCGGCAACAGACCTGTCCCCACAGTACTGTACCCCAGTGTTATACAGTGACACACCCGTCCCCACCGGCTCTGTACCCCAGTGTTATACAGTGACCGACCTGTCCTAACCAGTACTGTTCCCCAGTGTTGTACAGTGAAAGACCTATCCCCACCGGTAATGTACCCCATTGTTATACAGTGAAAGACCTGTCCCCACCGGTACTGTATCCCAGTGTTATACAGTGACAGACCCGTCCCCGCCAGTACTGTACCCCAGTGTTATACACTGACAGACCTGTCCCCACAAGTACTGTAGCCCAGTGTTATACAGTGACAGACATGTCCCCAGCAGTACAGTAGCCCCGTGTTCTACAGTGACAGACCTGTCCCCACCAGTACTGTACCCCAGTGTTATACACTGACAGACCTGTCCCCACCAGTACCTTACCCCAGTGTTATACACTGACAGACCTGTCCCCACCAGTACTGTACCCCAGTGTTAATCAATGTCAGCCCTGTCCTCACCAGTACCGTACTCCTGTGTTATACAGTGACAGCCCTGTCCCAACCAGTACTGTACTCCAGTGTTATACAGTGACAGAACTATCCCCACCAGAAGTGAACCCCAGTGTTATACAGTGACAGATCTGTCCCCACCAGTACTGTACTCCAGTGTTAAACAGTGACAGACCTGTCACTACTGTACTGTCTCCAAGAGTTATACTGTGACAGACTTGTCTGCAGCGGTACTGTGCCACAGTGTAATGCAGTGACAGACCTGTCCCCACCGGTACTGTAACCAAGTGTTACACTGTGATAGATCCGTCCCCACCAGTACTGTACTCCAGTGTTTTACACTGACAGACCAGACCCAACCAGTACTGTACCCCAGTGTTATACGCTGACAGACCATCCCCACCAGTACTGTAGCCCAGTGTTATACAGTGACAGACCCGTCCCCACCAGTACTGTAACCCAGTGTTATACAGTGACAGACCTGTCCCCACCAGTACTGTACTCCTGTGTTATACAGTGACAGACATGTCCCTACCAGTACTGTACCCCAGAGTTATACAGTGACAGACCTGTCCCCACAAGTACTGTAGCCCAGTGTTATACAATGTCAGACCTGTCCCCACCAGTACTGTACTCCAGTGTTATACAGTGACAGCCCTGTCCCCACCAGTACTGTACTCCAGTGTTATGCAGTGACAGACCTGTCCCCACAAGTACTGTACCCCAGTGTTATACACTGACAGACCTGTCCCCACCAGTACTGTGCCCCAGTGTTATGCAGTGACAGACCTGTGCCTGCCTGCACTGAACCTCAGTGTCACACAGTACCAGACCTGGCCCCACCAGTATTGTACCCCGTGTTATTCAGTGACAGACCTGTCCTAATCCGTATTGCACACCAGTGTTATACAGTGACAGATCTGTCCCCACCAGCACTGTATCTCAGTGTTATACAGTGACAGACCTGCCCCCACCAGCACTGTACCCCTGTGTAATACAGTCACCAACCTCTCAACATCAGTACTGTACCCGTGTTATACATGAACAGATCTGTCCCAACCAGCACAGTACCCCAGTTTTACACAGCGACAGAACTGTCAACACCAGTAGTGTGCCCCAGTGTTTTGCAGTGACAGACCTGTCCCCATCGTATTGTACCACAGTGCTTTACAGTCACAGACCTGTTCCCACTCGTACTGTTACCCCACAGGTTTACATTGACAGACCAGTCACTACCAATATTGTGCCCAGTTTTATGCAGTGACAGACCTGTCCACACCAGTACTGTACCCCAGTGTTAAACACTGACAGACCTGTCCCCACCAATACTGTACCCCAGTGTTATACACTGACAGACCCGTCCCCACCAGTACTGTACCCCAGTGTTATGCAGTGACAGACCCGTCCCCACCAGTACTGTACCCCGGTGTTATACAATGACAGACCTGTCCCCACCAGTACTGTACTCCAATGTTATGCAGTGACAGACCTGTCCCCACTAGTACTGTACCCCCCGTGTTATACAATGACAGACCGGTGCTCAACTGTCTCGTGGCGCAGAGTTACGTAGTGACTGACCTGTCCCCAACAGTACTGTATCCAGTGTTATACAGTGACAGACCTTTCCCCACCAGTACTGTACTCGAGTGTAATACAGTGACAGACCTAACCCCACCAGTACTGTATCCAGTGTTATACAGTGACAGACCTGTCCCCACTGTACTGTCTCCCACAGTTATACTGTGACAGACCTGTCCGCAGCGATACTGTACCACAGGGTAATTCAGTGACAGACCTGTCCCTACTGTACTGTCTCCCAGAGTTATACTGTAACAGACCTGTCAGCAGCGGTACTGTACCACAGTGTAATGCAGTGACAGACCTGTCCCCACTGTACTGTCTCCCACAGTTATACTGTGACAGACCTGTCCGCAGCGATACTGTACCACAGGGTAATGCAGTGACAGACCTGTCCCTACTGTACTGTCTCCCAGAGTTATACTGTAACAGACCTGTCAGCAGCGGTACTGTACCACAGTGTAATGCAGTGACAGACCTGTCCCCACCAGTACTGTACCCCAGTGATATACAGTGACAGACTCATCCCCACCAGTACTGTGCCCCAGTGTTATGCAGTGACAGATCTGTCCCCACCAGTACTGTACTCCAGTGTTATACAGTGACAGCCCTGTCCCCACCAGTACTGAACTCCAGTGTTATGAAGTGATAGACCTGTCCCCACCAGTACTGTGCCCCAGTGTTATGCAGTGACAGATCTGTCCCCACCAGTACTGTACTCCAGTGTTATACAGTGACAGCCCTGTCCCCACCAGTACTGAACTCCAGTGTTATGAAGTGATAGACCTGTCCCCACCAGTACTGTACCCCAGTGCTATACAGTGACAGACTCATCCCCACCAGTACTGTGCCCCAGTGTTATGCAGTGACAAATCTGTATCCACCAGTACTGTACTCCAGTGTTCTACAGTGACAGCCCGGTCCCCACCAGTACTGAACTCCAGTGTTATGCAGTGATAGACCTGTCCCCACCAGTACTGTACCCCAGTGTTATACAGTGACAGACCTGCCCCCACCAGCACTGTACCCCAGTGTTGTACAGTCACCGTCCTCTCCCCATCAGTACTGTACCCGTGTTATACAGGGACAGACCTGACCCAACCAGCACAGTACCCCAGTTTTACACAATGACAGACCTGTCACCACCAGTACTGTGTCCCAGTGTTCTGCAGTGCCAGACCTTTCCCCACTAGTACTCTACCCCAGTGTTTTGCAGTGACAGACCTGTCCCCATGGTATTGTACCACAGTGCTTTACAGTCACAGACCTGTTCCCACCAGTACTGTACCCCAGTGGGAGCAATGACAGACCCTTTCCCACCAGTACTGTACTCTAGTGTTATGCAGTTACAGGCCTGTCCCCACCAGTATTGTGCCCCAGTGTTATACAGTGACAGACCTGTCCCTACTGTACTGTCTCCCACAGTTATACTGTGACAGACCTGTCTGCAGCGGTACTGTACCACAGTGTTATGCAGTGATAGACCTGTCCCCACAATGACTGTACCCCAATGTGAAACAGTGACAGACACGTCCCCACAAGTACTGTGCCACAGTGTAATGCAGTGACAGACCTGTCCCCACCAGTACTGTACCCGTGTTATCCAGGGACAGAACTGTCCCCACCAGTACTGAACTCCAGTGTTATGCAGCGATAGACCTGTCCCCACCAGTACTGTACCCCAGTGTTATACAGTGACAGACCAGTCACCACCAGTATTGTGCCCAGATTTATGCATTGACACACCTGTCCCCACTGATCTGTACCCCAGTGTTGTACAGAGACAGACCTATCCCCAACATACTGTACCTCAGTGTTATACAGCCACAGTCCTCTCCTCACTAGTACTGTACCCCAGTGTTATACAGTGACAGACCTGTCCCCACCAATACTGTACCCCAGTGTTATACAACGACAGACCTGTCCCCACCAGCACTGTACTCTAGTGGTATGCAGTGACTGAGCTATACACACTGTACTGTACGTCAGTGTTATACAGTCGCAGACCTGTCCCCACCAGTACTGTACCTCAGTGTTATACAGTCGCAGACCTGTCCCCACCAGTACTGTACCCCGGTGTTATACAATGACAGACCTGTCCCCACCAGTACTGTACCCCAGTGTTATACAATGACAGACTGGTCCTCAACTGTCCCTTGGCGCAGAGTTACGCAGTGACTGACCTGTCCCCAACAGTACTGTATCCCAGTGTTATACAGTGACAGCCCTGTCCACACCAGTACTGTATCCAGTGTTACACAGTGACAGACCTGTCCCCACCAGTACTGTGCCCCAATGTTATACAGTGACAGCCCTGTCCCCAGCAGTACTGTATCCAGTGTTATACAGTGACAGACCCGTCCCAACCAGTACTGTGCCCCAGTGTTATACAGTGACAGACCTGTCCCCACCAGTACTGTATCCAGTGTTATACAGTGACAGACCTGTCCCTACTGTACTTTCTCCCACAGTTATACTGTGACAGACCTGTCTGCAGCGGTACTGTACCACAGTGTTATGCAGTGATAGACGTGTCCCCACTATGACCGAACCCCAATGTGAAACAGTGACAGACACGTCCCCACAAGTACTGTGCCCCAGTGTTGTACAGTCACCGACCTCTCCCCATCAGTACTGTACTCGTGTTATCCAGGGACAGAACTGTCCCAACCAGTACTGAACTCCAGTGTTATGCAGTGATAGACCTGTCCCCACCAGTACTGTGCCCCAGTGTTATGCAGTGACAGACTGTCCCCATCAGTACTGTACCCCAGTGTTGTACAGTCACCGATCTCTCCCCATCAGTACTGCACCCGTGTTATACAGGAACAGACCTGACCCAACCAGCACAGTACCCCAGTTTTATGCAATGACAGACCTGTCCCCACAAGTACTGTACCCCAGTGTTATACAGTGACAGACCAGTCCCCACCAATACTGTACCTCAGTGTTATACAGCGACAGACCTGTCCCCACCAATACTGTACCCCAGTGTTATACAGCGACAGACCTGTCCCCACCAGCACTGTACTCTAGTGGTATGCAGTGACTGAGCTGTACACACTGTACTGTACGTCAGTGTTATACAGTCGCAGACCTGTCCCCACCAGTACTGTACCTCAGTGTTATACAGTCGCAGACCTGTCCCCACCAGTACTGTACCCCGGTGTTATACAATGACAGACCTGTCCCCACCAGTACTGTACCCCAGTGTTATACAATGACAGACTGGTCCTCAACTGTCCCTTGGCGCAGAGTTACGCAGTGACTGACCTGTCCCCAACAGTACTGTATCCCAGTGTTATACAGTGACAGCCCTGTCCACACCAGTACTGTATCCAGTGTTACACAGTGACAGACCTGTCCCCACCAGTACTGTGCCCCAATGTTATACAGTGACAGCCCTGTCCCCAGCAGTACTGTATCCAGTGTTATACAGTGGCAGACCCGTCCCCACCATTACTGTGCCCCAGTGTTATACAGTGACAGACCTGTCCCCACCAGTACTGTATCCAGTGTTATACAGTGACAGACCTGTCCCTACTGTACTTTCGCCCACAGTTATACTGTGACAGACCTGTCTGCAGCGGAACTGTACCACAGTGTTATGCAGTGATAGACGTGTCCCCACTATGACCGAACCCCAATGTGAAACAGTGACAGACACGTCCCCACAAGTACTGTGCCCCAGTGTTGTACAGTCACCGACCTCTCCCCATCAGTACTGTACTCGTGTTATCCAGGGACAGAACTGTCCCAACCAGTACTGAACTTCAGTGTTATGCAGGGATAGACCTGTCCCCACCAGTACTGTGCCCCAGTGTTATACAGCCACAGTCCTCTCCCCACTAGTACTGTACCCCAGTGTTATACAGTGACAGACCAGTCCCCACCAATACTGTACCCCAGTGTTATACAGCGACAGACCTGTCCCCACCAATACTGTACCCCAGTGTTATACAGCGACAGACCTGTCCCCACCAGCACTGTACCCCCGTGTTATACAGTGACAGACCAGTCACCACCAGTATTGTGCCCAGATTTATGCAGTGACTGAGCTGTACCCACCGTACTGTACCTCAGTGTTATACAGTCGCAGACCTGTCCCCACCAGTACTGTACATCAGTGTTATTCAGTCACAGACCTGTCCCCACCAGTACTGTACCCCGGTGTTATACAATGACAGACCTGTCCCCACCAGTACTGTACCCCCGTGTTATAAAATGACAGACCGGTCCTCAACTGTCACGTGGCACAGAGTTACGCAGTGACAGACCTGACCCCACCAGCACTGTAACCCAGTGTTATACAGTGACAGACCTGCCCCCACCAGCACTGTACCCAGTGTTCTACAGTGACTGACCTGTCCCCAGCAGTACTGTACCCCAGTGTTATACAGTGTCAGACCTGTCCCCACCGGTACTGTGCCCAAATGTTATACAGTGACTGACCTGTCCCCAGCAGTACTGTACCCCAGTGTTATACAGTGTCAGACCTGTCCCCACCGGTACTGTGCCCAAATGTTATACAGTGACTGACCTGTCCCCAGCAGTACTGTACCCCAGTGTTATACAGTGACAGACCTGTCCCCACCAGTACTGTACCCCAGTGTTATACACTTACAGACCTGTCCCCACAGGTACTGTACCCCAGTGTTTTCTGTGACAGGCCTGTCCCCACCAGTACTGTACCCCAGTGTTATACATTGACAGACTTGTCCCCACCAGTACTGTACCCCAGTGTTATACATTGACAGGCCTGTCCCCACTGGTACTGTACCCCAGTGTTTTACAGTGACAGACCCGTCCCCACCAGTACTGGACCCAGTGTCATCCGGCAACAGACCTGTCCCCACAGTACTGTACCCCAGTGTTATACAGTGACAGACATGTCTCCAGCAATACTGTACCCCAGTGTTATACAGTGACAGACCTGTACCCACCGATTCTGTACCTCAGTGTTATACAGTGACAGACCTGTCCTAACCAGTACTGTTCCCCAGTGTTGTACAGTGAAAGACCTGTCCCCACCGGTAATGTACCCAATTGTTATACAGTGAAAGACCTGTCCCCACCGGTACTGTATCCCAGTGTTATACAGTGACAGACCCGTCCCCGCCAGTACTGTACCCCAGTGTTATACACTGACAGACCTGTCCCCACAAGTACTGTAGCCCAGTGTAATACAGTGACAGACCCGTCCCCACCAGTACTGTTCTCCAATGTTATGCAGTTACAGACCTGTCCCCACCAGTATTGTGCCCCAGTGTTATACAGTGACAGACCTGTCCCTACTGTACTGTCTCCCACAGTTATACTGTGACAGACCTGTCTGCAGCGGTACTGTACCACAGTGTTATGCAGTGATAGACCTGTCCCCACAATGACTGTACCCCAATGTGAAACAGTGACAGACACGTCCCCACAAGTACTGTGCCACAGTGTAATGCAGAGACAGACCTGTCCCCACCAGTACTGTACCCGTGTTATCCAGGGACAGAACTGTCCCCACCAGTACTGAACTCCAGTGTTATGCAGTGATAGACCTGTCCCCACCAGTACTGTACCCCAGTGTTATACAGTGACAGACCAGTCACCACCAGTATTGTGCCCAGATTTATGCATTGACACACCTGTCCCCACTGATCTGTACCCCAGTGTTGTACAGAGACAGACCTATCCCCAACATACTGTACCTCAGTGTTATACAGCCACAGTCCTCTCCCCACTAGTACTGTACCCCAGTGTTATACAGTGACAGACCTGTCCCCACCAATACTGTACCCCAGTGTTATACAGCGACAGACCTGTCCCCACCAGCACTGTACTCTAGTGGTATGCAGTGACTGAGCTGTACACACTGTACTGTACGTCAGTGTTATACAGTCGCAGACCTGTCCCCACCAGTACTGTACCTCAGTGTTATACAGTCGCAGACCTGTCCCCACCAGTACTGTACCCCGGTGTTATACAATGACAGACCTGTCCCCACCAGTACTGTACCCCAGTGTTATACAATGACAGACTGGTCCTCAACTGTCCCTTGGCGCAGAGTTACGCAGTGACTGACCTGTCCCCAACAGTACTGTATCCCAGTGTTATACAGTGACAGCCCTGTCCACACCAGTACTGTATCCAGTGTTACACAGTGACAGACCTGTCCCCACCAGTACTGTGCCCCAATGTTATACAGTGACAGCCCTGTCCCCAGCAGTACTGTATCCAGTGTTATACAGTGGCAGACCCGTCCCCACCATTACTGTGCCCCAGTGTTATACAGTGACAGACCTGTCCCCACCAGTACTGTATCCAGTGTTATACAGTGACAGACCTGTCCCTACTGTACTTTCTCCCACAGTTATACTGTGACAGACCTGTCTGCAGCGGTACTGTACCACAGTGTTATGCAGTGATAGACGTGTCCCCACTATGACCGAACCCCAATGTGAAACAGTGACAGACATGTCCCCACAAGTACTGTGCCCCAGTGTTGTACAGTCACCGACCTCTCCCCATCAGTACTGTACTCGTGTTATCCAGGGACAGAACTGTCCCAACCAGTACTGAACTTCAGTGTTATGCAGTGATAGACCTGTCCCCACCAGTACTGTGCCCCAGTGTTATGCAGTGACAGAGCTGTCCTCACCCGCAAGGCACCCCAGTGTTATATAGTGACAGACCTGTCACCACCAGTACTGTACCCCAGTGTTATACAGTGACAGACTGTCCCCATCAGTACTGTACCCCAGTGTTGTACAGTCACCGATCTCTCCCCATCAGTACTGCACCCGTGTTATACAGGAACAGACCTGACCCAACCAGCACAGTACCCCAGTTTTATGCAATGACAGACCTGTCCCCACAAGTACTGTACCCCAGTGTTGTACAGAGACAGACCTGTCCCCAACATACTGTACCTCAGTGTTATACAGCCACAGTCCTCTCCCCACTAGTACTGTACCCCAGTGTTATACAGTGACAGACCAGTCCCCACCAATACTGTACCCCAGTGTTATACAGCGACAGACCTGTCCCCACCAATACTGTACCCCAGTGTTATACAGCGACAGACCTGTCCCCACCAGCACTGTACCCCCGTGTTATACAGTGACAGACCAGTCACCACCAGTATTGTGCCCAGATTTATGCAGTGACTGAGCTGTACACACTGTACTGTACCTCAGTGTTATACAGTCGCAGACCTGTCCCCACCAGTACTGTACATCAGTGTTATACAGTCACAGACCTGTCCCAACCAGTACTGTACCCCGGTGTTATACAGTGACAGCGCTGTCCCCACCAGTACTGTATCCAGTGTTATACAGTGACAGACCAGTCCCCACCAGTACTGTGCCCCAGTATTTTACAGTGACAGACCTGTCCCTACTGTACTGTCTCCCACAGTTATACTGTGACAGACCTGTCTGCAGCGATACTGTACCACAGTGTAATGCAGTGACAGACCTGTCCCCACTATGACTGTACCCCAATGTGAAACAGTGACAGACCCATCCCAACAGTACTGTACCACAGTGTAAAGCAGTGACAGACCCGTCCCTACCAGTACTGTACTCCAGTGTTATACAGTGACAGCCCTGTCCCCAGCAGTACTGTACTCCAGTGTTATGCAGCGACAGACCTGCCCCACCAGTACTAAGCCCCAGTGTTATGCAGTGACAGATTTTTCCCCACCAGTACTGTGCTCCAGTGTTATACAGTGACAGACCCCCTACTGTACTGTCTCCCAGAGTTATACTGTGACAGACCTGTCAGCAGCGGTACTGTACCACAGTGTAATGCAGTGACAATCCTGTCCCCACCAGCACTGTACATAAGTGTTATAGTGACAGACCTGGCCCCACCAGTACTGCACCCAGTGTTATACAGTGACAGACCTGACCCCACCAGCACTGTAACCCAGTGTTATACAGTGACAGACCTGCCCCCACCAGCACTGTACCCCAGTGTAATACAGTCACCAACCTCTTCCCACCAGTACTGGACCCGTGCTATACAGGGATAGACCTGTCCCAACCAGCAAGGTACCCCGGTTTTACACAATGACAGACCTGTCACTACCAGTACTGTGCCCCAGTGTTTTGCAGTGATAGTCCTGTACCCATTGTATTGTACCACGGTGCTTTATAGTCACAGACTTATTCCTACCAGTACTGTACACCACAGTTTTACAGTGACAGACCAGTCACCACCAGTATAGTGCCCAGTTTTACGCAATGACAGACCTGTCCCCACTGATCTGTACCCCAGTGTTATACGGTGACAGACAAGTCACCACCAGTATTGTACCCAGTTCTATGCAATGACAGACCTGCCCCCACCAGTACTGTATCGCAGTATTATACAGTGACAGCCCTGCACCCAGCAGCACTGTACCCAAGTGTAATACAGTCACCAACCTCTTCCCACCAGTACTGGACCCCAGTGTCATACAGCGACAGACCTGTCCCCACCAATACTGTACCCCAGTGTTATACAGCGACAGACCTGTCCCCACCAATACTGTACCCCAGTGTTATACAGTGACAGACCAGTCACCACCAGTATTGTGCCCAGATTTATGCAGTGACTGAGCTGTACCCACTGTACTGTACCTCAGTGTTATACAGTCGCAGACCTGTCCCCACCAGTACTGTACCTCAGTGTTATACAGTCACAGACCTGTCCCCACCAGTACTGTACCCCGGTGTTATACAATGACAGACCTGTCCCCACCAGTACTGTACCCCCGTGTTATAAAATGACAGACCGGTCCTCAACTGTCGCGTAGCACAGAGTTACGCAGTGACAGACCTGACCCCACCAGCACTGTAACCCAGTGTTATACAGTGACAGCGCTGTCCCCACCAGTACTGTATCCAGTGTTATACAGTGACAGACCAGTCCCCACCAGTACTGTGCCCCAGTGTTTTACAGTGACAGACCTGTCCCTACTGTACTGTCTCCCACAGTTATACTGTGACAGACCTGTCTGCAGCGATACTGTACCACAGTGTAATGCAGTGACAGACCTGTCCCCACTATGACTGTACCCCAATGTGAAACAGTGACAGACCCATCCCAACAGTACTGTACCACAGTGTAAAGCAGTGACAGACCCGTCCCTACCAGTACTGTACTCCAGTGTTATACAGTGACAGCCCTGTCCCCAGCACTACTGTACTCCAGTGTTATGCAGCGACAGACCTGCCCCACCAGTACTAAGCCCCAGTGTTATGCAGTGACAGATTTTTCCCCACCAGTACTGTGCTCCAGTGTTATACAGTGACAGACCCCCTACTGTACTGTCTCCCAGAGTTATACTGCGACAGACCTGTCAGCAGCGGTACTGTACCACAGTGTAATGCAGTGACAATCAGGTCCCCACCAGCACTGTACATAAGTGTTATAGTGACAGACCTGGCCCCACCAGTACTGCACCCAGTGTTATACAGTGACAGACCTGACCCCACCAGCACTGTAACCCAGTGTTATACAGTGACAGACCTGCCCCCACCAGCACTGTACCCCAGTGTAATACAGTCACCAACCTCTTCCCACCAGTACTGGACCCGTGCTATACAGGGATAGACCTGTCCCAACCAGCAAGGTACCCCGGTTTTACACAATGACAGACCTGTCACTACCAGTACTGTGCCCCAGTGTTTTGCAGTGATAGTCCTGTACCCATTGTATTGTACCACGGTGCTTTATAGTCACAGACTTATTCCTACCAGTACTGTACACCACAGTTTTACAGTGACAGACCAGTCACCACCAGTATAGTGCCCAGTTTTACGCAATGACAGACCTGTCCCCACTGATCTGTACCCCAGTGTTATACAGTGACAGACAAGTCACCACCAGTATTGTACCCAGTTCTATGCAATGACAGACCTGCCCCCACCAGTACTGTATCGCAGTATTATACAGTGACAGCCCTGCACCCAGCAGCACTGTACCCAAGTGTAATACAGTCACCAACCTCTTCCCACCAGTACTGGACCCCAGTGTTATACAGGGATAGACCTGTCCCAACCAGCACAGTACCCCGGTTTTACACAGTGACAGACTTGTCACCACCAGTACTGTACCCCAGTGTTGTACAGTCACCGACCTCTCCCCACCAGTACTGTGCCAGAGTGTTTTGCAGTGCCAGACCTGTCCCCACCAGTACTCTACCCCAGTGTTTTGCAGTGACAGTCCTGTCCCCACAGATCTGTACCCGTGTTATACAGTGACAGACAAGTCACCACCAGTATTGTGCCCAGTTCTATGCAATGACAGACCTGTCCCCACCAGTACTGTATCGCAGTGTTATGCAAAAGACCTGTCCGCAGCAGTACTGTACCCCAGTGTTATACAGTGAAAGACTTGTCCACAGCAGTACTGTGCCCATGTTATACAGTGACACACCTGTCCCCACCAGTACTGTACCCATGTTAAACACTGACAGACCTGTCCCCAACAGTACTGTACCCCAGTGTGATAGTGTCAGACCCGTCCCCACCAGTCATGTACCCCAGTGTGATACAATGTCAGACCTGACCCCACCAGTACTGTACCCCAGTGGGAAACAGTGACAGACTTGTCCCCAGTGTTATACAGTGACAGACCTGTCCTCACAGTACTGTACCCCTGTGTTATACAGTGTCAGACCTGTCCCCACCAGTACTGTAACCCAGTTTTATACAGTGTCAGACCTGTCCCCACCAGTACTGTACCCCAGTGATATACAGTGACAGACCCGTCCCCACCGGTACTCTACCCCAGTGTTATACAGTGACAGACCCGGCCCCACCAGTACTATGCCTCAGTGTTATACACTGACAGATCTGTCCCCACCAGTACTGTACCCCAGTGTTATACACTGACAGACGTGTCCCCACCAGTACTGTGCCCTAGTGTTATACACTGACAGACTTGTCCCCATCAGTATTGTACCCCAGTTTTACACAGTGACAGACCTGTCCCACCGGTACTCTACCCCAGTGTTATACAGTGACAGACCTGTCCCTACTGTACTGTCTCCCACAGTTATACTGTGACAGACCTGTCAGCAGCGGTACTGTACCACAGTGTAATGCAGTGACAGACCTGTCCCCACAATGACTTTACCCCAATGTGAAACAGTGACAGACCCGTCCCAACAGTACTGTACCACAGTGTAATACAGTGACAGACCCGTCCCCACCAGTACTGTACTCCAGTGTTATACAGTGACAGACCTGTCCCCACCAGTACTAAGCCCCAGTGTTATGCAGTGACAGATTTGTCCCCACCAGTACTGTGCTCCAGTGTTATACAGTGACAGACCCCCTACTGTACTGTCTCCCAGAGTTATACTGTGACAGACCTGTCAGCAGCGGTACTGTACCACAGTGTAATGCAGTGACAGTCCTGTCCCCACCAGTACTGTGCCACAGTGTTTTGTAGTGCCAGAACTGTCCCCACCAGTACTCTACCAGTGTTTTCCAGTGACAGACCTGTCCCCATCGTATTGTACCACAGTGTTATACATTGACCAGTACTGTACCCCACAGTTTTACAGTGACAGACCAGTCACCAACAGTATTGTGCCCAGGTTTATGCAATGACAGACCTGTCCCCACTGATCTGTACTCCAGTGTTATACAGGGACAGACCTGTCCCCATCAGTACTGTACTCCAGTGTTATACAGTGACAGACCTGCCCCCACCAGCATTGTACCCCAGTGTTATACAGTGACAGACCTGCCCCCAGCAGCACTGTACCCAAGTGTAATACAGTCACCAACCTCTTCCCACCAGTACTGGACCCCAGTGTTATACAGGGATAGACCTGTCCCAACCAGCACAGTACCCCGGTTTTACACAGTGACAGACTTGTCACCACCAGTACTGTACCCCAGTGTTGTACAGTCACCGACCTCTCCCCACCAGTACTGTGCCAGAGTGTTTTGCAGTGCCAGACCTGTCCCCACCAGTACTCTACCCCAGTGTTTTGCAGTGACAGTCCTGTCCCCACAGATCTGTACCCGTGTTATACAGTGACAGACAAGTCACCACCAGTATTGTGCCCAGTTCTATGCAATGACAGACCTGTCCCCACCAGTACTGTATCGCAGTGTTATGCAAAAGACCTGTCCGCAGCAGTACTGTACCCCAGTGTTATACAGTGAAAGACTTGTCCACAGCAGTACTGTGCCCGTGTTATACAGTGACACACCTGTCCCCACCAGTACTGTACCCGTGTTACACACTGACAGACCTCTCCCCACCAGTACTGTACCCCAGTGTGATAGTGTCAGACCCGTCCCCACCAGTCATGTACCCCAGTGTGATACAATGTCAGACCTGTCCCCACCAGTACTGTACCCCAGTGGGAAACAGTGACAGACCTGTCCCCAGTGTTATACAGTGACAGACCTGTCCTCACAGTACTGTACCCCTGTGTTATACAGTGTCAGACCTGTCCCCACCAGTACTGTAACCCTGTTTTATACAGTGTCAGACCTGTCCCCACCAGTACTGTACCCCAGTGATATACAGTGACAGACCCGTCCCCACCGGTACTATGCCTCAGTGTTATGCAGTGACAGATCTGTCCCCACCAGTACTGTACCCCAGTGTTATACACTGACAGACCTGTCCCCACCAGTACTGTGCCCTAGTGTTATACACTGACAGACTTGTCCCCATCAGTATTGTACCCCAGTTTTACACAGTGACAGACCTGTCCCACCGGTACTCTACCCCAGTGTTATACAGTGACAGACCTGTCCCTACTGTACTGTCTCCCAGAGTTATACTGTGACAGACCTGTCAGCAGCGGTACTGTACCACACTGTAATGCAGTGACAGACCTGTCCCCAACAGCACTGTACCCCAGTGTTATAAACTGACAGACCCCTCCCCACCAGTGCTGTACCCGAATTTCACACACAGACAGACCTGTCACCACCAGTACTGTGCCCCAGTCTTTTGCACTGCCAGACCTGTCCCCACCAGTACTCTACCCCTGTGTTTTGCAGTGACAGAACTGTCGCCATCGTATTGTACCACAGTGCTTTATAGTCACAGACCTGTTCCCACCAGTACTGTACTCCACAGGTTTACAGTGACAGACCTGTCACCACCAGTATTGTGCCCCGTTTTATGCCATGACAGAACTGTCCCCACTGATCTGTACCCCAGTGTTATACAGTGACAGACTCATTCCCACAAGTACAGTACCCCAGTGTTATACAGTGACAGACCCGTTCCCACCAGTACTGTACCCCAGTGTTATACACTGATAGACCCGTCCCCACCAGTACTGTACACCAGTGTTATACAGCGACAGACCTGTCCCTACTGTACTGTCTCCCAGAGTTATACTGTAACAGACCTGTCAGCAGCGGTACTGTACCACAATGTAATGCAGTGACAGATCTGTCCCCACCAGCACTGTACCCCAGTGTAAAACAGTCACCAACCTCTTCACACTAATTCTGTAAACCTGTGTCATACAGGGATAGACCTTTCCCAACCAGCACAGTACGCCAGTTTTACACAGTGACAAACCTGTCACCACCGGTACTGTGCCCCAGTGTTGTACAGTCACCGACCTCTCCCCATCAGTATGGTACCCGTGTTATACAGGGACAGACCTGTCCCGAGCAGTACAGTACCCCAGTTTTACACAGAGATAGACCGGTCACCACGAGTACTCTACCCTAGTGTTTTGCAGTGACAGACCTGTCCCCATCGTATTGTACCACAATGCTTTACAGTCACAGACCTGTTCCCACCAGTACTGTACCCCACAGTTTTACAGTGACAGACCAGTCACCACCAGTATTGTGCCCAGTTCTATGCAATGACAGACCTGTTCCCACCAGTACTGTATCGCAGTGTTATGGAAAAGTCCTGTCCGCAGCAGTACTGTACCCCAGTGTTATACAGTGAAGGACTTGTCCACAGCAGCACAGTGCCCCAGTGTTATACAGTGACACACCTGTCCCCACCTGTACTGCACCCGTGTTAAACACTGACAGACCTGTCCCCACCAGTACTGTACCCTAGTGTGATAGAGTGTCAGAACTGTCCCCATCAGTCATGTTACCCAGTGTGATACAGTGTCAGACCCGTCTCCACCAGTCATGTACCCCGGTGTGATACAATGTCAGACCTGTTCCCACCACTACTGTACCCCAGTGGGAAACAGTGACAGACCTGTCCGCACCAGTACTGTACCGCAGTGTTATACAGTGACAGATCTGTCCTCACCAGTACTGTACCCCAGTGTTATACAGTGACAGCCCTGTCCCCACCAATACTGTACTCCAGTGTTATGCAGTGACAGACCTGCCCCACCAGTACTAAGCCCCAGTGTTATGCAGTGACAGATTTGTCCCCACCAGTACTGTGCTCCAGTGTTACACAGTGACAGACCCCCTATGTACTGTCTCCCAGAGTTATACTGTGACAGACCTGTCAGCAGCAGTACTGTACCACAGTGTAATGCAGTGACAGTCCTGTCCCCACCAGCACTGTAACCCAGTGTTATACACTGACAGACCTGGCCCCACCAGTACTGCACCCAGTGTTATACAGTGACAGACCTTTCCTCACCTGTAATGCACCCCAGTGTTATATAGTGATAGATCTGTCCCCACCAGTACTGTACCCCAGTGTTATACAGTGACATACCTGCCCCCACCAGCACTGTACCCCAGTGTAATACAGTCACCATCCTCTTCCCACCAGTAGTGGACCCCGGTGTTATACAGGGATAGACCTGTCCCAACCAGCACAGTACCCCGGTTTTACACAGTGACAGACCTGTCACCACCAGTACTGTACCCCAGTGTTGTACAGTCACTGACCTCTCCCCATCAGTACTGTACCCGTGATATACAGGGACACCAGTACTCTACCCCAGTGTTTTGCAGTGACAGTCCTGTCCCCATCGTATTGCACCACAGTGCTTTATAGTCACAGACCTGTTCCTACCAGTACTGTACACCAGTTTTACAGTGACAGACCAGTCACCACCAGTATTGTGCCCAGTTCTATGCAATGACAGACCTGTCCCCACCAGTACTGTATCGCAGTGTTATGCAAAAGACCTGTCCGCAGCAGTACTGTACCCCTGTGTAATACAGTGAAAGACTTGTCCACAGCAGTACTGTGCCCGTGTTATACAGTGACACACCTGTCCCCACCAGTACTGTACCCGTGTTAAAACACTGACAGACCTGTCCCCACCAGTACTGTACCCCAGTGTGATAGTGTCAGAACTGTCCGCACCAGTCATGTTCCCCAGTGTGATACAGTGTCAGACCCGTCCCCTCCAGTCATGTACCCCAGTGTGATACAATGTCAGACTTGTCCCCACCAGTACTGTACCCCAGTGGGAAACAGTGACAGACCTGTCCCCAGTGTTATACAGTGACAGAGCTGTCCTCACCAGTACTGTACCCCAGTGTTATACAGTGTCAGACCTGTCCCCACCAGTACTGTAACCCAGTGTTATAGTGTCTGACCTGTCCTCACCAGTACTGTACTCCAGTGATATACAGTGACAGATCCGTCCCCACCAGTACTGTACCCGTGTTATACAGTGACAGACCCTTCCCCACAAGTACTGTAACCCAGTGTTATGCAATGTCAGACCTGTCCCCACCAGTACTGTACGATAGTGTTATGCAGTGACAGATCTGTCCCCACCAGTACTATGCCTCAGTGTTATGCAGTGACAGATCTGTCCCCACCAGTACTGTACCCCACTGTTATACACTGACAGACCTGTCCCCATCGTATAGTATCACAGTGCTTTACAGTCACCAACCTCTTCCCACCAGTACTGCACCCCAGTGTTATACAGGTATAGACCTGTCCCAACCAGCACAATACCCCGGTTTTACAGTGACAGACCTGTCACCACCAGTACTGTACCCCAGTGTTGTACAGTCACCGAGCTCTCCCCACCAGTACTGTGCCAGAGTGTTTTGCCGTGCCAGACCTGTCCCCACCAGTACTCTACCCCAGTGTTTTGCAGTGACAGTCCTGTCCCCATCATATTGTACCAGTGCTTTATAGTCACAGACCTGTTCCTACCACCACCGATTTACAGTGTCAGACCAGTCACCACCAGTATTGTGCCCAGTTTTATGCAATGACAGAGCTGTCCCCACTGATCTGTACCCCAGTGTTATAGTGTCAGACCAGTCACCACCAGTATTGTGCCCAGTTCCGTGCAATGACGGACCTGTCCCCACCAGTACTGTATCGCAGTGTTATGCAAAAGACCTGTCCGCAGCAGTACTCTACCCCAGTGTTATACAGTGAAGGACTTGTCCACAGCAGCACAGTGCCCCAGTGTTATACAGTGACACACTTGTCCCCACCAGTACTGTACCCGTGTTAAAACACTGACAGACCTGTCCCCACCAGTACTGTACCCCAGTGTTATACAGTGACAGCCCTGTCCCCACCAATACTGTACTCCAGTGTTATGCAGTGACAGACCTGCCCCACCAGTACTAAGCCCCAGTGTTATGCAGTGACAGATTTGTCCCCACCAGTACTGTGCTCCAGTGTTACACAGTGACAGACCCCCTATGTACTGTCTCCCAGAGTTATACTGTGACAGACCTGTCAGCAGCAGTACTGTACCACAGTGTAATGCAGTGACAGTCCTGTCCCCACCAGCACTGTAACCCAGTGTTATACACTGACAGACCTGGCCCCACCAGTACTGCACCCAGTGTTATACAGTGACAGACCTTTCCTCACCTGTAATGCACCCCAGTGTTATATAGTGATAGATCTGTCCCCACCAGTACTGTACCCCAGTGTTATACAGTGACATACCTGCCCCCACCAGCACTGTACCCCAGTGTAATACAGTCACCATCCTCTTCCCACCAGTAGTGGACCCCAGTGTTATACAGGGATAGACCTGTCCCAACCAGCACAGTACCCCGGTTTTACACAGTGACAGACCTGTCACCACCAGTACTGTACCCCAGTGTTGTACAGTCACTGACCTCTCCCCATCAGTACTGTACCCGTGATATACAGGGACAGACCTGTCCCAACCAGCACAGTACCCCAGTTTTACACAGTGACAGTCCTGTCCCCACCAGTACTCTACCCCAGTGTTTTGCAGTGACAGTCCTGTCCCCATCGTATTGCACCACAGTGCTTTATAGTCACAGACCTGTTCCTACCAGTACTGTACACCAGTTTTACAGTGACAGACCAGTCACCACCAGTATTGTGCCCAGTTCTATGCAATGACAGACCTGTCCCCACCAGTACTGTATCGCAGTGTTATGCAAAAGACCTGTCCGCAGCAGTACTGTACCCCTGTGTAATACAGTGAAAGACTTGTCCACAGCAGTACTGTGCCCGTGTTATACAGTGACACACCTGTCCCCACCAGTACTGTACCCGTGTTAAAACACTGACAGACCTGTCCCCACCAGTACTGTACCCCAGTGTGATAGTGTCAGAACTGTCCGCACCAGTCATGTTCCCCAGTGTGATACAGTGTCAGACCCGTCCCCTCCAGTCATGTACCCCAGTGTGATACAATGTCAGACTTGTCCCCACCAGTACTGTACCCCAGTGGGAAACAGTGACAGACCTGTCCCCAGTGTTATACAGTGACAGAGCTGTCCTCACCAGTACTGTACCCCAGTGTTATACAGTGTCAGACCTGTCCCCACCAGTACTGTAACCCAGTGTTATAGTGTCTGACCTGTCCTCACCAGTACTGTACTCCAGTGATATACAGTGACAGATCCGTCCCCACCAGTACTGTACCCGTGTTATACAGTGACAGACCCTTCCCTACCAGTACTGTAACCCAGTGTTATGCAATGTCAGACCTGTCCCCACCAGTACTGTACGATAGTGTTATGCAGTGACAGATCTGTCCCCACCAGTACTATGCCTCAGTGTTATGCAGTGACAGATCTGTCCCCACCAGTACTGTACCCCACTGTTATACACTGACAGACCTGTCCCCATCGTATAGTATCACAGTGCTTTACAGTCACCAACCTCTTCCCACCAGTACTGCACCCCAGTGTTATACAGGTATAGACCTGTCCCAACCAGCACAATACCCCGGTTTTACAGTGACAGACCTGTCACCACCAGTACTGTACCCCAGTGTTGTACAGTCACCAAGCTCTCCCCACCAGTACTGTGCCAGAGTGTTTTGCCGTGCCAGACCTGTCCCCACCAGTACTCTACCCCAGTGTTTTGCAGTGACAGTCCTGTCCCCATCATATTGTACCAGTGCTTTTTAGTCACAGACCTGTTCCTACCACCACAGATTTACAGTGTCAGACCAGTCACCACCAGTATTGTGCCCAGTTTTATGCAATGACAGAGCTGTCCCCACTGATCTGTACCCCAGTGTTATAGTGTCAGACCAGTCACCACCAGTATTGTGCCCAGTTCTGTGCAATGACGGACCTGTCCCCACCAGTACTGTATCGCAGTGTTATGCAAAAGAACTGTCCGCAGCAGTACTCTACCCCAGTGTTATACAGTGAAAGACTTGTCCACAGCAGTACTGTGCCCCAGTGTTATAGTGACACACCTGTCCCCCACCAATACTGTACCCCAGTGTGATAGTGTCAGAACTGTCCCCACCAGTCATGTTCCCCAGTGTGATACAATGTCAGACCTGTCCCCACCAGTACTGTACCCCAGTGTTATAGTGACAGACCCATCCTCACCAGTACTGTACTCCAGTGTTATAGTGTCAGACCTGTCCCCACCAGTACTGTTCCAGTGTTATACAGTGTCAGACCTGTCCCCACCAGTACTGTACCCCAGTGTTATACAGTGTCAGACCTTTCCTCACCAGTACTGTACACCAGTGTTTTGCAGTGACAGTCCTGTCCCCATCGTATTGTACCACAGTGCTTTATAGTCACAGACCTGTTCCTACCAGTACTGTACACCACAGTTTTACAGTGACAGACCAGTCACCACCAGTATTGTGCCCAGTTTTATGCAATGACAGATCTGTCCCCACCAGTACTGTATCGCAGTGTTATGGAAAAGTCCTGTCCACAGCAGTACTGTACCCCAGTGTTATACAGTGAAGGACTTGTCCACAGCAGTACTGCGCCCCAGTGTTATACAGTGTCAGACCCGTCCCCACCAGTCATGTACCCCAGTGTGATACGTCAGACCTGTTCCCACCACTACTGTACCCCAGTGGGAAACAGTGACAGACCTGTCCCCACCAGTACTGTACCACAGTGTTATACAGTGACAGATCTGTTCTCACCAATACTGTACCCCAGTGTTATACACTGACAGCCCTGTCCCCACCAATACTGTACTCGTGTTATGCAGTGACAGACCTGCCCCACCAGTACTAAGCCCCAGTGTTATGCAGTGACAGATTTGTCCCCACCAGTACTGTGCTCCTGTGTTATACAGTGACAGACCGCCTACTGTACTGTCTCCCAGAGTTATACTGTGACAGACCTGTCAGCAGCGGTACTGTACCACAGTGTAATGCAGTGACAGTCCTGTCCCCACCAGCACTGTGACCCAGTGTTATAGACTGACAGACCTGGCCCCACCAGTACTGCACCCAGTGTTATACAGTGACAAACCTTTCCTCACCTGTAATGCACCCCAGTGTTATATAGTGACAGACCTGCCCCCACCAGCACTGTACCCCAGAGTAATACAGTCACCAACCTCTTCCCACCAGTACCGGACCCCAGTGTTATACAGGGAAAGACCTGTCCCAACCAGCACAGTACCCCGGTTTTACACAGTGACAGACCTGTCACCACCAGTACTGTACCCCAGTATTGTACAGTCACCGACCTCTCCGCATCAGTACTGTACCCGGGTTATACAGGGACAGACCTGTCCCAACCAGCACAGTACCCCAGTTTTACACAGTGACCGACCTGTCACCACCAGTACACTACCCCAGTGTTTTGCAGTGACAGTCCTGTCCCCATCGTATTGTACCACAGTGCATTATACTCACAGACCTGTTCCTACCAGTACTGTACACCAGTTTTACAGTGACAGACCAGTCACCACCAGTATTGTGCCCAGTTTTATGCAATGACAGACCTGTCCCCAGAGATCTGTATCGCAGTGTTAAGCAAAAGCCCTGTCCGCAGCATTACTGTACCCCAGTGTTATACAGTGAAAGACTTGTCCACAGCAGTACTGTGCCCGTGCTATACAGTGACATACCAGTCCCCACCAGTACTGTAGCCGTGTTAAACACTGACAGACCTGTCCCCACCAGTACTGTACCCCAGTGTTATACAGTGTCAGACCTGTCCCCACCAGTACTGTGCCCTAGTTTTAAACAGTGTCAGACCTTTCCTCACCAGTACTGTACACCAGTGTTATAGTGTCAGACCTTTCCTCACCAGTGCATTATACACACAGACCTGTTCCTACCAGTACTGTACACCAGTTTTACAGTGACAGACCAGTCACCACCAGTATTGTGCCCAGTTTTATGCAATGACAGACCTGTCCCCACTGATCTGTACCCCAGTGTTATACAGTGACAGACAAGTCACCACCAGTATTGTGCCCAGTTCTATGCAATGACACACCAGTTCCACCAGTACTGTATCGCAGTGTTATGGAAAAGTCCTGTCCGCAGCAGTACTGTACCCCAGTGTTATACAGTGAAGGACTTGTCCACAGCAGTACTGCGCCCGTGTTATACAGTGACACACCTGTCCCCACCAGTACTGTACCCGAGTGTGATACAGTGTCAGACCCGTCCCCACCAGTCATGTACCCCGGTGTGATACAATGTCAGACCTGTTCCCACCTCTACTGTACCCCAGTGGGAAACAGTGACAGACCTGTCCCCACCAGTACTGTACCGCAGTGTTATACAGTGACAGATCTGTTCTCACCAGTACTGTACTCCAGTGTTATACAGTGACAGCCCTTTCCCCACCAGTACTAAGCCCCAGTGTTATGCAGTGACAGATTTGTCCCCACCAGTACTGTGCTCCAGTGTTATACAGTGACAGACCCCCTACTGTACTGTCTCCCAGAGTTATACTGTGACAGACCTGTCAGCAGCGGTACTGTACCACAGTGTAATGCAGTGACAGTCCTGTCCCCACCAGCACTGTGACCCAGTGTTATAGACTGACAGACCTGGCCCCACCAGTACTGCACCCAGTGTTATACAGTGACAGACCTTTCCTCACCTGTAATGCACCCCAGTGTTATATAGTGACAGACCTGCCCCCACCAGCACTGTACCCCAGTGTAATACAGTCACGAATCTCTTCCCACCAGTACTGGACCCCAGTGTTATACAGGGAAAGACCTGTCCCAACCAGCACAGTACCCCGGTTTTACACAGTGACAGACCTGTCACCACCAGTACTGTACCCCAGTGTTGTACAGTCACCGACCTCTCCGTATCAGTACTGTACCCATGTTATACAGGGACAGACCTGTCCCAACCACCACAGTACCCCAGTTTTACACAGTGACCGACCTGTCACCACCTGTACTCTACCCCAGTGTTTTGCAGTGACAGTCCTGTCCCCATCGTATTGTACCACAGTGCTTTATACTCACAGACCTGTTCCTACCAGTACTGTACACCAGTTTTACAGTGACAGACCAGTCACCACCAGTATTGTGCCCAGTTTTATGCAATGACAGACCTGTCCCCACAGATCTGTATCGCAGTGTTATGCAAAAGCCCTGTCCGGAGCATTACTGTACCCCAGTGTTATACAGTGAAAGACTTGTCCACAGCAGTACTGTGCCCGTGCTATACAGCGACACACCAGTCCTCACCAGTACTGTAGCCGTGTTAAACACTGACAGACCTGTCCCAACCAGTACTGTACCCCAGTGTGATAGTGTCAGAACTGTCCCCACCAGTCATGTACCCCAGTGTGATACAATGTCAGACCTGTCCCCACAAGTACTGCACCCCAGTGGGAAACAGGGACAGACCTGTCCCCAGTGTTATACAGTGACAGACCTGTCCTCACCAGTACTGTACCCCAGTGTTATACAATGTCAGACCTGTCCCCACCAGTACTGTACCCCAGTGTTATACAATGTCAGACCTGTCCCCACAAGTACTGCACCCCAGTGGGATACAGGGACAGACCTGTCCCCAGTGTTATACAGTGACAGACCTGTCCCCACCAGTACTGTACCTGTGTTATACAGTGACAGACCTGTCCCCACCTGTACTGTACTCCAGTGCTATACAATGACAGACCCGTACCCACCAGTACTGTACCCGTGTTATTCAGTGACAGACCCGTCCCCACCAGTACTGTAACCGTGTTATGCAGTGTCAGACCTGTCCCCACCAGTACTGTACCCTAGTGTTATGCAGTGACAGATCTGTCCCCACCAGTACTATGCCTCAGTGTTATGCAGTGACAGATCTGTCCCCACCAGTACTGTACCCCAGTGTTATACACTGACAGACCTGTCCCCACCAGTACTGTGCCCTAGTGTTATACACTGACAGACTTGTCCCCATCAGTATTGTACCCCATGTTTTACACAGTGACAGTCCTGTCCCCACCGGTGCTCTACCCAGGTGTTATACAGTGACAGACCTGTCCCTACTGTACTGTCTCCCAGATTTATCCTGTGACAGACCTGTCAGCAGCGGTACTGTACCACAGTGTAATGCAGTGACAGACCTGTCCCCAACAGCACTGTACCCCAGTGTTATAAACTGACAGACCTGTCACCACCAGTACTGTGCCCCAATCTTTTGCAGTGCCAGACCTGTCCCCACCAGTACTCTACCCCAGTGTTTTGCAGTGACAGAACTGTCGCCATCGTATTGTACCACAGTGCTTTATAGTCACAGACCTGTTCCCACCAGTACTGTACTCCACAGGTTTACAATGACAGACCTGTCACCACCAGTATTGTGCCCCGTTTTATGCCATGACAGACCTGTCCCCACTGATCTGTACCCCAGTGTTATACAGTGACAGACTCATTCCCACAAGTACAGTACCCCAGTGTTATACAGTGACAGACCCGTTCCCACCAGTACTCTACCACAGTGTTATACACTGACAGACCCGTCCCCACCAGTACTGTACTCCAGTGGTATACAGTGACAGACCAGTCCCTACTGTACTGTCTCCCAGAGTAATACTGTAACAGACCTGTCAGCAGCGGTACTGTACCACAATGTAATGCAGTGACAGATCTGTCCCCACCAGCACTGTACCCCAGTGTAATACAGTCACCAACCTCTTCACACTAATTCTGTAAACCTGTGTCATACAGGGATAGACCTGTCCCAACCAGCACAGTACGCCAGTTTTACACAGTGACAAACCTGTCACCACCAGTACTGTGCCCCAGTGTTGTACAGTCACCGACCTCTCCCCATCAGTACGGTACCCGTGTTATGCAGGGACAGACCTGTCCCGAGCAGTACAGTACCCCAGTTTTACGCAGAGATAGACCGGTCACCACCAGTACTCTACCCTAGTGTTTTGCAGTGACAGACCTGCCCCATCGTATTGTACCACAATGCTTTACAGTCACAGACCTGTTCCCACCAGTACTGTACCCCACAGTATTATAGTGACAGCCCATTCACCACCAGTATTGTGCCAGCAGCGGTACTGTACCACAGTGTAATTCAGTGACAGTCCTGTCCCCACCAGCACTGTAACCCAGTGTTATACACTGACAGACCTGGCCCCACCAGTACTGCACCCAGTGTTATAAAGTGACAGACCTTTCCTCACCTGTAATGCACCCCAGTGTTATATAGTGACAGATCTGTCCCCACCAGTCATGTTCCCCAGTGTGATACAATGTCAGACCTATCCCCACCAGTACTGCACCCGTGTTATACAGTGACAGACACGTCCTCACCAGTAATGTACTCCAGTGTTATACAGTGTCAGACCTGTCCCCACGAGTACTGTACCACAGTGTTATACAGTGTCAGAGCTTTCCTCACCAGTACTGTACCCGTGTTATACAGTGTCAGACCTGTTCCCACCAGTACTGTACCCCAGTGTTATACAGTGTCAGACCTGTCCCCACCAGTACTGTACCCCAGTGTTATACAGTGTCAGACCTGTCCCCACCAGTACTGTGCCCCAGTGTTATACAGTGTCTGACCTGTCCCCACCAGTACTCTACCCCAGTGTTTTGCAGTGACAGTCCTGTCCCCATCCTATTGTACCACAGTGCTCTATAGTCACAGACGTGTTCCTACCAGTACTGTACACCAGTTTTACAGTGACAGACCGTCACCACCAGTATTGTGCCCAGTTTTATGCAATGACAGACCTGTCCCCACAGATCTGTATCGCAGTGTTATGCAAAACCCCTGTCCGCAGCATTACTGTACCCCAGTGTTATACAGTGAAAGACTTGTCCACAGCAGTACTGTGCCCGTGCTATACAGTGACACACCAGTCCCCACCAGTACTGTACCCGTGTTAAACACTGACAGACCTGTCCCCACCAGTACTGTACCCCAGTGTGATAGTGTCAGAACTGTCCCCACCAGTCATGTTCCCAAGTGTGATACAGTGTCAGACTCGTCCCCACCAGTCATGTACCCCAGTGGGAAACAGGGACAGACCTGTCCCCAGTGTTATGCAGTGATAGACCTGTCCTCACCAGTACTGTACCCCAGTGTTATACAATGTCAGACCTGTCCCCACCAGTACTGTAACCCAGTGTTATACATTGTCAGACCTGTCCTCACCAGTCCTGTACCCCAGTGATATACAGTGACAGACCTGTCCCCACCAGTACTGTACCCGTGTTATACAGTGACAGACCTGTCCCCACCTGTACTGTACTCCAGTGCTATACAATGACAGACCCATACCCACCAGTACTGTACCCGTGTTATACAGTGACAGACCCGTCCCCACCAGTACTGTACACTAGTGTTATGCAGTGTCAGACCTGTCCCCACCAGTACTGTACACTAGTGTTATGCAGTGACAGATCTGTCCCCACCAGTACTATGCCTCAGTGTTATGCAGTGACAAATCTGTCCCCACCAGTACTGTACCCCAGTGTTATACACTGACAGACCTGTCCCCACCAGTACTGTGCCCTACTGTTATACACTGACAGACTTGTCCCCATCAGTATTGTACCCCATGTTTTACACAGTGACAGTCCTGTCCCCACCGGTACTCTACCCAGGTGTTATACAGTGACAGACCTGTCCCTACTGTACTGTCTCCCAGAGTTATCCTGTGACAGACCTGTCAGCAGCGGTACTGTCCCACAGTGTAATGCAGTGACAGACCTGTCCCCAACAGCACTGTACCCCAGTGTTATAAACTGACAGACCTGTCACCACCAGTACTGTGCCCCAATCTTTTGCAGTGCCAGACCTGTCCCCACCAGTACTCTACCCCAGTGTTTTGCAGTGACAGAACTGTCGCCATCGTATTGTACCGCAGTGCTTTATAGTCACAGACCTGTTCCCACCAGTACTGTACTCCACAGGTTTACAGTGACAGACCTGTCACCACCAGTATTGTGCCCCGTTTTATGCCATGACAGACCTGTCCCCACTGATCTGTACCCCAGTGTTATACAGTGACAGACTCATTCCCACAAGTACAGTACCCCAGTGTTATACAGTGACAGACCCGTTCCCACCAGTACTCTACCACAGTGTTATACACTGACAGACCCGTCCCCACCAGTACTGTACTCCAGTGGTATACAGTGACAGACCAGTCCCTACTGTACTGTCTCCCAGAGTAATACTGTAACAGACCTGTCAGCAGCGGTACTGTACCACAATGTAATGCAGTGACAGATCTGTCCCCACCAGTACTGCACCCGTGTTATACAGTGACAGACACGTCCTCACCAGTAATGTACTCCAGTGTTATACAGTGTCAGACCTGCCCCCACGAGTACTGTACCACAGTGTTATACAGTGTCAGAGCTTTCCTCACCAGTACTGTACCCGTGTTATACAGTGTCAGACCTGTCCCCACCAGTACTGTACCCCAGTGTTATACAGTGTCAGACCGGTCCCCACCAGTACTGTACCCCAGTGTTATACAGTGTCAGACCTGTCCCCACCAGTACTGTGCCGCAGTGTTATACAGTGTCTGACCTTTCCTCACCAGTACTGTACACCAGTGTTATAGTGTCAGACCTTTCCTCACCAGTACTCTACCCCAGTGTTTTGCAGTGACAGACCTGTCCCCACCAGTACTCTACCCCAGTGTTTTGCAGTGACAGTCCTGTCCCCATCGTATTGTACCACAGTGCTCTATAGTCACAGACGTGTTCCTATCAGTACTGTACACCAGTTTTACAGTGACAGACCAGTCACCACCAGTATTGTGCCCAGTTTTATGCAATGACAGACCTGTCCCCACAGATCGGTATTGCAGTATTATGCAAAAGCCCTGTCCGCAGCATTACTGTACCCCAGTGTTATACAGTGAAAGACTTGTCCACAGCAGTACTGTGCCCGTGTTATACAGCGA
The DNA here is from genome assembly GCA_026770705.1 of Isurus oxyrinchus. Lineage (NCBI taxonomy): Eukaryota > Metazoa > Chordata > Chondrichthyes > Lamniformes > Lamnidae > Isurus > Isurus oxyrinchus. The sequence goes on from JANJGN010000030.1 coordinate 21,879,919, forward strand.
CACACCAGTCCCCACCAGTACTGTAGCCGTGTTAAACACTGACAGACCTGTCCCCACCAGTACTGTACCCCAGTGTGATAGTGTCAGAACTGTCCCCACCAGTCATGTTCCCCAGTGTGATACAGTGTCAGACTCGTCCCCACCAGTCATGTACCCCAGTGGGAAACAGGGACAGACCTGTCCCCAGTGTTATGCAGTGATAGACCTGTCCTCACCAGTACTGTACCCCAGTGTTATACAATGTCAGACCTGTCCCCACCAGTACTGTAACCCAGTGTTATACATTGTCAGACCTGTCCTCACCAGTCCTGTACCCCAGTGATATACAGTGACAGACCTGTCCCCACCAGTACTGTACCCGTGTTATACAGTGACAGACCTGTCCCCACCTGTACTGTACTCCAGTGCTATACAATGACAGACCCATACCCACCAGTACTGTACCCGTGTTATACAGTGACAGACCCGTCCCCACCAGTACTGTAACCGTGTTATGCAGTGTCAGACCTGTCCCCACCAGTACTGTACACTAGTGTTATGCAGTGACAGATCTGTCCCCACCAGTACTATGCCTCAGTGTTATGCAGTGACAAATCTGTCCCCACCAGTACTGTACCCCAGTGTTATACACTGACAGACCTGTCCCCACCAGTACTGTGCCCTACTGTTATACACTGACAGACTTGTCCCCATCAGTATTGTACCCCATGTTTTACACAGTGACAGTCCTGTCCCCACCAGCACTGTAACCCAGTGTTATACACTGACAGACCTGGCCCCACCAGTACTGCACCCAGTGTTATAAAGTGACAGACCTTTCCTCACCTGTAATGCACCCCAGTGTTATATAGTGACAGATCTGTCCCCACCAGTCATGTTCCCCAGTGTGATACAATGTCAGACCTATCCCCACCAGTACTGCACCCGTGTTATACAGTGACAGACACGTCCTCACCAGTAATGTACTCCAGTGTTATACAGTGTCAGACCTGTCCCCACGAGTACTGTACCACAGTGTTATACAGTGTCAGAGCTTTCCTCACCAGTACTGTACCCGTGTTATACAGTGTCAGACCTGTTCCCACCAGTACTGTACCCCAGTGTTATACAGTGTCAGACCTGTCCCCACCAGTACTGTACCCCAGTGTTATACAGTGTCAGACCTGTCCCCACCAGTACTGTGCCCCAGTGTTATACAGTGTCTGACCTGTCCCCACCAGTACTCTACCCCAGTGTTTTGCAGTGACAGTCCTGTCCCCATCCTATTGTACCACAGTGCTCTATAGTCACAGACGTGTTCCTACCAGTACTGTACACCAGTTTTACAGTGACAGACCGTCACCACCAGTATTGTGCCCAGTTTTATGCAATGACAGACCTGTCCCCACAGATCTGTATCGCAGTGTTATGCAAAACCCCTGTCCGCAGCATTACTGTACCCCAGTGTTATACAGTGAAAGACTTGTCCACAGCAGTACTGTGCCCGTGCTATACAGTGACACACCAGTCCCCACCAGTACTGTACCCGTGTTAAACACTGACAGACCTGTCCCCACCAGTACTGTACCCCAGTGTGATAGTGTCAGAACTGTCCCCACCAGTCATGTTCCCAAGTGTGATACAGTGTCAGACTCGTCCCCACCAGTCATGTACCCCAGTGGGAAACAGGGACAGACCTGTCCCCAGTGTTATGCAGTGATAGACCTGTCCTCACCAGTACTGTACCCCAGTGTTATACAATGTCAGACCTGTCCCCACCAGTACTGTAACCCAGTGTTATACATTGTCAGACCTGTCCTCACCAGTCCTGTACCCCAGTGATATACAGTGACAGACCTGTCCCCACCAGTACTGTACCCGTGTTATACAGTGACAGACCTGTCCCCACCTGTACTGTACTCCAGTGCTATACAATGACAGACCCATACCCACCAGTACTGTACCCGTGTTATACAGTGACAGACCCGTCCCCACCAGTACTGTACACTAGTGTTATGCAGTGTCAGACCTGTCCCCACCAGTACTGTACACTAGTGTTATGCAGTGACAGATCTGTCCCCACCAGTACTATGCCTCAGTGTTATGCAGTGACAAATCTGTCCCCACCAGTACTGTACCCCAGTGTTATACACTGACAGACCTGTCCCCACCAGTACTGTGCCCTACTGTTATACACTGACAGACTTGTCCCCATCAGTATTGTACCCCATGTTTTACACAGTGACAGTCCTGTCCCCACCGGTACTCTACCCAGGTGTTATACAGTGACAGACCTGTCCCTACTGTACTGTCTCCCAGAGTTATCCTGTGACAGACCTGTCAGCAGCGGTACTGTCCCACAGTGTAATGCAGTGACAGACCTGTCCCCAACAGCACTGTACCCCAGTGTTATAAACTGACAGACCTGTCACCACCAGTACTGTGCCCCAATCTTTTGCAGTGCCAGACCTGTCCCCACCAGTACTCTACCCCAGTGTTTTGCAGTGACAGAACTGTCGCCATCGTATTGTACCGCAGTGCTTTATAGTCACAGACCTGTTCCCACCAGTACTGTACTCCACAGGTTTACAGTGACAGACCTGTCACCACCAGTATTGTGCCCCGTTTTATGCCATGACAGACCTGTCCCCACTGATCTGTACCCCAGTGTTATACAGTGACAGACTCATTCCCACAAGTACAGTACCCCAGTGTTATACAGTGACAGACCCGTTCCCACCAGTACTCTACCACAGTGTTATACACTGACAGACCCGTCCCCACCAGTACTGTACTCCAGTGGTATACAGTGACAGACCAGTCCCTACTGTACTGTCTCCCAGAGTAATACTGTAACAGACCTGTCAGCAGCGGTACTGTACCACAATGTAATGCAGTGACAGATCTGTCCCCACCAGCACTGTACCCCAGTGTAATACAGTCACCAACCTCTTCACACTAATTCTGTAAACCTGTGTCATATAGGGATAGACCTGTCCCAACCAGCACAGTACGCCAGTTTTACACAGTGACAAACCTATCACCACCAGTACTGTGCCCGAGTGTTGTACAGTCACCGACCTCTCCCCATCAGTATGGTACCCGTGTTATGCAGGGACAGACCTGTCCCGAGCAGTACAGTACCCCAGTTTTACACAGAGATAGACCGGTCACCACCAGTACTCTACCCTAGTGTTTTGCAGTGACAGACCTGCCCCATCGTACTGTACCACAATGCTTTACAGTCACAGAACTGTTCCCACCAGTACTGTACCCCACAGTATTATAGTGACAGCCCAGTCACCACCAGTATTGTGCCAGCAGCGGTACTGTACCACAGTGTAATGCAGTGACAGTCCTGTCCCCACCAGCACTGTAACCCAGTGTTATACACTGACAGACCTGGCCCCACCAGTACTGCACCCAGTGTTATAAAGTGACAGATCTTTCCTCACCTGTAATGCACCCCAGTGTTATATAGTGACAGATCTGTCCCCACCAGTCATGTTCCCCAGTGTGATACAATGTCAGACCTGTCCCCACCAGTACTGCACCCGTGTTATACAGTGACAGACACGTCCTCACCAGTAATGTACTCCAGTGTTATACAGTGTCAGACCTGCCCCCACGAGTACTGTACCACAGTGTTATACAGTGTCAGAGCTTTCCTCACCAGTACTGTACCCGTGTTATACAGTGTCAGACCTGTCCCCACCAGTACTGTACCCCAGTGTTATACAGTGTCAGACCGGTCCCCACCAGTACTGTACCCCAGTGTTATACAGTGTCAGACCTGTCCCCACCAGTACTGTGCCGCAGTGTTATACAGTGTCTGACCTTTCCTCACCAGTACTGTACACCAGTGTTATAGTGTCAGACCTTTCCTCACCAGTACTCTACCCCAGTGTTTTGCAGTGACAGACCTGTCCCCACCAGTACTCTACCCCAGTGTTTTGCAGTGACAGTCCTGTCCCCATCGTATTGTACCACAGTGCTCTATAGTCACAGACGTGTTCCTATCAGTACTGTACACCAGTTTTACAGTGACAGACCAGTCACCACCAGTATTGTGCCCAGTTTTATGCAATGACAGACCTGTCCCCACAGATCGGTATTGCAGTATTATGCAAAAGCCCTGTCCGCAGCATTACTGTACCCCAGTGTTATACAGTGAAAGACTTGTCCACAGCAGTACTGTGCCCGTGTTATACAGCGACACACCAGTCCCCACCAGTACTGTAGCCGTGTTAAACACTGACAGACCTGTCCCCACCAGTACTGTACCCCAGTGTGATAGTGTCAGAACTGTCCCCACCAGTCATGTTCCCCAGTGTGATACAGTGTCAGACTCGTCCCCACCAGTCATGTACCCCAGTGGGAAACAGGGACAGACCTGTCCCCAGTGTTATGCAGTGATAGACCTGTCCTCACCAGTACTGTACCCCAGTGTTATACAATGTCAGACCTGTCCCCACCAGTACTGTAACCCAGTGTTATACATTGTCAGACCTGTCCTCACCAGTCCTGTACCCCAGTGATATACAGTGACAGACCTGTCCCCACCTGTACTGTACTCCAGTGCTATACAATGACAGACCCATACCCACCAGTACTGTACCCGTGTTATACAGTGACAGACCCGTCCCCACCAGTACTGTAACCGTGTTATGCAGTGTCAGACCTGTCCCCACCAGTACTGTACACTAGTGTTATGCAGTGACAGATCTGTCCCCACCAGTACTATGCCTCAGTGTTATGCAGTGACAAATCTGTCCCCACCAGTACTGTACCCCAGTGTTATACACTGACAGACCTGTCCCCACCAGTACTGTGCCCTACTGTTATACACTGACAGACTTGTCCCCATCAGTATTGTACCCCATGTTTTACACAGTGACAGTCCTGTCCCCACCGGTACTCTACCCAGGTGTTATACAGTGACAGACCTGTCCCTACTGTACTGTCTCCCAGAGTTATCCTGTGACAGACCTGTCAGCAGCGGTACTGTCCCACAGTGTAATGCAGTGACAGACCTGTCCCCAACAGCACTGTACCCCAGTGTTATAAACTGACAGACCTGTCACCACCAGTACTGTGCCCCAATCTTTTGCAGTGCCAGACCTGTCCCCACCAGTACTCTACCCCAGTGTTTTGCAGTGACAGAACTGTCGCCATCGTATTGTACCGCAGTGCTTTATAGTCACAGACCTGTTCCCACCAGTACTGTACTCCACAGGTTTACAGTGACAGACCTGTCACCACCAGTATTGTGCCCCGTTTTATGCCATGACAGACCTGTCCCCACTGATCTGTACCCCAGTGTTATACAGTGACAGACTCATTCCCACAAGTACAGTACCCCAGTGTTATACAGTGACAGACCCGTTCCCACCAGTACTCTACCACAGTGTTATACACTGACAGACCCGTCCCCACCAGTACTGTACTCCAGTGGTATACAGTGACAGACCAGTCCCTACTGTACTGTCTCCCAGAGTAATACTGTAACAGACCTGTCAGCAGCGGTACTGTACCACAATGTAATGCAGTGACAGATCTGTCCCCACCAGCACTGTACCCCAGTGTAATACAGTCACCAACCTCTTCACACTAATTCTGTAAACCTGTGTCATATAGGGATAGACCTGTCCCAACCAGCACAGTACGCCAGTTTTACACAGTGACAAACCTATCACCACCAGTACTGTGCCCGAGTGTTGTACAGTCACCGACCTCTCCCCATCAGTATGGTACCCGTGTTATGCAGGGACAGACCTGTCCCGAGCAGTACAGTACCCCAGTTTTACACAGAGATAGACCGGTCACCACCAGTACTCTACCCTAGTGTTTTGCAGTGACAGACCTGCCCCATCGTACTGTACCACAATGCTTTACAGTCACAGAACTGTTCCCACCAGTACTGTACCCCACAGTATTATAGTGACAGCCCAGTCACCACCAGTATTGTGCCAGCAGCGGTACTGTACCACAGTGTAATGCAGTGACAGTCCTGTCCCCACCAGCACTGTAACCCAGTGTTATACACTGACAGACCTGGCCCCACCAGTACTGCACCCAGTGTTATAAAGTGACAGATCTTTCCTCACCTGTAATGCACCCCAGTGTTATATAGTGACAGATCTGTCCCCACCAGTCATGTTCCCCAGTGTGATACAATGTCAGACCTGTCCCCACCAGTACTGCACCCGTGTTATACAGTGACAGACACGTCCTCACCAGTAATGTACTCCAGTGTTATACAGTGTCAGACCTGCCCCCACGAGTACTGTACCACAGTGTTATACAGTGTCAGAGCTTTCCTCACCAGTACTGTACCCGTGTTATACAGTGTCAGACCTGTCCCCACCAGTACTGTACCCCAGTGTTATACAGTGTCAGACCGGTCCCCACCAGTACTGTACCCCAGTGTTATACAGTGTCAGACCTGTCCCCACCAGTACTGTGCCGCAGTGTTATACAGTGTCTGACCTTTCCTCACCAGTACTGTACACCAGTGTTATAGTGTCAGACCTTTCCTCACCAGTACTCTACCCCAGTGTTTTGCAGTGACAGACCTGTCCCCACCAGTACTCTACCCCAGTGTTTTGCAGTGACAGTCCTGTCCCCATCGTATTGTACCACAGTGCTCTATAGTCACAGACGTGTTCCTATCAGTACTGTACACCAGTTTTACAGTGACAGACCAGTCACCACCAGTATTGTGCCCAGTTTTATGCAATGACAGACCTGTCCCCACAGATCGGTATTGCAGTATTATGCAAAAGCCCTGTCCGCAGCATTACTGTACCCCAGTGTTATACAGTGAAAGACTTGTCCACAGCAGTACTGTGCCCGTGTTATACAGCGACACACCAGTCCCCACCAGTACTGTAGCCGTGTTAAACACTGACAGACCTGTCCCCACCAGTACTGTACCCCAGTGTGATAGTGTCAGAACTGTCCCCACCAGTCATGTTCCCCAGTGTGATACAGTGTCAGACTCGTCCCCACCAGTCATGTACCCCAGTGGGAAACAGGGACAGACCTGTCCCCAGTGTTATGCAGTGATAGACCTGTCCTCACCAGTACTGTACCCCAGTGTTATACAATGTCAGACCTGTCCCCACCAGTACTGTAACCCAGTGTTATACATTGTCAGACCTGTCCTCACCAGTCCTGTACCCCAGTGATATACAGTGACAGACCTGTCCCCACCAGTACTGTACCCGTGTTATACAGTGACAGACCTGTCCCCACCTGTACTGTACTCCAGTGCTATACAATGACAGACCCATACCCACCAGTACTGTACCCGTGTTATACAGTGACAGACCCGTCCCCACCAGTACTGTAACCGTGTTATGCAGTGTCAGACCTGTCCCCACCAGTACTGTACACTAGTGTTATGCAGTGACAGATCTGTCCCCACCAGTACTATGCCTCAGTGTTATGCAGTGACAAATCTGTCCCCACCAGTACTGTACCCCAGTGTTATACACTGACAGACCTGTCCCCACCAGTACTGTGCCCTACTGTTATACACTGACAGACTTGTCCCCATCAGTATTGTACCCCATGTTTTACACAGTGACAGTCCTGTCCCCACCGGTACTCTACCCAGGTGTTATACAGTGACAGACCTGTCCCTACTGTACTGTCTCCCAGAGTTATCCTGTGACAGACCTGTCAGCAGCGGTACTGTCCCACAGTGTAATGCAGTGACAGACCTGTCCCCAACAGCACTGTACCCCAGTGTTATAAACTGACAGACCTGTCACCACCAGTACTGTGCCCCAATCTTTTGCAGTGCCAGACCTGTCCCCACCAGTACTCTACCCCAGTGTTTTGCAGTGACAGAACTGTCGCCATCGTATTGTACCGCAGTGCTTTATAGTCACAGACCTGTTCCCACCAGTACTGTACTCCACAGGTTTACAGTGACAGACCTGTCACCACCAGTATTGTGCCCCGTTTTATGCCAAGACAGACCTGTCCCCACTGATCCGTACCCCAGTGTTATACAGTGACAGACTCATTCCCACAAGTACAGTACCCCAGTGTTATACAGTGACAGACCCGTTCCCACCAGTACTCTACCACAGTGTTATACACTGACAGACCCGTCCCCACCAGTACTGTACTCCAGTGGTATACAGTGACAGACCAGTCCCTACTGTACTGTCTCCCAGAGTAATACTGTAACAGACCTGTCAGCAGCGGTACTGTACCACAATGTAATGCAGTGACAGATCTGTCCCCACCAGCACTGTACCCCAGTGTAATACAGTCACCAACCTCTTCACACTAATTCTGTAAACCTGTGTCATATAGGGATAGACCTGTCCCAACCAGCACAGTACGCCAGTTTTACACAGTGACAAACCTGTCACCACCAGTACTGTGCCCGAGTGTTGTACAGTCACCGACCTCTCCCCATCAGTACGGTACCCGTGTTATGCAGGGACAGACCTGTCCCGAGCAGTACAGTACCCCAGTTTTACACAGAGATAGACCGGTCACCACCAGTACTCTACCCTAGTGTTTTGCAGTGACAGACCTGCCCCATCGTATTGTACCACAATGCTTTACAGTCACAGAACTGTTCCCACCAGTACTGTACCCCACAGTATTATAGTGACAGCCCAGTCACCACCAGTATTGTGCCAGCAGCGGTACTGTACCACAGTGTAATGCAGTGACAGTCCTGTCCCCACCAGCACTGTAACCCAGTGTTATACACTGACAGACCTGGCCCCACCAGTACTGCACCCAGTGTTATAAAGTGACAGACCTTTCCTCACCTGTAATGCACCCCAGTGTTATATAGTGACAGATCTGTCCCCACCAGTCATGTTCCCCAGTGTGATACAATGTCAGACCTGTCCCCACCAGTACTGCACCCGTGTTATACAGTGACAGACACGTTCTCACCAGTAATGTACTCCAGTGTTATACAGTGTCAGACCTGTCCCCACGAGTACTGTACCACAGTGTTATACAGTGTCAGAGCTTTCCTCACCAGTACTGTACCCGTGTTATACAGTGTCAGACCTGTCCCCACCAGTACTGTACCCCAGTGTTATACAGTGTCAGACCGGTCCCCACCAGTACTGTACCCCAGTGTTATACAGTGTCAGACCTGTCCCCACCAGTACTGTGCCCCAGTGTTATACAGTGTCTGACCTTTCCTCACCAGTACTGTACACCAGTGTTATAGTGTCAGACCTTTCCTCACCAGTACTCTACCCCAGTGTTTTGCAGTGACAGACCTGTCCCCACCAGTACTCTACCCCAGTGTTTTGCAGTGACAGTCCTGTCCCCATCGTATTGTACCACAGTGCTCTATAGTCACAGACGTGTTCCTATCAGTACTGTACACCAGTTTTACAGTGACAGACCAGTCACCACCAGTATTGTGCCCAGTTTTATGCAATGACAGACCTGTCCCCACAGATCTGTATTGCAGTGTTATGCAAAAGCCCTGTCCGCAGCATTACTGTACCCCAGTGTTATACAGTGAAAGACTTGTCCACAGCAGTACAGTGCCCGTGTTATACAGCGACACACCAGTCCCCACCAGTACTGTAGCCGTGTTAAACACTGACAGACCTGTCCCCACCAGTACTGTACCCCAGTGTGATAGTGTCAGAACTGTCCCCACCAGTCATGTTCCCCAGTGTGATACAGTGTCAGACTCGTCCCCACCAGTCATGTACCCCAGTGGGAAACAGTGACAGACCTGTCCCCAGTGTTATACAGTGACAGACCTGTCCTCACCAGTACTGTACCCCAGTGTTATACAATGTCAGACCTGTCCCCACCAGTACTGTAACCCAGTGTTATACATTGTCAGACCTGTCCTCACCAGTCCTGTACCCCAGTGATATACAGTGACAGACCTGTCCCCACCAGTACTGTACTCCAGTGCTATACAATGACAGACCCGTACCCACCAGTACTGTACCCGTGTTATACAGTGACAGACCCGTCCCCACCAGTACTGTAACCGTGTTATGCAGTGTCAGACCTGTCCCCACCAGTACTGTACCCTAGTGTTATGCAGTGACAGATCTGTCCCCACCAGTACTGTGCCTCAGTGTTATGCAGTGACAGATCTGTCCCCACCAGCACTGTAACCCAGTGTTATACACTGACAGACCTGGCCCCACCAGTACTGCACCCAGTGTTATACAGTGACAGACCTTTCCTCACCTGTAATGCACCCCAGTGTTATATAGTGACAGATCTGTCCCCACCAGTACTGTACCCCAGTGTTATACAGTGACAGACCTGCCCCCACCAGCACTGTACCCCAGTGTAATACAGTCACCAACCTCTTCCCACCAGTACTGTACCCCAGTGTTATACAGGGATAGACCTGTCCCAACCAGCACAGTACCCCGGTTTTACACAGTGACAGACCTGTCACCACCAGTATTGTACCCCAGTGATGTACAGTCACCGACCTCTCCCCATCAGTACTGTACCCGTGTTATACAGGGACAGACCTGGCCCAACCAGCACAGTACCCCAGTTTTACACAGTAACAGACCTGCCACCACCAGTACTCTACCCCAGTGTTTTGCAGTGACAGTCCTGTCCCCATCGTACTGTACCACAGTGCTTTATAGTCACAGTCCTGTTCCTACCAGTACTGCACACCAGTTTTACAGTGACAGACCAGTCACCACCAGTATTGTGCCCAGTTTTATGCAATGACAGACCTGTCGCCACAGATCTGTACCCGTGTTATACAGTGACAGACAAGTTACCACCAGTATTGTGCCCAGTTCTCTGCAATGACAGACCTGTCCCCACCAGTACTGTATCGCAGTGTTATGCAAAAGACCTATCCGCAGCAGTACTGTACCCCAGTGTTATACAGTGAAAGACTTGTCCACAGCAGTACTGTGCCCGTGTTATACAGTGACACACCTGTCCCCACCAGTACTGTACCCGTGTTAAACACTGACAGACCTGTCCCCACCAGTACTGTACTCCACTGTGATAGTGTCAGAACTGTCCCCAGCAGCATGTTCCCCAGTGTGATACAGTGTCAGACCCATCCCCACCAGTCAAGTACCCCAGTGTGATACAATGTCAGACCTGTCCCCACCAGTACTGTACCCCAGTGGGAAACAGTGACAGACCTGTCCCCAGTGTTATACAGTGACAGACCTGTCCTCACCAGTACTGTACCCCAGTGTTATACAGTGTCAGACCTGTCCGCACCAGTACTGTAACCCAGTGTTATACAGTGTCAGACCTGTCCTCACCAGTACTGTACCCGAGTGATATACAGTGACAGACCTGTCCCCACCAGTACTGTACTCCAGTGATATACAGTGACAGACCCGTCCCCACCAGTACTGGACCCGTGTTATACAGTGACAGACCCATCCCTACCAGTACTGTAACCCAGTGTTATGCAGTGTCAGACCTGTCCCCACCAGTACTGTACCCTAGTGTTATGCAGTGATAGATCTGTCCCCACCAGTACTATGCCTTGGTGTTATGCAGTGACAGATCTTTCCCCACCAGTACTGTACCCCAGTGTTATACACTGACAGCCCTGTCCCCACCAGTACAGTACTCCAGTGTTATGCAGTGACAGACCTGCCCCACCAGTACTAAGCCTTAGTGTTATGCAGTGACAGATTTGTCCCCACTAGTACTGTGCTCCAGTGTTATACAGTGACAGACCCCCTACTGTACTGTCTCCCAGAGTTATACTGTGACAGACCTGTTCCCACCACTACTGTACCCCAGTGGGAAACAGTGACAGACCTGTCCCCACCAGTACTGTACCCCAGTGTTATACAGTGACAGCCCTGTCCCCACCAATACTGTACACCAGTGTTATGCAGTGACAGAGCTGCCCCACAAGTACTAAGCCCCAGTGTTATACAGTGACAGATTTGTCCCCACCAGTACTGTGCTCCAGTGTTATACAGTGACAGACCCCCTACTGTAGTGTCTCCCAGAGTTATACTGTGACAGACCTGTCAACAGCGGTACTGTACCTCAGTGTAAGGCAGTGACAGTCCTGACCCCACCAGTACTGTACCGCAGTGTTATACAGTGACAGATCTGTCCTCACCAGTACTGTACCCCAGTGTTATACAGTGACAGCTCTGTCCCCACCAGTACTGTACTCCAGTGTTATGCAGTGACAGACCTGCCCCCACCAGCACCGTACCCCAGTGTAATACAGTCACCAACCTCTTCCCACCAGTACTGTACCCCAGTGTTATACAGGGATAGACCTGTCCCAACCAGCACAGTACCCCGGTTTTACACAGTGACAGACCTGTCACCACCAGTATTGTACCCCAGTGTTGTACAGTCACCGACCTCTCCCCATCAGTACTGTACCCGTGTTATACAGGGACAGACCTGGCCCAACCAGCACTGTACCCCAGTTTTACACAGTAACAGACCTGCCACCACCAGTACTCTACCCCAGTGTTTTGCAGTGACAGTCCTGTCCCCATCGTACTGTACCACAGTGCTTTATAGTCACAGTCCTGTTCCTACCAGTACTGCACACCAGTTTTACAGTGACAGACCAGTCACCACCAGTATTGTGCCCAGTTTTATGCAATGACAGACCTGTCGCCACAGATCTGTACCCGTGTTATACAGTGACAGACAAGTTACCACCAGTATTGTGCCCAGTTCTATGCAATGACAGACCTGTCCCCACCAGTACTGTATCGCAGTGTTATGCAAAAGACCTATCCGCAGCAGTACTGTACCCCAGTGTTATACAGTGAAAGACTTGTCCACAGCAGTACTGTGCCCGTGTTATACAGTGACACACCTGTCCCCACCAGTACTGTACCCGTGTTAAACACTGACAGACCTGTCCCCAACAGTACTGTACCCCACTGTGATAGTGTCAGAACTGTCCCCAGCAGCATGTTCCCCAGTGTGATACAGTGTCAGACCCATCCCCATCAGTCATGTACCCCAGTGTGAGACAATGTCAGACCTGTCCCCACCAGTACTGTACCCCAGTGGGAAACAGTGACAGACCTGTCCCCAGTGTTATACAGTGACAGACCTGTCCTCACCAGTACTGTACCCCAGTGTTATACAGTGTCAGACCTGTCCGCACCAGTACTGTAACCCAGTGTTATACAGTGTCAGCCTGTCCTCACCAGTACTGTAGCCGAGTGATATGCAGTGACAGACCCGTCCCCACCAGTACTGTACCCGAGTGATATACAGTGACAGACCTGTCCCCACCAGTACTGTACTCCAGTGATATACAGTGACAGACCCGTCCCCACCAGTACTGGACCCGTGTTATACAGTGACAGACCCATCCCTACCAGTACTGTAACCCAGTGTAATGCAGTGTCAGACCTGTCCCCACCAGTACTGTACCCTAGTGTTATGCAGTGATAGATCTGTCCCCACCAGTACTATGCCTTGGTGTTATGCAGTGACAGATCTTTCCCCACCAGTACTGTACCCCAGTGTTATACACTGACAGCCCTGTCCCCACCATTACAGTACTCCAGTGTTATGCAGTGACAGACCTGCCCCACCAGTACTAAGCCTCAGTGTTATGCAGTGACAGATTTGTCCCCACTAGTACTGTGCTGCAGTGTTATACAGTGACAGACCCCCTACTGTACTGTCTCCCAGAGTTATACTGTGACAGACCTGTCAGCAGCGGTACTGTACCTCAGTGTAATGCAGTGACAGTCCTGTCCCCACCAGTAATGTACCGCAGTGTTATAATGACAGATCTGTCCTCACCAGTACTGTATCCCAGTGTTATACAGTGACATCCCTGTCCCCACCAGTACTGTACACCAGTGTTATGCAGTGACAGACCTGCCCCACAAGTACTAAGCCCCAGTGTTATACAGTGACAGATTTGTCCCCACCAGTACTGTGCTCCAGTGTTATACAGTGACAGACCCCCTACTGTAGTGTCTCCCAGAGTTATACTGTGACAGACCTGTCAGCAGCGGTACTGTACCTCAGTGTAATGCAGTGACAGTCCTGACCCCACCAGTACTGTACCGCAGTGTTATACAGTGACAGATCTGTCCTCACCTGTACTGTACCCCAGTGTTATACAGTGACAGCTCTGTCCCCACCAATACTGTACTCCAGTGTTATGCAGTGACAGACCTGCCTCACCAGTACTACGCCCCAGTGTTATGCAGTGAAAGACTTGTCCACAGCAGTACTGTGCTCCAGTGTTATACAGTGACAGACCCCCTACTGTACTGTCTCCCAGAGTTATACTGTGACAGACCTGTCAGCAGCAGTACTGTACCACAGTGTAATGCAGGTACAGTCTTGTCCCCACCAGCACTGTAACCCAGTGTTACACACTGACAGACCTGGCCCCACCAGTACTGCACCCAGTGTTATACAGTGACAGACCTTTCCTCACCTGTAATGCACCCCAGTGTTATATAGTGACAGATCTGTCCCCACCAGTCATGTTCCCCAGTGTGATACAATGTCAGACCTGTCACCACCAGTACTGCACCCGTGTTATACAGTGACAGACACGTCCCCACCAGTCATGTACCCCAGTGTGATACAATGTCACACCTGTCCCCACCAGTACTGTACTCCAGTGGGAAACAGTGACAGACCTGTCCCCAGTGTTATACAGTGACAGACCTGTCCCCACCAGTACTGTAACCCTGTGTTATACAATGTCAGACCTGTCCTCACCAGTACTGTACCCCAGTGTTATACAGTGACAGACCTGTCCCCACCAGTACTGTACTCCAGTGATATACAGTGACAGACCCGTCCCCACCAGTACTGTACCCGTGTTATACAGTGACGGACCCATCCCCACCAGTACTGTAACCCAGTGTTATGCAGTGTCAGACCTGTCCCCACTACTACTGTACCCTAGTGTTATGCAGTGACAGATCTGTCCCCACCAGTACTATGCCTCACTGTTATGCAGTGACAGATCTGTCCCCACCAGTACTCTGCCCCAGTGTTATGCAGTGACAGATTTGTCCCCAACAGTACTGTGCTCCAGTGTTATACAGTGACAGAACCCCTACTGTACTGTCTCCCAGAGTTATGCAGTGACAGTCCTGTCCCCACCAACACCGTAACGCAGTGTTATACACTGACAGACCTGGCCCCACCAGTACTGCATCCAGTGTTATACAGTGATAGACATTTCCTCACCTGTAATTCACCCCAGTGTTATATAGTGAGAGAACTGTCCCCACCAGTCACGTTCCCCAGTGTGATACAATGTCAGACCTGTCCCCACCAGTACTGTACCCGTTATACAGTGACAAACACGTCCTCACCAGTACTGTACTCCAGTGTTATACAGTGTCAGACCTGTCCCCACGAGTACTGTACCACAGTGTTATACAGTGTCAGACCTTTCCTCACTAGTACTGTACCCCAGTGTTATACAGTGTCAGACCTGTCCCCACCAGTACTGTACCCCAGTGTTATACAGTGTCAGACCTTTCCTCACCAGTAATGTACCCCAGTGTTATAGTGTCAGACCTGTCCCCATGAGTACTGTACCACAGTGTTATACAGTGTCTGACCTTTCCTCACCAGTACTGTACCCGTGTTATACAGTGGCAGACCTGTCCCCACCAGTACTGTACCCCAGTGTAATACAGTGTCAGACCTTTCCTCACCAGTAATGTACCCCAGTGTTATAGTGTCAGACCTGTCTCCACCAGTACCGTACCCCAGTGTTATACAGTGTCAGACCTGGCCCCAGCAGTACTGCACCCAGTGTTATACAGTGACAGACATTTCCTCACCTGTAATGCATCTCAGTGTTATATAGTGACAGAACTGTCCCCACCAGTCATGTTCCCCAGTGTGATACAATGTCAGACCTGTCCCCACCAGTACTGTACCCGTGTTATAGTGACAGACCCGTCCTCACCAGTACTGTACTCCAGTGTTATACAGTGTCAGACCTGTCCCCACGAGTACTGTACCACAGTGTTATATAGTGACAGAACTGTCCCCACCAGTCATGTTCCCCAGTGTGATACAGTGTCAGACCTGTCCCCACCAGTACTGTGCCCCAGTGTTATACAGTGACAGACCCCCTACTGTACTGTCTCCCAGTGTTATACTGTGACAGACCTGTCAGCAGCAGTACTGTACCACAGTGTATTGCAGGTACAGTCCTGTCCCGACCAGCACTGTAACCCAGTGTTATACACTGACAGACCTGGCCCCACCACTACTGCACCCAGTGTTATAAAGTGACAGACCTTTCCTCACCTGTAATGCACCCCAGTGTTATATAGTGACAGAACTGTCGCCACCAGTCATGTTCCCCAGTGTGATACAATGTCAGACCTGTCCCCACCAGTACTGTACCCGTGTTATACAGTAACAGACCCGTCCTCACCAGTACTGTACTCCAGTGTTATACAGTGTCAGACCTGTCCCCACGAGAACCGTACCACAGTGTTATATAGTGACAGAACTGTCCCCACCAGTACTGTACCGCAGTGTTATACAGTGACAGATCTGTTCTCACCAGTACTGTACCCCAGTGTTATACAGTGACAGCCCTGTCCCCACCAATACTGTACTTGTGCTATGCAGTGACAGACCTGCCCCACCAGTACTAAGCCCCAGTGTTATGCAGTGACAGATTTGTCTCCGCCAGTACTGTGCTCCAGTGTTATACAGTGACAGACCCCCTACTGTACTGTCTCCCAGAGTTATACTGTGACAGACCTGTCAGCAGCGGTACTGTACCACAGTGTAATGCAGTGACAGTCCTGTCCCCACCAGCACTGTAACCCAGTGTTATACACTGACAGACCTGGCCCCACCAGTAATGCACCCAGTGTTATACAGTGACAGACCTTTCCTCACCTGTAATGCACCCCAGTGTTATATAGTGACAGACCTGCCCCCACCAGCACTGTACCCCAGTGTTGTACAGTCACCGACCTCTCCCCATCAGTACTATACCCGTGTTATACAGGGACAGACCTGTCCCAACCAGCACAGTACCCCCAGTTTTACACAGTGACAGACCTGTCACCACCAATATTGTGCCCAGTTTTATGCAATGACAGACCTGTCCCCACCAGTACTGTATCGCGGCGTTATGCAAAACACCTGGCCGCAGCAGTAGTGTACCCCAGTGCCAAACAGTGAAAGCCTTGTCCATAGCAGTACTGTGCCCGTGTTATTCAGTGAGACACCTGTCCCCACCAGTACTGTACCCGTGTTAAACACTGACAGAACTGTCCCCACCAGTCATGTTCCCCAGTGTGATAGAATGTCAGACCTGTCCCCACCAGTACTGTACCCGTGTTATACAGTGACAGACACGTCCTCACCAGTACTGTACTCCAGTGTTATACAGTGTCAGACCTGTCCCCACGAGTACTGTACCACAGTGTTATACAGTGTCAGACCTTTCCTCACCAGTACTGTACCCCAGTGTTATACAGTGTCAGAACTGTCCCCACCAGTACTGTACCCCAGTGTTATACAGTGTCAGACCTTTCCTCACCAGTAATGTACCCCAGTGTTATAATGTCAGACCTGTCCCCACGAGTACTGTACCACAGTGTTATACAGTGTCAGACCTTTCCTCACCAGTACTGTACCCGTGTTATACAGTGTCAGACCTGTCCCCACCAGTACTGTACCCCAGTGTTATACAGTGTCAGACCTTTCCTCCACAGTAATGAACCCAAGTGTTATAGTGTCAGACCTGTCCCCACGAGTACTGTACCACAGTGTTATACAGTGTCGGACCTTTCCTCACCAGTACGGTACCCGTGTTATACAGTGTCAGTCCTGCCCCCACCAGTACTGTACCCCAGTGTTATACAGTGTCATACCTGGCCCCAGCAGTACTGCACCCAGTGTTATACAGTGACAGACATTTCCTCACCTGTAATGCACCTCAGTGTTATATAGTGACAGAACTGTCCCACCAGTCATGTTCCCCAGTGCGATACAATGTCAGACCTGTCCCCACCAGTACTGTACCCGTGTTATACAGTGACAGACCCGTCCTCACCAGTACTGTACTCCAGTGTTATACAGTGTCAGACCTGTCCCCACGAGTACTGTGCCGCAGTGTTATATACTGACAGAACTGTCCCCACCAGTCATGTTCCCCAGTGTGATAGAGTGTCAGACCTGTCCTCACCAGTACTGTACCCCAGTGTTATACAGTGTCAGACCTGTACCCACCAGTACTGTGCCCCAGTGTTATACAGTGACAGACCCCCTACTGTACTGTCTCCCAGAGTTATACTGTGACAGATCTGTCAGCAGCAGTACTGCACCACAGTGTAATGCAGGTACAGTCCTGTCCCCACCAGCACTGTAACCCAGTGTTATACACTGACAGACCTGGCCCCACCAGTACTGCACCCAGTGTGTTATACAGTGACAGACCTTTCCTCACCTGTAATGCACCCCAGTGTTATATAGTGACAGAACTGTCCCCACCAGTCATGTTCCCCAGTGTGATACAATGTCAGACCTGTCCCCACCAGTACTGTACCCGTGTTATACAGTGTCAGACCCGTCCTCACCGGTACTGTACTCCAGTGTTATACAGTGTCAGACCTGTCCCCACGAGTACTGTACTCCAGTGTTATATAGCGACAGAACTGTCCCCACCAGTCATGTTCCCCAGTGTGATACAATGTCAGACCTGTCCTACCATTACTGTACCCGTGTTATACAGTGTCAGACCTGTCCCCACCAGTACTGTACCCCAGTGTTATACAGTGTCAGACCTGTCCCCACCAGTACTGTGCTCCAGTGTTATACAGTGACAGACCCCCTACTGTACTGTCTCCCAGAGTTATACTGTGACAGATCTGTCAGCAGCGGTACTGTACCACAGTGTAATGCAGGTACAGTCCTGTCCCCACCAGCACTGTAACCCAGTGTTATACACTCACAGACCTGGCCCCACCAGTACTGCACCCAGTGTTATACAGTGACAGACCTTTCCTCACCTGTAATGCACCCCAGTGTTATATAGTGACAGATCTGTCCCCAGCAGTACTATACCAGTGTTATACAGTGACAGACCTGCCCCCACCAGCACTGTACCCCAGTGTTGTACAGTCACCGACCTCTCCCCATCAGTACTATACCCGTGTTATACAGGGACAGACCTGTCCCAACCAGCAGAGTACCCAGTTTTACACAGTGACAGACCTGTCACCACCAGTATTGTGCCCAGTTTTATGCAATGACAGACCTGTCCCCACCAGTACTGTATCGCGGTGTTATGCAAAAGACCTGTCCGCAGCAGTACTGTACCCCAGTGCTATACAGTGAAAGACTTGTCCACAGCAGTACTGTGCCCGTGTTATTCAGTGAGACACCTGTCCCCACCAGTACTGTACCCGTGTTAAACACTGACAGAACTGTCCCCACCAGTCATGTTCCCCAGTGTGATAGAATGTCAGACCTGTCCCCACCAATACTGTACCCGTGTTATACAGTGACAGACACGTCCTCACCAGTACTGTACTCCAGTGTTATACAGTGTCAGACCTGTCCCCGCGAGTACTGTACCACAGTGTTATAGTGTCAGAGCTTTCCTCACCAGTACTGTACCCCAGTGTTATACAGTGTCAGACCTGTCCCCACCAGTACTGTACCCCAGTGTTATGCAGTGTCAGACCTTTCCTCACCAGTAATGTACCCCAGTGTTATAATGTCAGACCTGTCCCCACGAGTACTGTAGCACAGTGTTATACAGTGTCAGACCTTTCCTCACCAGTACTGTACCCGTGTTATACAGTGTCAGACCTGTCCCCACCAGTACTGTACCCGTGTTATACAGTTTCAGACCTTTCCTCAACAGTAATGAACCCCAGTGTTATAGTGTCAGACCTGTCTCCACGAGTACTGTACCACGGAGTTATACAGTGTCAGACCTTTCCTCACCAGTACTGTACCCGTGTTATAGTGTCAGTCCTGTCCTCACCAGTACTGTACCCCAGTGTTATAGTGTCAGACCTGTCCCCACGAGTACTGTACCACAGTGTTATATAGTGACAGAACTGTCCCCACCAGTCATGTTCCCCAGTGTGATACAGTGTCAGACCTGTCCCCACCAGTAATGTACCCCAGTGTTATACAGTGTCAGACCTGTACCCACCAGTACTGTGCCCCAGTGTTATACAGTGACAGACCCCCTACTGTACTGTCTCCCAGAGTTATACTGTGACAGACCTGTCAGCAGCAGTACTGTACCACAGTGTAATGCAGGTACAGTCCTGTCCCCACCAGCACTGTAACCCAGTGTTATACACTGACAGACCTGGCCCCACCAGTACTGCACCCAGTGTTATACAGTGACAGACCTTTCCTCACCTGTAATGCATCCCAGTGTTATATAGTGACAGAACTGTCCCCACCAGTCATGTTCCCCAGTGTGATACAATGTCAGACCTGTCCCCACCAGTACTGTACCCGTGTTATACAGTGACTATCCGTCCTCACCAGTACTGTACTCCAGTGTTATACAGTGTCAGACCTGTCCCCACGAATACTGTACTCCAGTGTTATGTAGTGACAGAACTGTCCCCACCAGTCATGTTCCCCAGTGTGATACAATGTCAGACCTGTCCTCACCAGTACTGTACCCGTGTTATACAGTGTCAGACCTGTCCCCACCAGTACTGTACCCCAGTGTTATACAGTGTCAGACCTGTCCCCACCAGTATTGTGCCCCAGTGTGATACAGTGACAGACCCCCTACTGTACTGTCTCCCAGAGTTATACTGTGACAGACCTGTCAGCAGCGGTACTGTACCACAGTGTAATGCAGGTACAGTCCTGCCCCACCAGCACTGTAACCCAGTGTTATACACTGACAGACCTGGCCCCACCAGTACTGCACCCAGTGTTATACAGTGACAGACCTTTCCTCACCTGTAATGCACCCCAGTGTTATATAGTGACAGATCTGTCCCCACCAGTCATGTTCCCCAGTGTGATACAATGTCAGACCTGTCCCCACCAGTACTGTACCCGTTTTATACAGTGACAGATCCGTCCTCACCAGTACTGTACTCCAGTGTTATACAGTGTCAGACCTGTCCCCACGAGTACTGTACCAGTGTTATATGGTGTCAGACCTTTCCTCACCAGTACTGTACCCGTGTTATACAGTGTCAGACCTGTCCCCACCAGTACTGTACCCCAGTGTTATACAGTGTCAGACCTGTCCCCACCAGTATTGTACCCCAGTTTTATACAGTGTCAGACCTGTCCCCACCAGTACTGTGCCCCAGTGTTATACAGTGTCAGACCTTTCCTCACCAGTACTCTACCCCAGTGTTTTGCAGTGACAGACCTGTCCCCACCAGTACTGTACCCCAGTGTTTTACAGTGACAGTCCTGTCCCCATCGTATTGTACCACAGTGCTTTATAGTCACAGACTTGTTCCTACCAGTACTGTACACCAGTTTTAGTGACAGACCAGTCACCACCAGTATTGTGCCCAGTTTTATGCAATGACAGACCTGTCCCCACTGATCTGTACCCCAGTGTTATACAGTGACAGACAAGTCACCACCAGTATTGTGCCCAGTTGTATGCAATGACAGACCTGTCCCCACCAGTACTGTACCCCAGTGTTATACAGTGTCAGACCTGTCCCCACAAGTACTGTGCCCCAGTGTTATACAGTGACAGACACCCTACTGTACTGTCTCCCAGAGTTATACTGTGACAGACCTGTCAGCAGCGGTACTGTACCGCAGTGTAATGCAGGTACAGTCCTGTCCCCACCAGCACTGTAACCCAGTGTTATACACTGACAGACCTGGCCCCACCAGTACTGCACCCAGTGTTATACAGTGACAGAACTTTCCTCACCTGTAATGCACCCCAGTGTTATATAGTGACAGATCTGTCCCCACCAGTCATGTTCCCCAGTGTGATACAATGTCAGACCTGTCCCCACCAGTACTGCACCCGTGTTATACAGTGTCAGACACGTCCTCACCAGTACTGTACTCCAGTGTTATACAGTGTCAGACCTGTCCCCACGAGTACTGTACCAGTGTTATATGGTGTCAGACCTTTCCTCACCAGTACTGTACCCGTGTTATACAGTGTCAGACCTGTCCCCACCAGTACTGTACCCCAGTGTTATACAGTGTCAGACCTGTCCCCACCAGTATTGTACCCCAGTTTTATACAGTGTCAGACCTGTCCCCACCAGTACTGTGCCCCAGTGTTATACAGTGTCTGACCTTTCCTCACCAGTACTGTACACCAGTGTTTTGCAGTGACAGACCTGTCCCCACCAGTACTGTACCCCAGTGTTTTGCAGTGACAGTCCTGTCCCCATCGTATTGTACCACAGTGCTTTATAGTCACAGACCTGTTCCTACCAGTACTGTACACCAGTTTTAGTGACAGACCAGTCACCACCAGTATTGTGCCCAGTTTTATGCAATGACAGAGCTGTCCCCACTGATCTGTACCCCAGTGTTATACAGTGACAGACAAGTCACCACCAGTATTGTGCCCAGTTCTATGCAATGACAGACCTGTCCCCACCAGTACTGTATCGCAGTGTTATGGAAAAGTCCTGTCCGCAGCAGTACTGTACCCCAGTGTTATACAGTGAAGGACTTGTCCACAGCAGTACTGCGCCCCAGTGTTATACAGTGAGACGCCTGTCCCCACCAGTACTGTACCCGAGTGTGATAGTGTCAGAACTGTCCCCATCAGTCATGATCCCCAGTGTGATAGTGTCAGACCCGTCGCCACGAGTCATGTACCCCGGTGTGTTTCAATGTCAGACCTGTTCCCACCACTACTGTACCCCAGTGGGAAACAGTGACAGACCTGTCCCCACCAGTACTGTACCGCAGTGTTATACAGTGACAGATCTGTTCTCACCAGTACTGTACCCCAGTGTTATACAGTGACAGCCCTGTCCCCACCAATACTGTACTCGTGTTATGCAGTGACAGACCAGCCCCACCAGTACTAAGCCCCAGTGTTATGCAGTGACAGATTTGTCTCCGCCAGTACTGTGATCCAGTGTTATACAGTGACAGACCCCTATTGTACTGTCTCCCAGAGTTATACTGTGACAGACCTGTCACAGCGGTACTGTACCACAGTGTAATGCAGTGACAGTCCTGTCCCCACCAGCACTGTAACCCAGTGTTATACACTGACAGACATGGCCCCACCAGTACTGCACCCAGTGTTACACAGTGACAGACCTGTCCCCACCAGTACTGTACCCCAGTGTTATACAGTGTCAGACCTCTCCCCACCAGTACTGTACCCCAGTGTTATACAGTGTCAGACCTGTCCCCACCAGTACTGTGCCCCAGTGTTATACAGTGTCAAACCTTTCCTCACCAGTACTCTACCCCAGTGTTATACAGTGTCAGACCTGTCCCCACCAGTATTGTACCCCAGTTTTATACAGTGTCAGACCTGTCCCCACCAGTACTGTGCCCCAGTGTTATACAGTGTCAGACCTTTCCTCACCAGTACTGTACACCAGTGTTATAGTGTCAGACCTTTCCTCACCAGTACTCTACCCCAGTGTTTTGCAGTGATAGACCTGTCCCCACAAGTACTGTACCCCAGTGTTTTGCAGTGACAGTCCTGTCCCCATCGTATTGTACCACAGTGCTTTATAGTCACAGACCTGTTCCTACCAGTACTGTACCCGTGTTATACAGTGACAGACCCGTCCTCACCAGTACTGTACTCCAGTGTTATACAGTGTCAGACCTGTCCCGAGTACTGTACCACAGTGTTATATAGTGACAGAACTGTCCCCACCAGTCATGTTCCCCAGTGTGATACAATGTCAGACCTGTCCTCACCATTACTGTACCCGTGTTATACAGTGTCAGACCTGTCCCCACCAGTACTGTGCCCCAGTGTTATACAGTGACAGACCCCCTACTGTACTGTCTCCCAGAGTTATACTGTGACAGACCTGTCAGCAGCGGTACTGTACCACAGTGTAATGCAGGTACAGTCCTGTCCCCACCAGCACTGTAACCCAGTGTTATACACTGACAGACCTGGCCCCACGAGTACTGTACCAGTGTTATATGGTGTCAGACCTTTCCTCACCAGTACTGTACCCGTGTTATACAGTGTCAGACCTGTCCCCACCAGTACTGTACCCCAG
This sequence comes from Isurus oxyrinchus, assembly GCA_026770705.1. Taxonomy (NCBI): domain Eukaryota; kingdom Metazoa; phylum Chordata; class Chondrichthyes; order Lamniformes; family Lamnidae; genus Isurus; species Isurus oxyrinchus. Next base: position 21,904,071 of record JANJGN010000030.1, read on the forward strand.
TGTTATACAGTGTCAGACCTGTCCCCACCAGTATTGTACCCCAGTTTTATACAGTGTCAGACCTGTCCCCACCAGTACTGTGCCCCAGTGTTATACAGTGTCAGACCTTTCCTCACCAGTACTCTACCCCAGTGTTTTGCAGTGACAGACCTGTCTCCACCAGTACTGTACCCCAGTGTTTTACAGTGACAGTCCTGTCCCCATCGTATTGTACCACAGTGCTTTATAGTCACAGACCTGTTCCTACCAGTACTGTACACCAGTTTTAATGACAGACCAGTCACCACCAGTATTGTGCCCAGTTTTATGCAATGACAGACCTGTCTCCACTGATCTGTACCCCAGTGTTATACAGTGACAGACAAGTCACCACCAGTATTGTGCCCAGTTGTATGCAATGACAGACCTGTCCCCACCAGTACTGTACCCCAGTGTTATACAGTGTCAGACCTGTCCCCACCAGTACTGTGCCCCAGTGTTATACAGTGACAGACCCCCTACTGTACTGTCTCCCAGAGTTATACTGTGACAGACCTGTCAGCAGCGGTACTGTACCACAGTGTAATGCAGGTACAGTCCTGTCCCCACCAGCACTGTAACCCAGTGTTATACACTGACAGACCTGGCCCCACCAGTACTGCACCCAGTGTTATACAGTGACAGACCTTTCCTCACCTGTAATGCACCCCAGTGTTATATAGTGACAGATCTGTCCCCACCAGTCATGTTCCCCAGTGTGATACAATGTCAGACCTGTCCCCACCAGTACTGTACCCGTTTTATACAGTGACAGATCCGTCCTCACCAGTACTGTACTCCAGTGTTATACAGTGTCAGACCTGTCCCCACGAGTACTGTACCAGTGTTATATGGTGTCAGACCTTTCCTCACCAGTACTGTACCCGTGTTATACAGTGTCAGACCTGTCCCCACCAGTACTGTACCCCAGTGTTATACAGTGTCAGACCTGTCCCCACCAGTATTGTACCCCAGTTTTATACAGTGTCAGACCTGTCCCCACCAGTACTGTGCCCCAGTGTTATACAGTGTCAGACCTTTCCTCACCAGTACTCTACCCCAGTGTTTTGCAGTGACAGACCTGTCCCCACCAGTCATGTTCCCCAGTGTGATACAATGTCAGACCTGTCCCCACCAGTACTGTACCCGTTTTATACAGTGACAGATCCGTCCTCACCAGTACTGTACTCCAGTGTTATACAGTGTCAGATCTGTCCCCACGAGTACTGTACCAGTGTTATATGGTGTCAGACCTTTCCTCACCAGTACTGTACCCGTGTTATACAGTGTCAGACCTGTCCCCACCAGTACTGTACCCCAGTGTTATACAGTGTCAGACCTGTCCCCACCAGTATTGTACCCCAGTTTTATACAGTGTCAGACCTGTCCCCACCAGTACTGTGCCCCAGTGTTATACAGTGTCAGACCTTTCCTCACCAGTACTCTACCCCAGTGTTTTGCAGTGACAGACCTGTCTCCACCAGTACTGTACCCCAGTGTTTTACAGTGACAGTCCTGTCCCCATCGTATTGTACCACAGTGCTTTATAGTCACAGACCTGTTCCTACCAGTACTGTACACCAGTTTTAATGACAGACCAGTCACCACCAGTATTGTGCCCGGTTTTATGCAATGACAGACCTGTCCCCACTGATCTGTACCCCAGTGTTATACAGTGACAGACAAGTCACCACCAGTATTGTGCCCAGTTGTATGCAATGACAGACCTGTCCCCACCAGTACTGTACCCCAGTGTTATACAGTGTCAGACCTGTCCCCACCAGTACTGTGCCCCAGTGTTATACAGTGACAGACCCCCTACTGTACTGTCTCCCAGAGTTATACTGTGACAGACCTGTCAGCAGCGGTACTGTACCACAGTGTAATGCAGGTACAGTCCTGTCCCCACCAGCACTGTAACCCAGTGTTATACACTGACAGACCTGGCCCCACCAGTACTGCACCCAGTGTTATACAGTGACAGAACTTTCCTCACCTGTAATGCACCCCAGTGTTATATAGTGACAGATCTGTCCCCACCAGTCATGTTCCCCAGTGTGATACAATGTCAGACCTGTCCCCACCAGTACTGCACCCGTGTTATACAGTGTCAGACACGTCCTCACCAGTACTGTACTCCAGTGTTATACAGTGTCAGACCTGTCCCCACGAGTACTGTACCAGTGTTATATGGTGTCAGACCTTTCCTCACCAGTACTGTACCCGTGTTATACAGTGTCAGACCTGTCCCCACCAGTACTGTACCCCAGTGTTATACAGTGTCAGACCTGTCCCCACCAGTATTGTACCCCAGTTTTATACAGTGTCAGACCTGTCCCCACCAGTACTGTGCCCCAGTGTTATACAGTGTCTGACCTTTCCTCACCAGTACTGTACACCAGTGTTTTGCAGTGACAGACCTGTCCCCACCAGTACTGTACCCCAGTGTTTTGCAGTGACAGTCCTGTCCCCATCGTATTGTACCACAGTGCTTTATAGTCACAGACCTGTTCCTACCAGTACTGTACACCAGTTTTAGTGACAGACCAGTCACCACCAGTATTGTGCCCAGTTTTATGCAATGACAGAGCTGTCCCCACTGATCTGTACCCCAGTGTTATACAGTGACAGACAAGTCACCACCAGTATTGTGCCCAGTTCTATGCAATGACAGACCTGTCCCCACCAGTACTGTATCGCAGTGTTATGGAAAAGTCCTGTCCGCAGCAGTACTGTACCCCAGTGTTATACAGTGAAGGACTTGTCCACAGCAGTACTGCGCCCCAGTGTTATACAGTGAGACGCCTGTCCCCACCAGTACTGTACCCGAGTGTGATAGTGTCAGAACTGTCCCCATCAGTCATGATCCCCAGTGTGATAGTGTCAGACCCGTCGCCACGAGTCATGTACCCCGGTGTGTTACAATGTCAGACCTGTTCCCACCACTACTGTACCCCAGTGGGAAACAGTGACAGACCTGTCCCCACCAGTACTGTACCGCAGTGTTATACAGTGACAGATCTGTTCTCACCAGTACTGTACCCCAGTGTTATACAGTGACAGCCCTGTCCCCACCAATACTGTACTCGTGTTATGCAGTGACAGACCAGCCCCACCAGTACTAAGCCCCAGTGTTATGCAGTGACAGATTTGTCTCCGCCAGTACTGTGATCCAGTGTTATACAGTGACAGACCCCTATTGTACTGTCTCCCAGAGTTATACTGTGACAGACCTGTCACAGCGGTACTGTACCACAGTGTAATGCAGTGACAGTCCTGTCCCCACCAGCACTGTAACCCAGTGTTATACACTGACAGACATGGCCCCACCAGTACTGCACCCAGTGTTACACAGTGACAGACCTGTCCCCACCAGTACTGTACCCCAGTGTTATACAGTGTCAGACCTCTCCCCACCAGTACTGTACCCCAGTGTTATACAGTGTCAGACCTGTCCCCACCAGTACTGTGCCCCAGTGTTATACAGTGTCAAACCTTTCCTCACCAGTACTCTACCCCAGTGTTATACAGTGTCAGACCTGTCCCCACCAGTACTGTGCCCCAGTGTTATACAGTGTCAGACCTTTCCTCACCAGTACTGTACACCAGTGTTATAGTGTCAGACCTTTCCTCACCAGTACTCTACCCCAGTGTTTTGCAGTGATAGACCTGTCCCCACAAGTACTGTACCCCAGTGTTTTGCAGTGACAGTCCTGTCCCCATCGTATTGTACCACAGTGCTTTATAGTCACAGACCTGTTCCTACCAGTACTGTACCCGTGTTATACAGTGACAGACCCGTCCTCACCAGTACTGTACTCCAGTGTTATACAGTGTCAGACCTGTCCCGAGTACTGTACCACAGTGTTATATAGTGACAGAACTGTCCCCACCAGTCATGTTCCCCAGTGTGATACAATGTCAGACCTGTCCTCACCATTACTGTACCCATGTTATACAGTGTCAGACCTGTCCCCACCAGTACTGTGCCCCAGTGTTATACAGTGACAGACCCCCTACTGTACTGTCTCCCAGAGTTATACTGTGACAGACCTGTCAGCAGCGGTACTGTACCACAGTGTAATGCAGGTACAGTCCTGTCCCCACCAGCACTGTAACCCAGTGTTATACACTGACAGACCTGGCCCCACGAGTACTGTACCAGTGTTATATGGTGTCAGACCTTTCCTCACCAGTACTGTACCCGTGTTATACAGTGTCAGACCTGTCCCCACCAGTACTGTACCCCAGTGTTATACAGTGTCAGACCTGTCCCCACCAGTATTGTACCCCAGTTTTATACAGTGTCAGACCTGTCCCCACCAGTACTGTGCCCCAGTGTTATACAGTGTCAGACCTTTCCTCACCAGTACTCTACCCCAGTGTTTTGCAGTGACAGACCTGTCTCCACCAGTACTGTACCCCAGTGTTTTACAGTGACAGTCCTGTCCCCATCGTATTGTACCACAGTGCTTTATAGTCACAGACCTGTTCCTACCAGTACTGTACACCAGTTTTAATGACAGACCAGTCACCACCAGTATTGTGCCCAGTTTTATGCAATGACAGACCTGTCTCCACTGATCTGTACCCCAGTGTTATACAGTGACAGACAAGTCACCACCAGTATTGTGCCCAGTTGTATGCAATGACAGACCTGTCCCCACCAGTACTGTACCCCAGTGTTATACAGTGTCAGACCTGTCCCCACCAGTACTGTGCCCCAGTGTTATACAGTGACAGACCCCCTACTGTACTGTCTCCCAGAGTTATACTGTGACAGACCTGTCAGCAGCGGTACTGTACCACAGTGTAATGCAGGTACAGTCCTGTCCCCACCAGCACTGTAACCCAGTGTTATACACTGACAGACCTGGCCCCACCAGTACTGCACCCAGTGTTATACAGTGACAGACCTTTCCTCACCTGTAATGCACCCCAGTGTTATATAGTGACAGATCTGTCCCCACCAGTCATGTTCCCCAGTGTGATACAATGTCAGACCTGTCCCCACCAGTACTGTACCCGTTTTATACAGTGACAGATCCGTCCTCACCAGTACTGTACTCCAGTGTTATACAGTGTCAGACCTGTCCCCACGAGTACTGTACCAGTGTTATATGGTGTCAGACCTTTCCTCACCAGTACTGTACCCGTGTTATACAGTGTCAGACCTGTCCCCACCAGTACTGTACCCCAGTGTTATACAGTGTCAGACCTGTCCCCACCAGTATTGTACCCCAGTTTTATACAGTGTCAGACCTGTCCCCACCAGTACTGTGCCCCAGTGTTATACAGTGTCAGACCTTTCCTCACCAGTACTCTACCCCAGTGTTTTGCAGTGACAGACCTGTCCCCACCAGTCATGTTCCCCAGTGTGATACAATGTCAGACCTGTCCCCACCAGTACTGTACCCGTTTTATACAGTGACAGATCCGTCCTCACCAGTACTGTACTCCAGTGTTATACAGTGTCAGATCTGTCCCCACGAGTACTGTACCAGTGTTATATGGTGTCAGACCTTTCCTCACCAGTACTGTACCCGTGTTATACAGTGTCAGACCTGTCCCCACCAGTACTGTACCCCAGTGTTATACAGTGTCAGACCTGTCCCCACCAGTATTGTACCCCAGTTTTATACAGTGTCAGACCTGTCCCCACCAGTACTGTGCCCCAGTGTTATACAGTGTCAGACCTTTCCTCACCAGTACTCTACCCCAGTGTTTTGCAGTGACAGACCTGTCTCCACCAGTACTGTACCCCAGTGTTTTACAGTGACAGTCCTGTCCCCATCGTATTGTACCACAGTGCTTTATAGTCACAGACCTGTTCCTACCAGTACTGTACACCAGTTTTAATGACAGACCAGTCACCACCAGTATTGTGCCCAGTTTTATGCAATGACAGACCTGTCCCCACTGATCTGTACCCCAGTGTTATACAGTGACAGACAAGTCACCACCAGTATTGTGCCCAGTTGTATGCAATGACAGACCTGTCCCCACCAGTACTGTACCCCAGTGTTATACAGTGTCAGACCTGTCCCCACCAGTACTGTGCCCCAGTGTTATACAGTGACAGACCCCCTACTGTACTGTCTCCCAGAGTTATACTGTGACAGACCTGTCAGCAGCGGTACTGTACCACAGTGTAATGCAGGTACAGTCCTGTCCCCACCAGCACTGTAACCCAGTGTTATACACTGACAGACCTGGCCCCACCAGTACTGCACCCAGTGTTATACAGTGACAGACCTTTCCTCACCTGTAATGCACCCCAGTGTTATATAGTGACAGATCTGTCCCCACCAGTCATGTTCCCCAGTGTGATACAATGTCAGACCTGTCCCCACCAGTACTGTACCCGTTTTATACAGTGACAGATCCGTCCTCACCAGTACTGTACTCCAGTGTTATACAGTGTCAGACCTGTCCCCACGAGTACTGTACCAGTGTTATATGGTGTCAGACCTTTCCTCACCAGTACTGTACCCGTGTTATACAGTGTCAGACCTGTCCCCACCAGTACTGTACCCCAGTGTTATACAGTGTCAGACCTGTCCCCACCAGTATTGTACCCCAGTTTTATACAGTGTCAGACCTGTCCCCACCAGTACTGTGCCCCAGTGTTATACAGTGTCAGACCTTTCCTCACCAGTACTCTACCCCAGTGTTTTGCAGTGACAGACCTGTCTCCACCAGTACTGTACCCCAGTGTTTTACAGTGACAGTCCTGTCCCCATCGTATTGTACCACAGTGCTTTATAGTCACAGACCTGTTCCTACCAGTACTGTACACCAGTTTTAATGACAGACCAGTCACCACCAGTATTGTGCCCAGTTTTATGCAATGACAGACCTGTCCCCACTGATCTGTACCCCAGTGTTATACAGTGACAGACAAGTCACCACCAGTATTGTGCCCAGTTGTATGCAATGACAGACCTGTCCCCACCAGTACTGTACCCCAGTGTTATACAGTGTCAGACCTGTCCCCACCAGTACTGTGCCCCAGTGTTATACAGTGACAGACCCCCTACTGTACTGTCTCCCAGAGTTATACTGTGACAGACCTGTCAGCAGCGGTACTGTACCACAGTGTAATGCAGGTACAGTCCTGTCCCCACCAGCACTGTAACCCAGTGTTATACACTGACAGACCTGGCCCCACCAGTACTGCACCCAGTGTTATACAGTTACAGACCTTTCCTCACCTGTAATGCACCCCAGTGTTATATAGTGACAGATCTGTCCCCACCAGTCATGTTCCCCAGTGTGATACAATGTCAGACCTGTCCCCACCAGTACTGTACCCGTTTTATACAGTGACAGATCCGTCCTCACCAGTACTGTACTCCAGTGTTATACAGTGTCAGACCTGTCCCCACGAGTACTGTACCAGTGTTATATGGTGTCAGACCTTTCCTCACCAGTACTGTACCCGTGTTATACAGTGTCAGACCTGTCCCCACCAGTACTGTACCCCAGTGTTATACAGTGTCAGACCTGTCCCCACCAGTATTGTACCCCAGTTTTATACAGTGTCAGACCTGTCCCCACCAGTACTGTGCCCCAGTGTTATACAGTGTCAGACCTTTCCTCACCAGTACTCTACCCCAGTGTTTTGCAGTGACAGACCTGTCCCCACCAGTCATGTTCCCCAGTGTGATACAATGTCAGACCTGTCCCCACCAGTACTGTACCCGTTTTATACAGTGACAGATCCGTCCTCACCAGTACTGTACTCCAGTGTTATACAGTGTCAGATCTGTCCCCACGAGTACTGTACCAGTGTTATATGGTGTCAGACCTTTCCTCACCAGTACTGTACCCGTGTTATACAGTGTCAGACCTGTCCCCACCAGTACTGTACCCCAGTGTTATACAGTGTCAGACCTGTCCCCACCAGTATTGTACCCCAGTTTTATACAGTGTCAGACCTGTCCCCACCAGTACTGTGCCCCAGTGTTATACAGTGTCAGACCTTTCCTCACCAGTACTCTACCCCAGTGTTTTGCAGTGACAGACCTGTCTCCACCAGTACTGTACCCCAGTGTTTTACAGTGACAGTCCTGTCCCCATCGTATTGTACCACAGTGCTTTATAGTCACAGACCTGTTCCTACCAGTACTGTACACCAGTTTTAATGACAGACCAGTCACCACCAGTATTGTGCCCAGTTTTATGCAATGACAGACCTGTCCCCACTCATCTGTACCCCAGTGTTATACAGTGACAGACAAGTCACCACCAGTATTGTGCCCAGTTGTATGCAATGACAGACCTGTCCCCACCAGTACTGTACCCCAGTGTTATACAGTGTCAGACCTGTCCCCACCAGTACTGTGCCCCAGTGTTATACAGTGACAGACCCCCTACTGTACTGTCTCCCAGAGTTATACTGTGACAGACCTGTCAGCAGCGGTACTGTACCACAGTGTAATGCAGGTACAGTCCTGTCCCCACCAGCACTGTAACCCAGTGTTATACACTGACAGACCTGGCCCCACCAGTACTGCACCCAGTGTTATACAGTGACAGACCTTTCCTCACCTGTAATGCACCCCAGTGTTATATAGTGACAGATCTGTCCCCACCAGTCATGTTCCCCAGTGTGATACAATGTCAGACCTGTCCCCACCAGTACTGTACCCGTTTTATACAGTGACAGATCCGTCCTCACCAGTACTGTACTCCAGTGTTATACAGTGTCAGACCTGTCCCCACGAGTACTGTACCAGTGTTATATGGTGTCAGACCTTTCCTCACCAGTACTGTACCCGTGTTATACAGTGTCAGACCTGTCCCCACCAGTACTGTACCCCAGTGTTATACAGTGTCAGACCTGTCCCCACCAGTATTGTACCCCAGTTTTATACAGTGTCAGACCTGTCCCCACCAGTACTGTGCCCCAGTGTTATACAGTGTCAGACCTTTCCTCACCAGTACTCTACCCCAGTGTTTTGCAGTGACAGACCTGTCCCCACCAGTCATGTTCCCCAGTGTGATACAATGTCAGACCTGTCCCCACCAGTACTGTACCCGTTTTATACAGTGACAGATCCGTCCTCACCAGTACTGTACTCCAGTGTTATACAGTGTCAGATCTGTCCCCACGAGTACTGTACCAGTGTTATATGGTGTCAGACCTTTCCTCACCAGTACTGTACCCGTGTTATACAGTGTCAGACCTGTCCCCACCAGTACTGTACCCCAGTGTTATACAGTGTCAGACCTGTCCCCACCAGTATTGTACCCCAGTTTTATACAGTGTCAGACCTGTCCCCACCAGTACTGTGCCCCAGTGTTATACAGTGTCAGACCTTTCCTCACCAGTACTCTACCCCAGTGTTTTGCAGTGACAGACCTGTCTCCACCAGTACTGTACCCCAGTGTTTTACAGTGACAGTCCTGTCCCCATCGTATTGTACCACAGTGCTTTATAGTCACAGACCTGTTCCTACCAGTACTGTACACCAGTTTTAATGACAGACCAGTCACCACCAGTATTGTGCCCAGTTTTATGCAATGACAGACCTGTCCCCACTGATCTGTACCCCAGTGTTATACAGTGACAGACAAGTCACCACCAGTATTGTGCCCAGTTGTATGCAATGACAGACCTGTCCCCACCAGTACTGTACCCCAGTGTTATACAGTGTCAGACCTGTCCCCACCAGTACTGTGCCCCAGTGTTATACAGTGACAGACCCCCTACTGTACTGTCTCCCAGAGTTATACTGTGACAGACCTGTCAGCAGCGGTACTGTACCACAGTGTAATGCAGGTACAGTCCTGTCCCCACCAGCACTGTAACCCAGTGTTATACACTGACAGACCTGGCCCCACCAGTACTGCACCCAGTGTTATACAGTGACAGACCTTTCCTCACCTGTAATGCACCCCAGTGTTATATAGTGACAGATCTGTCCCCACCAGTCATGTTCCCCAGTGTGATACAATGTCAGACCTGTCCCCACCAGTACTGTACCCGTTTTATACAGTGACAGATCCGTCCTCACCAGTACTGTACTCCAGTGTTATACAGTGTCAGACCTGTCCCCACGAGTACTGTACCAGTGTTATATGGTGTCAGACCTTTCCTCACCAGTACTGTACCCGTGTTATACAGTGTCAGACCTGTCCCCACCAGTACTGTACCCCAGTGTTATACAGTGTCAGACCTGTCCCCACCAGTATTGTACCCCAGTTTTATACAGTGTCAGACCTGTTCCCACCAGTACTGTGCCCCAGTGTTATACAGTGTCAGACCTTTCCTCACCAGTACTCTACCCCAGTGTTTTGCAGTGACAGACCTGTCCCCACCAGTACTGTACCCCAGTGTTTTACAGTGACAGTCCTGTCCCCATCGTATTGTACCCCAGTTTTATACAGTGTCAGACCTGTCCCCACCAGTACTGTGCCCCAGTGTTATACAGTGTCAGACCTTTCCTCACCAGTACTCTACCCCAGTGTTTTGCAGTGACAGACCTGTCCCCACCAGTACTGTACCCCAGTGTTTTACAGTGACAGTCCTGTCCCCATCGTATTGTACCACAGTGCTTTATAGTCACAGACCTGTTCCTACCAGTACTGTACACCAGTTTTAGTGACAGACCAGTCACCACCAGTATTGTGCCCAGTTTTATGCAATGACAGACCTGTCCCCACTGATCTGTACCCCAGTGTTATACAGTGACAGACAAGTCACCACCAGTATTGTGCCCAGTTGTATGCAATGACAGACCTGTCCCCACCAGTACTGTACCCCAGTGTTATACAGTGTCAGACCTGTCCCCACCAGTACTGTGCCCCAGTGTTATACAGTGACAGACCCCCTACTGTACTGTCTCCCAGAGTTATACTGTGACAGACCTGTCAGCAGCGGTACTGTACCACAGTGTAATGCAGGTACAGTCCTGTCCCCACCAGCACTGTAACCCAGTGTTATACACTGACAGACCTGGCCCCACCAGTACTGCACCCAGTGTTATACAGTGACAGACCTTTCCTCACCTGTAATGCACCCCAGTGTTATATAGTGACAGATCTGTCCCCACCAGTCATGTTCCCCAGTGTGATACAATGTCAGACCTGTCCCCACCAGTACTGTACCCGTTTTATACAGTGACAGATCCGTCCTCACCAGTACTGTACTCCAGTGTTATACAGTGTCAGACCTGTCCCCACGAGTACTGTACCAGTGTTATATGGTGTCAGACCTTTCCTCACCAGTACTGTACCCGTGTTATACAGTGTCAGACCTGTCCCCACCAGTACTGTACCCCAGTGTTATACAGTGTCAGACCTGTCCCCACCAGTATTGTACCCCAGTTTTATACAGTGTCAGACCTGTCCCCACCAGTACTGTGCCCCAGTGTTATACAGTGTCAGACCTTTCCTCACCAGTACTCTACCCCAGTGTTTTGCAGTGACAGACCTGTCCCCACCAGTCATGTTCCCCAGTGTGATACAATGTCAGACCTGTCCCCACCAGTACTGTACCCGTTTTATACAGTGACAGATCCGTCCTCACCAGTACTGTACTCCAGTGTTATACAGTGTCAGATCTGTCCCCACGAGTACTGTACCAGTGTTATATGGTGTCAGACCTTTCCTCACCAGTACTGTACCCGTGTTATACAGTGTCAGACCTGTCCCCACCAGTACTGTACCCCAGTGTTATACAGTGTCAGACCTGTCCCCACCAGTATTGTACCCCAGTTTTATACAGTGTCAGACCTGTCCCCACCAGTACTGTGCCCCAGTGTTATACAGTGTCAGACCTTTCCTCACCAGTACTCTACCCCAGTGTTTTGCAGTGACAGACCTGTCTCCACCAGTACTGTACCCCAGTGTTTTACAGTGACAGTCCTGTCCCCATCGTATTGTACCACAGTGCTTTATAGTCACAGACCTGTTCCTACCAGTACTGTACACCAGTTTTAATGACAGACCAGTCACCACCAGTATTGTGCCCAGTTTTATGCAATGACAGACCTGTCCACACTGATCTGTACCCCAGTGTTATACAGTGACAGACAAGTCACCACCAGTATTGTGCCCAGTTGTATGCAATGACAGACCTGTCCCCACCAGTACTGTACCCCAGTGTTATACAGTGTCAGACCTGTCCCCACCAGTACTGTGCCCCAGTGTTATACAGTGACAGACCCCCTACTGTACTGTCTCCCAGAGTTATACTGTGACAGACCTGTCAGCAGCGGTACTGTACCACAGTGTAATGCAGGTACAGTCCTGTCCCCACCAGCACTGTAACCCAGTGTTATACACTGACAGACCTGGCCCCACCAGTACTGCACCCAGTGTTATACAGTGACAGACCTTTCCTCACCTGTAATGCACCCCAGTGTTATATAGTGACAGATCTGTCCCCACCAGTCATGTTCCCCAGTGTGATACAATGTCAGACCTGTCCCCACCAGTACTGTACCCGTTTTATACAGTGACAGATCCGTCCTCACCAGTACTGTACTCCAGTGTTATACAGTGTCAGACCTGTCCCCACGAGTACTGTACCAGTGTTATATGGTGTCAGACCTTTCCTCACCAGTACTGTACCCGTGTTATACAGTGTCAGACCTGTCCCCACCAGTACTGTACCCCAGTGTTATACAGTGTCAGACCTGTCCCCACCAGTATTGTACCCCAGTTTTATACAGTGTCAGACCTGTCCCCACCAGTACTGTGCCCCAGTGTTATACAGTGTCAGACCTTTCCTCACCAGTACTCTACCCCAGTGTTTTGCAGTGACAGACCTGTCCCCACCAGTACTGTACCCCAGTGTTTTACAGTGACAGTCCTGTCCCCATCGTATTGTACCCCAGTTTTATACAGTGTCAGACCTGTCCCCACCAGTACTGTGCCCCAGTGTTATACAGTGTCAGACCTTTCCTCACCAGTACTCTACCCCAGTGTTTTGCAGTGACAGACCTGTCCCCACCAGTACTGTACCCCAGTGTTTTACAGTGACAGTCCTGTCCCCATCGTATTGTACCACAGTGCTTTATAGTCACAGACCTGTTCCTACCAGTACTGTACACCAGTTTTAGTGACAGACCAGTCACCACCAGTATTGTGCCCAGTTTTATGCAATGACAGACCTGTCCCCACTGATCTGTACCCCAGTGTTATACAGTGACAGACAAGTCACCACCAGTATTGTGCCCAGTTGTATGCAATGACAGACCTGTCCCCACCAGTACTGTACCCCAGTGTTATACAGTGTCAGACCTGTCCCCACCAGTACTGTGCCCCAGTGTTATACAGTGACAGACACCCTACTGTACTGTCTCCCAGAGTTATACTGTGACAGACCTGTCAGCAGCGGTACTGTACCGCAGTGTAATGCAGGTACAGTCCTGTCCCCACCAGCACTGTAACCCAGTGTTATACACTGACAGACCTGGCCCCACCAGTACTGCACCCAGTGTTGTACAGTGACAGACCTTTCCTCACCTGTAATGCATCCCAGTGTTATATAGTGACAGAACTGTCCCCACCAGTCATGTTCCCCAGTGTGATACAATGTCAGACCTGTCCCCACCAGTACTGTACCCGTGTTATACAGTGTCAGACCTGTCCCCACCAGTACTGTACCCCAGTGTTATACAGTGTCAGACGTGTCCCCACCAGTACTGTGCCCCAGTGTTATACAGTGACAGACACCCTACTGTACTGTCTCCCAGAGTTATACTGTGACAGACCTGTCAGCAGCGGTACTGTACCGCAGTGTAATGCAGGTACAGTCCTGTCCCCACCAGCACTGTAACCCAGTCTTATACACTGACAGACCTGGCCCCACCAGTACTGCACCCAGTGTTATACAGTGACAGACCTTTCCTCACCTGTAATGCACCCCAGTGTTATATAGTGACGGATCTGTCCCCACCAGTCATGTTCCCCAGTGTGATACAATGTCAGACCTGTCCCCACCAGTACTGCACCCGTGTTATACAGTGTCAGACACGTCCTCACCAGTACTGTACTCCAGTGTTATACAGTGTCAGACCTGTCCCCACGAGTACTGTACCAGTGTTATATGGTGTCAGACCTTTCCTCACCAGTACTGTACCCGTGTTATACAGTGTCAGACCTGTCCCCACCAGTACTGTACCCCAGTGTTATACAGTGTCAGACCTGTCCCCACCAGTATTGTACCCCAGTTTTATACAGTGTCAGACCTGTCCCCACCAGTACTGTGCCCCAGTGTTATACAGTGTCTGACCTTTCCTCACCAGTACTGTACACCAGTGTTTTGCAGTGACAGACCTGTCCCCACCAGTACTGTACCCCAGTGTTTTGCAGTGACAGTCCTGTCCCCATCGTATTGTACCACAGTGCTTTATAGTCACAGACCTGTTCCTACCAGTACTGTACACCAGTTTTAGTGACAGACCAGTCACCACCAGTATTGTGCCCAGTTTTATGCAATGACAGAGCTGTCCCCACTGATCTGTACCCCAGTGTTATACAGTGACAGACAAGTCACCACCAGTATTGTGCCCAGTTCTATACAATGACAGACCTGTCCCCACCAGTACTGTATCGCAGTGTTATGGAAAAGTCCTGTCCGCAGCAGTACTGTACCCCAGTGTTATACAGTGAAGGACTTGTCCACAGCAGTACTGCGCCCCAGTGTTATACAGTGAGACGCCTGTCCCCACCAGTACTGTACCCGAGTGTGATAGTGTCAGAACTGTCCCCATCAGTCATGATCCCCAGTGTGATAGTGTCAGACCCGTCGCCACGAGTCATGTACCCCGGTGTGTTACAATGTCAGACCTGTTCCCACCACTACTGTACCCCAGTGGGAAACAGTGACAGACCTGTCCCCACCAGTACTGTACCGCAGTGTTATACAGTGACAGATCTGTTCTCACCAGTACTGTACCCCAGTGTTATACAGTGACAGCCCTGTCCCCACCAATACTGTACTCGTGTTATGCAGTGACAGACCAGCCCCACCAGTACTAAGCCCCAGTGTTATGCAGTGACAGATTTGTCTCCGCCAGTACTGTGATCCAGTGTTATACAGTGACAGACCCCTATTGTACTGTCTCCCAGAGTTATACTGTGACAGACCTGTCAGCAGCGGTACTGTACCACAGTGTAATGCAGTGACAGTCCTGTCCCCACCAGCACTGTAACCCAGTGTTATACACTGACAGACCTGGCCCCACCAGTACTGCACCCAGTGTTATACAGTGACAGACCTGTCCCCACCAGTACTGTACCCCAGTGTTATACAGTGTCAGACCTCTCCCCACCAGTACTGTACCCCAGTGTTATACAGTGTCAGACCTGTCCCCACCAGTACTGTGCCCCAGTGTTATACAGTGTCAAACCTTTCCTCACCAGTACTCTACCCCAGTGTTATACAGTGTCAGACCTGTCCCCACCAGTATTGTACCCCAGTTTTATACAGTGTCAGACCTGTCCCCAACAGTACTGTGCCCCAGTGTTATACAGTGTCAGACCTTTCCTCACCAGTACTGTACACCAGTGTTATAGTGTCAGACCTTTCCTCACCAGTACTCTACCCCAGTGTTTTGCAGTGACAGACCTGTCCCTCCAAGTACTGTACCCCAGTGTTTTGCAGTGACAGTCCTGTCCCCATCGTATTGTACCACAGTGCTTTATAGTCACAGACCTGTTCCTACCAGTACTGTACCCGTGTTATACAGTGACAGACCCGTCCTCACCAGTACTGTACTCCAGTGTTATACAGTGTCAGACCTGTCCCGAGTACTGTACCACAGTGTTATATAGTGACAGAACTGTCCCCACCAGTCATGTTCCCCAGTGTGATACAATGTCAGACCTGTCCTCACCATTACTGTACCCGTGTTATACAGTGTCAGACCTGTCCCCACCAGTACTGTACCCCAGTGTTATACAGTGTCAGACCTGTCCCCACCAGTACTGTGCCCCAGTGTTATACAGTGCCAGACCCCCTACTGTACTGTCTCCCAGAGTTATACTGTGACAGACCTGTCAGCAGCGGTACTGTACCACAGTGTAATGCAGTGACAATCCTGTCCCCACCAGCACTGTACATCAGTGTTATACAGTGACAGACCTGGCCCCACCAGTACTGCACCCAGTGTTATAGTGACAGACCTTACCTCACCTGTAATGCACCCCAGTGTTATATAGTGACGGATCTGTCCCCACCAGTCATGTTCCCCAGTGTGATACAATGTCAGACCGGTCCCCACCAGTACTGTACCCAAGTTATAAAGTGATAGACATGTCCTCACCAGTACTGTACTCCAGTGTTATACAGTGTCAGACCTGTCCCCACGAGTACTGTACCACAGTGTTTTATGATGTCAGACCTTTCCTCACCAGTACTGTACCCGTGTTATAGTGTCAGACCTGTCCCCACTAGTACTGTACCCCAGTGTTATAGTGTCAGACCTGTCCCCACCAGTACTGTACCCCAGTGTTATACAGTGTCAGACCTCACCCCACCAGTACTGTACCCCAGTGTTATACAGTGTCAGACCTGTCCCCACCAGTACTGTACCCCAGTGTTATACAGTGTCAAACCTTTCCTCACCAGTACTCTACCCCAGTGTTATACAGTGTCAGACCTGTCCCCACCAGTATTGTACCCCAGTTTTATACAGTGTCAGACCTGTCCCCACAGATCTGTACCCCAGTGTTATAGTGACAGACAAGTCACCACCAGTATTGTGCCCAGTTGTATGCAATGACAGACCTGTCCCCACCAGTACTGTATCCCAGTGTTATGCAAAAGACGTGTCCGCAGCAGTACTGTACCCCTGTGTAATACATTGAAAGACTTGTCCACAGCAGTACTGTGCCCCAGTGTTATAGTGACACACGTGTCCCCACCAATACTGTACCCCAGTGTGATAGTGTCAGAACTGTCCCCACCAGTCATGTTCTCCAGTGTGATACAATGTCAGACCTGTCCTCACCAGTACTGTACTCCAGTGTTATAGTGTCAGACCTGTCCCCACCAGTACTGTACCAGTGTTATAGTGTCAGACATGTCCCCACCAGTACTGTACCCCAGTGTTATACAGTGTCAGACCTTTCCTCACCAGTACTGTACCCCAGTGTTATAGTGCAGACCTGTCCCCACCAGTATTGTACCCGTGTTATACAGTGTCAGACCTGTCCCCACTAGTACTGTACACCAGTGATATACAGTGACAGACCCGTCCCCACCAGTACTGTACCCGAGTGATATACAGTGACAGACCTGTCCCCACCAGTACTGTAACCCAGTGTTATGCAGTGTCAGACCTGTCCCCAACAGTACTGTACCCTAGTGTTATGCAGTGACAGATTTGTCCCCACCAGTGCTATGCCTCAGTGTTATGCAGTGACAGATCTGTCCCCACCAGCACTGTACACCAGTGTTATAAACTGACAGACCTGTCACTACCAGTACTGTACCCCAATCTTTTGCAGTGCCAAACCTGTCCCCACCAGTACTCTACCCCAGTGTTATGCAGTGCCAGACCTGTCCCCATCGTATTGTACTACAGTGCTTTATAGTCACAGACCTGTTCCCACCAGTACTGTACTCCACAGGTTTACAGTGACAGACCTGTCACCACCAGTATTGTGCCCAGTTTTATGCAATGACAGACCTGTCCCCACTGATCTGTACCCCGGTGTTATACAGTGACAGACCCGTTCCCACCAGTACTGTCCCCCAGTGTTATACACTGACAGACCCGTCCCCACCAGTATTGTATCCCAGTGTTACACAGTGAAAGACGTGTCTGCAGCAGTACTGTAACCCAGTGTTATACAGTGACAGACCCGTCCCCACCAGTACTGTGTCCCACTGTTATACAGGGACACACCTGTCCCCACCAGTACTGTACCCCAGTGTTAAACACTGACAGACTTGTCCACACCAGTACTGTACCCCAGTGTTATACACTGACAGACCTGTCCCCACCAGTACTGTACTCCAGTGCGAAACAGTGACAGACCCGTCCCCACCAGTACTGGACCCCGGTGTTATACAGTGACAGACCTGTCCCTACCAGTACTGTGCCCCAGTGTTATACAGTGACAGCCCTGCCCCACCAGTACTGTACTCCAGTGTTATGCAGTGACAGACCTGTCCCCACCAGTATTGTGCCCCAGCGTTATACAGTGACAGACTTGTCTCTACTGTACTGTCTCCCACAGTTATACTGTGACGGACCTGTCTGCATCGGTACTGTACCACAGTGTAATGCAGTGATAGACCTGTCCACACTATGGCTGTACCCCAATGTGAAACAGTGACAGACCCGTCCCCACCAGTACTGTACCACAGTGTCATGCAGTGGCAGACCTGTCCCCACCTGTACTGTACCCCAGTGTTATACAGTGACAGACCTGTCCCCACCAGTACCGTACTCGTGTTATACAGCGACAGACTCGTCCCCACCAGTACTGCACCCGTGTTACACAGTGACAGACTCATCCCCACCAGTACTCTGCCCCAGTGTTATGCAGTGACAGATCTGTCCCCACCAGTACTGTGCCCCAGTGTTATACACTGACAGACCTGTCCCCCCATCAGTATTGTACCTGTGTTATACAGTGACAGACCTGCCCCCACCAGTACTGTACCCCAGTGTTATACACTGACAGACCCGTCTCCACCAGTATTGTATCCCAGTGTTATACAGTGAAAGACGTCTCCCCCACCTGCACTGTACTCTAGTGGTATGCAGTGACAGAGCTGTACCCACTGTACTGTACCCCAATGTGATATAGTCACAGAACTCTCCCCACCAATACTGTACCCCACTGTTATACAGTGACAGACCTTTCCTCACCTGTAATGCACCCCAGTGTTATATAGTGACAGATCTGTCCCCACCAGTACTATACCCCAGTGTTATACAGTGACAGACCTGCCCCCACCAGTACTGTACCCCAGTGTTGTACAGTCACTGACCTCTCCCCATCAGTACTGTACCCGTGTTATACAGGGTCAGACCTGTCCCAACCAGCACAGTACCCAGTTTTACAGTGACAGACCTGTCACCACCAGTATTGTGCCCAGTTTTATGCAATGACAGACCTGTCCCCACCATTACTGTATCGCAGTGTTATGCAAAAGACCTGTCTGCAGCAGTAATGTACCCCATTGCTATACAGTGAAAGACTTGTCCACAGCAGTACTGTGCCCGTGTTATTCAGTGAGACTCCTGTCCCCACCAGTACTGTACCCGTGTTAAACACCGACAGACCTGTCCCCACCAGTACTGTACCCCAGTGTGATACAGTGTCAGACCCGTCCCCACCAGTCATGTACCCCAGTGTGATACAATGTCAGACCTGTCCCCACCAGTACTGTAACCCAGTGTTATACAGTGTCAGATCTGTCCTCACCAGTATTGTACCCCAGTGATATACAGTGACAGACATTTCCTCACCTGTAATGCACCCGTGTTATATAGTGACATAACTGTCCCCACCAGTCATGTTCCCCAGTGTGATACAATTTCAGACCTGTCCCCACCAGTACTGTACCCGTGTTATAGTGACAGACCCGTCCTCACCTGTACTGTACTCCAGTGTTATAGTGTCAGACCTGTCCCCACGAGTACTGTACCACAGTGTTATACAGTGTCAGACCTGTCCCCACCAGTACTATACCCCAGTGTTATACAGTGTCAGACCTGTCCCCACCAGTACTGTACCCCAGTGTTATACAGTGTCAGACCTTTCCTCACCAGTAATGTACCCCAGTGTTATAGTGTCAGACCTGTCCCCACGAGTACTGTACCACAGTGTTATAGTGTCAGACCTTTCCTCACCAGTACTGTACCCGTGTTATAGTGTCAGACCTGTCCCCAACAGTACTGTACCGCAGTGTTATAGTGAGACATTTCCTCACCTGTAATGCACCTCAGTGTTATATACTGACAGAACTGTCCCCACCAGTCATGTTCCCCAGTGTGATGCAATGTCAGACCTGTCCCCACCAGTACTGTACCCCAGTGTTATACAGTGTCAGACCTGTCCCCACCAGTACTGTGCCCCAGTGTTATACAGTGACAGACCCCCTACTGTACTGTCTCCCAGAGTTATACTGTGACAGACCTGTCAGCAGCGGTACTGTACCACAGTGTAATGCAGTGACAATCCTGTCCCCACCAGCACTGTACATCAGTGTTATACAGTGACAGACCTGGCCCCACCAGTACTGCACCCAGTGTTATAGTGACAGACCTTACCTCACCTGTAATGCACCTCAGTGTTATATAGTGACGGATCTGTCCCCACCAGTCATGTTCCCCAGTGTGATACAATGTCAGACCTGTCCCCACCAGTACTGTACCCAAGTTATAAAGTGATAGACATTTCCTCACCAGTACTGTACTCCAGTGTTATACAGTGTCAGACCTGTCCCCACGAGTACTGTACCACAGTGTTTTATGATGTCAGACCTTTCCTCACCAGTACTGTACCCGTGTTATAGTGTCAGACCTGTCCCCACTAGTACTGTACCCCAGTGTTATAGTGTCAGACCTGTCCCCACCAGTACTGTACCCCAGTGTTATACAGTGTCAGACCTGTCCCCACCAGTACTGTGCCCCAGTGTTATAGTGTCAGACCTTTCCTCAGCAGTACTGTACACCAGTGTTATAGTGACAGACCTGCCCCCACCAGTACTGTACTCCAGTGATATACAGTGACAGACCTGTCCCCACCACTACTGAACCCTTGTGTTATGCAGTGACAGATCTGTCCCCACCAGTACTATGCCTCAGTGTTATGCAGTGACAGATCTGTCCCCACCAGTACTCTACCCCAGTGTTATGCAGTGACAGATTTGTCCCCACCAGTACTGTGCTCCAGTATTATATTGTGACAGACCCCCTACTGTACTGTCTCCCAGAGTTATACGGTGACAGACCTGTCAGCAGCGGTACTGTACCACAGTGTAATGCAGTGACAGTTCTG
Organism: Isurus oxyrinchus; assembly: GCA_026770705.1. NCBI lineage: Eukaryota > Metazoa > Chordata > Chondrichthyes > Lamniformes > Lamnidae > Isurus > Isurus oxyrinchus. The sequence continues at coordinate 21,925,068 of JANJGN010000030.1, forward strand.
TACCCACCAGAACTGTAACATAGTGTTATAGACTGAAAGACCTGGCCCCACCAGTACTGCACCCAGTGTTATACAGTGACAGACATTTCCTCACCTGTAATGCACCCCAGTGTTATATAGTGACAGAACTGTCACCACCAGTCATGTTCCCCAGTGTGATACAATGTCAGACCTGTCCCCACCAGTACTGTACCCCAGTGTTATACAGTGACAGACCCGTCCTCACCAGTACAGTACCACAGTGTTATACAGTGTCAGACCTTTCCTCACCAGTACTGTACCCGTGTTATACAGTGTCAGACCTGTCCCCACCAGTACTGTACCCCAGTGTTATAGTGTCAGACCTTTCCTCACCAGTAATGTACCCCAGTGTTATAGTGTCAGACCTGTCCCCACGAGTACTGTACCACAGTGTTATACAGTGTCAGATCTTTCCTCACCAGTACTGTACCTGTGTTATACAGTGTCAGACCTGTCTCCACCAATACTGTACCCCAGTGTTATACAGTGTCAGACCTGGCCCCAGCAGTACTGCACCCAGTGTTATACAGTGACAGACATTTCCTCACCTCTAATGCATCTCAGTGTTATATAGTGACAGGACTGTCCCCACCAGTCATGTTCCCCAGTGTGATACAATGTCAGACCTGTCCGCACCAGTACTGTACCCGTGTTATAGTGACAGACCCGTCCTCACCAGTACTGTACTCCAGTGTTATACAGTGACAGACCTGTCCCCACGAGTACTGTACCAGTGTTATATAGTGACAGAACTGTCCCCACCAGTCATGTTCCCCAGTGTGATACAATGTCACACCTGTCCTCACCATTACTGTACCCGTGTTATACAGTGTCAGACCTGTCCCCACCAGTACTGTGCCCCAGTGTTATACAGTGACAGACCCCCTACTGTACTGTCTCCCAGAGTTATACTGTGACAGACCTGTCAGCAGCGGTACTGTACCACAGTGTAATGCATGTACAGTCCTGTCCCCACCAGCACTGTAACCCAGTGTTATACACTGACAGACCTGGCCCCACCAGTACTGCACCCCAGTGTTATACAGTGACAGACCTTTCCTCACCTGTAATGCACCCCAGTGTTATATAGTGACAGATCTGTCCCCACCAGTCATGTTCCCCAGTGTGATACAATGTCAGACCTGTCCCCACCAGTACTGTACCCGTGTTATAGTGACATACACGTCCTCACCAGAACTGTACTCCAGTGTTATACAGTGTCAGACCTGTCCCCACGAGTACTGTGCCACAGTGTTATATGGTGTCAGACCTTTCCTCACCAGTACTGTACCCGTGTTATAGTGTTAGACCTGTCCCCACCAGTACTGTGCCCCAGTGTTAGTGTCAGACCTGACCCCACCAGTACTGTACACCAGTGTCATAGTGTCCGACCTTTCCTCACCAGTACTGTACCCCAGTGTTTTGCAGTGACAGTCCTGTCCCCATCGTATTGTACCACAGTGCTTTATAGTCACAGACCTGTTCCTACCAGTACTGTACACCAGTTTTACAGTGACAGACCAGTCACCACCAGTATTGTGCCCAGTTTTATGCAATGACAGAGCTGTCCCCACTGATCTGTACCCCAGTGTTATACAGTGACAGACAAGTCACCACCAGTATTGTGCCCAGTTCTATGCAATGACAGACCTGTCCCCACCAGTACTGTATCGCAGTGTTATGGAAAAGTCCTGTCCGCAGCAGTACTGTACCCCAGTGTTATACAGTGAAGGACTTGTCCACAGCAGTACTGCGCCCCAGTGTTCTACAGTGAGACACCTGTCCCCAACAGTACTGTACCCGAGTGTGATAGTGTCAGACCTGTCCCCATCAGTCATGTTCCCCAGTGTGATACAGTGTCATACCCGTCCCCACCAGTCATGTACCCCGGTGTGTTACAATGTCAGACCTGTTCCCACCACTACTGTACCCCAGTGGGAAACAGTGACAGACCTGTCCCCACCAGTACTGTACCGCAGTGTTATACAGTGACAGATCTGTTCTCACCAGTACTGTACCCCAGTGTTATACAGTGACAGCCCTGTCCCCACCAATACTGTACTCGTGTTATGCAGTGACAGACCAGCCCCACCAGTACTAAGCCCCAGTGTTATGCAGTGACAGATTTGCCTCCGCCAGTACTGTGCTCCAGTGTTATACAGTGACAGACCCCCTATTGTACTGTCTCCCAGAGTTATATTGTGACAGACCTGTCAGCAGCGGTACTGTACCACAGTGTAATGCAGTGACAGTCCTGTCCCCACCAGCACTGTAACCCAGTGTTATACACTGACAGACCTGGCCCCACCAGTACTGCACCCAGTGTTATACAGTGACAGACCTTTCCTCACCTGTAATGCACCCCAGTGTTATATAGTGACAGATCTGTCCCCACCAGTACTATACCCCAGTGTTATACAGTGACAGACCTGCCCCCACCAGCACTGTACCCCAGTGTTGTACAGTCACTGACCTCTCCCCATCAGTACTGTACCCGTGTTATACAGGGTCAGACCTGTCCCAACCAGCACAGTACCCAGTTTTACACAGTGACAGACCTGTCACTACCAGTATTGTGCCCAGTTTTATGCAATGACAGACCTGTCCCCACCATTACTGTATCGCAGTGTTATGCAAAAGACCTGTCTGCAGCAGTAATGTACCCCATTGCTATACAGTGAAAGACTTGTCCACAGCAGTACTGTGCCCGTGTTATTCAGTGAGACTCCTGTCCCCACCAGTACTGTACCCGTGTTAAACACCGACAGACCTGTCCCCACCAGTACTGTACCCCAGTGTGATACAGTGTCAGACCCGTCCCCACCAGTCATGTACCCCAGTGTGATACAATGTCAGACCTGTCCCCACCAGTACTGTAACCCAGTGTTATACAGTGTCAGATCTGTCCTCACCAGTATTGTACCCCAGTGATATACAGTGACAGACATTTCCTCACCTGTAATGCACCCGTGTTATATAGTGACATAACTGTCCCCACCAGTCATGTTCCCCAGTGTGATACAATTTCAGACCTGTCCCCACCAGTACTGTACCCGTGTTATAGTGACAGACCTGTCCTCACCTGTACTGTACTCCAGTGTTATAGTGTCAGACCTGTCCCCACGAGTACTGTACCACAGTGTTATACAGTGTCAGACCTGTCCCCACCAGTACTGTACCCCAGTGTTATAGTGTCAGACCTGTCCCCACCAGTACTGTACCCCAGTGTTATAGTGTCAGACCTTTCCTCACCAGTAATGTACCCCAGTGTTATAGTGTCAGACCTGTCCCCACGAGTACTGTACCACAGTGTTATAGTGTCAGACCTTTCCTCACCAGTACTGTACCCGTGTTATAGTGTCAGACCTGTCCCCAACAGTACTGTACCGCAGTGTTATAGTGACAGACATTTCCTCACCTGTAATGCACCTCAGTGTTATATACTGACAGAACTGTCCCCACCAGTCATGTTCCCCAGTGTGATGCAATGTCAGACCTGTCCCCACCAGTACTGTACCCGTGTTATACAGTGACAGACCCGTCCTCACCAGTACTGTACTCCAGTGTTATACAGTGTCAGACCTGTCCCGAGAACTGTACCACAGTGTTATATAGTGACAGAACTGTCCCCACCAGTCATGTTCCCAGTGTGATACGTCAGACCTGTCCTCACCATTACTGTACCCGTGTTATACAGTGTCAGACCTGTCCCCACCCGTACTGTACCCCAGTGTTATACAGTGTCAGACCTGTCCCCACCAGTACTGTGCCCCAGTGTTATACAGTGACAGACCCCCTACTGTACTGTCTCCCAGAGTTATACTGTGACAGACCTGTCAGCAGCGGTACTGTACCACAGTGTAATGCAGTGACAATCCTGTCCCCACCAGCACTGCACCCAGTGTTATAGTGACAGACCTTTCCTCACCTGTAATGCACCCCAGTGTTATATAGTGACGGATCTGTCCCCACCAGTCATGTTCCCCAGTGTGATACAATGTCAGACCTGTCCCCACCAGTACTGTACCCAAGTTATAAAGTGATAGACATGTCCTCACCAGTACTGTATTCCAGTGTTATACAGTGTCAGACCTGTCCCCACGAGTACTGTACCACAGTGTTATAGTGTCAGACCTTTCCTCACCAGTACTGTACACCAGTGTTATACAGTGACAGACCTGCCCCCACCAGCATTCTACCCCAGTGTTATACAGTGACAGACCTGTACCCACCAGCACTGTACCCAAGTGTAATACAGTTACCAACCTCTTCCCACCAGTACTGGACCCCAGTGTTATCCAGGAATAGACCTGTCCCAATCAGCACAGTACCCCGGTTTTACAGTGACAGACCTGTCATCACCAGTACTGTACCCCAGTGTTGTACAGTCACCGACTTCTCCCCACCAGTACTGTGCCCCAGTGTTTTGCAGTGCCAGACCTGTCCCCACCAGTACTCTACCCCAGTATTTTGCAGTGACAGTCCTGTCTCCATCATATTGTACCAGTGCTTTATAGTCACAGACCTGTTCCTACCATTACTGTACACCAGTTTTACAGTGACAGACCAGTCACCACCAGTATTGTGCCCAGTTTTATGCAATGACAGACCTGTCCCCACAGATCTGTACCCCAGTGTTATAGTGACAGACAAGTCACCACCAGTATTGTGCCCAGTTGTATGCAATGACAGACCTGTCCCCACCAGTACTGTATCCCAGTGTTATGCAAAAGACGTGTCCGCAGCAGTACTGTACCCCTGTGTAATACATTGAAAGACTTGTCCACAGCAGTACTGTGCCCCAGTGTTATAGTGACACACGTGTCCCCACCAATACTGTACCCCAGTGTGATAGTGTCAGAACTGTCCCCACCAGTCATGTTCTCCAGTGTGATACAATGTCAGACCTGTCCTCACCAGTACTGTACTCCAGTGTTATAGTGTCAGACCTGTCCCCACCAGTACTGTACCAGTGTTATAGTGTCAGACATGTCCCCACCAGTACTGTACCCCAGTGTTATACAGTGTCAGACCTTTCCTCACCAGTACTGTACCCCAGTGTTATAGTGCAGACCTGTCCCCACCAGTATTGTACCCGTGTTATACAGTGTCAGACCTGTCCCCACTAGTACTGTACACCAGTGATATACAGTGACAGACCCGTCCCCACCAGTACTGTACCCGAGTGATATACAGTGACAGACCTGTCCCCACCAGTACTGTAACCCAGTGTTATGCAGTGTCAGACCTGTCCCCAACAGTACTGTACCCTAGTGTTATGCAGTGACAGATTTGTCCCCACCAGTGCTATGCCTCAGTGTTATGCAGTGACAGATCTGTCCCCACCAGCACTGTACACCAGTGTTATAAACTGACAGACCTGTCACTACCAGTACTGTACCCCAATCTTTTGCAGTGCCAAACCTGTCCCCACCAGTACTCTACCCCAGTGTTATGCAGTGCCAGACCTGTCCCCATCGTATTGTACTACAGTGCTTTATAGTCACAGACCTGTTCCCACCAGTACTGTACTCCACAGGTTTACAGTGACAGACCTGTCACCACCAGTATTGTGCCCAGTTTTATGCAATGACAGACCTGTCCCCACTGATCTGTACCCCGGTGTTATACAGTGACAGACCCGTTCCCACCAGTACTGTCCCCCAGTGTTATACACTGACAGACCCGTCCCCACCAGTATTGTATCCCAGTGTTACACAGTGAAAGACGTGTCTGCAGCAGTACTGTAACCCAGTGTTATACAGTGACAGACCCGTCCCCACCAGTACTGTGTCCCACTGTTATACAGGGACACACCTGTCCCCACCAGTACTGTACCCCAGTGTTAAACACTGACAGACTTGTCCACACCAGTACTGTACCCCAGTGTTATACACTGACAGACCTGTCCCCACCAGTACTGTACTCCAGTGCGAAACAGTGACAGACCCGTCCCCACCAGTACTGGACCCCGGTGTTATACAGTGACAGACCTGTCCCTACCAGTACTGTGCCCCAGTGTTATACAGTGACAGCCCTGCCCCACCAGTACTGTACTCCAGTGTTATGCAGTGACAGACCTGTCCCCACCAGTATTGTGCCCCAGCGTTATACAGTGACAGACTTGTCTCTACTGTACTGTCTCCCACAGTTATACTGTGACGGACCTGTCTGCATCGGTACTGTACCACAGTGTAATGCAGTGATAGACCTGTCCACACTATGGCTGTACCCCAATGTGAAACAGTGACAGACCCGTCCCCACCAGTACTGTACCACAGTGTCATGCAGTGGCAGACCTGTCCCCACCTGTACTGTACCCCAGTGTTATACAGTGACAGACCTGTCCCCACCAGTACCGTACTCGTGTTATACAGCGACAGACTCGTCCCCACCAGTACTGCACCCGTGTTACACAGTGACAGACTCATCCCCACCAGTACTCTGCCCCAGTGTTATGCAGTGACAGATCTGTCCCCACCAGTACTGTGCCCCAGTGTTATACACTGACAGACCTGTCCCCCCATCAGTATTGTACCTGTGTTATACAGTGACAGACCTGCCCCCACCAGTACTGTACCCCAGTGTTATACACTGACAGACCCGTCTCCACCAGTATTGTATCCCAGTGTTATACAGTGAAAGACGTCTCCCCCACCTGCACTGTACTCTAGTGGTATGCAGTGACAGAGCTGTACCCACTGTACTGTACCCCAATGTGATATAGTCACAGAACTCTCCCCACCAATACTGTACCCCACTGTTATACAGTGACAGACCTTTCCTCACCTGTAATGCACCCCAGTGTTATATAGTGACAGATCTGTCCCCACCAGTACTATACCCCAGTGTTATACAGTGACAGACCTGCCCCCACCAGTACTGTACCCCAGTGTTGTACAGTCACTGACCTCTCCCCATCAGTACTGTACCCGTGTTATACAGGGTCAGACCTGTCCCAACCAGCACAGTACCCAGTTTTACAGTGACAGACCTGTCACCACCAGTATTGTGCCCAGTTTTATGCAATGACAGACCTGTCCCCACCATTACTGTATCGCAGTGTTATGCAAAAGACCTGTCTGCAGCAGTAATGTACCCCATTGCTATACAGTGAAAGACTTGTCCACAGCAGTACTGTGCCCGTGTTATTCAGTGAGACTCCTGTCCCCACCAGTACTGTACCCGTGTTAAACACCGACAGACCTGTCCCCACCAGTACTGTACCCCAGTGTGATACAGTGTCAGACCCGTCCCCACCAGTCATGTACCCCAGTGTGATACAATGTCAGACCTGTCCCCACCAGTACTGTAACCCAGTGTTATACAGTGTCAGATCTGTCCTCACCAGTATTGTACCCCAGTGATATACAGTGACAGACATTTCCTCACCTGTAATGCACCCGTGTTATATAGTGACATAACTGTCCCCACCAGTCATGTTCCCCAGTGTGATACAATTTCAGACCTGTCCCCACCAGTACTGTACCCGTGTTATAGTGACAGACCCGTCCTCACCTGTACTGTACTCCAGTGTTATAGTGTCAGACCTGTCCCCACGAGTACTGTACCACAGTGTTATACAGTGTCAGACCTGTCCCCACCAGTACTATACCCCAGTGTTATACAGTGTCAGACCTGTCCCCACCAGTACTGTACCCCAGTGTTATACAGTGTCAGACCTTTCCTCACCAGTAATGTACCCCAGTGTTATAGTGTCAGACCTGTCCCCACGAGTACTGTACCACAGTGTTATAGTGTCAGACCTTTCCTCACCAGTACTGTACCCGTGTTATAGTGTCAGACCTGTCCCCAACAGTACTGTACCGCAGTGTTATAGTGACAGACATTTCCTCACCTGTAATGCACCTCAGTGTTATATACTGACAGAACTGTCCCCACCAGTCATGTTCCCCAGTGTGATGCAATGTCAGACCTGTCCCCACCAGTACTGTACCCGTGTTATACAGTGACAGACCCGTCCTCACCAGTACTGTACTCCAGTGTTATACAGTGTCAGACCTGTCCCGAGAACTGTACCACAGTGTTATATAGTGACAGAACTGTCCCCACCAGTCATGTTCCCAGTGTGATACGTCAGACCTGTCCTCACCATTACTGTACCCGTGTTATACAGTGTCAGACCTGTCCCCACCCGTACTGTACCCCAGTGTTATACAGTGTCAGACCTGTCCCCACCAGTACTGTGCCCCAGTGTTATACAGTGACAGACCCCCTACTGTACTGTCTCCCAGAGTTATACTGTGACAGACCTGTCAGCAGCGGTACTGTACCACAGTGTAATGCAGTGACAATCCTGTCCCCACCAGCACTGCACCCAGTGTTATAGTGACAGACCTTTCCTCACCTGTAATGCACCCCAGTGTTATATAGTGACGGATCTGTCCCCACCAGTCATGTTCCCCAGTGTGATACAATGTCAGACCTGTCCCCACCAGTACTGTACCCAAGTTATAAAGTGATAGACATGTCCTCACCAGTACTGTATTCCAGTGTTATACAGTGTCAGACCTGTCCCCACGAGTACTGTACCACAGTGTTATAGTGTCAGACCTTTCCTCACCAGTACTGTACACCAGTGTTATACAGTGACAGACCTGCCCCCACCAGCATTCTACCCCAGTGTTATACAGTGACAGACCTGTACCCACCAGCACTGTACCCAAGTGTAATACAGTTACCAACCTCTTCCCACCAGTACTGGACCCCAGTGTTATCCAGGAATAGACCTGTCCCAATCAGCACAGTACCCCGGTTTTACAGTGACAGACCTGTCATCACCAGTACTGTACCCCAGTGTTGTACAGTCACCGACTTCTCCCCACCAGTACTGTGCCCCAGTGTTTTGCAGTGCCAGACCTGTCCCCACCAGTACTCTACCCCAGTATTTTGCAGTGACAGTCCTGTCTCCATCATATTGTACCAGTGCTTTATAGTCACAGACCTGTTCCTACCATTACTGTACACCAGTTTTACAGTGACAGACCAGTCACCACCAGTATTGTGCCCAGTTTTATGCAATGACAGACCTGTCCCCACAGATCTGTACCCCAGTGTTATAGTGACAGACAAGTCACCACCAGTATTGTGCCCAGTTGTATGCAATGACAGACCTGTCCCCACCAGTACTGTATCCCAGTGTTATGCAAAAGACGTGTCCGCAGCAGTACTGTACCCCTGTGTAATACATTGAAAGACTTGTCCACAGCAGTACTGTGCCCCAGTGTTATAGTGACACACGTGTCCCCACCAATACTGTACCCCAGTGTGATAGTGTCAGAACTGTCCCCACCAGTCATGTTCTCCAGTGTGATACAATGTCAGACCTGTCCTCACCAGTACTGTACTCCAGTGTTATAGTGTCAGACCTGTCCCCACCAGTACTGTACCAGTGTTATAGTGTCAGACATGTCCCCACCAGTACTGTACCCCAGTGTTATACAGTGTCAGACCTTTCCTCACCAGTACTGTACCCCAGTGTTATAGTGCAGACCTGTCCCCACCAGTATTGTACCCGTGTTATACAGTGTCAGACCTGTCCCCACTAGTACTGTACACCAGTGATATACAGTGACAGACCCGTCCCCACCAGTACTGTACCCGAGTGATATACAGTGACAGACCTGTCCCCACCAGTACTGTAACCCAGTGTTATGCAGTGTCAGACCTGTCCCCAACAGTACTGTACCCTAGTGTTATGCAGTGACAGATTTGTCCCCACCAGTGCTATGCCTCAGTGTTATGCAGTGACAGATCTGTCCCCACCAGCACTGTACACCAGTGTTATAAACTGACAGACCTGTCACTACCAGTACTGTACCCCAATCTTTTGCAGTGCCAAACCTGTCCCCACCAGTACTCTACCCCAGTGTTATGCAGTGCCAGACCTGTCCCCATCGTATTGTACTACAGTGCTTTATAGTCACAGACCTGTTCCCACCAGTACTGTACTCCACAGGTTTACAGTGACAGACCTGTCACCACCAGTATTGTGCCCAGTTTTATGCAATGACAGACCTGTCCCCACTGATCTGTACCCCGGTGTTATACAGTGACAGACCCGTTCCCACCAGTACTGTCCCCCAGTGTTATACACTGACAGACCCGTCCCCACCAGTATTGTATCCCAGTGTTACACAGTGAAAGACGTGTCTGCAGCAGTACTGTAACCCAGTGTTATACAGTGACAGACCCGTCCCCACCAGTACTGTGTCCCACTGTTATACAGGGACACACCTGTCCCCACCAGTACTGTACCCCAGTGTTAAACACTGACAGACTTGTCCACACCAGTACTGTACCCCAGTGTTATACACTGACAGACCTGTCCCCACCAGTACTGTACTCCAGTGCGAAACAGTGACAGACCCGTCCCCACCAGTACTGGACCCCGGTGTTATACAGTGACAGACCTGTCCCTACCAGTACTGTGCCCCAGTGTTATACAGTGACAGCCCTGCCCCACCAGTACTGTACTCCAGTGTTATGCAGTGACAGACCTGTCCCCACCAGTATTGTGCCCCAGCGTTATACAGTGACAGACTTGTCTCTACTGTACTGTCTCCCACAGTTATACTGTGACGGACCTGTCTGCATCGGTACTGTACCACAGTGTAATGCAGTGATAGACCTGTCCACACTATGGCTGTACCCCAATGTGAAACAGTGACAGACCCGTCCCCACCAGTACTGTACCACAGTGTCATGCAGTGGCAGACCTGTCCCCACCTGTACTGTACCCCAGTGTTATACAGTGACAGACCTGTCCCCACCAGTACCGTACTCGTGTTATACAGCGACAGACTCGTCCCCACCAGTACTGCACCCGTGTTACACAGTGACAGACTCATCCCCACCAGTACTCTGCCCCAGTGTTATGCAGTGACAGATCTGTCCCCACCAGTACTGTGCCCCAGTGTTATACACTGACAGACCTGTCCCCCCATCAGTATTGTACCTGTGTTATACAGTGACAGACCTGCCCCCACCAGTACTGTACCCCAGTGTTATACACTGACAGACCCGTCTCCACCAGTATTGTATCCCAGTGTTATACAGTGAAAGACGTCTCCCCCACCTGCACTGTACTCTAGTGGTATGCAGTGACAGAGCTGTACCCACTGTACTGTACCCCAATGTGATATAGTCACAGAACTCTCCCCACCAATACTGTACCCCACTGTTATACAGTGACAGACCTTTCCTCACCTGTAATGCACCCCAGTGTTATATAGTGACAGATCTGTCCCCACCAGTACTATACCCCAGTGTTATACAGTGACAGACCTGCCCCCACCAGTACTGTACCCCAGTGTTGTACAGTCACTGACCTCTCCCCATCAGTACTGTACCCGTGTTATACAGGGTCAGACCTGTCCCAACCAGCACAGTACCCAGTTTTACAGTGACAGACCTGTCACCACCAGTATTGTGCCCAGTTTTATGCAATGACAGACCTGTCCCCACCATTACTGTATCGCAGTGTTATGCAAAAGACCTGTCTGCAGCAGTAATGTACCCCATTGCTATACAGTGAAAGACTTGTCCACAGCAGTACTGTGCCCGTGTTATTCAGTGAGACTCCTGTCCCCACCAGTACTGTACCCGTGTTAAACACCGACAGACCTGTCCCCACCAGTACTGTACCCCAGTGTGATACAGTGTCAGACCCGTCCCCACCAGTCATGTACCCCAGTGTGATACAATGTCAGACCTGTCCCCACCAGTACTGTAACCCAGTGTTATACAGTGTCAGATCTGTCCTCACCAGTATTGTACCCCAGTGATATACAGTGACAGACATTTCCTCACCTGTAATGCACCCGTGTTATATAGTGACATAACTGTCCCCACCAGTCATGTTCCCCAGTGTGATACAATTTCAGACCTGTCCCCACCAGTACTGTACCCGTGTTATAGTGACAGACCCGTCCTCACCTGTACTGTACTCCAGTGTTATAGTGTCAGACCTGTCCCCACGAGTACTGTACCACAGTGTTATACAGTGTCAGACCTGTCCCCACCAGTACTATACCCCAGTGTTATACAGTGTCAGACCTGTCCCCACCAGTACTGTACCCCAGTGTTATACAGTGTCAGACCTTTCCTCACCAGTAATGTACCCCAGTGTTATAGTGTCAGACCTGTCCCCACGAGTACTGTACCACAGTGTTATAGTGTCAGACCTTTCCTCACCAGTACTGTACCCGTGTTATAGTGTCAGACCTGTCCCCAACAGTACTGTACCGCAGTGTTATAGTGAGACATTTCCTCACCTGTAATGCACCTCAGTGTTATATACTGACAGAACTGTCCCCACCAGTCATGTTCCCCAGTGTGATGCAATGTCAGACCTGTCCCCACCAGTACTGTACCCCAGTGTTATACAGTGTCAGACCTGTCCCCACCAGTACTGTGCCCCAGTGTTATACAGTGACAGACCCCCTACTGTACTGTCTCCCAGAGTTATACTGTGACAGACCTGTCAGCAGCGGTACTGTACCACAGTGTAATGCAGTGACAATCCTGTCCCCACCAGCACTGTACATCAGTGTTATACAGTGACAGACCTGGCCCCACCAGTACTGCACCCAGTGTTATAGTGACAGACCTTACCTCACCTGTAATGCACCTCAGTGTTATATAGTGACGGATCTGTCCCCACCAGTCATGTTCCCCAGTGTGATACAATGTCAGACCTGTCCCCACCAGTACTGTACCCAAGTTATAAAGTGATAGACATTTCCTCACCAGTACTGTACTCCAGTGTTATACAGTGTCAGACCTGTCCCCACGAGTACTGTACCACAGTGTTTTATGATGTCAGACCTTTCCTCACCAGTACTGTACCCGTGTTATAGTGTCAGACCTGTCCCCACTAGTACTGTACCCCAGTGTTATAGTGTCAGACCTGTCCCCACCAGTACTGTACCCCAGTGTTATACAGTGTCAGACCTGTCCCCACCAGTACTGTGCCCCAGTGTTATAGTGTCAGACCTTTCCTCAGCAGTACTGTACACCAGTGTTATAGTGACAGACCTGCCCCCACCAGTACTGTACTCCAGTGATATACAGTGACAGACCTGTCCCCACCACTACTGAACCCTTGTGTTATGCAGTGACAGATCTGTCCCCACCAGTACTATGCCTCAGTGTTATGCAGTGACAGATCTGTCCCCACCAGAACTCTACCCCAGTGTTATGCAGTGACAGATTTGTCCCCACCAGTACTGTGCTCCAGTATTATATTGTGACAGACCCCCTACTGTACTGTCTCCCAGAGTTATACTGTGACAGACCTGTCAGCAGCGGTACTGTACCACAGTGTAATGCAGTGACAGTTCTGTACCCACCAGAACTGTAACATAGTGTTATAGACTGAAAGACCTGGCCCCACCAGTACTGCACCCAGTGTTATACAGTGACAGACATTTCCTCACCTGTAATGCACCCCAGTGTTATATAGTGACAGAACTGTCACCACCAGTCATGTTCCCCAGTGTGATACAATGTCAGACCTGTCCCCACCAGTACTGTACCCCAGTGTTATACAGTGACAGACCCGTCCTCACCAGTACAGTACCACAGTGTTATACAGTGTCAGACCTTTCCTCACCAGTACTGTACCCGTGTTATACAGTGTCAGACCTGTCCCCACCAGTACTGTACCCCAGTGTTATAGTGTCAGACCTTTCCTCACCAGTAATGTACCCCAGTGTTATAGTGTCAGACCTGTCCCCACGAGTACTGTACCACAGTGTTATACAGTGTCAGATCTTTCCTCACCAGTACTGTACCTGTGTTATACAGTGTCAGACCTGTCTCCACCAATACTGTACCCCAGTGTTATACAGTGTCAGACCTGGCCCCAGCAGTACTGCACCCAGTGTTATACAGTGACAGACATTTCCTCACCTCTAATGCATCTCAGTGTTATATAGTGACAGGACTGTCCCCACCAGTCATGTTCCCCAGTGTGATACAATGTCAGACCTGTCCGCACCAGTACTGTACCCGTGTTATAGTGACAGACCCGTCCTCACCAGTACTGTACTCCAGTGTTATACAGTGACAGACCTGTCCCCACGAGTACTGTACCAGTGTTATATAGTGACAGAACTGTCCCCACCAGTCATGTTCCCCAGTGTGATACAATGTCACACCTGTCCTCACCATTACTGTACCCGTGTTATACAGTGTCAGACCTGTCCCCACCAGTACTGTGCCCCAGTGTTATACAGTGACAGACCCCCTACTGTACTGTCTCCCAGAGTTATACTGTGACAGACCTGTCAGCAGCGGTACTGTACCACAGTGTAATGCATGTACAGTCCTGTCCCCACCAGCACTGTAACCCAGTGTTATACACTGACAGACCTGGCCCCACCAGTACTGCACCCCAGTGTTATACAGTGACAGACCTTTCCTCACCTGTAATGCACCCCAGTGTTATATAGTGACAGATCTGTCCCCACCAGTCATTTTCCCCAGTGTGATACAATGTCAGACCTGTCCCCACCAGTACTGTACCCGTGTTATAGTGACATACACGTCCTCACCAGAACTGTACTCCAGTGTTATACAGTGTCAGACCTGTCCCCACGAGTACTGTGCCACAGTGTTATATGGTGTCAGACCTTTCCTCACCAGTACTGTACCCGTGTTATAGTGTTAGACCTGTCCCCACCAGTACTGTGCCCCAGTGTTAGTGTCAGACCTGACCCCACCAGTACTGTACACCAGTGTCATAGTGTCCGACCTTTCCTCACCAGTACTGTACCCCAGTGTTTTGCAGTGACAGTCCTGTCCCCATCGTATTGTACCACAGTGCTTTATAGTCACAGACCTGTTCCTACCAGTACTGTACACCAGTTTTACAGTGACAGACCAGTCACCACCAGTATTGTGCCCAGTTTTATGCAATGACAGAGCTGTCCCCACTGATCTGTACCCCAGTGTTATACAGTGACAGACAAGTCACCACCAGTATTGTGCCCAGTTCTATGCAATGACAGACCTGTCCCCACCAGTACTGTATCGCAGTGTTATGGAAAAGTCCTGTCCGCAGCAGTACTGTACCCCAGTGTTATACAGTGAAGGACTTGTCCACAGCAGTACTGCGCCCCAGTGTTCTACAGTGAGACACCTGTCCCCAACAGTACTGTACCCGAGTGTGATAGTGTCAGACCTGTCCCCATCAGTCATGTTCCCCAGTGTGATACAGTGTCATACCCGTCCCCACCAGTCATGTACCCCGGTGTGTTACAATGTCAGACCTGTTCCCACCACTACTGTACCCCAGTGGGAAACAGTGACAGACCTGTCCCCACCAGTACTGTACCGCAGTGTTATACAGTGACAGATCTGTTCTCACCAGTACTGTACCCCAGTGTTATACAGTGACAGCCCTGTCCCCACCAATACTGTACTCGTGTTATGCAGTGACAGACCAGCCCCACCAGTACTAAGCCCCAGTGTTATGCAGTGACAGATTTGCCTCCGCCAGTACTGTGCTCCAGTGTTATACAGTGACAGACCCCCTATTGTACTGTCTCCCAGAGTTATATTGTGACAGACCTGTCAGCAGCGGTACTGTACCACAGTGTAATGCAGTGACAGTCCTGTCCCCACCAGCACTGTAACCCAGTGTTATACACTGACAGACCTGGCCCCACCAGTACTGCACCCAGTGTTATACAGTGACAGACCTTTCCTCACCTGTAATGCACCCCAGTGTTATATAGTGACAGATCTGTCCCCACCAGTACTATACCCCAGTGTTATACAGTGACAGACCTGCCCCCACCAGCACTGTACCCCAGTGTTGTACAGTCACTGACCTCTCCCCATCAGTACTGTACCCGTGTTATACAGGGTCAGACCTGTCCCAACCAGCACAGTACCCAGTTTTACACAGTGACAGACCTGTCACTACCAGTATTGTGCCCAGTTTTATGCAATGACAGACCTGTCCCCACCATTACTGTATCGCAGTGTTATGCAAAAGACCTGTCTGCAGCAGTAATGTACCCCATTGCTATACAGTGAAAGACTTGTCCACAGCAGTACTGTGCCCGTGTTATTCAGTGAGACTCCTGTCCCCACCAGTACTGTACCCGTGTTAAACACCGACAGACCTGTCCCCACCAGTACTGTACCCCAGTGTGATACAGTGTCAGACCCGTCCCCACCAGTCATGTACCCCAGTGTGATACAATGTCAGACCTGTCCCCACCAGTACTGTAACCCAGTGTTATACAGTGTCAGATCTGTCCTCACCAGTATTGTACCCCAGTGATATACAGTGACAGACATTTCCTCACCTGTAATGCACCCGTGTTATATAGTGACATAACTGTCCCCACCAGTCATGTTCCCCAGTGTGATACAATTTCAGACCTGTCCCCACCAGTACTGTACCCGTGTTATAGTGACAGACCTGTCCTCACCTGTACTGTACTCCAGTGTTATAGTGTCAGACCTGTCCCCACGAGTACTGTACCACAGTGTTATACAGTGTCAGACCTGTCCCCACCAGTACTGTACCCCAGTGTTATAGTGTCAGACCTGTCCCCACCAGTACTGTACCCCAGTGTTATAGTGTCAGACCTTTCCTCACCAGTAATGTACCCCAGTGTTATAGTGTCAGACCTGTCCCCACGAGTACTGTACCACAGTGTTATAGTGTCAGACCTTTCCTCACCAGTACTGTACCCGTGTTATAGTGTCAGACCTGTCCCCAACAGTACTGTACCGCAGTGTTATAGTGACAGACATTTCCTCACCTGTAATGCACCTCAGTGTTATATACTGACAGAACTGTCCCCACCAGTCATGTTCCCCAGTGTGATGCAATGTCAGACCTGTCCCCACCAGTACTGTACCCGTGTTATACAGTGACAGACCCGTCCTCACCAGTACTGTACTCCAGTGTTATACAGTGTCAGACCTGTCCCGAGAACTGTACCACAGTGTTATATAGTGACAGAACTGTCCCCACCAGTCATGTTCCCAGTGTGATACGTCAGACCTGTCCTCACCATTACTGTACCCGTGTTATACAGTGTCAGACCTGTCCCCACCCGTACTGTACCCCAGTGTTATACAGTGTCAGACCTGTCCCCACCAGTACTGTGCCCCAGTGTTATACAGTGACAGACCCCCTACTGTACTGTCTCCCAGAGTTATACTGTGACAGACCTGTCAGCAGCGGTACTGTACCACAGTGTAATGCAGTGACAATCCTGTCCCCACCAGCACTGCACCCAGTGTTATAGTGACAGACCTTTCCTCACCTGTAATGCACCCCAGTGTTATATAGTGACGGATCTGTCCCCACCAGTCATGTTCCCCAGTGTGATACAATGTCAGACCTGTCCCCACCAGTACTGTACCCAAGTTATAAAGTGATAGACATGTCCTCACCAGTACTGTATTCCAGTGTTATACAGTGTCAGACCTGTCCCCACGAGTACTGTACCACAGTGTTATAGTGTCAGACCTTTCCTCACCAGTACTGTACACCAGTGTTATACAGTGACAGACCTGCCCCCACCAGCATTCTACCCCAGTGTTATACAGTGACAGACCTGTACCCACCAGCACTGTACCCAAGTGTAATACAGTTACCAACCTCTTCCCACCAGTACTGGACCCCAGTGTTATCCAGGAATAGACCTGTCCCAATCAGCACAGTACCCCGGTTTTACAGTGACAGACCTGTCATCACCAGTACTGTACCCCAGTGTTGTACAGTCACCGACTTCTCCCCACCAGTACTGTGCCCCAGTGTTTTGCAGTGCCAGACCTGTCCCCACCAGTACTCTACCCCAGTATTTTGCAGTGACAGTCCTGTCTCCATCATATTGTACCAGTGCTTTATAGTCACAGACCTGTTCCTACCATTACTGTACACCAGTTTTACAGTGACAGACCAGTCACCACCAGTATTGTGCCCAGTTTTATGCAATGACAGACCTGTCCCCACAGATCTGTACCCCAGTGTTATAGTGACAGACAAGTCACCACCAGTATTGTGCCCAGTTGTATGCAATGACAGACCTGTCCCCACCAGTACTGTATCCCAGTGTTATGCAAAAGACGTGTCCGCAGCAGTACTGTACCCCTGTGTAATACATTGAAAGACTTGTCCACAGCAGTACTGTGCCCCAGTGTTATAGTGACACACGTGTCCCCACCAATACTGTACCCCAGTGTGATAGTGTCAGAACTGTCCCCACCAGTCATGTTCTCCAGTGTGATACAATGTCAGACCTGTCCTCACCAGTACTGTACTCCAGTGTTATAGTGTCAGACCTGTCCCCACCAGTACTGTACCAGTGTTATAGTGTCAGACATGTCCCCACCAGTACTGTACCCCAGTGTTATACAGTGTCAGACCTTTCCTCACCAGTACTGTACCCCAGTGTTATAGTGCAGACCTGTCCCCACCAGTATTGTACCCGTGTTATACAGTGTCAGACCTGTCCCCACTAGTACTGTACACCAGTGATATACAGTGACAGACCCGTCCCCACCAGTACTGTACCCGAGTGATATACAGTGACAGACCTGTCCCCACCAGTACTGTAACCCAGTGTTATGCAGTGTCAGACCTGTCCCCAACAGTACTGTACCCTAGTGTTATGCAGTGACAGATTTGTCCCCACCAGTGCTATGCCTCAGTGTTATGCAGTGACAGATCTGTCCCCACCAGCACTGTACACCAGTGTTATAAACTGACAGACCTGTCACTACCAGTACTGTACCCCAATCTTTTGCAGTGCCAAACCTGTCCCCACCAGTACTCTACCCCAGTGTTATGCAGTGCCAGACCTGTCCCCATCGTATTGTACTACAGTGCTTTATAGTCACAGACCTGTTCCCACCAGTACTGTACTCCACAGGTTTACAGTGACAGACCTGTCACCACCAGTATTGTGCCCAGTTTTATGCAATGACAGACCTGTCCCCACTGATCTGTACCCCGGTGTTATACAGTGACAGACCCGTTCCCACCAGTACTGTCCCCCAGTGTTATACACTGACAGACCCGTCCCCACCAGTATTGTATCCCAGTGTTACACAGTGAAAGACGTGTCTGCAGCAGTACTGTAACCCAGTGTTATACAGTGACAGACCCGTCCCCACCAGTACTGTGTCCCACTGTTATACAGGGACACACCTGTCCCCACCAGTACTGTACCCCAGTGTTAAACACTGACAGACTTGTCCACACCAGTACTGTACCCCAGTGTTATACACTGACAGACCTGTCCCCACCAGTACTGTACTCCAGTGCGAAACAGTGACAGACCCGTCCCCACCAGTACTGGACCCCGGTGTTATACAGTGACAGACCTGTCCCTACCAGTACTGTACTCCAGTGTTATGCAGTGACAGACCTGTCCCCACCAGTATTGTGCCCCAGCGTTATACAGTGACAGACTTGTCTCTACTGTACTGTCTCCCACAGTTATACTGTGACGGACCTGTCTGCATCGGTACTGTACCACAGTGTAATGCAGTGATAGACCTGTCCACACTATGGCTGTACCCCAATGTGAAACAGTGACAGACCCGTCCCCACCAGTACTGTACCACAGTGTCATGCAGTGGCAGACCTGTCCCCACCTGTACTGTACCCCAGTGTTATACAGTGACAGACCTGTCCCCACCAGTACCGTACTCGTGTTATACAGCGACAGACTCGTCCCCACCAGTACTGCACCCGTGTTACACAGTGACAGACTCATCCCCACCAGTACTCTGCCCCAGTGTTATGCAGTGACAGATCTGTCCCCACCAGTACTGTGCCCCAGTGTTATACACTGACAGACCTGTCCCCCCATCAGTATTGTACCTGTGTTATACAGTGACAGACCTGCCCCCACCAGTACTGTACCCCAGTGTTATACACTGACAGACCCGTCTCCACCAGTATTGTATCCCAGTGTTATACAGTGAAAGACGTCTCCCCCACCTGCACTGTACTCTAGTGGTATGCAGTGACAGAGCTGTACCCACTGTACTGTACCCCAATGTGATATAGTCACAGAACTCTCCCCACCAATACTGTACCCCACTGTTATACAGTGACAGACCTTTCCTCACCTGTAATGCACCCCAGTGTTATATAGTGACAGATCTGTCCCCACCAGTACTATACCCCAGTGTTATACAGTGACAGACCTGCCCCCACCAGTACTGTACCCCAGTGTTGTACAGTCACTGACCTCTCCCCATCAGTACTGTACCCGTGTTATACAGGGTCAGACCTGTCCCAACCAGCACAGTACCCAGTTTTACAGTGACAGACCTGTCACCACCAGTATTGTGCCCAGTTTTATGCAATGACAGACCTGTCCCCACCATTACTGTATCGCAGTGTTATGCAAAAGACCTGTCTGCAGCAGTAATGTACCCCACTGCTATACAGTGAAAGACTTGTCCACAGCAGTACTGTGCCCGTGTTATTCAGTGAGACTCCTGTCCCCACCAGTACTGTACCCGTGTTAAACACCGACAGACCTGTCCCCACCAGTACTGTACCCCAGTGTGATACAGTGTCAGACCCGTCCCCACCAGTCATGTACCCCAGTGTGATACAATGTCAGACCTGTCCCCACCAGTACTGTAACCCAGTGTTATACAGTGTCAGATCTGTCCTCACCAGTATTGTACCCCAGTGATATACAGTGACAGACATTTCCTCACCTGTAATGCACCCGTGTTATATAGTGACATAACTGTCCCCACCAGTCATGTTCCCCAGTGTGATACAATTTCAGACCTGTCCCCACCAGTACTGTACCCGTGTTATAGTGACAGACCTGTCCTCACCTGTACTGTACTCCAGTGTTATAGTGTCAGACCTGTCCCCACGAGTACTGTACCACAGTGTTATACAGTGTCAGACCTGTCCCCACCAGTACTATACCCCAGTGTTATACAGTGTCAGACCTGTCCCCACCAGTACTGTACCCCAGTGTTATACAGTGTCAGACCTTTCCTCACCAGTAATGTACCCCAGTGTTATAGTGTCAGACCTGTCCCCACGAGTACTGTACCACAGTGTTATAGTGTCAGACCTTTCCTCACCAGTACTGTACCCGTGTTATAGTGTCAGACCTGTCCCCAACAGTACTGTACCGCAGTGTTATAGTGACAGACATTTCCTCACCTGTAATGCACCTCAGTGTTATATACTGACAGAACTGTCCCCACCAGTCATGTTCCCCAGTGTGATGCAATGTCAGACCTGTCCCCACCAGTACTGTACCCCAGTGTTATACAGTGTCAGACCTGTCCCCACCAGTACTGTGCCCCAGTGTTATACAGTGACAGACCCCCTACTGTACTGTCTCCCAGAGTTATACTGTGACAGACCTGTCAGCAGCGGTACTGTACCACAGTGTAATGCAGTGACAATCCTGTCCCCACCAGCACTGTACATCAGTGTTATACAGTGACAGACCTGGCCCCACCAGTACTGCACCCAGTGTTATAGTGACAGACCTTACCTCACCTGTAATGCACCTCAGTGTTATATAGTGACGGATCTGTCCCCACCAGTCATGTTCCCCAGTGTGATACAATGTCAGACCTGTCCCCACCAGTACTGTACCCAAGTTATAAAGTGATAGACATGTCCTCACCAGTACTGTACTCCAGTGTTATAGTGTCAGACCTGTCCCCACGAGTACTGTACCACAGTGTTTTATGATGTCAGACCTTTCCTCACCAGTACTGTACCCATGTTATAGTGTCAGACCTGTCCCCACCAGTACTGTACCCCAGTGTTATACAGTGTCAGACCTGTCCCCACCAGGACTGTGCCCCAGTGTTATAGTGTCAGACCTTTCCTCACCAGTACTGTACACCAGTGTTATACAGTGACAGACCTGCCCCCACCAGCATTGTACCCCAGTGTTATACAGTGACAGACCTGCCCCCACCAGCACTGTACCCAAGTGTAATACAGTTACCAACCTCTTCCCACCAGTACTGGACCCCAGTGTTATCCAGGAATAGACCTGTCCCAATCAGCACAGTACCCCGGTTTTACAGTGACAGACCTGTCATCACCAGTACTGTACCCCAGTGTTGTACAGTCACCGACTTCTCCCCACCAGTACTGTGCCCCAGTGTTTTGCAGTGCCAGACCTGTCCCCACCAGTACTCTACCCCAGTATTTTGCAGTGACAGTCCTGTCTCCATCGTATTGTACCAGTGCTTTATAGTCACAGACCTGTTCCTACCATTACTGTACACCAGTTTTACAGTGACAGACCAGTCACCACCAGTATTGTGCCCAGTTTTATGCAATGACAGACCTGTCCCCACAGATCTGTACCCCAGTGTTATAGTGACAGACAAGTCACCACCAGTATTGTGCCCAGTTCTATGCAATGACAGACCTGTCCCCACCAGTACTGTATCCCAGTGTTATGCAAAAGACGTGTCCGCAGCAGTACTGTACCCCTGTGTAATACATTGAAAGACTTGTCCATAGCAGTACCGTGCCCCAGTGTTATAGTGACACACGTGTCCCCACCAATACTGTACCCCAGTGTGATAGTGTCAGAACTGTCCCCACCAGTCATGTTCTCCAGTGTGATACAATGTCAGACCTGTCCTCACCAGTACTGTACTCCAGTGTTATAGTGTCAGACCTGTCCCCACCAGTACTGTACCAGTGTTACAGTGTCAGACATGTCCCCACCAGTACTGTACCCCAGTGTTATACAGTGTCAGACCTTTCCTCACCAGTACTGTACCCCAGTGTTATAGTGCAGACCTGTCCCCACCAGTATTGTACCCCAGTGTTATACAGTGTCAGACCTTTCCTCACCAGTACTGTAACCCAGTGTTATACAGTGTCAGACCTGTCCCCACTAGTACTGTACACCAGTGATATACAGTGACAGACCCGTCCCCACCAGTACTGTACCCGAGTGATATACAGTGACAGACCTGTCCCCACCAGTACTGTAACCCAGTGTTATGCAGTGTCAGACCTGTCCCCAACAGTACTGTACCCTAGTGTTATGCAGTGACAGATTTGTCCCCACCAGTGCTATGCCTCAGTGTTATGCAGTGACAGATCTGTCCCCACCAGCACTGTACACCAGTGTTATAAACTGACAGACCTGTCACCACCAGTACTGTACCCCAGTCTTTTGCAGTGCCAAACCTGTCCCCACCAGTACTCTACCCCAGTGTTATGCAGTGACAGACCTGTCCCAACTGAATTCTACCCCAATGTTATACGGTGACAGATCTGTCCCAACGTACTGTACTTCAGTGTTATAGTGACCGACCGGTCCCCACCAGCACTGTACCCCAGTGTTATGCAGTGACTGACCTGTCTCCGCTGGTGCTGTACACCAGTGTTATGCAGGGAGAGACCTATCCCCACCATTGCCAATGAAGTACTTTTTGAAGTGTCGTCACTGTGGTAATGTCGGAATCACGGTGGCCAACTGTGCACAGCAAGATCCCAGAGACACGATGTGGCAATGATGAGACAATATGTTTTAGCGCTGTTGATTGGGGGACAAAAATAATCCAAGTGACTGGGGAGAAAGTCTCCCAACTCTCCTTCCTGCGGTGCTGGGGACACTCTTTTGGGTAGATAACTGGTGGCTGGACTTGCCCCGCTGGTTTTGAGTAAGATTAATAGTGCATCAGCCAATCCGAACACAAAGTTATGACTCAATGGCTCTTTCCTCTTGTCTCTCTCTCTCTCTGTGTAGGTGCCCCTGAAGAGGAGAAGCAATTCCTAGTGCCCCCCTCCTTTAAGTTTGCTCGCAGCCTGTCTGTTCCGAGTGCTGATGACATCCCCCCGCCCCCCACCACCGCCCCCCCTGACCCTCCCTTCAACCTGCCCCAGCCCCGCTCGGGGCCCCCTCCCCCTCCCCTCGCCGCCGCCGCCGCCCCGGCCTCCGTCCGCTCGACCTTCAACCCTGGCGGCACCGGCGACGCCAAGATCTACGCCAGCCTGCGGCACGACCTGGCGGAGCCGCAGGTCAAGGGGGAAGGGAAGGACCGGCACAAGCGTGAGAAGGCCACGATGTACCGGCAGGAGTCGGAGCCGCCGGCGGACGAGCGGGCCCGACTCTCGGCCGGCGGCTCCTCCTCCTCCTCGTCCGCCTCGCAGCCGAGCGCCAGGGGCAGGCGGGGCCAGGCCGCCGAGGGTCGCTACGGCAACGCCACCGCCCGGGTGGTCAACACGGCCATGTACGTGCCGGCTAAGCCCGTGCGGAGGAAGGGGCTGCTGGTCAAGCAGTCGAAGGTGGAGGACGAGCAGCAGCAGCAGCAGCAGCAACAGCAGCAGCAGCAGCAACAACAACAGCAGCAACAGCAGCAGCAGCAACAACAAGACAAGACCTGCTCCATCCCCATCCCCACCATTATCATCAAGGCCCCATCCACCAGCAGCAGCGGGAGGAGCAGCCAAGGCAGCAGCATGGAGGCCGAGGCCGGGGCCGAGCCGCTGCAGGCCCGGGAGAGCCTGGACTTCACCAGCCAGTTCGGGGCGGCCATCGTCGGGGCCGCCCGCCGCGACCGGGAGCGCTACATGGAGGCCCGCCGCAAGTCGGCCGTCTTCCTGTCGACGGACGTGGCGGAGGAGGAGCCGGAGAGCCCGCCGCACCTCACCCACTCCAAGTCCATCGACGAGGGCATGTTCCACCACGCCGAGACCTTCATGAACATCATGGTGTCGGCCGGCCGGGGGGCGCCGCTGGGCTACGCCTTCGCGCCCAAGCCCGCCAAGCAGGCGGCAGCAGCGGCCCCCGCCCCCAGCGCCTTCAGCTCGCTCTCCTCCACTTTCGCCCCCCGCGGCGGCGCCGGTAACTGCAGCAGCAGCGGCGGCGGCGGCGGCGGCGTCGTCGTCAGCAGCGGAGGGGGCGGGACCTTCATCCACCCGCTGACCGGCAAGGTGCTGGACCCGGAGTCGCCGCTGGGCCTGGCCCTGGCCGCCCGCGAGCGCTCGCTCAAGGAGCAGCCGAGAAGCAGCAGCGGCGGCGGCGGTGGCGGCGGCGACGCCTTGGGCGCGGGCCCGGCCGAGGCGCCCGGCGGTCACACCGGGCCTAGGCCGCGGGGGACGGCGGGGGCCCCGGCCGGCCGGCGGAAGGACGCCCGGCCTCCCCCGAGGCCGCAGGACCCCCACGCCCAGGAGGCGGGCCGCCCCTGGGCGCCGCCGGGGCCCGAGGGCGAGGACGAGGGGCAGGCCGAGCTCCGGGTGCGCTTCGCGGACAGCTCCCACCCGCCCGGCCAGGACGGGCCGCTGACCCCTCCCCCGCCCCCGCCGGCCAAGCCCCCCGACCCCGAGGCCCTGCCCCTGACCATCCTCCCCCCGCCCGCCCCCTCCGTCGACGCCGAGGAGGAGTTCGTCTTCAGCGACCCCCTGCCCCCTCCGCTGGAGTTCTCCAACAGCTTCGACAGCTCCGAGGCGCCCCCTCCCCCTCCCCCACCCCCACCGCCCCCCCCTCCCCCACCGCCCCCTCCCCCACCCCCACCCCCACCGCCCTCCTCCGCCCCCGAAGCGGGCAGCCTGCCCACCGTGGACTCGACGGGCTCCAGCCTGACCTCGTACGACAGTGAGGTGGCCAACCTGACGCAGACCCCCAAGGAGAACCACCTCAACTGCTTGGCCGAGGGGGCGGCCGGCGGCGGCGGTGGCGGCGGCCGCACCCCCTCGGCTGAGGCTCTCCTGGACAACGTGGGCGACTCGGGCATTGAGGAGGTGGACAGCCGGAGCGGGAGTGACCACCACCTGGAGACCATCAGCAGCGTCTCCACCTTCTCCAGCCTCTCGGGCCTGTCCTCGGAGGGCAACGAGCTGCTGGACACCTACATCGCTTACCTGGACGGGCACGTCTTCGGCTCCGACAAGCCCCCGTTCGCCTCCCGGGTGAGGTCCCGGCCTTTGATGGGCAGGGGGCCGGGCCCCCTGAGGGATCCCACCGCGCCTCCGCCTGTCTCCAACGCCCCCTTCCCGCCGCCCCAGCCTCCCGGCGAGTCCGCCCAGCCGCAGGAGCGCCAACCACCCACTGCCTCGATCTGGGAGGACTCGTCGCTTGCCCAAGGGCCCAACATGGCATCCATGAAGGCCAGCATCATCAGCGAGCTGAGCTCCAAACTGCAGCAGATGAGCGGAACGTCCTGGACTCGGTCAAGCGACACCCCTGGACCACCGACAGCCTCCAAGCCCATGATTCCAAGACACAGGTAATGCCATAGAAGCAGAAGGAGACCATTCAGCCCCTTGGGCCTGTTGCACCATTCAGTGAGAGTGTTGGCTGATGTGTACGCCAACTTTATCAACCTGCTTTGGCTCCTTACCCGTTCAATACCCGTGTCCAGCAAAAAATATCGATCTCAGATTTCAAATGATTAATATTGTTAAGATCTGCTGCTTTTTTTGTAGGAGCTTCACACTTCTACCACCTCTGGTCACTTGGTCGTACAGAACCTGAGTACTGCTGAAAAAAGAGACATGCTGTCCAAGCTTTTCGTCTTGCAGTCATCAGGAAAGATTCTCAAGAATACCAAATCTCAATGGGAATGACAATTTATGTTACATGAGAAAAGAGTGCTGATTGGTTGGTGCATTCTTCCTGGCAACCCTTTGGCCAATTTGAGCCAACTTGCCAACAAATCAACACCCTCTTCTCATTCAGTGTAAATTCTTGCTCCTTCTGAAATTTGGCATTCTTGCGTCTGCCCTGATGAGTGCAAGACACAAAGCTTTGACAGCATGTCTCTTTTTCAACAATGCTCCTGTCACCCTTTGTGTAAAGAATCGTTTCCTGAGTGAACTTCTCCCTCAATTTTCCGATTTTCACCTTTTGTTCCCCATTGCCTCACTGGTGCAATAAAAAGTTTTTCTCTATCTACCTTAGCAACTCCTTTCAAAATCCTCAAACCAACTCACTCCTTAACTTTCCATATTCCAGGGAATACAGTACAGGCCTAGTTTATGTAAACTCTCCTCATCGTCTAATCCTTGGAGGCCTTGTATTACTCTGTTGAATCTCTGCTGCACTCTTTCCAAGGCTGAGTTAGCTTTTCAAGGTGTAATGTCCAGATGGGTACAATTTAATCCAGTTTTAGTCTAGCCAGGGCTTTGTAAAATTTTTAGCAAAACATCTACCACTTTATATTCTTTCTAGTAAACCAGTGAGGGTTAAACAAATAAACAAATGAGCTTCTCTATTAAAAGGGGCACTTTGAAATTATTGTAACATAATCAAAATGTTTAAAGGAGATTCATCAAATTAGAATTAAATTTCTGAGTGTCGACTCCAGCCCTTGTGGTGCCCACTGGTCGCACAATGCCTCAAGTGTACTGGGAGACACCGTGGATTCCCTCTGCAGGGACAAATGTAACCATGGAAGAGGGGCAGGTAGTCAGTCTGAACCACCCCTTTGACCACCCACTGCCTGGCCTGTTAATGGCCACCTTGGCCAGGCCCAGAACAGGCTAACGAGGAGGCCCATCCGATCCACTCTCCTCCCTCGGCACTGGGTGGCCAAAGATCAGGAGCATGGGGCTGAAGTTGAAGGAACACTTGAGGAACAGTCTCTCCAAAAAGTGAAACAGAGGCTGCAATCTCACACGTCCCACATAGACATGAAAGATGGACTCCTCAAGGCTCTGGTAAACACAGGTGGCCCGCGGGTCTGTGAACTGGTGTAATTTCTCGTTGTACAGGACTGCCGCGTGCAACATCCTCCACGTCAAAGCCCCGATGGAGAAAGGGAGAACTCCCATGCAGAGAGCCCTCCACCAGGGGCACATCCCCCTCAACCCCTTTATCATCTATCCCACTAGCTACAAAGGTGACCTTCAAGCACCATCGGCTCTGGATATGGCAGAGTCTGCAGGTTGCACCTTGGGCTTATCAGCTGTCTCCGAACCCATTGAACCAGAGTGGAAGCAAGTCATCCTTGATCCCAAGGGTCTCCCAAAGATGAGGAAGACAAATACGAACATTCCTCCACCTTCTTCCACTCCTCTCCTAATGGGGCTGCCTCACATTGGGGTCACGTTTCCTGTTCTCCAGTATGTGCTACCTCTCCTAGTTCCCCAGCCTTAAGCCTTCATAGTAAGTGTGCGTAGGCTGTTCAGTGCAGGAGGAAGCACTGTCAGGCCAGACGCCTTCTGTTCAACCACTCTTCCAACAAGGGTGACGACCAGGAACATAGGGACCACTAGACGAAGAAAAGATCTGTCTGGTCAACTTTCCCCATCCTGCTTAGTCACATGATATAATAATGGTGTAATTGACCGATTGCATTGAGCAATCTCCATCAATGAGTGTACAACAGACCCAGACGTGAGGTGAGGTAAACCCTCAGTGGTGGAGAGTTCTGGGAACCATAGGTCCATTTGGAATTGGTCATTTAGGACTGAGATGAGGAGAAATTTCTTCATTCAAAGAGCATAGGAGTTAGGAGCAGGAGTAGGCCATTTGGCCCCTCATCCCTGCTCCACCATTCAACAAGATCACAGCTGTTCTTTTACCTCATCTCCATCTTCCTGCATTACTCCCATGTCCCTTAATTCCCTTAATACCCCTAAATCTATTGATCCTGCTCTTCATCAACGACTGACCATCCAAACTCTCTGGGCTAGAGAATTTCAAAGATTCACAAACCTCTGAACAAATTTTCCCTCATCTCAGCCCAAAGTGGCTGACTCCTTATCCTAAGACTGTGTCCCCGTGTTCTAGATTCCCCAACCAGGAGAAAACAATTTCTCAGCATCAACCCTGTCCAACCCACCTTAAGAATGTTATATTTTTTCAATTGGATCACCCCTAAACTTGAAGAAATATAGAGAGCAGGTCTGCTCAATCTCCTCACAGGACAATCCTCTCATCCCAGGGAACTAGGGGATGGACCTTCGTTGCACTCCCTCTGGGGTAAGTATGGCCTCCTTTAGGTGAGGAGACCAGAGCAGCATGCAGTACTCGAGGTGTGACCTTACCAAAGCCCTGTGGAATTGTCTGAAGAGCTATTTACTCTTATACTCCGATCCTTTTGTAACAAAAACTAACACATAGTTTGCCTTCTTAATCGCTCACTTTGCCTGCCTGTTAAGTTTGTGAGATTCATGTGGATACATTCATATTTGGCCACGTTGTATTCCACCTGGCTTGCTCTTGCTCTCTCACCCAACGTGCCTAGATCCGTCTGTCCTCTTTGCCACTTACTTTCCCACCTGACTTTGTATTATCAGCAAACTTGGGTAAGTCACAACTCAGTCCCCTCGTCTGAGTCATTGTAAATTGTAGATTGTAAATAGCTGAGGTCAGAGTACTGATACTTGCATTACCCGGCTAGTTACAGCCTAGCAACCCGAAAATGTCGTGTTTATTCCTACCCTTCGTTTTCAGTCCATTAATCAAACCTCAATCGGAGGGTTGTGAGTCTTTGGAATTCTCTACCCCAGTGACCTATAGATGGTCAGTCGTTGAATATGCGTAAGACAGAGATCGATAAATTGTTGTACACTAAGTGATATAGGGACAGTACGGGCAGATGGGAGGTCTTGTGACCACATGGGCAGTGTCCCTGCCTCTGAGCCAGAAGCTCCAGGCTTGAGTCCCGCTGCAAGACTTGATGACCAACAAAGTTGCATCCATAGCTCAGCCAAAGAGGTTGAGTATCAACCTGCAAATCCTTCCAACACACGCCAATGGAAGGCCGTAAGAGCAGGAGAGATTCCGGAATGTCGGAGGCTCTGCCATCACTACCCATACCTCCATGCATGTCAAAGTGCATGCTACCAAAGTAACTGGATCACCTGACAGAGCGGCATCACACCCACCACCACAGGCAGGTGGAGTTTGGATAGGAAATTAGCCATGATCTTATTGATTGGTGGAGGGGGCATGAAGGGCCGAATGGCCTACTCCTGTTCCTACTTCCTATGTCTGAAGTCATCTGACCCTCCCAGGAATGGTTCGCTAACCATTGGAACACAGGCCATTCAGCCCTTTGAGCCTGTTCTGCCATTCAGGGAGATCATGGCTGATTTGTATCTTAACTCCATCCACCTGCCTTGACTCCATATCCTTCTACGCTCTTCACTTACAAATAAATTATATCATGTCCCACAACTATGCGCAGTTGTGGTCTCCTTATTTAAGGAAGGATGTAAATGCATTGGAGGCAGTTCAGAGGAGGTTTACTAGATTGATACCTGGAATGAGCGGGTTATCTCATGAGGAGAGGTTGGACAGACTGGGCTTGTTTCCACTGGAGTTTAGAAGAGTGCGGGGTGATTTGATTGAATTATACAAGATCCTGAACGGCCTTGACAAGGTGGACGTGGAAAGGATGTTTTCCTCTTGTGGGTGAGCCCAGGACTAGGGTGCTCTGTTTTAAAATTAGGGGTCACCCTTTTAGAGCAGAGATGAGGAGAAATTTTATTGAGGCCCTTTGCGACTTTGGAATTCTCTGCCTCAGAAGGTGGTGGAGGCGGGGCCATTGGATATTTTTAAGGCAGAGGTTAGATAGATTCTCATTAGGCAAGGGGGTCAAAGGTTATCGGGATTAAGTGGGAATGTGGAATCCAAAATGCAGACAGGTCAGTCATGATCTTACTGAATGGTGCAGCAGGCTCAAGGGGCTGAATGGCCTACCCCTGCCCCTATTTCGTATGTCCGTATGATCGTTTCCACTTCCACCACCCTCAGAGGCAGCGAGTTGCAGGTCGTTGGCCGCTCGCTGTGTAAAAGAAGTAAAATAAATCTTGTGGATAAATGAAAGTAATAAAAGTTGGGGCTGTGTTGAAGACTGGCTGGGAGCAATGCCACGGGAGCATGGCGAATGGCTTTCCGTTTCTTTTTTTTCTCCCCCCTCTCTTTCCTGCAGGATCGCTGATGATTCCGTGTTGGGAGCCATGGCCCAGAAACTGCCGCTGAGCAGCACATTCCAGAACTGGCCGAAAACCCCCCAGCACAGCCCAAAGCCCCCCAAGACTGTGGAGTTCGACATTAAACCCACCATGCGGAGAGCGCCCAGCCCCTCCATGCCCCTCCATGCCGCTGAGCACAGAGCCAACCCGGGCACCCCCCGGCCCTCCTCGCTGCCCATCCTGCCCTCGGCGGCCGCGGCGCACCCGGCGCCCCCCGCGGGCTACGACGTGCACAGCGCCCCCACCTCGGCCGGCAACAGCTTCGCCAGCTTCCCGCCCGGCAGTCGGGCGCACTCGCCCACCACCAGCTTCCAGTCGCCCCCGCCTGTGCCCCCCGACAAGCCCTTCGCCGCCAAGCCGCTGGCCTTCTGGACCAAGTTCGACGTGGCTGACTGGCTAGAGTACCTGCACCTGGGCGAACACAAGGAGCACTTCCTGGAGAACGAGATCGACGGGAGCCACCTCCCCTCGCTGCAGAAGGAGGACTACGTGGACCTGGGTGTGACGCGGGTGGGACACCGGATGAACATCGAGCGAGCCTTGAAACGGCTGCTCGAGAGGTGATCGCAGAGTGCGTGGGGCTGCCTCCGATAGTCCCCCCCCCCCCATCCTCCCTCCCCCCCCATCCTCCCTCCACCGCCACCCCCCCCACATTTCCCTCCGCAACACCTCACCCCCACCACCAACCCCACCCCACCTCTCAATCTCCCCTTTAGAAACCAAGTGAAGAAGGCAGCAAGAATGGGTGATTGTACAAAACCGACACTGCACAGTCGTGTTCTTACAAAAGTCTCCAACACCAGCTCTGATCAGCAAGAGAGAGAGAGAAAAACAAAGCCTCCACTGTACTCAAGGGGGGATTAAGACAAATCACAGTCGTATGGACAGGTTGTCTCATTGGGGGAACTGAGGTTTCTTCCACTCCATCTTTTCCGTTATGTTTCTTTGTCTCTGAGCTAGTGCTGCTTTTTTTTTTCTCTTTCCTGACTTTTGTTTTTTGCAGTGTGAATTATATCGGTAGTCACTTTTCTCTGCATGCTTTGGGGACTCGAGGTATTCTGTTTCTGTTTCTGTTTTGAGGTGTTCTGTTTCCCTTCTCTGTGACATTTACTTGGCTTTCCCACCCATCGTCTGTGTTACTTTTTGAGGTGATCGCAAAATTCGCCCGCCCCTTTTGCAATGAGGAAAATTGCACTCTTCGATTTACACACACACATACACACGCGCACGGGAATGCACATAGGGAACAGGAGGAGGCCATTCAGCCCCTCGAGCCTGTTCCACCATTCAGTGAGATCATGGCTGATCTGCGACCTACCTCCACATGCTCACCATTTCCTCATGTCCCTTAACATCTTTGACTAACAAAAAAAAAAACCTATCAATCTCAGATTTAAAATTAACATCTGATCCAGCATCGGTTGCTGTTTGTGGAAGAAAGTTCCGAACTTTTACCACCCTTTGTGTGTAGAATTGTTTCCTGATTTCACCCCTGAAAGGTCTGGTTCAAATTTTTAGACAATGTCCCTTCGTCTTAAACTCCCCAGGCAGCAGAAATAGTCTTCCCTCTCTCTATGCTGTCTGTTCCCCTCAATACCTTGAAAACTTTGATCAAATCATCCCTTAACTTTCTAAATTGCAGGGAATACAACCTGAGTTTGCATAATCTCTCTTGAAATGTCCCACCATTGTGTGCGCACACACACTCTCACCTACACACAAACACACTCACACATACACATGCTCACTCACACACACATACACACGCACTCTCATGCAAACACACACATGCTCACACTCACACATATACACACAAGCACACTCACACTTGCACATACACACTCTCATGCAAACACACACACAGTCACACATGCTCAACTCACACACACTGACTCACACACCCAATCACACACGCTCACACATACACTCGCTCACACACTCAAACTCGCACATATACACACACATACTCATGCAAACACACTCACACATGCAGTCAGGCACACATGCACACACACAGACACTGACACATGCACACACATACTCTCACACTCACATTCACTCATACACGTACACTGATGCTCACACGTACCCACACACTCACTCACACACTCACACTCACGTTCACTCACACACTCACGCTCACATTCACTCTCTCACACACACACACACACACACACACATTCATGTGCTTGAGCAGATTCTCCACTACATTTGTCATGTTAACCTGGCAGGGTGGCGTGTTTTACATCTAAAGGGTTATAATCCACAGAGTGTGATAGGAGAAATATTACAGGAATTAAATGTGATGGAGAAAGTGACTTTTAAATTATCATGAGCGGCCCATCCTGTGCCATTTGTATACAAGGAGTCAAGACAAAGTGTGAGGCGAGTTTAAAGTTTGGTCATATTCAGACCAGGGTTTGCAAAGAAAATGCAGTCGCCATTTTCGAGGTTAGATTCCTGTCCTCCTCCAACTCCCAGTGCACAATCCTCCACTGATATTTGGAATGTGAATAGTCTATGTAAACATGTTGCACAGCAGCACCCCCCACTGGGGTGGAGGATATAATTACAGCTTGATGAGGCTCTAGAGGGAAGAAGTTGTGCATATCTGGAATTTAGAATGGTGAAAGTTGACACAAGGTGCAGATTTGGACAACGCCAGGGGTGACATGAACCACTGGCATACACACAGGCTCGCGCACAGCCCCCAAACTTGAACGCATACACACTCTTTCCTGCATCATGACCATTGCATTCACACCTGCAAACCCACCAAGCAAAGGTTGACACGACAGAGCCTCTCAATGCATCTCTGAACTTCCCAGCGCTGAAAGGGACGGGTTATCCTGATGAAAGTTTAGGAATGTTTTGTACTTCCGTTTATGGATAAGGTTCTGTGGGGACTGCAGACTGCGCACTGAGGGCAGGTGTGGGAAGTGGGACCGGCAGCTCCATCCTCGTTTATTTTGCTTTCCCGCTGTGGGTGTTGCTGGCATATTACGCCCATCCCTAGTTGCCTCTTCAGCAGTGATGATGACAAAATTGCTGTAATCACGTTTCCCGCCTACTTTTAATCTCTTCCTCACCAGGAGATGATCCACCATATTGTTTGTAGACTTTGTTTCTGGATCTCTCCCTCTCTCTCTCTCTTTCTATTTGTGTTTTTTTTCTTCTTTCCTCCTGTATTTAACCCTTTAGAAGATTCAGCACCAGACCAAATAGGAATATCAAGGCGAGGAGGTGGGCTAAGACAAGGAGTGAATGGAACTTCCTTCAAATTGAGGCTCCAGAACCCTCTGTTGATGAGAAGCAAGGATGGATTTTTAGAGTGTCCCAGGATGATATGGTGGGGGGAGGTGGGTGGTGGGAAACGGGGTAAGGAGATGGAAAGAGGGGGTAAGGCTAAGACAGTGAGGACTTCTGATGTATCAATGCATGTAGGTGCGACAGCAAGCTGTACAGACCAGAAGGTGCTATGCTTAATCCCTGGTTTGTGTTGATCTTAAGTCAACTCAAGCCACTAGGGAGGGGGAGGAAAGTGTTCAGAGCTCCAATCACTCAATCACAGACCTATGATCCCTACCATGCAAAGAGGACGAGGACAGTGATTTGATTTGCCCTTCCTCCCTGGTTGGATAGACCATGGTAAAGGCTACTTGTGACATGGCTTTTAAGAACTGGGATTACTTGGGACACCATGTCGCATCAAAAAAAAACAGGGGCATTGAAGGAAATTGAGCCCCTTTTAACCTCATAGATGCCAAACCACTTCTATAGATTTCTGAATGGAGATGGGTGGAGGTACTGGTTCCAATGCACTGATAATAAATTGACAATTGGACCTCAGGCCAAGTGGCAAAGGTTGACACTCATTGTGAATCCTTTTCTTGACAGTTCGTTTAGTTACAGAATGCAACATTGCATATGTCTGCCTCCCACCTATTAACCCAGTGCCCCAACAGTCTCTCTTTATATGTGCTCAAGATACTTAATCCAACTGTTTATCTTCAATATTAACAACACAATTAACATATTAACAACACAATTAACATCACAATGTGTATCAGACCAATAGATCAGAGTTTTAATTAGCATCAGAAAAGTAAAGCTAGACATTATGAAGATGAATTATATGGAAGCCTAGGGACAAACTGAAAGATGACGAGGCCTAGTTCAGAAGAAAATTAATTGAAGCCCAGTACTTATTGCCAGCCATACTAGTGAGTATAGTACATGTATTCATGGGCACCATAGCTGGAATTCAGCCCATCGGGCAATATTCAACCCTACTGCAAGCAAAGGCAGTTTTTTTCTTCGATCCAATTTTCCCACACTCTGGGCCTGATTTTAACTCCATGCAAGTGAATGGATTTTGGAATGGATCAAAATCCATCTACTTGGAGTTAAAATCAGGCCCTCTCTCTCTCCATACCCTTACTAGGGAATATAGTGTCCATCTTATTTCTAAACTCCTCAACTGATGTTATATCTGCCCCACATCTTTTGGTTTGGTTTTTTTTTTCTTTGATTTGCTTTTAACCAGAAATCTAGGGTTACTTTCCCTTAATTCTCGGTTCCTGGGCATGAAGGAGCGCTGCACCTCACTCTTCAAACACCTTCGATATTTTTAAAGTGATTCAGTTACATCCAATCTTGCTAAATCTCCACACAACTTCTAGAGAAACCAACCCAAACGTTCCTCCTTTCCTATCCCTGCCATTGCTTAAAAGGGGCATTAGGTGGTCAGGGTAGCATTTTTTAAAGAGAATTGTCCCTCCGAGCTCATAGAGCATTCCCCTGTTAATATCCCTACTCTAACCACATCGTTGGAGCACTTAGACCACACCAGATCAGTGGTTCAAGGCAGCTCACCACCATTTTCTCAAGGCGGTGTGGGGGTGGGGGGGGGGGGTGCAATAAGAGATTGCCAATAGTCCCATGAGTGAATGCCTAAAAAAAACCAAATGAGGCAGGGTGGGTGTGAAGTTCTTGGGATAGTTGCATATTCAGCCAGAAAACATTTTGAATTAGGACTGCACAAACGGTTAAACATGCCTTTTATTAACTATTCCTAGCAGACTCACTCTGCTGGTACATGTGTGTAAAGTAGCCTCAAGTGGACAAAATGCAACTTTCAATGCACGACAGTGGGAAGGGTGAATCCTGCGATCACTTTGGTTCCCCTCTCCCAACCACCAACCCCCCCCCCCCCCCCCCACCACCACCACCAAGAGCACTGCTTTGCCTGCAGACTTCTGTTTCTCTCTGTTGTTGCTACCAACAGACCAACCTTGCCATCTGCTTCCCTCGCCATCTGATTCTTCCCTCCATCTCTGGGTCCTCGGGGTAGGGAGATCAGACACGGGACTCTGGGATCCTGTGGCAACTTGTCCGCAGTGTTTCAAAGGGCTTGTTCGTTGCACTGCTCACCAACTCCTGCGCGGAGGGATTGCTATATTTTTAAAAAAGAAACGAGATAAAATGGACAAATTGTCTTCCATTTGAACAGGGGTGTGATTTTCTCTCCCACCCTCATTTACCCTCTGCCCTTCCATGTATATTGCACGATGTTGAAATGTTATGAGTCTTCTATGGATTGTTTTATTAATGATGTGAGCAGTTTATTGATTTAGGTAGAATGTTGGGAGGGGGAGTTTGGGGGGGAGACAAGCGAGGGAATGATTAAATCGTGTCACAATGCAAAAGGGATTTGAAAAAAAAATGGGATGATTAATGGAGAAAAGCAAAGAAAAAAAAGGGGTATTTTTGTGATGCTAAATAGTGCAATAATAGGAATAATGTGTGCTGTATCTTACAGGCAGAAATCAGATTTAATTTTATGGTTATATATATATATATATAT
Source organism: Isurus oxyrinchus (assembly GCA_026770705.1). Lineage (NCBI taxonomy): Eukaryota > Metazoa > Chordata > Chondrichthyes > Lamniformes > Lamnidae > Isurus > Isurus oxyrinchus. The sequence continues at coordinate 21,961,910 of JANJGN010000030.1, forward strand.
ATATATATATGACTATTTGAAAAAAAAAGTTGGGAGGGTGGGGGAATTGTATACCACCTCTGGTTCACAAAAGCAAAATTGAGGTTTAATGTAAGCGCTCTCCAGTGAACCATTCGTTGTAACTACGGCTTGTTCCCGTCGTTTGAATTCATCGCTACACAAAGTTCAACCCTTAAAAGTACAGGTTCGATGCATTTGTTGTGTTAACTGTACGGTGTTTCAGATTTTATTTTCTCACCAATGCCTGTGAGGTTTGAAAGAAATAATATATAGATATCAATATTTAAGAGATTTTTTTTAAAAGTTTAAGGTACTTTAATTAAGGTTCCGCAAGTTGGAACCCCACGTCTATTCGAACACAGCCTGACGTTTGTGTCTCGCTGCATGTTCAATTGGGATGGCTGGTGAGGGGGAGGAGGTGCATTAATGCCCATTCCTACCCCGTGGTTTGGTGGTGACCAGCTTGCCTACCCTCAGCTGGAGGGGGCCAGTGTGCCAACTCAAATCTGGGCACTTCAAGGAACGCAAGATGCCCTCCGCGGGCCGACTGAGATTTTCCTGAGGGGGTGGGCACGATGGAGTTGGCCGCAGCGCGCCATTAAATGCCAATGTCTTGAATGGTCAACTAGAATTTGTCAGCAACTTCTGTCACATGTGCTGGAGAAAAATATCATCCCATCCATGCTTGCGTGTACGTGTATGTGCGTGCGTGTGCATGTATGTGTGTGTGTGTGTGTGTGTGTGTGTCTGATTGGGTAGAGTGGGCACAGTGTAGGAGTACATTAGGTGGTGGGGAGAAAGTGATGCCACTTAATGCCATGGACATGCCCAAAAAGTGTTGTTGCACAATTCGTCGGGCGTACAGGGTGATACCAAACCCCAGGTCACCAGCCGCTGGTTAACTGAGGTCCCATCAAATGATAACGGCACAGAAGGAGGCCATTCGGCCCATCATGACTGTGCCTGTTGTGGTCAGATGTTCCCAAATCACCTCAGCCCCCTGAGCTTAATGTGAGGTGAGCAGAATTTGTGTCAACTTTGTTTTTGCCCTTAAGAAATGGTATCAATTGCAAATAACTGTGGTCACAATAATTAATACAAATATCAGGGACCAAATGACGACAATAGATAAAAAGTTGCAGAGATATTGACTATTATAATAGTCGTTTGGTAGTACAGAACTTGAGGATTACTGAAAAAAGAGACACGCTGAAGCTTTTTATCTTGCACTCATCAGGACACTCTTGCAAGGATGTTCTGATCACAGCTTGAGCGAGTGTCAAATGTGTGAAAGGACTTGTCAAAGGTTTGATATATTTAATTTTCTCCTATAAATAGCACCCCGCAGAAAATAAAATGCCATTAATTAATGTCGCCAATAGTTTGCAATGTGCACACAACAGTGCCTACGTGTGTGTTGTGTGTGTGTGTCTCCCATGGAATCTTGGTTCTCTGCCTCCCCCTCTCCCCACACCCTTTTCTATGTGCCAAAACAGTCAGCAAAGAGGTTTTGACCCTGTAGCGACAGTCTCTAAACGTAAGAGATAATATTGCCCTCGGCATTTGCTTGACGAATAGTCCAGTGCAAACCTTCTCCCTCTCTGCAGAGTCAGAAAACGGCCAAGTGACTGCATTCACTGATAATTAATCCTTGTATGGTCGTGGTATCTTGCGTTCCTCAACTCCTGTCTCCCACCCATCCTCCCAACTGCATGAAGTGAGCTGCCACTGGTAGTCAGTGAACCTGCTGTCTCTTTATCTATTTATTTATTGTGCAGTTTGGATTGTAGCTGAACCCACTTCCATTGTGAATACAACACTCTGGTGGCCTCGTTTGTACCCTTGCAGCTTTGGGAACGGTGCCACGAGCAGGGAAGTAGCCTGTGTTGTAAAGTGCCATCGCCGATTGCAATATGTGTATCGGCCACATTTCACGTGCCAAGTGTTCATTAAGAAAATCTAACTGTGCCAAAGCCAGCCATGTTGTGGCTGCCCTCTTTAAGTGTCAAAAGAGAGAGCGTTGTTCCCAGGGTGGGTTCCTGAATGATAGTTAGACAGACACCTGCCGGACAGCCAGAATCTGCTGACTACTGACTGGGCAGCATGGTGCTCCACCCCTGGGCGCTGGATTCAAACCCCATCCGGACCAAAGGGAATAAAATCTCCTCTTCCGGATTTCCCCACAGGAACTGAGCCTGGGGCAGCCGGAGGATCTTCCAGCACTGGAGGAGAAGGCCACTCAGCCCATCCTGCTTGTGCCACCACTTTGAAAGGTCAACCCAGTTCCATTTTGAAGAGGCGAGGCTCCCTGGGTATGATGCTGCTTAGCTGTGGGGGTGGGGGGTGGGGGGGGGGGGTGGGGTGGTGGTGATGGTGGTGCGATTGTTCTTGGGACAGGTGCAATGGACCCTCTGGTTCTTTTTTTTTCCAACATTTCCCCTCCGCAGACTAGAGAGTCGAGGCATAGCCTCTTTATTTATGTCCAAACGTTTGGTGTGGAAACTGTTCAGTGCCTCAAGTTCCCTTTCAGTCCCAGTATGTCATTTAACCGCTGCTGGGTGGATTCCAAGTGCACTCATATCGCAGTCTGTATATACCTTCAGGAGAACAAAGGAGAAAGTTTTGGACCAGCGGGGGACCGATTGTAAAGCCCATTCTCTCCTTTTAACATTCCATCTTTCCAGTTTCTCGGGACAAGTCGGCGAGGTATCAAACCACAGTCGGACAAACTTTTTTTAAAATTCAGTAACTGGGGCGGGGGGGGGGGGGGGGGGGGGGTGGGGTGGGGGGGTGGGGCGCTGATTTAAAAACTCAAAAAAAAAAATGGGAGCTGAGAGTTCCACGAGTGCTCAGCCTCGCTGAGAGATGGCTGGAACTGCAGAGGCTCGGAGCTGGCTGCTTGCTGGCCTTACTCCTTTAAGTGTGCAGACGCACACGATGATTGAAAACTGCATATTTCAAACAAAAAGGGCTCAAGAGTGTGAATGTATCTAATACAGGAATGTAGAGAATTTCAACGATGAAAATTAAAAATTGAAATATCATCTCTGATAATGAATATTAATAACCTCTGTTACCATTTTTCATGTATTAAAACTACTAGAGTGTAAAAGAGGTGTTTTTTTCTGCTGCTTACCTCAGTATACCAGCTGATGGATAAGTATTCTGATTTTATTGCATATCATGTAAAGTGTACATAAACAGGGAGAACATTCCGGGAATGCATTGTACAGGAAATAAACAATCATAATGAATAATCGTCTCGCATTTTTATTTTGATACTTCTGGGGGGCGGGGGGGGGGGGGTTTCTCCCCTTTAATTCTTTCATGGGATGTGGGCATCACTGGCAGGGCCAGCGTTTGTTGCCCGTACCTAGTTGCCCTTCAACTGAGGGGTTTGCTGGGCCATTTCAGAGGGCAGTTAGGAGGTGGGTCCGGAGTTACACGTAGACCAGACCAGGTAAGGACAGCAGATTTCTTTCCCCAAAGAGCATTAGTGAACCAGACGGGTTTTTTTTTTAAAAGAACAACTCAGTGGTTTCATAATCATTATCACCGAGATGAGCCATTTATTCCAGGTTTATTAATTAATTGAATTTATATTCTCCCAGCTGCCCGTGGATTTGAACCCGTGGCCCCAGAGCATTCACCAATCCCAATGAGCCGAAACACCTGAACGCACGTCGCGATCCTGACTCAGCCACTCCGAGTGTCACAAAACGTAAAGCAAAAAAAGGGAGGTGGGCCTTGGCGGTGTGTACACGGGTATAAGACAGATAGGAGCTGGAGGAAACCATTTGGCCATTCGAGCCTGTTCTGCTATCCGCTAAGGTCATGGCTGCCTCAAATCCACCTTCCCGTGCTATCCCCATAAACCTTAACATCTAAAAATCTATCAATCTCAGTCTTGAACGAGACAGTATAGAGAGAACTTTACTCTGTATCTAATTCATGCTGCACCGGGTGTTAAGGGACAGTGTACTGATGTTGCACTTGTCCCAACATTGCCTGACAGGGATAAGGGTTAGTTTAAGAGTCCCAATCACAAGTGGAGCTCCTCCTGTTGATATTGGAATTCCTCAGCAAAGATATGAATAAAAAGACAGGGCAACAGGTTAAAAAAAAAACAATAATTTATTTATTTTACAATTTTTTTTATTTTCTAATGAACACTGAGCAGCGATTGAGACATACCTTTCCCATACCTTTCTGAGACATCCCAGACCACCCCACCCCCGAACCCAGAATCGGCTTGGAGTCTACCTGGATTTCACGCCCAGACTGGCCGTCTCATTGAGCGTCTCCAGGATCTTCTTCTGAGCCATTGCCCTGCGTAGGTGAAGTTTGTAATCCTCCATCAAGAGGTCATCGTAGCGTTGCACTGCCATGTACATATTCTTGATGATTAGTCCAGTATTGAGGAACAAACTTCTGGTTTGGAAATCCGAAATGTTTATTAGCCACCTGCAGCCAAGGAAAGAAAGACTTTCATTTCTATAGTGCCTTCCACATCCTCAAAGCGCATCGCAGCCAAGCAAGTACTTTTTGAGGTGAAGTCACCCGTTGTAGGAAAGGTGGCAGCCAATTTGCACACAGCAAGCTCCCACAAACATCCGTTTTAGCGATGCTGGTGAAGTGACAAATGCTCACCAGAACGTTGGGGGAACTCCCCTGCTCTCCTTTGAAGCAGGACGGTGGAATGTATAGGGCCCCGGCTTAATGCCGCACACGAAAGGCAGCACCTCTGGTAGTGTTGCGCTCCCTCGGTGCTGAGAAACCATCCAATTTGTGCTGGCCTGGCAGGATTGAGGCAGGTACATTTTGACAATGTGTACGAAATGGAGGCTGCGAACGACTCGTTCTCGCTCTGTCATTACAGTTCCACCAACTCTCACAAGCTCATTCCTCAATCTACTGCCCAGGCATTCGCCTGCCTTTCTCCTGTGATATCTTCCTGGGCAGGTGGAGCCGACAATGAAGGGAGAGCTATCCCAGCATTCATAGCAAGAATGAAAGCCCTCTATTAAGACCACAGAGCCCAGGATTTTAATAGCAGGCTTCGAATTGCCTATGAATGATTGGTAACCTTGACTTCCCGCTAGCCCACAGTGAGAAAAAGAAACAGGAAGTGTTCCAAAACATGACAGCTGGGCAAGCTACAGAGAGGAAAATGTGTCTCAGAAGAAGAAAATAGTAAAAACTGGGAAATAAGAATACTTGTCCAAACTGGTCTTGTATACTTTAAAATGGAACACTAGTAAAACTGGGAAATAGTACTGGTCCAAACTGTTTATTTCCTTCTGCGGTGTGACTAGAGGGAGGCTGAGATAACAGCGATGTGAGAGTAATGAAGAGGGGGGGAGGAATGGTAGTCACGTGACCTGACCAACTTCTCATGTGATCAGACTTCGCTTTGTCCGTTAACCTTCTCACACCAAGCAGTTGACTGATAGTTCTGTTTTTAAAGCACCCACATGGAGTCTCTATGCGAGATCTGGGGCAAGATTTTACCCATGGGCTTGGAGGCTCCAATGTCAGGGTCAAAAAGGAGACCAAAACGCATACTGAATGGGAAATGGTCACCCAGCAGTGACCTTTTGCCGAATTGGCCAATTACTGGCCAGAGGGTGGCATGACGTCCGATTAGGGCCAATAGAAGACTTTCGAACATTGGAATTCAGAAGAGTGAGGGGTGACTTGATTGAGGTATATAAGATCCTGAACGATCTTGACAAGGTGAGGTGGAAAGGATGTTTCCTCATGTGTGAGTCCAGACCTAGGGGGCACTGTTTTAAAATTAGCTATCACCCTTTTAGGACAGAGATAAGGAGAAATTATTTCTCAGAGGGTTGTGTGACTTTGGAACTCTCTGCCTCAGGAGGTGCTGGAGGCGGGGTCACTGAATGTTTTTAAGGCAGTGGTGGATAGATTCTTAGATAAGAGAAAAATACTGCAGATGCTGGAAATCTGAAACAAAAACAGAAAATGCTGGAAAAACTCGACAGGTCTGACAGCGCCTGCGGAGAGAGATAAACAAAGTTAATGTTTCGAGTCCGTATGACCCTTCTTCAAAACTCTGACTCGAAATGTTAACTTTGTTTTTCTCTCTCCGCAGGCGCTGTCAGACCTGTCGAGTTTTTCCAGCATTTTCTGCAGATAGATTCTTGTCAGGCACGGGAATCACAGGCTGTCAGGGGTAGATGGGGATGCGGAACTCGAAACACGAGCAGATCAGCCATGATGTTAATGAGTAGCGGAGCAGGCTCGAGGGGCTGAATGGCCTACTCCTGCACCTAATTCATACTTTCATATGTAAATAGAAACTCACCTTTCCAGGGTAGAAGGTGAGAGGGCACCTCAAGAACGTAACATAATAATAGCCCTTGGGAAATCTCAACTAAAACCACAATTGAAATGACACAAACAGATGGAATGTTAGGAAGTTAGGGAGATAATCGGCCTCACCCATAGGAAACTGGTCTGACACTGTCTTCTCTAAAGGGCACCTTCCAAATCCACGACCACTACCACCCAGAAGGACAAGGGCAGCAGGCACATGGGAACACCACCACCTGGAAGGTCCCCTCCAAGCCACACACCATCCTGACTTGGAAATATATCACTGTCGCCGGGTCAAAATCCTGGAACTCCCTCCCTACACCTATACCACAGGGACTGCAGTGGTTCAAGAAGGCGGCTCACCACCAGCTCAAGGGCAACTAGGGATGGGCAATAAATACTGGCCCAGCCAGCGAAGCCCACATCCCATCAACTAAAAATAATTTTTAAAAAGAGCAAGTATCTTCAAGAGCTGACCTGTTGCTGGCAGGGCTATCATTGGTGGAAAGCCTTTTCTTCCAGTCTGTGTTATGCGACTTTGCAATAAAAATGCACTCACGTAGGAAGCATAGACTTGAAGTGCCACTTTACAAAGCTGCCAGCAATATGTATCCTCTCTAGTAAGTGATTTAAAGTGAACGTCACATTTTATAGATATACATTAAATGGATTGTGACACTTCTGCTATTCATCACAGGCAAAGAGGGTGACACCAAGTATCTGGGCAGAGGATCAAACTGGAATCTTGCTTTTTGTTTTAACAGGAGGACCTGTAGCATGTCCGGTGGCATGAACTTTTATTCTGGAATAGAGAGGTTGAGAAAGGGTTCAGGGAATGAGTGGAATGGGACAACTTACTAAGTAGGGATTTGGGGAGGGTGGAGGCAGTGCGTGGGTCACTCACAAGCACCAGTCACTATCCACTACCCCCTCCAGATGAGCCCACAACAAGTGTGATGCCAACTATAACTATTCAACAGTTGAGGCATCACAGCCATGCACAATTGCTGCCTGTAGATGCTCCCCATTTCGCACAGGAGAGGCAGTCCCAGGACAGCTGCTTCCCCCACCCCCTCCCCTCGACCCACACTGCAGCATTATGCGGACACCCAGCCTGCCTTGAAAGGTCATTCGGCAGGGGCTCCCCCTCACCTGTTCTTCAGCCCTGAAGAGCCGCAGATGACGTTGACGTTTTCGAACTGGATGCTGGTGATCTTCCCCAACTCGAAGGCGTTGGGGAGAATGCTCTCAGTTGCCGTCATGATGTCCTGGTGCGTGAGGTCGAGATCAGGCTGTAAGGAACATGAGCGAGTTATCAATGAGGCTTTGCCAACTCTTACTCGGTCAAATTTCATCACATGGTTTCCCCCCCACCCAACTCTCCCACCATTGGTTGGCTAATGCATCCAATTGGAATGCCAACAGACTGCCTGTTGTCTGATTGGATGATTCTTGATCTTCAATCAAACAAACCTCTTTCCCCACCTTCAATAATTTTATGAATGAAAAGAAATATTTTGTCAATGCTCCTCTGAGTTTTCCTTTGCAGGAGTTTGACCCCTGACCCCTGGAGCCTCCAGGGCAATCTTGGAGGGTTGCCAATCCAAGATTGACCTGTTGCACCTGGGAGTTGTCACCGCCCTCCCACATTTTCCCAACAATGAAGACTGCTCTTGGTGAGCGCCCAACCTTATATCACACGTGAGACTATAGGCTGGTTTTTTAATTCTTTCATGGGATGTGGACATCACTAGCTCGGCCAGCATTTGTTGCCCATTCCTAATTGCTCTTGAACTGGGTGGTTTGCTAGGCCATTTAAGAATCAACCACATTGCTATGGGTCTGGAGTTACATGTAGGCCAGGCCAAGTAAGGATGGTAGATTTTCTTCCCGAAAGGGCATTGGTGAACCAGATGGGTTTTTACAACAATAGTTTCATGGTCACCGTTTATGGAGACTAGTTTTTAAATTGCGCTAGCGGGCATGGTGGGATTTGAACCCATGTCCCCAGGCCTCTAGATTATTAGTAGAGTGACATTGCTACTATGCCACCATTTCCCCACAATCCTGATCAGGGGATTTTGCCTCAGACTTTGGGACCCTGGTGTAGGTACAAATGGGTGCCCTTCATCCACGCTCGCCGGGAACCAGATAGGTCGAACTATTCTCCCCCTGTTTGGCCCCCTCCATCCAATTAAGGATGCAGACCAGCTCCCAATGCCAACAGCCCCATTCATGGTTCTAGACCCTCGGCAGCCTCACCAAGAGAGAGAGAGAGAGATGGGTGCTGCTGAGGCAGGTCGGTGACCCGCAAGGGCCCCTCAAAAGGGGCCAGACCCTCGGAGGCATAAAATTCAGCTATAACGTCAGAGGGGCCAAGACAGGCAGGCCCCTCAGAACAGAGAGGCACAGTGTTTGGGTGGCTGGGGGGGGGGGGTTTGGTGGGGAGAGTCGTGGCCTTTGCTACCTGTGGCCCCCACTTTGTGGGATGGAGCCCCCAGCTCCGACTGGTGTGCCCCTATCCCACCTACCTCCCCCTCACTGCACTGCCGCAGGGAGGCCACCTCCAAGGACATGGCAGCCTCCTCTGCGGTGGGGTGTGGGCTGGTACTGACTCCGCCACAGGTAACATGCCAGCGAGTTGGGAAAATTGCCCCAAATTGGGGCCCTAATGATTTAAATTGACTTCCCATTTCCGTTCGGCAGAAACAATTCAGGCAGCTGATGCAATGCGACACTCCCTCACCCCAACTCTTCTCTGCACACGTCTCCGAGCCCCCATCCCTGGGGCCAGGAAATTCCACTCTAAGTGTCAAGGGGCTGATCAACCAGGAGGGCATCACCTCCCTACTTCTAAGCCGGTGACCATCACCTTCCAAGCGACCTCTCTCTAAAGGCCAGTGAGAGTGTCAGGGATATTCATCGACAGTAGGTGTCACAGTCTATCCTCTCCCCCTCCCACTTTTGTTCCAACAGGTTTGCAATTGGCAGAGCTGTCCCAACCATTTTCAGTCCCAGTTGCTGCGTCAGGCATGGTGCAGTGGGTAGCACTCCTACTCCTGAATTCGAGGGTTGTGGGTTCTAAGTCCCATTCTGGAGACTTTAACACAAGATCCAGCCTGATGCTCCTGTCATGGTACTGAGGGGGTGCTGCAGTGTCAGAGGTGCCATTGTTGAGCTGTGGCAGTAACTGAGGCTCTGTTGGTCCCTCTTGGGTAGTTGTTGAAAAGATCCCCCAGTCATCATTTTGAGGAAGAGAATTCTCCCTGGTGTCCTGACCAATGTTTATCCCTCAACCAACATCACAAAAAAAAAGATGAGCTGATCATTGTCATGTTGTCTGTTTGTGGGAGCTTGCTGTGCACAACTTAGCTGCCACATTTCCTGCAATGACTACTCTTCAAAGAAGTATTTCATTGGCTGTAAAGCACCTTTGACGGGGCCATGGTATTGTATCTTAGATTTTATTTTTAGCCTCATAAATGAATTAAACCAATCAGAATAGGGGCTGGACATCACCAGTCTTGACAGCACCACAGCAACAGTGATGCAGACAGAAACGGCCCCTGGCAGGAACTGCTTTGACCTCTTGCCGGGACAGTAGAGGCACAGCATTGGCCAGGGTTTCTGCTCCCTCTTGACCACAGGGTGGGGAAGAGGTTAGGATGAAGTCCCCCAGGGAGGAATAGCCTCATGCCACTCGCTGTCTGAGCTTCTGTCGGCCCATGGGTGAGGTACCAGGGAGTGCTGACACCTGTGGATCGGTAGTCCTGCCAAACTCCAGGGAGGAGGGAAAGACTGGGCAGTAATTTTTTTTCCAGCTGTTTCATTTTTTGGAATTATAAGTGTGAATTGCTTGCAAACCAGAAACCACATCCACATCTCCACCCTTTCCCTAATGATAGGAATTCCACAGATAATGAGCACTTTATACAGCAATTAACTCTCATCACCCTGACTGTTTACCAACACCAGTGAGCATGTTGTACTTTAATCACCGGCTGGTGGGATCCCAGAGCTACATCCCTGAGGTGTTGGCAAGCTGAACGGGAGAGCCACATTACTCAAGCCACGGCTCTACATAGAGGTTGCCAACTCTACCTGCACCGACTCCTGGAGACTCCCTCACATGACCTCCTATTCCCACCCCACACTCCCCGTGCCCCCCACCCCCAAAAACCATCCTGCCTCCCCCACACCTGCCATTGGTTGTTTGACTTGTCCATCATCTTGGCGGCCCCCCCCACCACTTTCCCTCAGCCAATCAGAACATGAGCCGTTGCCTGATTGGATGGCACCTGACTGTCAATCAAACAGCCCTTATCTCCACTCTCCCCCATCCAATATTATTTGACCCAATAATAAGCGGAAATTCAAAAGGAAATGAAACAAGGGAAAACGCATGTTTAAAAATTATGTTTCAAAAGCGCGCTGGCAAAATTCAACTATGATTGTTCTTGTACATTGTTGAAAAGAGAGATGTGTTGTCGAAGTTTTTCGTCTTTCACGCATCAGGACAAACACAAGAATACCAAATTTCAAACTATCACAATTTATACTACAGGAGAAAAGGGAGCTGATTGGTTGGCAAGTCCACTCTGATTGGCTGTGGTGTCACCATGGAGAAAGTTCTATCGTTCTATAGTAAAAACCCCTGGATGGTTGGCAACTCAGATTCTCCGCCCTAGGGAGTGAGAGGTCTCAATTCGAACGGTTCCAGGGATGAGGGATGTTAGGTACAAGGTTAGGTTGAAGAAACTGGTGTTGTTCTTCTTGGGGCAAAGGAGGTTGAGGGGAGATCTGATCGAGGTGTTCAAGATTGCAACAGGTTTAGATAAAGTGGACAAAGAAAAGCTGTTGCCATTAGTCAATAGTGCAAGGACTAAGATTTAGGGTTTGAGGCAGAGTTATGGAGGAGGAGGGGGATGGGTTTTGAACAAGGATTATTTAAGCAGTGAGTGGTAATGACCTGGAACTCACTGCCCACAAAGATGGTGATGATCAATGATTTCAAAAGGGAGTTGGCACTTAGGGAAGTAAACTTGCAGGAATAAAGTGAAAGTGCATTGGGACTCTATGAATGGGTACTTCTGGAAGGGTTGCTGAAAGCGAGAGAGAGAGAGAGGGGCAAGAGGAGGAGGAGATAAAAAAAGATTTTTTTCAAAAAAATGAGGAACTACGTGGGGCAATATGAAGGAGAAGTGAGCTCCTGAGCAGCGATGAAGCTTTAGTCACCCTAGGCAAAATGCAAAGTAAACTCTGATGCACTCAAAGCTTTACCGGACATTCAACACAGATAGTCAGAGGCTGTGAAGCAGGCGTGTCCTGAAACTTCCGAATTCCTGGCATTTCTGTATCCAGTGCTTCATACTTGGAAATGAATTGCTTCAGATGTTTCTTCCTATTTAAAATAGCACAAAAACACATCACGGTGGAATTGTATTTAACAATGGTCTGTACACTGACTGATGTATCTCAGTCCCTCTCTCTCTCAGGGAGATATCTGTACACTAACTGGTGTCTCTCAGTCCCCTCTCTCTCAGGGAGGTACCTGTATATTGACTGGTGTCTCTCAGTCCCTCTCTCTCAGGAAGGTATCTGTACACTGACTGGTGTCTCTCAGTCCCTCTCTCTCAGGGAGGTATCTGCACACTAACTGGTGTCTCTCAGTCCCTCTCTCCCAGGGAGATATCTATACACTGATTGGTGTCTCTCAGTTCCCTCTCCCTCAGGGAGAAATCTGTACACTGACTGGTGTCTCTCAGACCCTCTCTCTCAGGGAGATATCTTTACATTGACTGGTGTCTCTCATTCTCTCTCGGGGAGATATCTGTACACTGACTGGTGTCTCTTAGACCCTCTCTCTCAGGGAGATATCTTTACATTGACTGGTGTCTCTCAGTCTCTCTCAGGGAGATAGCTGTACACTGCTCTCTCAACACACACCAAACTCTCCCTAGAGTTGTCTTGAGAGATGGTTTTCCCCTGTGGCTGGGCTGGGATATGGGATGGTGTAGGGGTTGGGGATGGGGAACCTGAACACATTTAGTTTACTGCAGGAAACACTGTGTTTGAACATTCCTCTGTACCTACGCTGATTTGAAGATAGTCGACCGGCCAGTTTTGGTGGCATTGATGGTCTCGCTGAGGAGATTGAAACTCAATCTGGATGGTTCCCCTGGCTCTGTGCTGTGGGCATTATCTGGGAGGGACACAAATCAGATTCTCAGTGGTGTTTGTGAATTTCGCAGGTTGAAACAGAAGATCCAGTTTTCTATACGTTTGTGTGTGTGTGTGTGTGTGTGTGTTTGTGTGTGTGTGCGTGAGTGTGTGTGTGTGTGTGAATGTGTTTGTGTGAGTGCGTTTGTGTGAGTGTGTGTGGATGAGTGTGTAAGAACATGCGCATGAGTGTGTGTGTGTGTATGTGTATATTTACATAAATGTGAATGAGTGTGTGTGAATGTATTTGTGTGTGTGCATGAGTTTGAGTGTGTGTGCGAATGTGTTTGTGCACGTGCATGAATGTGAATGAGTGTATGTGTGTGTGTGTGTGTGTGTGTGTATGTGCATGAATGTAAATGAGTGTGTGTGTGTGTGTGTGTGCATGAATGTGAATGAGTGTGTGTGTGTGTGTGTGTGTATGTGCATGAATGTAAATGAGTGTGTGTGTGTGTATGAATGTGAATGAGTGTGTGTGTGTGTGTGTAAATGTGTTTGTGTGTGCATGAGTGAGTGTGTGAGTGAGTTTGTGAGTGTGTGTATGTGAGTGTGCACATGTGTGTGTGTGAATCTGTGAAATCTCTTTCTTGCATAGTTTCTACGTGAGTTGCTCTTGTAGTTGTGTAAAAGTAGATTCTCTTCCCTCAAGAATAAAAAGATTGAGAGGTGATTAAAAAGCAGAATAAAATGGGCTGGCTACATCTACTTTAATCTTGTTAATTTGCTGCCTGCTGTGAGACTGGGAATTCAAATCATCCCCAAGGAAAGAATTCACTAGAATGACCCCAGAGCAAAATGATAAGAGTTAATTTATGAGAACAAGTTTCATAAACTAGTCTTACATTCCTTTGAATATGGGAGTTCAAGCGACAGTTGTGATGTAAAAGGATTGAATAGTGAGGGAGTGCTGCACTGTCGGATGAGATGTTCAAACATCTGGCATCTCGAATGAATGTGAAGGATCTCACAGCCTCTATTTCGAAGAGGAGCAGGGTGGGGGGAGCGCTCCTTGTTGCCCTGGCCAATATTTACCCCTCACCCCAACATCTAATGTAAGATTAAAAACAAAGAAAACTGCGGATGCTGGAAATCCAAAACAAAAACAGAATTACCTGGAAAAACTCAGCAGGTCTGGCAGCATCGGCGGAGAAGAAAAGAGTTGACGTTTTGAGTAATGTAAGATTGTTTGGCGGTTATTGCTTTGCTGTTTGTGTGAGCTCCCTGTGTGTGTGTCGGCTGCTGCCCCCTCTCCCCCAACTGAACTACAACAGTCAGCACACTTCAGAAAACTCTGCCTTGGTTGTAAAGTGCTTTGGGGGCATTCAGAGGTAGTGAAAGGCGCTATAGAAATGTAAGTTCTTCCTTTCTTTATTGTGCGGCTCAAGTCGCCACCAGGAAGAGGAGAGAGTCGGGTGTGAAAACAACGGGTGGGAATTTGAAAGGAAATGTCCGCAAAAGCGTGAAAATTCACTCACAACGGTTATCGTACTCACCACAAAATTAACCAGAAGTGAACTCACCAGGAATTTTGGTGGAATCCATTTTCAATGGATCTTCCCGCCCTGGATAAAAATAAAGTTCTCAATCTGATCGGCGATATCTCCACTGTCGGGAGGTACCTGGTCACAATGGGTCTGGGGTGCTCTGACCTGTGGCCCCTTGTGCTATGTGATGTTAGAAATAACGATGGAGGGTAGCTAACCTGAGCCCCCCACCCATCCCACCGCACAAAACCACCGTCCCCCCCAACTCCCCCCCCCACATCCCCATCCCTGCTCAACACCACCCCCCCCCACCCCCCACCCCACCCCTCCATTGTGATGTCAACCGAGAGTTCAAACTCTCCTGTGAGGTAATGCTCCCTTTGTGAGGTGGGAACTCGGAAACCCTGGGCCAAACCTTTCTGCCGGTTCCAGGTGTCAAACTGATCCTCCCCGGTCTCCCAGTGAGCGAGAATCCTGGCTGACTTTCCCATCCAGCCTCACGTGCCTAACTCCAAGCTCAAACTCAAGTGGTCTGGGGTTAGTGAGGGAAAAGGGAAAGGTGAAGGGTTTGGGGGGGGGGCGGGGGGGGCAGTTTCAAAAACAGGACATCGATTGAAGCCTGAGGAAAGCAGGCGAGAGATATTTGGACATGTGGTGAGGAGCCTTGTGCACCCATTGGTATCGGCACTCAACCTGCGTTAATCTGCGTCTAACAACCTCCAGCCTGTGTTAACCTGTGTCTAACACACTCCAGCCTGTGTTAGTCTGTGTCTAACACACTCCAGCCTGTGTTAGTCTGTGTCTAACACACTCCAGCCTGTGTTAGTCTGTGTTTAGCACACTCTAGCCTGTGTTAGTCTGTGTCTACAACACTCCAGTCTCTGTCTAACATGCTCCAGCCTGTGTTAGTCTGTGTCTAACACACTCCAGTCTTTGACTAACACACTCCAGCCTGTGTTAGTCCGTGTCTAACACACTCCAGTCTCTGTTTAACACACACCAGCCTGTGTTAGTCTGCGTCTAACACACTCCAACCTGTGTTAGTGTGTGTCTAACACACTCCAGTCTCTGTCTAACACACTCCAGCCTGAGTTAGTCTGCATCTAACACACTCCAGCCTATGTTAGTCTGCGTCTAACACACACCAGCCTGTGTTAGTCTGTGTCTAACACACTCCAACCTGTGTTACCCTGTGTCTAACACACTCCAGCCTGTGTTAGTGTGTGTCTAACACACTCCAGTCTCTGTCTAACACACTCTAGCCGGAGTTAGTCTGCATCTAACACACTCCAGCCTATGTTAGTCTGCGTCTAACACACACCAGCCTGTGTTAGTCTGTGTCTAACACACTCCAACCTGTGTTACCCTGTGTCTAACACACTCCAGCCTGTGTTAGTGTGTGTCTAACACACTCCAGTCTCTGTCTAACACACTCTAGCCTGAGTTAGTCTGCGTCTAACACACTCCAGACTCTGTCGAACACACTCCAGCCTGTGTTAGTCTGTGTCTAACACACTCAAGCCTGTGTTAGTGTGTGTCTAACATACTCCAGTCTCTGTCTAACACACTCCAACCTGTGTTAGTCTGTGTCTAACACACTCCAGCCTGTGTTAGTGTGTGTCTAATACACTCCAGTCTCTGTCGAACACACTCCAGCCTGAGTTAGTCTGCATCTAACACACACCAGCCTATGTTAGTCTGCATCTAACACACTCCAGCCTGTGTTACCCTGTGTTCAACACACTCCAGCCTGTGTTACCCCGTGTATAACACACTCCAGCCTGTGTTACCCTGTGTCCAACACTCTCCAGCCTTTGTTACCCCGTGGCTAAGACACTCCAGCCTGTGTTAGTCCGTGTCTAACACACTCCAGCCTGTGTTACCCTCTATCTAACACACTCCAGCCTGTGTTACCCTACATCTAACACACTCCAGCCTGTGTTAGTTTGCGTCCAACACATTCCAGCCTGAGTTACCCTGTGTCTAACACATTCCAGCCTGTGTTAACCTATGTCCAACACATTCCAGCCTGAGTTACCCTAAGTCCAACAGACTCCAGCCTGTGTTACCTTGTGTCTAAGAAACTCTAGCCTGTGTTACCCTGTGTCTAACACACTCCAGGCTCTGTTACCCTGTGTCAAACACACACCAGATTGTGTTACCCTTTGTCTAACACACTCCAGCCTGTGTTAGTTTGTGTCTAACACATTCTAGCCTGAGGTACCATGTTTCGGACACATTGCAGCCTGTGTTACCTGTGTCTAACATACTCCAGCCTGTGTTATTCTGTGTCTAACATATTCCAGCCTATGTTACCCTGTGTCTAACACACTCCAGCCTGTGTTAGTCTGGGTCTAACACATTCCAGCCTGTGTTACCCATTGTCCAACAAACTCCAGCCTGAGTTAGCCTGCGTCAAACACACTCCAGCCTATGTTAGTCTGCGTCTAACACACACCAGCCTGTGTAAGTCTGTGTCTAACACACTCCAGTATCTGTCTAACACACTCCAGCTTGTGTTAGTCTGTGTGGAACACACTCCAGCCTGCGTTAGTCTGTGTCTAACACACTCCAGCCTGTGTTAGTCTGCGTCTAACGCACTCCAGCCTGTGTTAGTGTGTGTCTAATACACTCCAGTCTCTGTCTAACACACTCCAGCCTGTGTTACCCTGTGTATAACACACTCCAGCCTGTGTTAGTCTGTGTCTAACACACTCCAGTCTCTGTCTAACATACTCCAGCCTGTGTTAGTCTGCATCTAACACAATCCAGCCTGTGTTAGTGTCTAACACACACCAGTCTCTGTCTAACACACTCCAGCCTGAGTTAGTCTGCGTCTAACACACACTAGCCTATGTTAGTCTGCATCTAACACACTCCAGCCTGTGTTAGTCTGTGTCTAACACACTCCAGCCTGTGTTACCCTGTGTCTAACACACTCCAGCCTGTGTCAGTGTGTGTCTAACACACTCCAGTCTCTGTCTAACACACTCTAGCCTGAGTTAATCTGCGTCTAACACACTCCAGCCTATGTAAGTCTGCGTCTAACACACAATAGACTGTGTTAGTCTGTGTCTAACACACTCCAGACTCTGTTGAACACACTCCGGCCTGTGTTAGTCTGTGTCTAACACACTCCAGCCTGTGTTAGTCTGTGTCTAACACACTCCAGCCTGAGTTAGTCTGCGTCTAACACACACCAGCCTATGTTAATCTGCATCGAACACACTCCAGCCTGTGTTAGTCTGTGTCCAACACACTCTAGCCTGTGTTACCCCGTGTATAACACACTCCAGCCTGTGTTACACTGTGTCCAACACACTCCAGCCTGTGTTACACTGGATCTAACACATTCCAGCCTGTGTTACCCATTGTCCAACAAACTCCAGCCTGAGTTAGTCTGCGTCAAACACACTCCAGCCTATGTTAGTCTGCGTCTAACACACACCAGCCTGTGTTAGTCTGTGTCTAACACACTCCAGTCTCTGTCTAACACACTCCAGCCTGTGTTAGTCTGCGTCTAACACACTCCAGCCTGTGTTAGTGTGTGTCTAACACACTCCAGCCTGTGTTACCCTGTGTATAACACACTCCAGCCTGTGTTACCCTGTGTCCAACACACTCCAGCCTTTGTTACCCCGTGGCTAAGACACTCCAGCCTATGTTAGTCCGTGTCTAACACACTCCAGCCTGTGTTACCCTCTATCTAACACACTCCAGCTTGTGTTACCCTACATCTAACACACTCCAGCCTGTGTTAGTTTGCGTCCAACATATTCCAGCCTGAGTTACCCTGAGTCCAACACATTCCAGCGTGAGTTCCCCTATGTCCAACAGACTCCAGCCTGTGTTACCTTGTGTCTAAGAAACTCCAGCCTGTGTTACCCTGTGTCTAACACACTCCAGGCTCTGTTACCCCGTGTCAAACACATACCAGATTGTGTTACCCTTTGTCTAACACACTCCAGCCTGTGTTAGTTTGTGTCTAACACATTCTAGCCTGAGGTACCATGTTTCCAACACATTGCAGCCTGTGTTACCCTGTGTCTAACACACTTCAGCCTGTGTTATTCTGTGTCTAACATATTCCAGCCTATGTTACCCTGTGTCTAACACACTCCAGCCTGTGTTACACTGGGTCTAACACATTCCAGCCTGTGTTACCCATTGTCCAACAAACTCCAGCCTGAGTTAGTCTGCATCTAACACACTCCAGCCTATGTTAGTCTGCGTCTAACACACACCAGCCTGTGTTAGTCTGTGTTTAACACACTCCAATCTCTGTCTAACACAATCCAGCCTGTGTTAGTCTGTGTCTAACACATTCCAGCCTGAGTTACCCTGTGTCTAACACACTCCAGCCTGTGTTATTCTGTGTCTAACATATTCCAGCCTATGTTACCCTGTGTCTAACACACTCCAGCCTGTGTTACCCTGTGTATAACACACTCCAGCCTGTGTTAGTCTGTGTCTAACACACTCCAGTCTCTGTCTAACATACTCCAGCCTGTGTTAGTCTGCATCTAACACACTCCAGCCTGTGTTAGTGTCTAACACACACCAGTCTCTGTCTAACACACTCCAGCCTGAGTTAGTCTGCGTCTAACACACACCAGCCTATGTTACTCTGCCACTAACACACTCCAGCCTGTGTTAGTCTGTGTCTAACACACTCCAGCCTTTGTTACCCTGTGTCTAACACACTCCAGCCTGTGTCAGTGTGTGTCTAACACACTCCAGTCTCTGTCTAACACACTCTAGCCTGAGTTAGTCTGCGTCTAACACACTCCAGCCTATGTAAGTCTGCGTCTAACACACAACAGCCTGTGTTAGTGTGTGTCTAACACACTCCAGACTCTGTCGAACACACTCCGGCCTGTGTTAGTCTGTGTCTAACACACTCCAGCCTGTGTTAGTCTGTGTCTAACACACTCCAGTCTCTGTCTAACACACTCCAGCCTGTGTTAGTCTGTGTCTAACACACTCCAGCCTGAGTTAGTCAGCGTCTAACACACACCAGCCTATGTTAATCTGCATCTAACACACTCCAGCCTGTGTTAGTCTGTGTCCAACACACTCCAGCCTGTGTTACCCCGTGTATAACACACTCCAGCCTGTGTTACCCTGTGTCCAACACACTCCAGCCTTTTTTACGCCATGGCTAAGACACTCCAGCCTGTGTTAGTCCGTGTCTAACACACTCCAGCCTGTGTTACCCTGTGTATAACACACTCCAGCCTGTGTTAGTCTGTGTCTAACACACTCCAGTCTCTGTCTAACATACTCCAGCCTGTGTTAGTCTGCGTCTAACACACTCCAGCCTGTGTTAGTGTCTAACACACACCAGTCTCTGTCTAACATAATCCAGCCTGAGTTAGTCTGTGTCTAACACACTCCAGCCTGTGTTAGTGTGTGTCTAACACACTCCAGTCTCTGTCTAACACACTCTAGCCTGAGTTAGTCTGCGTCTAACACACTCCAGCCTATGTAAGTCTGCGTCTAACACACAACAGACTGTGTTAGTCTGTGTCTAACACACTCCTGACTCTGTCGAACACACTCCGGCCTGTGTTAGTCTGCGTCTAACACACTCCAGCCTGTGTTTTTGTGTGTCTAACACACTCCAGTCTGTGTCTAACACACTCCAACCTGTGTTAATCTGTGTCTAACACACTCCAGCCTGTGTTAGTGTGTATCTAACACACTCCAGTCTCTGTCTAACACACTCCAGCCTGAGTTAGTCTGCATCTAACACACACCAGCCTATGTCAGTCTGCATCTAACACACTCCAGCCTGTGTTACCCTGTGCTCAACACACTCCAGCCTGGGTTACCCCGTGTATAACACACTCCAGCCTGTGTTACCCTGTGTCCAACACTCTCCAGCCTTTGTTACCCCGTGGCTAAGACACTCCAGCCTGTGTTAGTCCATGTCTAACACACTCCAGCCTGTGTTACCCTCTATCTAACACACTCCAGCCTGTGTTACCCTACATCTAACACACTCCAGCCTGTGTTAGTTTGCGTCCAACACATTCCAGCCTGAGTTACCCTGTGTCTAAACATTCCAGCCTGTGTTAACCTGTGTCCAACACATTCCAGCCTGAGTTCCCCTATGTCCAACAGACTCCAGCCTGTGTTACCTTGTGTCTAAGAAACTCCAGCCTGTGTTACCCTGTGTCTAACACACTCCAGGCTCTGTTACCCTGTGTCAAACACACACCAGATTGTGTTACCCTTTGTCTAACACACTCCAGCCTGTGTTAGTGTGTGTCTAACACACTCCAGTCTCTGTCTAACACACTCTAGCCTGAGTGAGTCTGCATCTAACACACTCCAGCCTATGTTAGTCTGTGTCTAACACACTCCAGACTCTGTCTAACACACTCCAGCCTGTGTTACCCTGTGTATAACACACTCCAGACTGTGTTAGTCTGTGTCTAACACACTCCAGTCTCTGTCTAACATACTCCAGCCTGTGTTAGTCTGCGTCTAACACACTCCAGCCTGTGTTAGTGTCTTACACACACCAGTCTCTGTCTAACACACTCCAGCCTATGTTAGTCTGCATCTAACACACTCCAGCCTGTGTTAGTCTGTGTCTAACACACTCCAGCCTGTGTTACCCTGTGTCTAACACATTCCAGCCTGTGTTACCCTGTGTCCAACACATTCCAGCCTGAGTTCCCCTATGTCCAACAGACTCCAGCCTGTGTTACCTTGTGTCTAAGAAACTCCAGCCTGTGTTACCCTGTGTCTAACACACTCCAGGCTCTGTTACCCTGTGTCAAACACACACCAGATTGTGTTACCCTTTGTCTAACACACTCTAGCCTGTGTTAGTTTGTGTCTAACACATTCTAGCCTGAGGTACCATGTTTCCAACACATTGCAGCCTGTGTTACCCTGTGTCTAACACACTCCAGCCTGTGTTATTCTGTGTCTAACATATTCCAGTCTATGTTACCCTATGTCTAACACACTCCAGCCTGTGTTACGCTGGGTCTAACACATTCCAGTCTGTGTTACCCATTGTCCAACAAACTCCAGCCTGTGTTAGGCTGTGTCTAACACATTCCAGCCTGAGTTACCCTCAGGCTAAAACATTCCAGCCAGCGTTACCTTGTGTCTAACACAATCCAGCCTGTGTTACCCTGCGTATAACAAACTCCAGCGTGTGTTACCCTGTGTCGAACACACTCCAGCCTGTGTTATCCAATGACTAACACACACCAGCCTGTGTTAGTTTGTGTCTAACACATTCCAGCCTGAGTTAACCTGTGTCCAACACATTGCAGCTTCTGTTACCCTGTGTCTAAAATACTCCAGCCTGTGTTAGTTAGTGTCTAACACTCACCAGCCTGTGTGAGCCTGTGTCTAATATACTCCAGCCTTTGTCACCCTGTGTCTGACACACTCCAGCCTGGGTTACCCTGTGTATAACACACTCCAGCCTGTGTTAGTCTGTGTCTAACACACTCCAGTCTCTGTCTAACATACTCCAGCCTGTGTTAGTCTGCGTCTAACACACTCCAGCCTGTGTTAGTGTCTAACACACACCAGTCTCTGTCTAACACACTCCAGCCTGAGTTAGTCTGCGTCTAACACACACCAGCCTATGTTAGTCTTCATCTTACACACTCCAGCCTGTGTTAGTCTGTGTCTAACACACTCCAACCTGTGTTACCCTGTGTCTAACACACTCCAGCCTGTGTTAGTGTGTGTCTAACACACTCCAGTCTCTGTCTAACACACTCTAGCCTGAGTTAGTCTGCGTCTAACACACTCCAGCCTATGTAAGTCTGCATCTAAAACACAATAGATTGTGTTAGTCTGTGTCTAACACACGCCAGACTCTGTCGAACACACTCCAGCCTGTGTTAGTCTGTGTCTAACACACTCCAGCCTGTGTTAGTGTGTGTCTAACACACTCCAGTCTGTGTCTAACACACTCCAACCTGTGTTAGTCTGTGTCTAACACACTCCAGCCTGTGTTAGTGTGTGTCTAACACACTCCAGTCTCTGTCTAACACACTCCAGCCTGAGTTAGTCTGCATCTAACACACACCAGCCTATGTTAGTCTGCATCTAACACACTCCAGCCTGTTACCCTGTGTTCAACACACTCCAGCCTGTGTTACCCCGTGTATAACACACTCCAGCCTGTGTTAGTGTCTTACACACACCAGTCTCTGTCTAACACACTCCAGCCTATGTTAGTCTGCATCTAACACACTCCAGCCTGTGTTAGTCTGTGTCTAACACACTCCAGCCTGTGTTACCCTGTGTCTAACACATTCCAGCCTGTGTTACCCTGTGTCCAACACATTCCAGCCTGAGTTCCCCTATGTCCAACAGACTCCAGCCTGTGTTACCTTGTGTCTAAGAAACTCCAGCCTGTGTTACCCTGTGTCTAACACACTCCAGGCTCTGTTACCCTGTGTCAAACACACACCAGATTGTGTTACCCTTTGTCTAACACACTCTAGCCTGTGTTAGTTTGTGTCTAACACATTCTAGCCTGAGGTACCATGTTTCCAACACATTGCAGCCTGTGTTACCCTGTGTCTAACACACTCCAGCCTGTGTTATTCTGTGTCTAACATATTCCAGTCTATGTTACCCTATGTCTAACACACTCCAGCCTGTGTTACGCTGGGTCTAACACATTCCAGTCTGTGTTACCCATTGTCCAACAAACTCCAGCCTGTGTTAGGCTGTGTCTAACACATTCCAGCCTGAGTTACCCTCAGGCTAAAACATTCCAGCCAGCGTTACCTTGTGTCTAACACAATCCAGCCTGTGTTACCCTGCGTATAACAAACTCCAGCGTGTGTTACCCTGTGTCGAACACACTCCAGCCTGTGTTATCCAATGACTAACACACACCAGCCTGTGTTAGTTTGTGTCTAACACATTCCAGCCTGAGTTAACCTGTGTCCAACACATTGCAGCTTCTGTTACCCTGTGTCTAAAATACTCCAGCCTGTGTTAGTTAGTGTCTAACACTCACCAGCCTGTGTGAGCCTGTGTCTAATATACTCCAGCCTTTGTCACCCTGTGTCTGACACACTCCAGCCTGGGTTACCCTGTGTATAACACACTCCAGCCTGTGTTAGTCTGTGTCTAACACACTCCAGTCTCTGTCTAACATACTCCAGCCTGTGTTAGTCTGCGTCTAACACACTCCAGCCTGTGTTAGTGTCTAACACACACCAGTCTCTGTCTAACACACTCCAGCCTGAGTTAGTCTGCGTCTAACACACACCAGCCTATGTTAGTCTTCATCTTACACACTCCAGCCTGTGTTAGTCTGTGTCTAACACACTCCAACCTGTGTTACCCTGTGTCTAACACACTCCAGCCTGTGTTAGTGTGTGTCTAACACACTCCAGTCTCTGTCTAACACACTCTAGCCTGAGTTAGTCTGCGTCTAACACACTCCAGCCTATGTAAGTCTGCATCTAAAACACAATAGATTGTGTTAGTCTGTGTCTAACACACGCCAGACTCTGTCGAACACACTCCAGCCTGTGTTAGTCTGTGTCTAACACACTCCAGCCTGTGTTAGTGTGTGTCTAACACACTCCAGTCTGTGTCTAACACACTCCAACCTGTGTTAGTCTGTGTCTAACACACTCCAGCCTGTGTTAGTGTGTGTCTAACACACTCCAGTCTCTGTCTAACACACTCCAGCCTGAGTTAGTCTGCATCTAACACACACCAGCCTATGTTAGTCTGCATCTAACACACTCCAGCCTGTTACCCTGTGTTCAACACACTCCAGCCTGTGTTACCCCGTGTATAACAGACTCCAGCCTGTGTTACCCTGTGTCCAACACACTCCAGCCTTTGTTACCCATGGCTAAGACACTCCAGCCTGGGTTAGTCCGTGTCTAACACACTCCAGCCTGTGTTACCCTCTATCTAACACATTCCAGCCTGTGTTAGTCTGTGTCTAACACATTCCAGTCTCTGTCTAACATACTCCAGCCTGTGTTAGTCTGCGTCTAACACACTCCAGCCTGTGTTAGTGTCAAACACACACCAGTCTCTGTCTAACACACTCCAGCCTGAGTTAGTCTGCGTCTAACACACACCAGCCTATGTTAGTCTGCATCTAACACACTCCAGCCTGTGTTAGTCTGTGTCTAACACACTCCAGCCTGTGTTACCCTGTGTCTAACACACTCCAGCCTGTGTTAGACTGTGTCTTACACACTCCAGTCTCTGTCTAACACACTCTAGCCTGAGTTAGTCTGCGTCTAATACACACCAGCCTATGTAAATCTGCATCTAACACACTCCAGCCTGTGTTAGTCTGTGTCCAACACACTCCAGCCTGTGTTACCCTGTGTCCAACACACTCCAGCCTGTGTTACCCTGTGTCCAACACACTCCAGCCTTTGTTACCCCGTGGCTAAGACACTCCAGCCTGTGTTACCCTCTATCTAACACACTCCAGCCTGTGTTACCCGACATCTAACACACTCCAGCCTGTGTTAGTTTGCGTCCAACACATTCCAGCCTGAGTTACCCTGTGTCTAACACATCCCAGCCTGTGCTAACCTGAGTCCAACACATTCCAGCCTGAGTTCCCCTATGTCCAACAGACTCCAGCCTGTGTTACCTTGTGTCTAAGAAACTCCAGCCTGTGTTACCCTGTGTCTAACACACTCCAGGCTCTGTTACCCTGTGTCAAACACACACCAGATTGTGTTACCCTTTGTCTAACACACTCCAGCCTGTGTTAGTTTGTGTCTAACACATTCTAGCCTGAGGTACCATGTTTCCAACACATTGCAGCCTGTGTTACCCTGTGTCTAACACACTCCAGCCTGTGTTATTCTGTGTCTAACATATTGCAGCCTGTGTTACCCTGTGTCTAACACACTCCAGCCTGTGTTACACTGGGTCTAACACATTCCATCCTGTGTTACCCATTGTCCAACAAACTCCAGCCTGAGTTAGTCTGCGTCTAACCTACTCCAGCCTATGTTAGTCTGCATCTAACACACACCAGCCTGTGTTAGTCTGTGTCTAACACACTCCAGTCTCTGTCTAACACACTCCAGCCTGTGTAGTCTGTGTCTAACAAACTCCAGCCTGCGTTAGTCTGTGTCTAACACACTCCAGCCTGTGTTGGTCTGCGTCTAACACACTCCAGCCTGTGTTAGTTTGTGTCTAACACACTCCAGTCTCTGTCTAACACACTCTAGCCTGAGTGAGTCTGCGTCTAAAACGCTCCTGCCTATGTTAGTCTGTGTCTAACACACTCCAGACTCTGTCTAACACACTCCAGCCTGTGTTACCCTGTGTATAACACACTCCAGCCTGTGTTAGTCTGTGTCTAACACACCCCAGCCTGTATTAGTGTCTAATACACTCCAGTCTCTGTCTAACACACTCCAGCCTGAGTTAGTCTGCGTCTAACACACACCAGCCTATGTTAATCTGCATCTAACACACTCCAGCCTGTGTTAGTCTGTGTCTAACACACTCCAACCTGTGTTACCCTGTGTCTAACACACTCCAGCCTGTGTTAGTGTGTGTCTAACACACTCCAGTCTCTGTCTAACACACTCCAGCCTATGTAAGTCTGCGTCTAACACACAATAGACTGTGTTAGTCTGTGTCTAACACACTGCAGACTCTGTCGAACACACTCCAGCCTGTGTTACCCTGTGTCTAACACATTCCAGCCTGTGTTAACCTGAGTCCAACACATTCCAGCCTGAGTTCCCCTATGTCCAACAGACTCCAGCCTGTGTTACCTTGTGTCTAAGAAACTCCAGCCTGTGTTACACTGTGTCTAACACACTCCAGGCTCTGTTACCCTGTGTCAAACACACACCAGATTGTGTTACTCTTTGTCTAACACACTCCAGCCTGTGTTAGTTTGTGTCTAACACATTCTAGCCTGAGGTACCATGTTTCCAACACATTGCAGCCTGTGTTACCCTGTGTCTAACACACTCCAGCCTGTGTTATTCTGTGTCTAACATATTCCAGCCTATGTTACCCTGTGTCTAACACACTCCAGCCTGTGTTACACTGGGTCTAACACATTCCATCCTGTGTTACCCATTGTCGAACAAACTCCAGCCTGTGTTAGGCTGTGTCTAACATACTCCAGCCTGTGTTACCCTGTGTCTAACACATTCCAGCCTGAGTTACCCTCAGGCTAAAACATTCCAGCCTGAGTTACCTTGTGTCTAACACAATCCAGCCTGTGTTACCCTGCGTATAACAAACTCCAGCGTGTGTTACCCTGTGTCTAACACACTCCAGCCTGTGTTACCCAATGACTAACACACTCCAGCCTGTGTTAGTTTGTGTCTAACACATTCCAGCCTGTGATAACCTGTGTCCAACACACTGCAGCTTCTGTTACCCTGTGTCTAAAATACTCCAGCCTGTGTTAGTTGGTGTCTAACACTCTCCAGCCTGTGTGAGCCTGTGTCTAATATACTCCAGCCTTTGTCACCCTGTGTCTAACACACTCCAGCCTGTGTTACCCTGTGTCTAACACACTCCAGCCTGTGTTGACCTGTGTGTAACATATGCCAGCCTGTGTTACCCTTTGTCTAACACACTCCAGCCTGTGTTACCCTGTGTCAAATACACTCCAGCCTGTGTTGCCGTGTGTCTAACATCCTCCATCCTGAGATACCCTTTGTCTAACACACCCCAGCCTGTGTTAGTTTGTGTCTAACACATTCCAGTCTCAGTTACACTGTGTCAAACACACTCCAGCCTGTGTTACCCTGTGTCTCACACACTCCAGCCTCTTTCAGTTTGTGTCTAACACATTCCTGCCTACGTTACCCTGTGTCTAACACACTCCAGGCTCTGTTACCCTGTGTCTAACACACTCCAGCCTGTGTTATTCTGTGTCTAACATATCCCAGCCTATGTTACCCTGTGTCTAACACACTCCAGCCTGTGTTACACTGGGTCTAACACATTCCAGCCTGTGTTACCCATTGTCCAACAAACTCCAGCCTGAGTTAGTCTGCGTCTAACCTACTCCAGCCTATGTTAGTCTGCGTCTAACACACACCAGCCTGTGTTAGTCTGTGTCTAACACACTCCAGTCTCTGTCTAACACAATCCAGCCTGTGTTAGTCTGTGTCTAACAAACTCCAGCCTGCGTTAGTCTGTGTCTAACACACTCCAGCCTGTGTTAGTCTGCGTCTAACACACTCCAGCCTGTGTTAGTGTGTGTCTAACACACTCCAGTCTCTGTCTAACACACTCCAGCCTGTGTTACCCTGTGTATAACACACTCCAGCCTGTGTTACCCTGTGTCCAACACACTCCAGCCTTTGTTACCCCGTGGCTAAGACACTCCAGCCTGTGTTAGTCTGTGTCTAACACACTCCAGCCTGTGTTACCCTCTATCTAACACACTCCAGCTTGTGTTACCCTACATCTAACACACTCCAGCCTGTGTTAGTTTGCGTCCAACATATTCCAGCCTGAGTTACCCTGTGTCTAACACATTCCAGCCTGTGTGAACCTGTGTCCAACAGACTCCAGCCTGTGTTACCTTGTGTCTAAGAAAGTCCAGCCTGTGTTACCCTGTGTCTAACACACTCCAGGCTCTGTTACCCCGTGTCAAACACACACCAGATTGTGTTACCCTTTGTCTAACACACTCCAGCCTGTGTTAGTTTGTGTCTAACGCATTCTAGCCTGAGGTACCATGTTTCCAACACATTGCAGCCGGTGTTACCCTGTGTCTAACACACTTCAGCCTGTGTTATTCTGTGTCTAACATATTCCAGCCTATGTTACCCTGTGTCTAACACACTCCAGCCTGTGTTACACTGGGTCTAACACATTCCAGCCTGTGTTACCCATTGTCCAACAAACTCCAGCCTGAGTTAGTCTGCATCTAACACACTCCAGCCTATGTTAGTCTGCGTCTAACACACACCAGCCTGTGTTAGTCTGTGTTTAACACACTCCAATCTCTGTCTAACACAATCCAGCCTGTGTTAGTCTGTGTCTAACACACTCCAGCCTGAGTTACCCTGTGTCTAACACACTCCAGCCTGTGTTATTCTGTGTCTAACATATTCCAGCCTATGTTACCCTGTGTCTAACACACGCCAGCCTGTGTTAGTCTGCGTCTAACACACTCCAGCCTGTGTTAGTCTGTATCTAACACACTCCAGTCTCTGTCTAACACACTCCAGCCTGTGTTACCCTGTGTATAACACACTCCAGCCTGTGTTAGTCTGTGTCTAACACACTCCAGTCTCTGTCTAACATACTCCAGCCTGTGTTAGTCTGCATCTAACACACTCCAGCCTGTGTTAGTGTCTAACACACACCAGTCTCTGTCTAACACACTCCAGCCTGAGTTAGTCTGCGTCTAACACACACCAGCCTATGTTACTCTGCCTCTAACACACTCCAGCCTGTGTTAGTCTGTGTCTAACACACTCCAGCCTTTGTTACCCTGTGTCTAACACACTCCAGCCTGTGTCAGTGTGTGTCTAACACACTCCAGTCTCTGTCTAACACACTCTAGCCTGAGTTAGTCTGCGTCTAACACACTCCAGCCTATGTAAGTCTGCGTCTAACACACAACAGCCTGTGTTAGTGTGTGTCTAACACACTCCAGACTCTGTCGAACACACTCCGGCCTGTGTTAGTCTGTGTCTAACACACTCCAGCCTGTGTTAGTCTGTGTCTAACACACTCCAGTCTCTGTCTAACACACTCCAGCCTGTGTTAGTCTGTGTCTAACACACTCCAGCCTGAGTTAGTAAGCGTCTAACACACACCAGCCTATGTTAATCTGCATCTAACACACTCCAGCCTGTGTTAGTCTGTGTCCAACACACTCCAGCCTGTGTTACCCCGTGTATAACACACTCCAGCCTGTGTTACCCTGTGTCCAACACACTCCAGCCTTTTTTACGCCATGGCTAAGACACTCCAGCCTGTGTTAGTCCGTGTCTAACACACTCCAGCCTGTGTTACCCTGTGTATAACACACTCCAGCCTGTGTTAGTCTGTGTCTAACACACTCCAGTCTCTGTCTAACATACTCCAGCCTGTGTTAGTCTGCGTCTAACACACTCCAGCCTGTGTTAGTGTCTAACACACACCAGTCTCTGTCTAACATAATCCAGCCTGAGTTAGTCTGTGTCTAACACACTCCAGCCTGTGTTAGTGTGTGTCTAACACACTCCAGTCTCTGTCTAACACACTCTAGCCTGAGTTAGTCTGCGTCTAACACACTCCAGCCTATGTAGGTCTGCGTCTAACACACAACAGACTGTGTTAGTCTGTGTCTAACACATTCCAGACTCTGTCGAACACACTCCGGCCTGTGTTAGTCTGCGTCTAACACACTCCAGCCTGTGTTTTTGTGTGTCTAACACACTCCAGTCTGTGTCTAACACACTCCAGCCTGTGTTAGTGTGTGTCTAACACACTCCAGTCTCTGTCTAACACACTCTAGCCTGAGTTAGTCTGCGTCTAACACACTCCAGCCTATGTAAGTCTGCGTCTAACACACTCCAGCCTGTGTTAGTGTGTATCTAGCACACTCCAGTCTCTGTCTAACACACTCCAGCCTGAGTTAGTCTGCATCTAACACACACCAGCCTATGTCAGTCTGCATCTAACACACTCCAGCCTGTGTTACCCTGTGCTCAACACACTCCAGCCTGGGTTACCCCGTGTATAACACACTCCAGCCTGTGTTACCCTGTGTCCAACACTCTCCAGCCTTTGTTACCCCGTGGCTAAGACACTCCAGCCTGTGTTAGTCCGTGTCTAACACACTCCAGCCTGTGTTACCCTACATCTAACACACTCCAGCCTGTATTAGTTTGCGTCCAACACATTCCAGCCTGAGTTACCCTGTGTCTAACACATTCCAGCCTGTGTTAACCTGTGTCCAACACATTCCAGCCTGAGTTCCCCTATGTCCAACAGACTCCAGCCTGTGATACCCTGTGTCTAACACACTCCAGGCTCTGTTACCCTGTGTCAAACACACACCAGATTGTGTTACCCTTTGTCTAACACACTCCAGCCTGTGTTAGTGTGTGTCTAACACACTCCAGTCTCTGTCTAACACACTCTAGCCTGAGTGAGTCTGCATCTAACACACTCCAGCCTATGTTAGTCTGTGTCTAACACACTCCAGACTCTGTCTAACACACTCCAGCCTGTGTTACCCTGTGTATAACACACTCCAGACTGTGTTAGTCTGTGTCTAACACACTCCAGTCTCTGTCTAACATACTCCAGCCTGTGTTAGTCTGTGTCTAACACACTCCAGCCTGTGTTAGTGTCTTACACACACCAGTCTCTGTCTAACACACTCCAGCCTGAGTTAGTCTGCGTCTAACACACACCAGCCTATGTTAATCTGCATCTAACACACTCCAGCCTGTGTTAGTCTGTGTCTAACACACTCCAGCCTGTGTTACCCTGTGTCTAACACATTCCAGCCTGTGTTAACCTGTGTCCAACACATTCCAGCCTGAGTTCCCCTATGTCCAACAGACTCCAGCCTGTGTTACCTTGTGTCTAAGAAACTCCAGCCTGTGTTACCCTGTGTCTAACACACTCCAGGCTCTGTTACCCTGTGTCAAACACACACCAGATTGTGTTACCCTTTGTCTAACACACTCTAGCCTGTGTTAGTTTGTGTCTAACACATTCTAGCCTGAGGTACCATGTTTCCAACACATTGCAGCCTGTGTTACCCTGTGTCTAACACACTCCAGCCTGTGTTATTCTGTGTCTAACATATTCCAGTCTATGTTACCCTGTGTCTAACACACTCCAGCCTTTGTTACGCTGGGTCTAACACATTCCAGTCTGTGTTACCCATTGTCGAGCAAACTCCAGCCTGTGTTAGGCTGTGTCTAACACATTCCAGCCTGAGTTACCCTCAGGCTAAAACATTCCAGCCTGAGTTACCTTGTGTCTAACACAATCCAGCCTGTGTTACCCTGCATATAACAAACTCCAACGTGTGTTACCCTGTGTCTAACACACTCCAGCCTGTGTTATCCAATGACTAACACACTCCAGCCTGTGTTAGTTTGTGTCTAACACATTCCAGCCTGAGTTAACCTGTGTCCAACACACTGCAGCTTCTGTTACCCTGTGTCTAAAATACTCCAGCCTGTGTTAGTTTGTGTCTAACACTCTCCAGCCTGTGTGAGCCTGTGTCTAATATACTCCAGCCTTTGTCACCCTGTGTCTGACACACTCCAGCCTGGGTTACCCTGTGTATAATACACTCCAGCCTGTGTTAGTCTGTGTCTAACACACTCCAGTCTCTGTCTAACATACTCCAGCCTGTGTTAGTCTGCGTCTAACACACTCCAGCCTGTGTTAGTGTCTAACACACACCAGTCTCTGTCTAACACACTCCAGCCTGAGTTAGTCTGCGTCTAACACACACCAGCCTATGTTAGTCTTCATCTTACACACTCCAGCCTGTGTTAGTCTGTGTCTAACACACTCCAACCTGTGTTACCCTGTGTCTAACACACTCCAGCCTGTGTTAGTGTGTGTCTAACACACTCCAGTCTCTGTCTAACACACTCTAGCCTGAGTTAGTCTGCGTCTAACACACTCCAGCCTATGTAAGTCTGCGTCAAAAACACAATAGATTGTGTTAGTCTGTGTCTAACACACTCCAGACTCTGTCGAACACACTCCAGCCTGTGTTAGTCTGTGTCTAACACACTCCAGCCTGTGTTAGTGTGTGTCTAACACACTCCAGTCTGTGTCTAACACACTCCAACCTGTGTTAGTCTGTGTCTAACACACTCCAGCCTGTGTTAGTGTGTGTCTAACACACTCCAGTCTCTGTCTAACACACTCCAGCCTGAGTTAGTCTGCATCTAACACACACCAGCCTATGTTAGTCTGCATCTAACACACTCCAGCCTGTGTTACCCTGTGTTCAACACACTCCAGCCTGTGTTACCCCATGTATAACAGACTCCAGCCTGTGTTACCCTGTGTCCAACACACTCCAGCCTTTGTTACCCATGGCTAAGACACTCCAGCCTGTGTTAGTCCGTGTCTAACACACTCCAGCCTGTGTTACCCTCTATCTAACACACTCCAGCCTGTGTTAGTCTGTGTCTAACACATTCCAGTCTCTGTCTAACATACTCCAGCCTGTGTTAGTCTGTGTCTAACACACTCCAGCCTGTGTTAGTGTCAAACACACACCAGTCTCTGTCTAACACACTCCAGCCTGAGTTAGTCTGCGTCTAACACACACCAGCCTATGTTAGTCTGCATCTAACACACTCCAGCCTGTGTTAGTCTGTGTCTAACACACTCCAGCCTGTGTTACCCTGTGTCTAACACACTCCAGCCTGTGTTAGTGTGTGTCTAACACACTCCAGTCTCTGTCTAACACACTCTAGCCCGAGTTAGTCTGCGTCTAACACACACCAGCCTATGTTAATCTGCATCTAACACACTCCAGCCTGTGTTAGTCTGTGTCCAACACACTCCAGCCTGTGTTACCCTGTGTCCAACACACTCCAGCCTTTGTTACCCCGTGGCTAAGACACTCCAGCCTGTGTTACCCTCTATCTAACACACTCCAGCCTGTGTTACCCTACATCTAACACACTCCAGCCTGTGTTAGTTTGCGTCCAACACATTCCAGCCTGAGTTACCCTGTGTCTAACACATCCCAGCCTGTGCTAACTTGAGTCCAACACATTCCAGCCTGAGTTCCCCTATGTCCAACAGACTCCAGCCTGTGTTACCTTGTGTCTAAGAAACTCCAGCCTGTGTTACCCTGTGTCTAACACACTCCAGGCTCTGTTACCCTGTGTCAAACACACACCAGATTGTGTTACCCTTTGTCTAACACACTCCAGCCTGTGTTAGTTTGTGTCTAACACATTCTAGCCTGAGGTACCATGTTTCCAACACATTGCAGCCTGTGTTACCCTGTGTCTAACACACTCCAGCCTGTGTTATTCTGTGTCTAACATATTCCAGCCTATGTTACCCTGTGTCTAACACACTCCAGCCTGTGTTACACTGGGTCTAACACATTCCAGCCTGTGTTACCCATTGTCCAACAAACTCCAGCCTGAGTTAGTTCTCGTCTAACCTACTCCAGCCTATGTTAGTCTGCGTCTAACACACACCAGCCTGTGTTAGTCTGTGTCTAACACACTCCAGTCTCTGTCTAACACACTCCAGCTTGTGTTAGTCTGTGTCTAACAAACTCCAGCCTGCGTTAGTCTGTGTCTAACACACTCCAGCCTGTGTTGGTCTGCGTCAAACACACTCCAGCCTGTGTTAGTTTGTGTCTAACACACTCCAGTCTCTGTCTAACACACTCTAGCCTGAGTGAGTCTGCGTCTAAAACGCTCCTGCCTATGTTAGTCTGGGTCTAACACACTCCAGACTCTGTCTAACACACTCCAGCCTGTGTTACCCTGTGTATAACACACTCCAGCCTGTGTTAGTCTGTGTCTAACACACTCCAGTCTCTGTCTAACATACTCCAGCCTGTGTTAGTCTGCGTCTAACACACTCCAGCCTGTATTAGTGTCTAATACACTCCAGTCTCTGTCTAACACACTCCAGCCTGAGTTAGTCTGCGTCTAACACACACCAGCCTATGTTAATCTGCATCTAACACACTCCAGCCTGTGTTAGTCTGTGTCTAACACACTCCAACCTGTGTTACCCTGTGTCTAACACACTCCAGCCTGTGTTAGTGTGTGTCTAACACACTCCAGTCTCTGTCTAACACACTCCAGCCTATGTAAGTCTGCGTCTAACACACAATAGACTGTGTTAGTCTGTGTCTAACACACTGCAGACTCTGTCGAACACACTCCAGCCTGTGTTACCCTGTGTCCAACACACTCCAGCCTGTGTTAACCTGAGTCCAACAGACTCCAGCCTTTGTTACCCCGTGGCTAAGACACTCCAGCCTGTGTTACCCTCTATCTAACACACTCCAGCCTGTGTTACCCTACATCTAACACACTCCAGCCTGTGTTAGTTTGCGTCCAACACATTCCAGCCTGAGTTACCCTGTGTCTAACACATCCCAGCCTGTGCTAACTTGAGTCCAACACATTCCAGCCTGAGTTCCCCTATGTCCAACAGACTCCAGCCTGTGTTACCTTGTGTCTAAGAAACTCCAGCCTGTGTTACCCTGTGTCTAACACACTCCAGGCTCTGTTACCCTGTGTCAAACACACACCAGATTGTGTTACCCTTTGTCTAACACACTCCAGCCTGTGTTAGTTTGTGTCTAACACATTCTAGCCTGAGGTACCATGTTTCCAACACATTGCAGCCTGTGTTACCCTGTGTCTAACACACTCCAGCCTGTGTTATTCTGTGTCTAACATATTCCAGCCTATGTTACCCTGTGTCTAACACACTCCAGCCTGTGTTACACTGGGTCTAACACATTCCAGCCTGTGTTACCCATTGTCCAACAAACTCCAGCCTGAGTTAGTCTGCGTCTAACCTACTCCAGCCTATGTTAGTCTGCGTCTAACACACACCAGCCTGTGTTAGTTTGTGTCTAACACACTCCAGTCTCTGTCTAACACACTCCAGCTTGTGTTAGTCTGTGTCTAACACACTCCAGCCTGTGTTGGTCTGCGTCTAACACACTCCAGCCTGTGTTAGTTTGTGTCTAACACACTCCAGTCTCTGTCTAACACACTCTAGCCTGAGTGAGTCTGCGTCTAAAACGCTCCTGCCTATGTTAGTCTGTGTCTAACACACTCCAGACTCTGTCTAACACACTCCAGCCTGTGTTACCCTGTGTATAACACACTCCAGCCTGTGTTAGTCTGTGTCTAACACACTCCAGTCTCTGTCTAACATACTCCAGCCTGTGTTAGTCTGCGTCTAACACACTCCAGCCTGTATTAGTGTCTAATACACTCCAGTCTCTGTCTAACACACTCCAGCCTGAGTTAGTCTGCGTCTAACACACACCAGCCTATGTTAATCTGCATCTAACACACTCCAGCCTGTGTTAGTCTGTGTCTAACACACTCCAACCTGTGTTACCCTGTGTCTAACACACTCCAGCCTGTGTTAGTGTGTGTCTAACACACTCCAGTCTCTGTCTAACACACTCCAGCCTATGTAAGTCTGTGTCTAACACACAATAGACTGTGTTAGTCTGTGTCTAACACACTGCAGACTCTGTCGAACACACTCCTGCCTGTGTTTCCCTGTGTCTAACACATTCCAGCCTGTGTTAACCTGAGTCCAACACATTCCAGCCTGAGTTCCCCTATGTCCAACAGACTCCAGCCTGTGTTACCTTGTGTCTAAGAAACTCCAGCCTGTGTTACACTGTGTCTAACACACTCCAGGCTCTGTTACCCTGTGTCAAACACACACCAGATTGTGTTACTCTTTGTCTAACACACTCCAGCCTGTGTTAGTTTGTGTCTAACACATTCTAGCCTGAGGTACCATGTTTCCAACACATTGCAGCCTGTGTTACCCTGTGTCTAACACACTCCAGCCTGTGTTATTCTGTGTCTAACATATTCCAGCCTATGTTACCTTGTGTCTAACACACTCCAGCCTGTGTTACACTGGGTCTAACACATTCCATCCTGTGTTACCCATTGTCGAACAAACTCCAGCCTGTGTTAGGCTGTGTCCAACACACTGCAGCTTCTGTTACCCTGTGTCTAAAATACTCCAGCCTGTGTTAGTTGGTGTCTAACACTCTCCAGCCTGTGTGAGCCTGTGTCTAATATACTCCAGCCTTTGTCACCCTGTGTCTAACACACTCCAGCCTGTGTTACCCTGTGTCTAACACACTCCAGCCTGTGTTGACCTGTGTGTAACATATGCCAGCCTGTGTTACCCTTTGTCTAACACACTCCAGCCTGTGTTACCCTGTGTCAAATACACTCCAGCCTGTGTTGCCGTGTGTCTAACATCCTCCATCCTGAGATACCCTTTGTCTAACACACCCCAGCCTGTGTTAGTTTGTGTCTAACACATTCCAGTCTCAGTTACACTGTGTCAAACACACTCCAGCCTGTGTTACCCTGTGTCTCACACACTCCAGCCTCTTTCAGTTTGTGTCTAACACATTCCTGCCTATGTTACCCTGTGTCTAACACACTCCAGGCTCTGTTACCCTGTGTCTAACACACTCCAGGCTCTGTTACCCTGTGTCAAACATACTCCAGCCTGTGTTACCCTTTGTCTAACACACTCCAGCCTGTGTTAGTTTGTGTCTAACACATTTTTGCCTGAGTTACCCTGTGTCCAACATATTGCAGCCTGTGTTACCCTGTGTCTAACACACTCCAGTCTATGTTATTCTGTGTCTAACACACTCCAGCCTGTGTTACACTGGGTCAAACAAATTCCAGCCTGTGTTCACCTTTGTCTAACACACTCCAGCCTGTGTTAGGCTGTGTCTAACACACTCCAGCCTGAGTTACCCTATGTCTAACACAATCCAGCTTGTGTTACCCTGTGTCTAACACACTCCAGCCTGTGTTACCCAATGGCTAACACACTCCAGCCTGTGTTAGTTTGTGTCTAACACACTCCAGCCTGAGTTACCCTGTGTCCAACACACTGCAGCTTGTGTAACCCTGTGTCTAACATACTCCAGCCTGTGTTAGTTTGTGTCTAACACTCTCCAGCCTGTGTGAGCCTGTGTCTAATACACTCCAGCCTTTGTTACCCTGTGTCTAACATACACCAGCCTGTGTTACCCTTTGTCTAACACACTCCAGCCTGTGTTGTCCTGTGTCTAACATACACCAGCCTGAGTTACCATTTGTCTAACACAGCCATCCTGTGTTGGTTTGCCACTAACACATTCCAGCCTGAGTTACACTGCGTCCAACACACTCCAGCCTGTGTTACCCTGTGTCTAACACACTCCAGCCTGTGTTACCCATTGTCTAACACACTCCAGCCTGTGCTAGCCGACATCTAACACACTCCAGCCTGTGTTAGTTTGTGTCCAACACATTCCAGCCTGAGTTACCCTGTGTCTAACACATTCCAGCCTGTGTTAACCTGTGTCCAACACATTCCAGCATGAGTAACCCTATGTCCAACAGACTCCAGCCTGTGTTACCTTGTGTCTAACAAACTCCAGCCTGTGTTACCCTGTGTCTAACACACTCCAGGCTCTGTTACCCTGTGTCAAACACACTCCAGCCAGTGTTACCCTTTGTCTAACACACTCCAGCTTGTGTTAGTTTGTGTCTAATACATTCTAGCCTGAGGTACCATGTTTCCAACACATTGAACCTGAGTTACCCTGTGTCTAACACACTCCAGCCTGTGTTACACTGGGTCTAACACATTCCATCCTGTGTTACCCATTGTCCAACAAACTCCAGCCTGTGTTAGGCTGTGTCTAACGCACTCCAGCCTGTGTTACCCTGTGTCTAACACATTCCAGCCTGAGTTACCCTCAGGCTAAAACATTCCAGCCTGATTTACCTTGTGTCTAACACAATCCAGCCTGTGTTACCCTGCGTATAACAAACTCCAGCGTGTGTTACCCTGTGTCTAACACACTTCAGCCTGTGTTACCCAATGACTAACACACTCCAGCCTGTGTTAGTTTGTGTCTAACACATTCCAGCCTGAGTTACCCTGTGTCCAACACACTGCAGCTTCTGTTACCCTGCGTCTAAAATACTCCAGCCTGTGTTAGTTGGTGTCTAACACACTCCAGCCTGTGTGAGCCTGTGTCTAATATACTCCAGCCTTTGTCACCCTGTGTCTAACACACTCCAGCCTGTGTTACCCTGTGTCTAACACACTCCAGCCTGTGTTGACCTGTGTGTAACATACGCCAGCCTGTGTTACCCTTTGTCTAACACACTCCAGCCTGTGTTACCCTGTGTCAAATACACTCCAGCCTGTGTTGCCGTGTGTCTAACATCCGCCATCCTGAGATACCCTTCGTCTAACACACCACAGCCTGTGTTAGTTTGTGTCTAAGACATTCCAGCCTCAGTTACACTGTGTCAAACACACTCCAGCCTGTGTTACCCTGTATCCAACAGACTCCCGCCTGTGTTACCATGTGTCTAACACACTCCAGCCTGTGCTTGTCTGCGTCTAACACACTGCAGCCTCTGTTACCCTGTGTCTAACACACTCCAGCCTCTGTTACCCTGTGTCTAACACACTCCAGCCTGTGTTAGTCTGCATCTAACACACTCCAGCCTCTGTTAATCTATGTCTAACACACTCCCGCTTGTGTTACCCTGCGTCTAATACACTCCAGCGTGAGGTACACTGTGCCTAACACACTCCAGCCTGTGTTACCCTGTATCTAACACATTCCAGGAAGTGTTACCCTGTGTCTAACACATTCCAGCCTGAGTTACCCTGTGTCTAACACATTCCAGCCTGAGTTACCCTGTGTCTAACACATTCCAGCCTGTGTTACCCTGTGTCTAACACATTCCTGCGTGAGTTCCCCTATGTCCAACAGACTCCAGCCTGTGTTACCTTGTGTCTAACACACTCCACCCTGTGTTACCCTGTGTCTAACACACTCCAGTCTCTGTTACCTTGTGTCAAACACACACCAGATTGTGTTACCCTTTGTCTCACACACTCCAGCCTGTGTTAGTTTGTGTCTAACACATTCTAGCCTGAAGTACCATGTTTCCAACACATTGCAGCCTTTGTTACCCTGTGTCTAACACACTCCAGCCTGTGTTATTCTGTGTCTAACATATTCCAGCCTATGTTACCTTGTGTCTAAAACACTCCAGCCTGTGTTACACTGGGTCTAACACATTCCAGCCTGTGTTACCCATTGTCGAACAAACTCCAGCCTGTGTTAGGCTGTGTCTAACACACTCCAGCCTGTGTTACCCTGTGCCTCACATACTCCAGCCTGTGTTACCCTGTGTCTAACCCACTCCAGGCTGTGTTACCCTGTGTCTAACACACTCAAGCCAGTTTTAGTTTGTGTCTAACACATTCCTGCCTAAGTTACCCTGTGTCTAACACACTCCAGCTGGTGTTACCCTGTGTCTAACACACTCCAGCCTGTGTTACCCTTTGTCTAACACATTCCAGCCTGAGTTACACTGTGTCTAACAAACTCCAGCCTGCGTTAGTCTGTGTCTAACGCACTCCAGCCTGTGTTAGTTTGTGTCTAACACATTCCAGCCTCAGTTACACTGTGTCCAACACACTCCAGCCTGTGTTACCCTGTGTCTAACACACTCCAGTCTGTGTTGACCTGTGTGTAACATATGCCAGCCTGTGTTACCCTTTGTCTAACACATTCCAGCCTCAGTTACACTGTGTCTAACACACTCCAGCCTGTGTTACCCTCTGTCTAACACACTCCAGGAAGTGTTACCCTGTGTCTAACACACTCCAGCCTGTGTTGACCTGTGTGTAACATACGCCAGCCTGTGTTACCCTTTGTCTAACACACTCCAGCCTGTGTTACCCTGTGTCTAACACACTCCAGACTGTGTTGCCCTGTGTCTAACATCCGCCAGCCTGAGTTACCCTTTGTCCTACACACCCCAGCCTGTGTTAGTTTGTGTCTAACACATTCCAGCCTCAGTTACACTGTGTCCAACAAACTCCAGCCTGTGTTACCCTGTGTCTAACACACTCCAGCCTGTGTTAGTCTGCGTCTAACCCACTCCAGCGTGTGTTAGTCCGTGTCTAACACACTCCAGCCTGTTTTACCCTCTATCTAACACACTCCAGCCTGTGTTACCCTTTGTCTAACACACTCCAGCATGTGTTAGTTGGTGTCTGACACATTCCAGCCTGTGTTACCCTGTGTCCAACACACTCCAGCCTGTGTTACCCCGTGTCGAACACACTCCAGCCTGTGTTACCCTGTGTCCAAAAGACTCCCGCCTGTGTTAGGCTGTGTCTAACACACTCCAGCCTGTGCTTGTCTGCGTCTAACACACTCCAGCCTGTGTTAGTCTGTGACTAACACACTCCAGACTGTGTTACCCAGTATCTAACACACTCCAGCCTCTGTTACCCTGTGTCTAACACACTCCAGCCTGTGTTATTCTTTGTCTAATGCACTCCAGCCTTTGTTACCCTGTGTCTCACACACTCCAGCCTGTTTTAGTTTGTGTCTAACACATTCCAGCCTGTGTTACCCTGAGTCTAACACATTCCAGGCTCTGTTACCCTGTGTCAAACATACTCCAGCCTGTGTTAGTCTGTGTCTAACACGCTCCAGCCTGTGTTAGTCTGCGTCTAACATGCTCCAGCCTGTGTTACCCTGTGTCTAACACACTCCAGCCTGTGTTAGTCTGCGTCTAACACATTCCAGCCTGTGTTAACCTGCGTCCAACACATTCCTGCGTGAGTTCCCCTATGTCCAAGAGACTCCAGCCTGTGTTACCTTGTGTCTAACACACTCCAGCCTGTGTTACCTTGTGTCTAACACACTCCAGCCTATGTTACCCTGTGTCTAACACACACCAGTCTGTGTTAGTTTGTGTCTAAGACATTCCACCCTGAGTTACCGTGTGTCTAACACTTTCCAGCCTGGGCTAACCTGTGTCTAACACATTTTAGCCTGTGTTAACCTGTGTCTAACACATTCCAGCCTGAGTTGCTCGTGTCCAACACACTCCAGCCTGTGTTACCCTGTGTCTCACACACTCCAGGCTGTGACAGTCTGTATCTAATACAACTCCAGCCTGTGTTACCCTGTGTCTAACACACTCAAGCCTGTTTTAGTTTGTGTCTAACACATTCCTGCCTAAGTTACCCTGTGTCTAACACAATCCAGCTGGTGTTACCCTGTTTATAACACACTCCAGCCTGTGTTACACTTTGTCTAACACATTCCAGCCTGAGTTACACTGTGTCTAACAATCTCCAGCTTTTGTTAGTCTGTGTCTAACACACTCCAGCCTGTATTAGTTTGTGTCTAACACATTCCAGCCCTAGTTACACTGTGTCTAACACATTCTAGCCTGTGTTACCCTGTGTCTAACACATTCCAGCCTGTGTTACCCTGTGTCCAACACACTCCAGCCTGTGTTACCCTGTGTCTAACACATTCCAGCCCGAGTGACCCTGTGTCTAACACATTCCAGCCTGAGTTACCCTGTGTCTAACACACTCCAGCCAGTGTTACCCTTTGTCTAATACACTCCAGCCTGTGTTACCCTGTGTCTAACACACTCCAGACTGTGTTAGTTTGTGTCTAAGACATTACACCCTGAGTTACCGTGTGTCTAACACTTTCCAGCCTTTGCTAACCTGTGTCTAACACATTTTAGCCTGTGTTAACCTGTGTCTAACACATTCCAGGCTGAGTTGCCCGTGTCCAACACACTCCAGCCTGTGTTACACTGTGTCTCACACACTCCAGCCTGTGTTACCCTGTGTCTAACCCACACCAGGCTGTGTTACCCTGTGTCCAACTCACTCCAGCCTGTGTTACCCTGTGTCTAACACACTCAAGCCTGTTTTAGTTTGTGTCTAACACATTCCTGCCTAAGTTACCCTGTGTCTAACACACTCCAGCTGGTGTTACCCTGTGTCAAAAACACTCCAGCCTGTGTTACTCTTTGTCTAACAAACTCCAGCCTGCGTTAGTCTGTGTCTAACACACTCCAGCCTGTGTTAGTTTGTGTCTAACACATTCCAGCCTGTGTTACCCTATGTCCAACACACTCCAGCCTGTGCTGCCCTGTGTCTAACTTCCGCTAGCCTGCCTTACTCTTTGTCTAACAAACCCCAGCCGGTGTTAGTTTATGTCTAACACACTCCAGCCTGAGTTACACTGTGTCCAACACACTCCAGCCTATGTTACCCTGTGTCTAACACACTCCAGCCTGTGTTAGTCTGCCTCTAACCCACTCCAGCCTGTGTTAGTCCGTGTCTAACACACTCCAGCCTGTGTTACCCTCTATCTAACACACTCCATCCTGTATTACCCTGTGTCTAACACACTCCAGCCTGTGTTAGTCTGCGTCAAACACACTTCAGCCTGTGTTAGTCCGTGTCTTACACACTTCAGCCTGTGTTACCCTCTATCTAACACACTCCAGCCTGTGTTACCCTGTGTCTAACACACTCCAGCATTTGTTAGTTGGTGTCTAACACATTCCAGCCTGAGTTACCCTGTGTCCAACACACTCCAGCCTGTGTTACCCTGTGTCTAACACACTCCAGCCTGCGTTGACCTGTGTCTAACACACTCTAGCCTGTGTTAGTTTGTGTCCAACACATTCCAGCCTGTGTTACCTTGTGTCTAACACACTCCAGACCGTGTTACGCTGTGTCTAACACACTCCAGCGTCTGTTGCCCTGTGTCTAACTTCCGCTAGCCTGAGTTACCCTTTGTCTAACAAACCCCAGCCGGTGTTAGTTTATGTCTAACACACTCCAGCCTGAGTTACACTGTGTCCAACACACTCCAGCCTGTGTTACCCTGTGTCTAACACACTCCAGCCTGTGTTAGTCTGCCTCTAACCCACTCCAGCCTGTGTTAGTCCGTGTCTAACACACTCCAGCCTGTGTTACCCTCTATCTAACACACTCCAGCCTGTGTTACACTGCATCTAACACACTCCAGCCTGTGTTAGTTTGTGTCCAACACACTCCAGCCTGTGTTACCCTGTGTTTCACACACTCCAGCCTGTTTTATTTGGTGTCTAACACATTCCTGACTATGTTAACCTGTGTCTAACACACTCCAGGCTCTTTTACCCTGTGTCAAACATACTCCAGCCTGTGTTACCATTTGTCTAACACTCTCCAGCCTGTGTTAGTTTGTGTCTAACACATTCTTGCCTGAGTTACCCTGTGTCCAACAGATTGCAGCCTGTGTTACCCTGTGTCTAACGCACTCCAGCCTGTATTATTCTGTGTCTAACACACTCCAGCCTGTGTTACACTGGGTCAAACACACTCCAGCCAGTGTTACCCTGTGTCTAACACACTCCAGTCTGTGTTACTATGTGTCTACCACATTCCAGCCTGAGTTACGCTGTTTCTAACAAACTCCAGCCTGCGTTAGTCTGTGGCTAACACACTCCAGCCTGTGTTAATCTGCGTCTAACACACTCCAGCCTGTGTTACCCTGTGTCTAACACACTCCAGCCTGTGTTACCCTATATCTAACACACTCCAGCCTGTGTTAGTTTGTGTCCAACACATTCCAGCCTGAGTTACCCTGTGTCTAACACATTCCAGCGTGAGATCCCCTGTGTCCAACAGACTCCAGCCTGTGTTACCTTCTGTCTAACACACTGTGTTATTCTGTATCTAACATATTCCAGCCTATGTTACCCTGTGTCTGACAGACTCCAGCCTGTGTTACACTAGGTCGAACAC
Organism: Isurus oxyrinchus; assembly: GCA_026770705.1. Taxonomy (NCBI): domain Eukaryota; kingdom Metazoa; phylum Chordata; class Chondrichthyes; order Lamniformes; family Lamnidae; genus Isurus; species Isurus oxyrinchus. The sequence goes on from JANJGN010000030.1 coordinate 22,005,313, forward strand.
ATTCCAGCTTGTGTTACCCATTGTCCAACAAACTCCAGCCTGTGTTAGGCTGTGTCTAACACACTCCAGCCTGTTACCCTGTGTCTAACACATTCCAGGCTGAGTTACCCTCTGTCTAACACATTCCAGCCTGAGTTACCCTGTGTCCAACACAATCCAGCCTGCGTTACCCTGTGTATAACAAACTCCAGCGTGTGTTACCCTGTGTCTAACACACTCCAGCCTGTGTTACCCAATGACTATCACACTCCAGCCTGTGTTATTTTGTGTCTAACACACTCCAGCCTGAGTTACCCTGTGTCCAACACACTGCAGCTTGTGTTACCCTGTGTCTAACATTCTCCAGCCTGTGTTATTCTGTGTCTAACACCCTCCAGCCTGTGTGAGCCTGTGTCTAATACACTCCAGCCTTTGTTACCCTTGGTCTAACACACTCCAGCCTTTGTTACCCTGTGTCTAAAACACTCCAGCCTGTGTTGACCTATGTCTAACATACGCCAGCCTGTGTTACCCTTTGTCTAACACACTCCAGACCGTGTTATGCTGTGTCTAACACACTCCAGCCTGTGTTGCCCTGTGTCTAACATCCGCCAGCCTGAATTACCCTTTGTCTAACAAACCCCAGCCTGTGTTAGTTTATGTCTAACACCTTCCAGTCTGAGTTACACTTTGTCCAACACACTCCAGCCTGTGTTAGCGTGTGTTAACACACTCCAGCCTGTGTTAGTCTGCGTCTAACCCACTCCAGCCTGTGTTACCCTGTGTCTAACATACTCCAGTCTGTGTTACCCAGGGTCTAACACACTCCAGCCTGTGTTAATTTGTGTCTAACACATTCCAGCCTGAGTTTCCATGTGTCCAACACACTCCAGCCTCTGTTTCCTGCGTCTAACACACTAAAGCTGGTGTTAGTCTGTGTCTAACACACTTCAGCATGTGTTAGTCTGTATCTAACGCACTCCAGCCTGTGTTACCCTGTGTCTACACAGTCCAGCCTGTGTAATCTTGCGTATAACACACTCCAGCCTGTGTTACCCTGTGTCGAACACCCTCCAGGCCTGTGTTACCCTGTGTATAACACACTCCAACCTGTCTTACCCTGTGTATAACACAATCCAGCTGTGTTACCCTCTGTCTAACACACGCCAGCATGTGTTTCCCTGTGTCTAACACACTCCAGCCTGTGTTTGTCCGTGTCTAACACACTCCAGCCTGTGTTACCCTGTGTCTGACATACGCCAGCCGGTGTTACACTTTGCCTTACACATTCCAGCCTGTTAGTTTGTTTCTAACACACTCCAGACTGGGTTAACCAGTTTCCAACACACTCCAGCCTGTGTTACCCTATGTCTAACACACCCCAGCCTGTGTTACCCTGTGTCTAACACACTTCAGCCTGTGTTAGTTGGCGTCTAACACATTCCAGCCTGAGTTAACCTGTGTCCAACACACTCCAGCCTGTGTTACCCTATGTCTAACACAACCCAGCCTGTGTTACCCTGTGTCTAACACACTCCAGCCTGTGTTACCCTGTATCTAACACACTCCAGCTTGTGTTACCCTCTGTCTAACACACTCCAGCCTGTGTTAGTTTGTGTCTAACACATTCCAGCCTGAGTTACCCTGTGCCCAACACACTCCAGCCTGTGTTACCAATGTCTAACACAATCCAGCCTGTGTTAGTCTGCGTCTAACACACTCCAGCCTGTGTTTTTTTGTGTCTAACACATTCCACCCTGAGTTGCCCTGTATCCAGCACACTCCAGCCTGTGTTACCCTGTTTCTTACAAACTCCAGCCTGTGTTAGTCTGCGTCTAACACACTCCAGCCTGTGTTAGCCTGTGTCTAACATAAACCAGCCTGTGTTACCCTGTGTCTAACATACTCCAGCATGTGTTACACTGTGTCTAACAAAATCCATCCTGTGTTTGCCTGTGTCTAACACACTTCAAGCCTGTGTTACCCTGGGTCTAACACACTCCAGCCTGTGTTAGTCTGTATCTAACACACTCCAGCCTGTGATGGTCTGTGTCTAACACACTCGAGGTTGTGTTACCCTGTGTCTAACACACTCCAGCCTGTGTTACCCTGTGTCTAACACACTCCAGCCTGTGTTACCCTGTGACAAACACACTGCAGTCTGTGTTAGCCTGTGTCTAACACACTCCAGCCTGTTTTACCCTGGGTTTAACACACTCCAGCCTGTGTTAGTCTGTATCTAACACACTCCAGCCTGCGTTACACTGTGTCCAACACAATCCAGCCTGTGTTACCGCGTGTCTAACACACTCCAGTCTTTGTGACCCTGTGTCCAACACACTCCAGCCTGTGTTACCATGTGTCTAACACCCTCCAGCCTGTGTTAGTCTGTGACTAACACACTCCAGCCTGTGTTACCCTGTATCCAACACACTCCAGCCTGTGTTAGTTCGTGTCTAACACATTCCAGCCTGTGTTACCCTGTGTCCAACACACTCCAGCCTGTGTTACCCTGTGTCCAACACACTCCAGCCTTTGTTATCCCACGGCTAACACACTCCAGCCTCTGTACTCTGTGTCCAACACACTCCAGCCAGTGTTACCCTGTGTCTAACATACTCCAGCCTGTGTTATCCTGTGTCTAACACACTCCAGCCTGTGTTACTATGTGTCTACCATATTCCAGCCTGAGTTACACTGTGTCTAACAAACTCCAGCCTGCGTTAGTCTGTGTCTAACATACTCCAGCCTGTGTTAGTCTGCGTCTAACATGCTCCAGCCAGTGTTACCCTGTTTCTAACACACTCTAGCCTTTGTTACCCTATAACTAACACACTCCAGCCTGTGTTAGTTTGTGTCTAACACACTGCAGCCTGTGTTACCCTGTGTCTAACACACTCCAGGCTCTTACCCTGTGTCAAACACACACCAGCCTCTGTTAACCTTTGTCCAACACACTCCAAAATGTGTTAATTTGTGTCTAACACATTCTAGCCTGAGTTGCCCAGTTTCCAAAACATTGCAGCCTGTGTTACCCTGTGTCTAACACACTCCAGCCTGTGTTATTCTGTATCTAACATATTCCAGCCTATGTTACCCTGTGTCTAACAGACTCCAGCCTGTGTTACACTAGGACTAACACATACCAGCCTGTGTTACCCATTGTCCAACAAACTCCAGCCTGTGTTAGGCTGTGTCTAACACACTCCAGCCTGTGTTACCCTGTGTCTAACACATTCCAGCTTGAGTTACCCTCTGTCTAACACATTCCAGCCTGAGTTACCCTGTGTCCAACACAATCCAGCCTGCGTTACCCTGTGTATAACAAACTCCAGCGTGTGTTACCCTGTGTCTAACACACTCCACCCTGTGTTACCCAATGACCAACACATTCCAGCCTGTGTTAGTTTGTGTCTAACACACTCCAGCCTGAGTTACCCTGTGTCCAACACACTGAAGCTTCTGTTACCCTGTGTCTAACATACTCCAGCCTTTGTTACCCTGTGTCTAACACACTTCAGCCTGTGTTGACCTATGCCTAACTTACTCCAGACTGTGTTACGCTGTGTCTAACAAACTCCAGCAAGTGTTGCCCTGTGTCAAACATCCGCCAGCCTGAATTACCCTTTGTCTAACAAACCCCAGCCTGTGTTAGTTTATGTCTAACACATTCCAGCCTGAGTTACACTGTGTCCAACACACTCCAGCCTGTGTTACCCTGTGTTAACACACTCCAGCCTGTGTTAACCTGTATCTAACACACTCCAGCCTGTGTTTCCCTGTGGCTAACATACTCCAGCCTGTGTTACCCAGCCTGTGTTAACACACTCCAGCCTGTGTTAATTTGTGTCTAACACATTCCAGCCTGAGTTTCCATGTGTCCAACACACTCCAGCCTCTGTTCCCTGTGTCTAACACACTAAAGCCGGTGTTAGTCTGCGTCTAACACACTCCAGCCTGTGTTACCCTGTATCTAACACACTCCAGCCTGTGTTACCCTGTGTCTAACACACTCCAGCCTGTGTTACCCAGGGTCTAACACACTCCAGCCTGTATTAATTTGTGTCTAACACATTCCAGCCTGAGTTTCCATGTGTCCAACACACTCCAGCCTCTGTTTCCTGTGTCTAACACACTAAAGCCGGTGTTAGTCTGCGTCTAACACACTCCAGCCTGTGTTAGTCTGTGTCTAACACACTTCAGCATGTGTTAGTCTGTATCTAACGCACTCCAGCCTGTGTTACCCTTTGTCTAACACACTTCAGCCTGTGTTACCCAGTGTCTAACACATTCCAGCCTGTGTTACCTTCTGTCTAACACAGTCCAGCCTGTGCTACCCTGTGTCTAACACACTCCAGCCTGTGCTACCCTGTGTCTACCACACTCCAGCTTGTGTTACCCTGTGTCTAACACACTCCAGCCTGTGTTAACCTCTGTCTAACACACTCCAGCCTGTGTTAGTCTGTGTCTACACAGTCCAGCCTGTGTAATCTTGTGTATAACACACTCCAGCCTGTGTTACCCTGTGTCGAACACCCTCCAGGCCTGTGTTACCCTGTGTATAACACACTCCAACCTGTCTTACCCTGTGTATAACACAATCCAGCTGTGTTACCTTCTGTCTAACACACGCCAGCCTGTATTTCCCTGTGTCTAACACACTCCAGCCTGTGTTTGTCCGTGTCTAACAGACTCCAGCCTGTGTTACCCTGTGTCTAACACACTCCAACCTGTGTTACCCTGTGTCTGACATACGCCAGCCTGTGTAACACTTTGCCTTACACCTTCCAGCCTGTTAGTTTGTGTCTAACAAACTCCAGACTGTGTTACCCAGTTTCCAACACACTCCAGCCTGTGTTATCCTATGTCTAACTCACCCCAGCCTGTGTTACCCTGTGTCTAACACACTTCAGCCTGTGTTACCCTGTATCTAAGGCACACCAGACTGTGTTACCCTCTGTCTAACACACTCCAGCCTGTGTTAGTTTGTGTCTAACACATTCCAGCCTGAGTTACCGTGTCCAACACACTCCAGCCTGTGTTACCCTGTGGCTAACACACTCCAGCCTGTGTTACCTATGTCTAACACAATCCAGCCTGTGTTAGTCTGCGTCTAACACACTCCAGCCTGTGTTTTTTTGTGTCTAACACATTCCACCCTGAGTTGCCCTATGTCCAACACATTCCAGCCAGTGTTATCCTGTTTCTAACAAACTCCAGCCTGTGTTAGTCTGTGTCTAACACACTCCAGCCTGTGTTAGTCTGTGTCTAACATACTCCAGCCTGTGTTACCCTGTGTCTAACATACTCCAGCATGTGTTACACTGTGCCTAACAAAATCCATCCTGTGTTAGCCTGTGACTAACACACTCCAGCCGGTGTTAACCTGGGTCTAACATACTCCAGCCTGTGATGGTCTGTGTCTAACACACTCGAGCTTGTGTTACCCTGTGTCTAACACACTCCAGCCTGTGTTACCCTGTGTCTAACAGAGTCCAGCCTGCGTTACCCTGTGACAAACACACTGCAGCCTGTGTTAGTCTGTGTCTAATACAGTCCAGCCTGTGTTAAACCTGTATCTAACACACTCCAGCCTGTGTTACCCTGTGTCTAACACACTCCAGCCTGTGTTACCCAGGGTCTAACACACTCCAGTCTGCGTTAATTTGTGTCTAACACATTCCAGCCTGGGTTTCCCTGTGTCCAACACACTTCAGCCTCCGTTTCCTGTGTCTAACACACTAAAACCTGTGTTAGTCTCCGTCTAACACACTCCAGCCTGTGTTAGTCTGTGTCTAACACACTTCAGCATGTGTTAGTCTGTATCTAACGCACTCCAGCCTGTGTTACCCTTTGTCTAACACACTTCAGCCTGTGTTACCCAGTGTCTAACACATTCCAGCCTGTGTTACCTTCTGTCTAACACAGTCCAGCCTGTGCTACCCTGTGTCTAACACACTCCAGCCTGTGCTACCCTGTGTCTACCACACTCCAGCTTGTGTTACCCTGTGTCTAACACACTCCAGCCTGTGTTAACCTCTGTCTAACACACTCCAGCCTGTGTTAGTCTGTGTCTACACAGTCCAGCCTGTGTAATCTTGTGTATAACACACTCCAGCCTGTGTTACCCTGTGTCGAACACCCTCCAGGCCTGTGTTACCCTGTGTATAACACACTCCAACCTGTCTTACCCTGTGTATAACACAATCCAGCTGTGTTACCTTCTGTCTAACACACGCCAGCCTGTATTTCCCTGTGTCTAACACACTCCAGCCTGTGTTTGTCCGTGTCTAACAGACTCCAGCCTGTGTTACCCTGTGTCTAACACACTCCAACCTGTGTTACCCTGTGTCTGACATACGCCAGCCTGTGTAACACTTTGCCTTACACCTTCCAGCCTGTTAGTTTGTGTCTAACAAACTCCAGACTGTGTTACCCAGTTTCCAACACACTCCAGCCTGTGTTATCCTATGTCTAACTCACCCCAGCCTGTGTTACCCTGTGTCTAACACACTTCAGCCTGTGTTACCCTGTATCTAAGGCACACCAGACTGTGTTACCCTCTGTCTAACACACTCCAGCCTGTGTTAGTTTGTGTCTAACACATTCCAGCCTGAGTTACCGTGTCCAACACACTCCAGCCTGTGTTACCCTGTGGCTAACACACTCCAGCCTGTGTTACCTATGTCTAACACAATCCAGCCTGTGTTAGTCTGCGTCTAACACACTCCAGCCTGTGTTTTTTTGTGTCTAACACATTCCACCCTGAGTTGCCCTATGTCCAACACATTCCAGCCAGTGTTATCCTGTTTCTAACAAACTCCAGCCTGTGTTAGTCTGTGTCTAACACACTCCAGCCTGTGTTAGTCTGTGTCTAACATACTCCAGCCTGTGTTACCCTGTGTCTAACATACTCCAGCATGTGTTACACTGTGCCTAACAAAATCCATCCTGTGTTAGCCTGTGACTAACACACTCCAGCCGGTGTTAACCTGGGTCTAACATACTCCAGCCTGTGATGGTCTGTGTCTAACACACTCGAGCTTGTGTTACCCTGTGTCTAACACACTCCAGCCTGTGTTACCCTGTGTCTAACAGAGTCCAGCCTGCGTTACCCTGTGACAAACACACTGCAGCCTGTGTTAGTCTGTGTCTAATACAGTCCAGCCTGTGTTAAACCTGTATCTAACACACTCCAGCCTGTGTTACCCTGTGTCTAACACACTCCAGCCTGTGTTACCCAGGGTCTAACACACTCCAGTCTGCGTTAATTTGTGTCTAACACATTCCAGCCTGGGTTTCCCTGTGTCCAACACACTTCAGCCTCCGTTTCCTGTGTCTAACACACTAAAACCTGTGTTAGTCTCCGTCTAACACACTCCAGCCTGTGTTGCCCTGTGTCTAACATCCGCCAGCCTGAATTACCCTTTGTCTAACAAACCCCAGCCTGTGTTAGTTTATGTCTAACACCTTCCAGTCTGAGTTACACTTTGTCCAACACACTCCAGCCTGTGTTAGCGTGTGTTAACACACTCCAGCCTGTGTTAGTCTGCGTCTAACCCACTCCAGCCTGTGTTACCCTGTGTCTAACATACTCCAGTCTGTGTTACCCAGGGTCTAACACACTCCAGCCTGTGTTAATTTGTGTCTAACACATTCCAGCCTGAGTTTCCATGTGTCCAACACACTCCAGCCTCTGTTTCCTGCGTCTAACACACTAAAGCTGGTGTTAGTCTGTGTCTAACACACTTCAGCATGTGTTAGTCTGTATCTAACGCACTCCAGCCTGTGTTACCCTGTGTCTACACAGTCCAGCCTGTGTAATCTTGCGTATAACACACTCCAGCCTGTGTTACCCTGTGTCGAACACCCTCCAGGCCTGTGTTACCCTGTGTATAACACACTCCAACCTGTCTTACCCTGTGTATAACACAATCCAGCTGTGTTACCCTCTGTCTAACACACGCCAGCATGTGTTTCCCTGTGTCTAACACACTCCAGCCTGTGTTTGTCCGTGTCTAACACACTCCAGCCTGTGTTACCCTGTGTCTGACATACGCCAGCCGGTGTTACACTTTGCCTTACACATTCCAGCCTGTTAGTTTGTTTCTAACACACTCCAGACTGGGTTAACCAGTTTCCAACACACTCCAGCCTGTGTTACCCTATGTCTAACACACCCCAGCCTGTGTTACCCTGTGTCTAACACACTTCAGCCTGTGTTAGTTGGCGTCTAACACATTCCAGCCTGAGTTAACCTGTGTCCAACACACTCCAGCCTGTGTTACCCTATGTCTAACACAACCCAGCCTGTGTTACCCTGTGTCTAACACACTCCAGCCTGTGTTACCCTGTATCTAACACACTCCAGCTTGTGTTACCCTCTGTCTAACACACTCCAGCCTGTGTTAGTTTGTGTCTAACACATTCCAGCCTGAGTTACCCTGTGTCCAACACACTCCAGCCTGTGTTACCTATGTCTAACACAATCCAGCCTGTGTTAGTCTGCGTCTAACACACTCCAGCCTGTGTTTTTTTGTGTCTAACACATTCCACCCTGAGTTGCCCTGTATCCAGCACACTCCAGCCTGTGTTACCCTGTTTCTTACAAACTCCAGCCTGTGTTAGTCTGCGTCTAACACACTCCAGCCTGTGTTAGCCTGTGTCTAACATAAACCAGCCTGTGTTACCCTGTGTCTAACATACTCCAGCATGTGTTACACTGTGTCTAACAAAATCCATCCTGTGTTTGCCTGTGTCTAACACACTTCAAGCCTGTGTTACCCTGGGTCTAACACACTCCAGCCTGTGTTAGTCTGTATCTAACACACTCCAGCCTGTGATGGTCTGTGTCTAACACACTCGAGGTTGTGTTACCCTGTGTCTAACACACTCCAGCCTGTGTTACCCTGTGTCTAACACACTCCAGCCTGTGTTACCCTGTGACAAACACACTGCAGTCTGTGTTAGCCTGTGTCTAACACACTCCAGCCTGTTTTACCCTGGGTTTAACACACTCCAGCCTGTGTTAGTCTGTATCTAACACACTCCAGCCTGCGTTACACTGTGTCCAACACAATCCAGCCTGTGTTACCGCGTGTCTAACACACTCCAGCCTTTGTGACCCTGTGTCCAACACACTCCAGCCTGTGTTACCATGTGTCTAACACCCTCCAGCCTGTGTTAGTCTGTGACTAACACACTCCAGCCTGTGTTACCCTGTATCCAACACACTCCAGCCTGTGTTAGTTCGTGTCTAACACATTCCAGCCTGTGTTACCCTGTGTCCAACACACTCCAGCCTGTGTTACCCTGTGTCCAACACACTCCAGCCTTTGTTATCCCACGGCTAACACACTCCAGCCTGTGTTACCCTGTGTCTAACACACTTCAGCCTGTGTTACCCTGTATCTAAGGCACTCCAGACTGTGTTACCCTCTGTCTAACACACTCCAGCCTGTGTTAGTTTGTGTCTAACACATTCCAGCCTGAGTTACCGTGTCCAACACACTCCAGCCTGTGTTACCCTGTGGCTAACACACTCCAGCCTGTGTTACCTATGTCTAACACAATCCAGCCTGTGTTAGTCTGCGTCTAACACACTCCAGCCTGTGTTTTTTTGTGTCTAACACATTCCACCCTGAGTTGCCCTATGTCCAACACATTCCAGCCAGTGTTATCCTGTTTCTAACAAACTCCAGCCTGTGTTAGTCTGTGTCTAACACACTCCAGCCTGTGTTAGTCTGTGTCTAACATACTCCAGCCTGTGTTACCCTGTGTCTAACATACTCCAGCATGTGTTACACTGTGCCTAACAAAATCCATCCTGTGTTAGCCTGTGACTAACACACTCCAGCCGGTGTTAACCTGGGTCTAACATACTCCAGCCTGTGATGGTCTGTGTCTAACACACTCGAGCTTGTGTTACCCTGTGTCTAACACACTCCAGCCTGTGTTACCCTGTGTCTAACAGAGTCCAGCCTGCGTTACCCTGTGACAAACACACTGCAGCCTGTGTTAGTCTGTGTCTAATACAGTCCAGCCTGTGTTAAACCTGTATCTAACACACTCCAGCCTGTGTTACCCTGTGTCTAACACACTCCAGCCTGTGTTACCCAGGGTCTAACACACTCCAGTCTGCGTTAATTTGTGTCTAACACATTCCAGCCTGGGTTTCCCTGTGTCCAACACACTTCAGCCTCCGTTTCCTGTGTCTAACACACTAAAACCTGTGTTAGTCTCCGTCTAACACACTCCAGCCTGTGTTGCCCTGTGTCTAACATCCGCCAGCCTGAATTACCCTTTGTCTAACAAACCCCAGCCTGTGTTAGTTTATGTCTAACACCTTCCAGTCTGAGTTACACTTTGTCCAACACACTCCAGCCTGTGTTAGCGTGTGTTAACACACTCCAGCCTGTGTTAGTCTGCGTCTAACCCACTCCAGCCTGTGTTACCCTGTGTCTAACATACTCCAGTCTGTGTTACCCAGGGTCTAACACACTCCAGCCTGTGTTAATTTGTGTCTAACACATTCCAGCCTGAGTTTCCATGTGTCCAACACACTCCAGCCTCTGTTTCCTGCGTCTAACACACTAAAGCTGGTGTTAGTCTGTGTCTAACACACTTCAGCATGTGTTAGTCTGTATCTAACGCACTCCAGCCTGTGTTACCCTGTGTCTACACAGTCCAGCCTGTGTAATCTTGCGTATAACACACTCCAGCCTGTGTTACCCTGTGTCGAACACCCTCCAGGCCTGTGTTACCCTGTGTATAACACACTCCAACCTGTCTTACCCTGTGTATAACACAATCCAGCTGTGTTACCCTCTGTCTAACACACGCCAGCATGTGTTTCCCTGTGTCTAACACACTCCAGCCTGTGTTTGTCCGTGTCTAACACACTCCAGCCTGTGTTACCCTGTGTCTGACATACGCCAGCCGGTGTTACACTTTGCCTTACACATTCCAGCCTGTTAGTTTGTTTCTAACACACTCCAGACTGGGTTAACCAGTTTCCAACACACTCCAGCCTGTGTTACCCTATGTCTAACACACCCCAGCCTGTGTTACCCTGTGTCTAACACACTTCAGCCTGTGTTAGTTGGCGTCTAACACATTCCAGCCTGAGTTAACCTGTGTCCAACACACTCCAGCCTGTGTTACCCTATGTCTAACACAACCCAGCCTGTGTTACCCTGTGTCTAACACACTCCAGCCTGTGTTACCCTGTATCTAACACACTCCAGCTTGTGTTACCCTCTGTCTAACACACTCCAGCCTGTGTTAGTTTGTGTCTAACACATTCCAGCCTGAGTTACCCTGTGTCCAACACACTCCAGCCTGTGTTACCTATGTCTAACACAATCCAGCCTGTGTTAGTCTGCGTCTAACACACTCCAGCCTGTGTTTTTTTGTGTCTAACACATTCCACCCTGAGTTGCCCTGTATCCAGCACACTCCAGCCTGTGTTACCCTGTTTCTTACAAACTCCAGCCTGTGTTAGTCTGCGTCTAACACACTCCAGCCTGTGTTAGCCTGTGTCTAACATAAACCAGCCTGTGTTACCCTGTGTCTAACATACTCCAGCATGTGTTACACTGTGTCTAACAAAATCCATCCTGTGTTTGCCTGTGTCTAACACACTTCAAGCCTGTGTTACCCTGGGTCTAACACACTCCAGCCTGTGTTAGTCTGTATCTAACACACTCCAGCCTGTGATGGTCTGTGTCTAACACACTCGAGGTTGTGTTACCCTGTGTCTAACACACTCCAGCCTGTGTTACCCTGTGTCTAACACACTCCAGCCTGTGTTACCCTGTGACAAACACACTGCAGTCTGTGTTAGCCTGTGTCTAACACACTCCAGCCTGTTTTACCCTGGGTTTAACACACTCCAGCCTGTGTTAGTCTGTATCTAACACACTCCAGCCTGCGTTACACTGTGTCCAACACAATCCAGCCTGTGTTACCGCGTGTCTAACACACTCCAGCCTTTGTGACCCTGTGTCCAACACACTCCAGCCTGTGTTACCATGTGTCTAACACCCTCCAGCCTGTGTTAGTCTGTGACTAACACACTCCAGCCTGTGTTACCCTGTATCCAACACACTCCAGCCTGTGTTAGTTCGTGTCTAACACATTCCAGCCTGTGTTACCCTGTGTCCAACACACTCCAGCCTGTGTTACCCTGTGTCCAACACACTCCAGCCTTTGTTATCCCACGGCTAACACACTCCAGCCTCTGTACTCTGTGTCCAACACACTCCAGCCAGTGTTACCCTGTGTCTAACATACTCCAGCCTGTGTTATCCTGTGTCTAACACACTCCAGCCTGTGTTACTATGTGTCTACCATATTCCAGCCTGAGTTACACTGTGTCTAACAAACTCCAGCCTGCGTTAGTCTGTGTCTAACATACTCCAGCCTGTGTTAGTCTGCGTCTAACATGCTCCAGCCAGTGTTACCCTGTTTCTAACACACTCTAGCCTTTGTTACCCTATAACTAACACACTCCAGCCTGTGTTAGTTTGTGTCTAACACACTGCAGCCTGTGTTACCCTGTGTCTAACACACTCCAGGCTCTTACCCTGTGTCAAACACACACCAGCCTCTGTTAACCTTTGTCCAACACACTCCAAAATGTGTTAATTTGTGTCTAACACATTCTAGCCTGAGTTGCCCAGTTTCCAAAACATTGCAGCCTGTGTTACCCTGTGTCTAACACACTCCAGCCTGTGTTATTCTGTATCTAACATATTCCAGCCTATGTTACCCTGTGTCTAACAGACTCCAGCCTGTGTTACACTAGGACTAACACATACCAGCCTGTGTTACCCATTGTCCAACAAACTCCAGCCTGTGTTAGGCTGTGTCTAACACACTCCAGCCTGTGTTACCCTGTGTCTAACACATTCCAGCTTGAGTTACCCTCTGTCTAACACATTCCAGCCTGAGTTACCCTGTGTCCAACACAATCCAGCCTGCGTTACCCTGTGTATAACAAACTCCAGCGTGTGTTACCCTGTGTCTAACACACTCCACCCTGTGTTACCCAATGACCAACACATTCCAGCCTGTGTTAGTTTGTGTCTAACACACTCCAGCCTGAGTTACCCTGTGTCCAACACACTGAAGCTTCTGTTACCCTGTGTCTAACATACTCCAGCCTTTGTTACCCTGTGTCTAACACACTTCAGCCTGTGTTGACCTATGCCTAACTTACTCCAGACTGTGTTACGCTGTGTCTAACAAACTCCAGCAAGTGTTGCCCTGTGTCAAACATCCGCCAGCCTGAATTACCCTTTGTCTAACAAACCCCAGCCTGTGTTAGTTTATGTCTAACACATTCCAGCCTGAGTTACACTGTGTCCAACACACTCCAGCCTGTGTTACCCTGTGTTAACACACTCCAGCCTGTGTTAACCTGTATCTAACACACTCCAGCCTGTGTTTCCCTGTGGCTAACATACTCCAGCCTGTGTTACCCAGCCTGTGTTAACACACTCCAGCCTGTGTTAATTTGTGTCTAACACATTCCAGCCTGAGTTTCCATGTGTCCAACACACTCCAGCCTCTGTTCCCTGTGTCTAACACACTAAAGCCGGTGTTAGTCTGCGTCTAACACACTCCAGCCTGTGTTACCCTGTATCTAACACACTCCAGCCTGTGTTACCCTGTGTCTAACACACTCCAGCCTGTGTTACCCAGGGTCTAACACACTCCAGCCTGTATTAATTTGTGTCTAACACATTCCAGCCTGAGTTTCCATGTGTCCAACACACTCCAGCCTCTGTTTCCTGTGTCTAACACACTAAAGCCGGTGTTAGTCTGCGTCTAACACACTCCAGCCTGTGTTAGTCTGTGTCTAACACACTTCAGCATGTGTTAGTCTGTATCTAACGCACTCCAGCCTGTGTTACCCTTTGTCTAACACACTTCAGCCTGTGTTACCCAGTGTCTAACACATTCCAGCCTGTGTTACCTTCTGTCTAACACAGTCCAGCCTGTGCTACCCTGTGTCTAACACACTCCAGCCTGTGCTACCCTGTGTCTACCACACTCCAGCTTGTGTTACCCTGTGTCTAACACACTCCAGCCTGTGTTAACCTCTGTCTAACACACTCCAGCCTGTGTTAGTCTGTGTCTACACAGTCCAGCCTGTGTAATCTTGTGTATAACACACTCCAGCCTGTGTTACCCTGTGTCGAACACCCTCCAGGCCTGTGTTACCCTGTGTATAACACACTCCAACCTGTCTTACCCTGTGTATAACACAATCCAGCTGTGTTACCTTCTGTCTAACACACGCCAGCCTGTATTTCCCTGTGTCTAACACACTCCAGCCTGTGTTTGTCCGTGTCTAACACACTCCAGCCTGTGTTACCCTGTGTCTAACACACTCCAACCTGTGTTACCCTGTGTCTGACATACGCCAGCCTGTGTAACACTTTGCCTTACACCTTCCAGCCTGTTAGTTTGTGTCTAACAAACTCCAGACTGTGTTACCCAGTTTCCAACACACTCCAGCCTGTGTTATCCTATGTCTAACTCACCCCAGCCTGTGTTACCCTGTGTCTAACACACTTCAGCCTGTGTTACCCTGTATCTAAGGCACTCCAGACTGTGTTACCCTCTGTCTAACACACTCCAGCCTGTGTTAGTTTGTGTCTAACACATTCCAGCCTGAGTTACCGTGTCCAACACACTCCAGCCTGTGTTACCCTGTGGCTAACACACTCCAGCCTGTGTTACCTATGTCTAACACAATCCAGCCTGTGTTAGTCTGCGTCTAACACACTCCAGCCTGTGTTTTTTTGTGTCTAACACATTCCACCCTGAGTTGCCCTATGTCCAACACATTCCAGCCAGTGTTATCCTGTTTCTAACAAACTCCAGCCTGTGTTAGTCTGTGTCTAACACACTCCAGCCTGTGTTAGTCTGTGTCTAACATACTCCAGCCTGTGTTACCCTGTGTCTAACATACTCCAGCATGTGTTACACTGTGCCTAACAAAATCCATCCTGTGTTAGCCTGTGACTAACACACTCCAGCCGGTGTTAACCTGGGTCTAACATACTCCAGCCTGTGATGGTCTGTGTCTAACACACTCGAGCTTGTGTTACCCTGTGTCTAACACACTCCAGCCTGTGTTACCCTGTGTCTAACAGAGTCCAGCCTGCGTTACCCTGTGACAAACACACTGCAGCCTGTGTTAGTCTGTGTCTAATACAGTCCAGCCTGTGTTAAACCTGTATCTAACACACTCCAGCCTGTGTTACCCTGTGTCTAACACACTCCAGCCTGTGTTACCCAGGGTCTAACACACTCCAGTCTGCGTTAATTTGTGTCTAACACATTCCAGCCTGGGTTTCCCTGTGTCCAACACACTTCAGCCTCCGTTTCCTGTGTCTAACACACTAAAACCTGTGTTAGTCTCCGTCTAACACACTCCAGCCTGTTTTAGTCTGTATCTAACACACTCCAGCCTGTATTACCCTGTGTCTAACACACGCCAGCCTGTGTTACTCTGTGTCTACCACACTCCAGACTGTGTTACCCTGTGTCTGACATACCCCAGCCTGTGTTACACTTTGCCTTACACATTCCAGCCTGTGTAAGTTTGTGTCTAACACACTCCAGTCTGAGTTACCCAGTTTCCAACACAATCCAGCCTGTGTTACCCTATGTCTAGAACACCCCAGCCTGTGTTACCCTGTGTCTAACATACTCCAGCCTGTGATATTCTGTGTCTAACACACTCCAGCCTGAGTTAGGTTGTATCTAACCCACTCCCGCCTGTGATGGTCTGTGTCAAACACACTCCAGCCTGTGTTAACCTGTGTGTAACACACTCCAGCCTGTGTTAACCTGTGTCTAACACACTCCAGCCTGTTTTAGTCTAGGTCTAACACACTCCATCCAGTATTACCCTGTGTCTAACGCACTCCAGCCTGTGTTACCCTGTATCTAACATCCGCCAGCCTGAGTTACCCTTTGTCTAACAAACCCCAGCCTGTGTTAGTTTGTGTCTAACACATTCCGGCCTCAGTTACTCTGTGTCCAACACACTCCAGCCTGTGTTACCCTGTGTCAAACACACTCCAGCCTGTGTTACCTTGTGTCTAACACACTCCAGGCTGTGTTACCCTTTGTCTAACACACTCAAGCCTGTGTTAGTTTGTGTCTAACACATTCTAGCCTGAGGTACCCTGTTTCCAACACATTGCAGCCTGTGTTACCCTGTGTCTAACACACTCCAGCCTGTGCTATTCTGTGTCTAACATATTCCAGCCTATGTTACCCTGTGTCTAACACACTCCAGCCTGTGTTATACTGGGTCTAACACAATCCAGCCTGTGTTACCCTGTGTCAAACACAATCTAGACTGTGTTGACCTGTGTCTAACATATGCCAGCCTGTGTTACCCTTTGTCTAAAACATTCCATCCTGTGTTACCCTGTGTCTAACACACTCCAGCCTGTGTTAGTCTGCGTCAAACACACTCCAGCCTGTGTTAGTCCGTGTCTAACACAATTCAGCCTGTGTTACCCTCTGTCTAACACACTCCAGCATGTGTTAGTTGGTGTCTTACACATTCCAGCCTGAGTTACCCTGTGTCCAAAACAATCCAGCCTGTGTTACCGCGTGTCTAACACACTCCAGCCTTTGTTACACTGTGTCCAACACACTCCAGCCTGCGTTACCATGTGTCTAACACTCTCCAGCCTGTGTTAATCTGTGTCTAACACACTCCAGCCTATGTTAGTTTGTGTCTAACACACTCCAGCCTGTGTTACCCTGTATCTAACACAATCCAGCCTGTGTTACCGTGTGTCTAACACACTCCAGCCTTTGTTACCCTGTGTCCCACACACTCCAGCCTGTGTTACCATGTGTCTAACACACTCCAGCCTATGTTAGTCTGTGACTAACACACTCCAGCCTGAGTTACCCTGTATCTAACACACTCCAGCCTATGTTACCCTGTATCTAACACACTCCAGCCTGTGTTACCCTGTGGCTAACACACTCCAGCCTGTGTTAGTCTGTGTCTAACATAAACCAGCCTGTGTTACCCTGTGTCTAACATACTCCAGCATGTGTTACACTGTGTCTAACAAAATCCATCCTGTGTTTGCCTGTGTCTAACAAACTTCAAGCCTGTGTTACCCTGGGTCTAACACCCTCCAGCCTGTGTGAGCCTGTGTCTAATACACTCCAGCCTTTGTTACCCTGTGTCTAACACACTCCAGCCTTTGTTATCCTGTGTCTAACACACTTCAGCCTGTGTTGACCTATGTCTAACATACTCCAGCCTGTGTTACTCTTTGTCTAACACACTCCAGACCATGTTACGCTGTGTCTAACACACTCCAGACTGTGTTGCCCTGTGTCTAACATCCGCCAGCCTGAATTGCCCTTTGTCTAACAAACCCCAGCCTGTGTTAGTTTATGTCTAACACATTCCAGCCTGAGTTACGCTGTGTCCAACACACTCCAGCCTGTGTTACCCTGTGTTAACACACTCCAGCCTGTGTTAGTCTGCGTCTAACCCACTCCAGCCTGTGTTAGTCTGTGTCTAACACACTCCAGCCTGTGTTACCCTGTATCTAACACACACCAGCATGTGTTACCCTGTGTCTAACATACTCCAGCCTGTGTTACCCAGCCTGTTTTAACACACTCCAGCCTGTGTTAATTTGTGTCTAACACATTCCAGCCTGAGTTTCCATTTGTCCAACGCACTCCAGCCTCTGTTTCCTGTGTCTAACACACTAAAGCCGGTGTTAGTCTGCGTCTAACCCACTCCAGCCTGTGTTAGTCTGTGTCTAACACACTTCAGCCTGTGTTACCCTGTATCTAACACACTCCAGCCTGTGTTACCCTGTGTCTAACACACTTCAGCCTGTGTTACCCTGTGTCTAACACATTCCAGCCTGTGTTACCTTCTGTCTAACACAGTCCAGCCTGTGCTACCCTCTATCTAACACACTCCAGCCTGTGTTACCCTGTGTCTAACACACTCCAGCATTTGTTAGTTGGTGTCTAACACATTCCAGCCTGAGTTACCCTGTGTCCAACACACTCCAGCCTGTGTTACCCTGTGTCTAACACACTCCAGCCTGCGTTGACCTGTGTCTAACACACTCTAGCCTGTGTTAGTTTGTGTCCAACACATTCCAGCCTGTGTTACCTTGTGTCTAACACACTCCAGGCTCTGTTACCCTGTGTGAAACACACACCAGCCTGTGTTAACCTTTGTCTAACACACTCCGGACCGTGTTACGCTGTGTCTAACACACTCCAGCATGTGTTGCCCTGTGTCTAACTTCCGCTAGCCTGAGTTACCCTTTGTCTAACAAACCCCAGCCGGTGTTAGTTTATGTCTAACACACTCCAGCCTGAGTTACACTGTGTCCAACACACTCCAGCCTGTGTTACCCTGTGTCTAACACACTCCAGCCTGTGTTAGTCTGCCTCTAACCCACTCCAGCCTGTGTTAGTCCGTGTCTAACACACTCCAGCCTGTGTTACCCTCTATCTAACACACTCCAGCCTGTGTTACACTGCATCTAACACACTCCAGCCTGTGTTAGTTTGTGTCCAACACACTCCAGCCTGTGTTACCCTGTGTTTCACACACTCCAGCCTGTTTTATTTGGTGTCTAACACATTCCTGACTATGTTAACCTGTGTCTAACACACTCCAGACTCTTTTACCCTGTGTCAAACATACTCCAGCCTGTGTTACCATTTGTCTAACACTCTCCAGCCTGTGTTAGTTTGTGTCTAACACATTCTTGCCTGAGTTACCCTGTGTCCAACAGATTGCAGCCTGTGTTACCCTGTGTCTAACGCACTCCAGCCTGTATTATTCTGTGTCTAACACACTCCAGCCTGTGTTACACTGGGTCAAACACACTCCAGCCAGTGTTACCCTGTGTCTAACATACTCCAGCCTGTGTTATCCTGTGTCTAACACACTCCAGTCTGTGTTACTATGTGTCTACCACATTCCAGCCTGAGTTACACTGTTTCTAACAAACTCCAGCCTGCGTTAGTCTGTGGCTAACACACTCCAGCTGTGTTAATCTGTGTCTAACACACTCCAGCCTGTGTTACCCTGTGTCTAACACACTCCAGCCTGTGTTACCCTATATCTAACACACTCCAGCCTGTGTTAGTTTGTGTCCAACACATTCCAGCCTGAGTTACCCTGTGTCTAACACATTCCAGCGTGAGTTCCCCTGTGTCCAACAGACTCCAGCCTGTGTTACCTTCTGTCTAACACACTGTGTTATTCTGTATCTAACATATTCCAGCCTATGTTACCCTGTGTCTAACAGACTCCAGCCTGTGTTACACTAGGTCGAACACATTCCAGCTTGTGTTACCCATTGTCCAACAAACTCCAGCCTGTGTTAGGCTGTGTCTAACACATTCCAGGCTGAGTTACCCTCTGTCTAACACATTCCAGCCTGAGTTACCCTGTGTCCAACACAATCCAGCCTGCGTTACCCTGTGTATAACAAACTCCAGCATGTCTTACCCTGTGTCTAACACACTCCAGCCTGTGTTACCCAATGACTAACACACTCCAGCCTATGTTATTTTGTGTCTAACACACTCCAGCCTGAGTTACCCTGTGTCCAACACACTGCAGCTTGTGTTACCCTGTGTCTAACATTCTCCAGCCTGTGTTATTCTGTGTCTAACACCCTCCAGCCTGTGTGAGCCTGTGTGAGCCTGTGTCTAATACTCTCCAGCCTTTGTTACCCTGTGTCTAACACACTCCAGCCTTTGTTACCCTGTGTCTAACACACTCCAGCCTGTGTTGACCTATGTCTAACATACGCCAGCCTGTGTTACCCTTTGTCTAACACACTCCAGACCGTGTTATGCTGTGTCTAACACACTCCAGCCTGTGTTGCCCTGTGTCTAACATCCGCCAGCCTGAATTACCCTTTGTCTAACAAACCCCAGCCTGTGTTAGTTTATGTCTAACACCTTCCAGTCTGAGTTACACTTTGTCCAACACACTCCAGCCTGTGTTAGCGTGTGTTAACACACTCCAGCCTGTGTTAGTCTGCGTCTAACCCACTCCAGCCTGTGTTAGTCTGTGTCTAACACACCCCAGCCTGTGTTACCCTGTGTCTAACATACTCCAGCCTGTGTTGCCCAGGGTCTAACACACTCCAGCCTGTGTTAATTTGTGTCTAACACATTCCAGCCTGAGTTTCCACGTGTCCAGCCTCTGTTTCCTGCGTCTAACACACTAAAGCTGGTGTTAGTCTGTGTCTAACACACTTCAGCATGTGTTAGTCTGTATCTAACGCACTCCAGCCTGTGTTACCCTGTGTCTACACAGTCCAGCCTGTGTAATCTTGCGTATAACACACTCCAGCCTGTGTTACCCTTTGTCGAACACCCTCCAGGCCTGTGTTACCCTGTGTATAACACACTCCAGCCTGTCTTACCCTGTGTATAACACAATCCAGCTGTGTTACCCTCTGTCTAACACACGCCAGCATGTGTTTCCCTGTGTCTAACACACTCCAGCCTGTGTTAGTCCGTGTCTAACACACTCCAGCCTGTGTTACCCTGTGTCTAACACACTCCAGCCTGTGTTAACCTGTGTCTGACATACGCCAGCCGGTGTTACACTTTGCCTTACACATTCCAGCCTGTTAGTTTGTTTCTAACACACTCCAGACTGTGTTACCCAGTTTCCAACACACTCCAGCCTGTGTTACCCTATATCTAACACACCCCAGCCTGTGTTACCCTGTGTCTAACACACTGCAGCCTGTGTTCCCCTGTATCTAACACACTCCAGCCTGTGTTACCCTGTGTCTAACACACTTCAGCCTGTGTTAGTTGGCGTCTAACACATTCCAGCCTGAGTTAACCTGTGTCCAACACACTCCAGCCTGTGTTACCCTCTGTCTAACACAACCCAGCCTGTGTTAGTTTGTGTCTAACACATTCCGGCCTGAGTTACCCTGTGTCCAACACACTCCAGCCTGTGTTACCTATGTCTAACACAATCCAGCCTGTGTTAGTCTGCGTCTAACACACTCCAGCCTGTGTTTTTTTGTGTCTAACACATTCCACCCTGAGTTGCCCTGTATCCAGCACACTCCAGCCTGTGTTACCCTGTTTCTAACAAACTCCAGCCTGTGTTAGTCTGCGTCTAACACACTCCAGCCTGTGTTAGTCTGTGTCTAACATAAACCAGCCTGTGTTACACTGTGTCTAACAAAATCCATCCTGTGTTTGCCTGTGTCTAACACACTTCAAGCCTGTGTTACCCTGGGTCTAACACACTCCAGCCTGTGTTAGTCTGTATCTAACACACTCCAGCCTGTGATGGTCTGTGTCTAACACACTCGAGCTTGTGTTACCCTGTGTCTAACACACTCCAGCCTGTGTTACCCTGTGTCTAACACACTCCAGCCTGTGTTACCCTGTGACAAACACACTGCAGTCTGTGTTAGCCTGTGTCTAACACACTCCAGCCTGTTTTACCCTGGGTTTAACACACTCCAGCCTGTGTTAGTCTGTATCTAACACACTCCAGCCTGCGTTACACTGAGTCTAACACACTCCAGCCTGAGTTACCCTGTGTCCAACACAATCCAGCCTGTGTTACCGCGTGTCTAACACACTCCAGCCTTTGTGACCCTGTGTCCAACACACTCCAGCCTGTGTTAGCATGTGTCTTACACCCTCCAGCCTGCGTTAGTCTGTGACTAACACACTCCAGCCTGTGTTACCCTGTATCCAACAGACTCCAGCCTGTGTTACCCTGTGTCTAACACACTCCAGCCTGTGTTAGTTCGTGTCTAACACATTCCAGCCTGTGTTACCCTGTGTCCAATACACTCCAGCCTGTGTTACCCTGTGTCCAACACACTCCAGCCTTTGTTACCCCACGGCTAACACACTCCAGCCTCTGTACCCTGTGTCTAACACACTCCAGCCAGTGTTACCCTGTGTCTAACATACTCCAGCCTGTGTTACCCTTTGTCTACCACATTCCAGCCTGAGTTACACTGTGTCTAACAAACTCCAGCCTGTGTTAGTCTGCGTCTAACATGCTCCAGCCTGTGTTACCCTGTTTCTAACACACTCCAGCCTTTGTTACCCTATATCTAACACACTCCAGCCTGTGTTAGTTTGTGTCTAACACACTCCAGGCTCTTACCCTGTGTCAAACACACACCAGCCTCTGTTACCCTTTGTCCAACACACTCCAAAATGTGTTAATTTGTGTCTAACACATTCTAGCCTGAGTTGCCCTGTTTCCAAAACATTGCAGCCTGTGTTACCCTGTGTCTAACACACTCCAGCCTGTGTTATTCTGTATCTAACATATTCCAGCCTATGTTACCCTGTGTCTAACAGACTCCAGCCTGTGTTACACTAGGACTAACACATACCAGCCTGTGTTACCCATTGTCCAACAAACTCCAGCCTGTGTTAGGCTGTGTCTAACACACTCCAGCCTGTGTTAGCCTGTGTCTAACACATTCCAGCTTGAGTTACCCTCTGTCTAACACATTCCAGCCTGAGTTACCCTGTGTCCAACACAATCCAGCCTGCGTTACCCTGTGTATAACAAACTCCAGCGTGTGTTACCCTGTGTCTAACACACTCCACCCTGTGTTACCCAATGACTAACACATTCCAGCCTGTGTTAGTTTGTGTCTAACACACTCCAGCCTGAGTTACCCTGTGTCCAACACACTGAAGCTTCTGTTACCCTGTGTCTGACATACTCCAGCCTTTGTTACCCTGTGTCTAACACACTTCAGCCTGTGTTGACCTATGTCTGACTTACTCCAGACTGTGTTACGCTGTGTCTAACAAACTCCAGCAAGTGTTGCCCTGTGTCTAACATCCGCCAGCCTGAATTACCCTTTGTCTAACAAACCCCAGCCTGTGTTAGTTTATGTCTAACACATTCCAGCCTGAGTTACACTGTGTCCAACACACTCCAGCCTGTGTTACCCTGTGTTAACACACTCCAGCCTGTGTTAACCTGTATCTAACACACTCCAGCCTGTGTTTCCCTGTGTCTAACATACTCCAGCCTGTGTTAACACACTCCAGCCTGTGTTAATTTGTGTCTAACACATTCCAGCCTGAGTTTCCATGTGTCCAACACATTCCAGCCTCTGTTCCCTGTGTCTAACACACTAAAGCCGGTGTTAGTCTGTGTCTAACACACTGCAGCCTGTGTTAGTCTGTGTCTAACACACTTCAGCATGTGTTAGTCTGTATCTAATGCACTCCAGCCTGTGTTACCCTGTGTCTAACACACTTCAGCCTGTGTTACCTTCTGTCTAACACAGTCCAGCCTGTGCTACCCTGTGTCCAACACACTCCAGCCTGTGCTACCCTGTGTCTACCACACTCCAGCTTGTGTTACCCTGTGTCTAACACACTCCAGCCTGTGTTAACCTCTGTCTAACACACTCCAGCCTGTGTTAGTCTGTGTCTACACAGTCCAGCCTGTGTAATCTTGTGTATAACACACTCCAGCCTGTGTTACCCTGTGTCGAACACCCTCCAGGCCTGTGTTACCCTGTGTATAACACACTCCAACCTGTCTTACCCTGTGTATAACACAATCCAGCTGTGTTACCTTCTGTCTAGCACACGCCAGCCTGTATTTCCCTGTGTCTAACACACTCCAGCCTGTGTTTGTCCGTGTCTAACACACTCCAGCCTGTGTTACCCTGTGTCTAACACACTCCAACCTGTGTTACCCTGTGTCTGACATACGCCAGCCTGTGTTACACTTTGCCTTACACCTTCCAGCCTGTTAGTTTGTGTCTAACACACTCCAGACTGTGTTACCCAGTTTCCAACACACTCCAGCCTGTGTTATCCTATGTCTAACTCACCCCAGCCTGTGTTACCCTGTGTCTAACACACTCCAGCCTGTGTTACCCTGTATCTAAGACACTCCAGCCTGTGTTAACCTCTGTCTAACACACTCCAGCCTGTGTTACTTTGTGTCTAACACATTCCAGCCTGAGTTACCGTGTCCAACACACTCCAGCCTGTGTTACCCTGTGGCTAACACACTCCAGCCTGTGTTACCTATGTCTAACACAATCCAGCCTGTGTTAGTCTGCGTCTAACACACTCCACCCTGTGTTTTTTTGTGTCTAACACATTCCACCCTGAGTTGCCCTGTGTCCAACACACTCCAGCCAGTGTTACCCTATTTCTAACAAACTCCACCCTGTGTTTTTTTGTGTCTAACACATTCCACCCTGAGTTGCCCTGTGTCCAACACACTCCAGCCAGTGTTACCCTATTTCTAACAAACTCCAGCCTGTGTTAGTCTGTGTCTAACACACTCCAGCCTGTGTTAGTCTGTGTCTAACATACTCCAGCCTGTGTTACCCTGTGTCTAACATACTCCAGCATGTGTTACACTGTGCCTAACAAAATCCATCCTGTGGTAGCCTGTGACTAACACACTCCAGCCGGTGTTAACCTGGATCTAACATACTCCAGCCTATGATGGTCTGTGTCTAACACACTCGAGCTTGTGTTACCCTGTGTCTAACACACTCCAGCCTGTGTTACCCTGTGTCTAACAGAGTCCAGCCTGCGTTACCTTGTGACAAACACACTGCAGCCTGTGTTAGTCTGTGTCTAACACACTCCAGCCCGTGTTACCCTGTGTCTAACACACTCCAGCCTGTGTTACCCAGGGTCTAACACACTCCAGTCTGTGTTAATTTGTGTCTAACACATTCCAGCCTGGGTTTCCCTGTGTCCAACACACTTCAGCCTCCGTTTCCTGTGTCTAACACACTAAAACCTGTGTTAGTCTCCGTCTAACACACTCCAGCCTGTTTTAGTCTGTCTCTAACACACTTCAGCCTGTGTTAGTCTGTATCTAACACACTCCAGCCTGTATTACCCTGTGTCTAACACACGCCAGCCTGTGTTACTCTGTGTCTACCACACTCCAGACTATGTTAGTCTGTGTCCAACATACTCCAGCCTGTGTTACCCTGTGTCTAACACACTCCAGCCTGTGTTACCCTGTGTCTGACATACCCCAGCCTGTGTTACACTTTGCCTTACACATTCCAGCCTGTGTAAGTTTGTGTCTAACACACTCCAGCCTGAGTTACCCAGTTTTCAACACAATCCAGCCTGTGTTACCCTATGTCTAGAACACCCCAGCCTGTGTTACCCTGTGTCTAACATACTCCAGCCTGTGTTATTCTGTGTCTAACATACTCCAGCCTGTGATATTCTGTGTCTAACACACTCCAGCCTGAGTTAGGTTGTATCTAACCCACTCCCGCCTGTGATGGTCTGTGTCAAACACACTCCAGCCTGTGTTAACCTGTGTGTAACACACTCCAGCCTGTGTTAAGCTGTGTCTAACACATTCTAGCGTGAGTTACCCTGTTTCCAACACATTGCAGCCTGTGTTACCCTCTGTCTAACACACTCCAGCCTGTGTTATTCTGTGTCTAACATATTCCAGCCTATGTCATCCTGTGTCTAACACACTCCAGCGTGTGTTACCCTATGCCTAACAAACTCCTGTGTTATTCTGTGTCTAACATACTCCAGCCTGTGATATTCTGTGTCTAACACACTCCAGCCTGAGTTAGGTTGTATCTAACCCACTCCCGCCTGTGATGGTCTGTGTCAAACACACTCGAGCCTGTGTTAATCTGCGTCTAACACACTCCAGCCTATGTTAGTCAGTGACTAACACACTTCAGCCTGTGTTACCCTGTATCTAACAGACTCCAGCCTGTGTTACCCTGTGTCTAACACACTCCAGCCTGTGTTAGTTCGTGTCTAACACATTACAGCCTGTGTTACCCTATGTCCAACA
Source organism: Isurus oxyrinchus (assembly GCA_026770705.1). Classification (NCBI taxonomy): domain Eukaryota; kingdom Metazoa; phylum Chordata; class Chondrichthyes; order Lamniformes; family Lamnidae; genus Isurus; species Isurus oxyrinchus. The sequence continues at coordinate 22,031,177 of JANJGN010000030.1, forward strand.
CACTCCAGCCTGTGTTACCCCGTGTCTAACACACTCCAGCCTGTGTTACCCTGTGTCCAACACAATGCAGCCTTTGTTACCCATGGCTAACACACTCCAGCCTCTGTACCCTGTGTCTAACGCACTCCAGCCAGTGTTACACTGTGTCTAACAAACTCCAGCCTGCGTTAGTCTGTGTCTAACACACTCCAGCCTGTGTTAGTCTGCGTCTCACACGCTCCATCCTATGTTACCCTGAGTCTAACACACTCCAGCCTGTGTTACCCTATATCTAACACACTCCAGCCTGTGTTAGTTTGTGTCCAACACACTCCAGCCTGTGTTACCTTGTGTCTAACACACTCCAGCCTGTGTTACCTTGTGTCTAACACACTCCAGGCTCTTACCCTGTGTCAAACACACACCAGCCTCAGTTACCCTTTGTTTAACACACTCCAAATGTGTTAATTTGTGTCTAACACATTCTAGCCTGAGTTACCCTGTTTCCAACAAACTCCAGCCTGTGTTAGGCTCTGTCTAACACACTCCAGCCTGTGTTACCCTGTGTCTAACACACTCCAGCCTGTGTTATTCTGAATCTAACATATTCCAGCCTATGTTACCCTGTGTCTAACAGATTCCAGCCTGTGTTACACTAGGTCTAACACATTCCAGCCTGTGTTACTCATTGTCCAACAAACTCCAGCCTGTGTTAGGCTGTGTCTAACACACTCCAGCCTGTGTTACACTGTGTCTAACACACTCCAGCCTGTGTTACACTGTGTCTAACACACTCCAGCCTGTGTTACCCTGTGTCTGACATACGCCAGCCTGTGTTACACTTTGCCTTACACATTCCAGCCTGTGTTAGTTTGTGTCTAACATACTCCAGCCTGAGTTACCCAGTTTCCAACACACTCCAGCCTGTGTTACCCTATGTCTAGCACACCCCAGCCTGTGTTACCCTGTGTCTAACATACTCCAGCCTGTGTTATTCTGTGTCTAACACACTCCAGCCTGTGTTAGTTTGTATCTAACCCACTCCCGCCTGTGATGGTCTGTGTCTAACACATTCCATGCTGTGTTAACCTGTGTCTAACACACTCCAGCCTGTGTTATTCTCTGTCTAACACACTCCATCCAGTATTACCCTGTGTCTAACACACTCCAGCCTGTGTTACCCTGAGTCTAACACACTCCAGCCTTTGTTACTCTCTGTCTAACACACTCCAGCCTGTGTGAGTCTGTGTCTACACAGTCCAGCCTGTGTAACCTTGTGTATAACACACTCAAACCTTTGTTACCCTGTGTCTAACACACTCCAGCCTGTGTTACCCTTTGTCTACCACACTCCAGCCTGTGTTACCCTGTGTCTACCACACTCCAGACTATGTTACTCTCTGTCCAACACACTCCAGCCTGTGTTAGTCTGTGTCTAACACACTCCAGCCTGTGACAGTCTGTATCAAATACACTCCAGCCTGTGTTAGTCTGTGTCTACCACACTCCAGCATGTGTTCCCCTGTGTCTAACACACACCAGCCTGTGTTCGTCTGTATCTAACACACTCCAGCCTGTGTTAGTCTGTGTCAAACATACTCCAGCCTGTGTCATCCTGTGTCTAACACACTCCAGGCTATGTTACCCTGCGTCTAAAATGGTCCAGCCTTTGTTACCCTTTGTCTACTACACTCCAGCCTGTGTTACCCTGTGTTTAACACACTCCAGCCTGTGTTACCCTGTGTCTAACACACTCCAGCCTTAGTTACACTGTGTCTAACACACTCCAGCTTGTGTTATCCTGTGTCGAACACTCTCCACCCTGTATTTCCCTGCATCTGACATATTCCAGCCTGTGTTACCTTGTGTCTAATACACTCCGGCCTGTGTTAGTCTGTGTGTAACACACTCCAGCCTGGATTACCCTGTGTCTAACACACTCCAGCCTGGGTTACCCTGTGTCTAACACACTCCAGCATGTGTTACCCTGTATCTAACACACTCCAGCCTTTATTACCCTGTGTCTAACACATTCCAGCCTGTGTTGCCTTGTGTCTAAAACACTCCAGCCTGTGTTAGTCTGTGTGTAACACACTCCAGCATGGATTACCCTGCGTCTAACACACTCCAGCCTGTGTTAGTCTGTGTCTAACACACTCCAGCCTGTGTTACACTGTGTCTATCACACTCCAGATTATGTTAGTCTGTGTCCAACATACTCCAGCCTGTGTTACCCTGTGTCTAACACACTCCAGCCTGTGTTACCCTGTGTCTGACATACGCCAGCCTGTGTTACACTTTGCCTTACACCTTCCAGCCTGTTAGTTTGTGTCTAACACACTCCAGACTGTGTTACCCAGTTTCCAACACACTCCAGCCTGTGTTATCCTATGTCTAACTCACCCCAGCCTGTGTTACCCTGTGTCTAACACACTCCAGCCTGTGTTACCCTGTATCTAAGACACTCCAGCCTGTGTTAACCTCTGTCTAACACACTCCAGCCTGTGTTACTTTGTGTCTAACACATTCCAGCCTGAGTTACCGTGTCCAACACACTCCAGCCTGTGTTACCCTGTGGCTAACACACTCCAGCCTGTGTTACCTATGTCTAACACAATCCAGCCTGTGTTAGTCTGCGTCTAACACACTCCACCCTGTGTTTTTTTGTGTCTAACACATTCCACCCTGAGTTGCCCTGTGTCCAACACACTCCAGCCAGTGTTACCCTATTTCTAACAAACTCCAGCCTGTGTTAGTCTGTGTCTAACACACTCCAGCCTGTGTTAGTCTGTGTCTAACATACTCCAGCCTGTGTTACCCTGTGTCTAACATACTCCAGCATGTGTTACACTGTGCCTAACAAAATCCATCCTGTGGTAGCCTGTGACTAACACACTCCAGCCGGTGTTAACCTGGATCTAACATACTCCAGCCTGTGATGGTCTGTGTCTAACACACTCGAGCTTGTGTTACCCTGTGTCTAACACACTCCAGCCTGTGTTACCCTGTGTCTAACAGAGTCCAGCCTGCGTTACCTTGTGACAAACACACTGCAGCCTGTGTTAGTCTGTGTCTAACACAGTCCAGCCTGTGTTAAACCTGTATCTAACACACTCCAGCCCGTGTTACCCTGTGTCTAACACACTCCAGCCTGTGTTACCCAGGGTCTAACACACTCCAGTCTGTGTTAATTTGTGTCTAACACATTCCAGCCTGGGTTTCCCTGTGTCCAACACACTTCAGCCTCCGTTTCCTGTGTCTAACACACTAAAACCTGTGTTAGTCTCCGTCTAACACACTCCAGCCTGTTTTAGTCTGTCTCTAACACACTTCAGCCTGTGTTAGTCTGTATCTAACACACTCCAGCCTGTATTACCCTGTGTCTAACACACGCCAGCCTGTGTTACTCTGTGTCTACCACACTCCAGACTATGTTAGTCTGTGTCCAACATACTCCAGCCTGTGTTACCCTGTGTCTAACACACTCCAGCCTGTGTTACCCTGTGTCTGACATACCCCAGCCTGTGTTACACTTTGCCTTACACATTCCAGCCTGTGTAAGTTTGTGTCTAACACACTCCAGCCTGAGTTACCCAGTTTCCAACACAATCCAGCCTGTGTTACCCTATGTCTAGAACACCCCAGCCTGTGTTACCCTGTGTCTAACATACTCCAGCCTGTGTTATTCTGTGTCTAACATACTCCAGCCTGTGATATTCTGTGTCTAACACACTCCAGCCTGAGTTAGGTTGTATCTAACCCACTCCCGCCTGTGATGGTCTGTGTCAAACACACTCCAACCTGTGTTAACCTGTGTGTAACACACTCCAGCCTGTGTTAAGCTGTGTCTAACACATTCTAGCGTGAGTTACCCTGTTTCCAACACATTGCAGCCTGTGTTACCCTCTGTCTAACACACTCCAGCCTGTGTTATTCTGTGTCTAACATATTCCAGCCTATGTCATCCTGTGTCTAACACACTCCAGCGTGTGTTACCCTATGCCTAACAAACTCCTGTGTTATTCTGTGTCTAACATACTCCAGCCTGTGATATTCTGTGTCTAACACACTCCAGCCTGAGTTAGGTTGTATCTAACCCACTCCCGCCTGTGATGGTCTGTGTCAAACACACTCCAGCCTGTGTTAACCTGTGTGTAACACACTCCAGCCTGTGTTAAGCTGTGTCTAACACATTCTAGCGTGAGTTACCCTGTTTCCAACACATTGCAGCCTGTGTTACCCTCTGTCTAACACACTCCAGCCTGTGTTATTCTGTGTCTAACATATTCCAGCCTATGTCATCCTGTGTCTAACACACTCCAGCGTGTGTTACCCTATGCCTAACAAACTCCTGTGTTATTCTGTGTCTAACATACTCCAGCCTGTGATATTCTGTGTCTAACACACTCCAGCCTGAGTAAGGTTGTATCTAACCCACTCCCGCCTGTGATGGTCTGTGTCAAACACACTCGAGCCTGTGTTAATCTGCGTCTAACACACTCCAGCCTATGTTAGTCAGTGACTAACACACTTCAGCCTGTGTTACCCTGTATCTAACAGACTCCAGCCTGTGTTACCCTGTGTCTAACACACTCCAGCCTGTGTTAGTTCGTGTCTAACACATTACAGCCTGTGTTACCCTATGTCCAACACACTCCAGCCTGTGTTACCCCGTGTCTAACACACTCCAGCCTGTGTTACCCTGTGTCCAACACAATGCAGCCTTTGTTACCCATGGCTAACACACTCCAGCCTCTGTACCCTGTGTCTAACACACTCCAGCCAGTGTTACACTGTGTCTAACAAACTCCAGCCTGCGTTAGTCTGTGTCTAACACACTCCAGCCTGTGTTAGTCTGCGTCTCACATGCTCCATCCTATGTTACCCTGAGTCTAACACACTCCAGCCTGTGTTACCCTATATCTAACACACTCCAGCCTGTGTTAGTTTGTGTCCAACACACTCCAGCCTGTGTTACCTTGTGTCTAACACACTCCAGCCTGTGTTATTCTGTGTCTAACACACTCCAGCCTGTGTTACCCTGTATCTAACACACTCCCGCCTGTGATGGTCTGTGTCTAACACATTCCATGCTGTGTTAACCTGTGTCTAACACACTCCCGCCTGTGTTAGTCTCTGTCTAACACACTCCATCCAGTATTACCCTGTGTCTAACACACTCCAGCCTGTGTTACCCTGAGTCTAACACACTCCAGCCTTTGTTACTCTCTGTCTAACACACTCCAGCCTGTGTGAGTCTGTGTCTACACAGTCCAGCCTGTGTAACCTTGTGTATAACACACTCAAACCTTTGTTACCCTGTGTCTAACACACTCCAGCCTGTGTTACCCTTTGTCTACCACACTCCAGCCTGTGTTACCCTGTGTCTACCACACTCCAGACTATGTTACTCTCTGTCCAACACACTCCAGCCTGTGTTAGTCTGTGTCTAACACACTCCAGCCTGTGACAGTCTGTATCAAATACACTCCAGCCTGTGTTAGTCTGTGTCTACCACACTCCAGCATGTGTTCCCCTGTGTCTAACACACACCAGCCTGTGTTCGTCTGTATCTAACACACTCCAGCCTGTGTTAGTCTGTGTCAAACATACTCCAGCCTGTGTCATCCTGTGTCTAACACACTCCAGGCTATGTTACCCTGCGTCTAAAATGGTCCAGCCTTTGTTACCCTTTGTCTACTACACTCCAGCCTGTGTTACCCTGTGTTTAACACACTCCAGCCTGTGTTACCCTGTGTCTAACACACTCCAGCCTTAGTTACACTGTGTCTAACACACTCCAGCTTGTGTTATCCTGTGTCGAACACTCTCCACCCTGTATTTCCCTGCGTCTGACATATTCCAGCCTGTGTTACCTTGTGTCTAACACACTCCGGCCTGTGTTAGTCTGTGTGTAACACACTCCAGCCTGGATTACCCTGTGTCTAACACACTCCAGCCTGGGTTACCCTGTGTCTAACACACTCCAGCATGTGTTACCCTGTATCTAACACACTCCAGCCTTTATTACCCTGTGTCTAACACATTCCAGCCTGTGTTGCCTTGTGTCTAAAACACTCCAGCCTGTGTTAGTCTGTGTGTAACACACTCCAGCATGGATTACACTGCGTCTAACACACTCCAGCCTGTGTTAGTCTGTGTCTAACACACTCCAGCCTGTGTTACACTGTGTCTATCACACTCCAGACTATGTTAGTCTGTGTCCAACATACTCCAGCCTGTGTTACCCTGTGTCTAACACACTCCAGCCTGTGTTACCCTGTGTCTGACATACGCCAGCCTGTGTTACACTTTGCCTTACACAGTCCAACCTGTGTAACTTTGTGTATAAAGACTCAAGCCTGTGTTACCCTGTGTCTAACACACTCCAGCCTGTGTTACCCTATGTCTAGCACACCCCTGCCTGTGTTACCCTGTGTCTAACATACTCCAGTCTCTGTTATTCTGTGTGTAACACACTCCAGCCTGGGTTTGTTTGTATCTAACACACTCCCGCCTGTGATGGACTGTGTCCAACATAGTCCAGCCTGTGTTAGTCTGTGTCTAACACACTCCAGCCTGTGACAGTCTGTATCTAATCCACTCCAGCCTGTGTTAGTCTGTGTCTACCACACTCCAGCCTGTGTTCCCCTGTGGCTAACACACTCCAGCCTTAGTTACACTGTGTCTAACACACTCCAGCCTGTATTTCCCTGTGTCTGACACACTCCAGCCTGTGTTACCTTGTGTCTAACGCACTCCAGCCTGTGTTAGTCTGTGTGTAACACACTCCAGTCTGGATTACCCTGTGTCTAACACACTCCAGCCTGGGTTACCCTGTGTCTAACACACTCCAGCATTTGTTACCCTGTATCTAACACACTCCAGCCTTTATTACCCTGTGTCTAACACATTCCAGCCTGTGTTGCCTTGTGTCTAAAACACTCCAGCCTGTGTTAGTCTGTGTGTAACACACTCCAGCATGGATTACCCTGCGTCGAACACACTCCAGCCTGTGTTACACTGTGTCTACCACACTCCAGACTATGTTAGTCTGTGTCCAAAATACTCCAGCCTGTGTTACCCTGTGTGTAACACACTCCAGCCTGTGTTAGTCTGTGTCTGACATACGCCAGCCTGTGTTACACTTTGCCTTACACAGTCCAGCCTGTGTTACCCTATGTCTAGCACACCCCTGCCTGTGTTACGCTGTGTCTAACATACTCCAGTCTGTGTTATTCTGTGTGTAACACACTCCAGCCTGTGTTTGTTTGTATCTAACCCACTCTTCCCTGTGATGGTCTGTGTCTAACATAGTCCAGCCTGTGTTAGTCTGTGTCTAACATACTCCAGCCTGTGACAGTCTGTATCTAATCCACTCCAGCCTGTGGTAGTCTGTGTCTACCACACTCTAGCCTGTGGTCCCCTGTGTCTAACACACTCCAGCCTGTGTTCGTTTTTTATCTAACACACTTCAGCCTCTGTTAGTTTGTGTCAAACACACTCCAGCCTGTGTTACCCTGTGTCTAACACACTCCCGCCTAGGTTACCCTGTGTCTAAAATTGTCCAGCCTGTGTTACCCTTTGTCTAACACACTCCGGCCTGTGTTACCCTGTGTTTAACACACTCCAGCCTGTGTTCCCCTGTGTCTAACACACTCCAGCCTTAGTTACACTGTGTCTAACACACTCCAGCCTGTGTTATCCTGTGTCTAACACTCTTCAGCCTGTATTTCCCTGTGTCTGACACATTCCAGCCTGTGTTACCTTGTGTCTAACACACTCCAGCCTGTGTTAGTCTGTGTGTAACACACTCCAGCCTGGATTACCTTGTGTCTAACACACTCCAGCCTGCGTTACCCTGTGTCTAACACACTCCAGCCTGTGTTACCCTGTATCTAACACACTCCATCCTTTATTACCCTGTGTCTAACACATTCCAGCCTGTGTTGCCTTGTGTGTAACACAGTCCAGTCTGTGTTAGTCTGTGTGCAACACACTCCAGCCTGGATTACCCTGCGTCGAACACACTCCAGCCTGTGTTACCCTGTATCTAACACACTCCAGCCTTTATTACCCTGTGTCTAACATACTCCAGCCTGTGTTCCTCTGTGTCTAACACACTCCAGCCTGTGTTACCCTGTGTCTGACATACGCCAGCCTGTGTTACACTTTGCCTTACACATTCCAGCCTGTGTTAGTTTGTGTCTAACACACTCCAGCCTGAGTTACCTATTTTCCAACACACTCCAGCCTGTGTTACCCTATGTCTAGCACACCCCAGCCTGTGTTACCCTGTGTCTAACATACTCCAGCCTGTGTTATTCTCTGTCTAACACACTCCAGCCTGATTTAGTTTGTATCTAACCCACTCCCGCCTGTGATGGTCTGTGTCTAACACACTCCAACCTGTGTTACCCTGTGACAAACACACTGCAGCCTGTGTTAGTCTATGTCTAACACACACTAGCCTGTGTTTAACCTGTATCTAACACACTCCAGCCTGTGTTACCCTATGTCTAACACACTCCAGCCTGTGTTACCCTGTGTCTAACACACTCCAGCCTGTGTTAATTTGTGTCTAACACATTCCAGCCTGGGTTTACCTGTGTCTGACATACGCAAGCCTGTGTTACCCTGCTTCTGACATACGCCAGCCTGTGTTACACTTTGTTAGTCTGTGTCTACACAGTCCAGCTTGTGTAACCTTGTGTATAACACACTCAAGCCTGTGTTACCCTGTGTCTAAAACACTCCAGCCTGTGTTACCCTTTGTCTACCACACTCCAGTCTGTGTTACCCTGTGTCTACCACACTCCAGACTATGTTACTCTGTGTCCAACACACTCCAGCCTATGTTAGTCTGTGTCCAACACACTCCAGCCTGTGTTAGTCTGTGTCTAACACACTCCAGCCTGTGACAGTCTGTATCTAATACACTCCAGCATGTGTTAGTCTGTGTCTAACACACTCCAGCATGTGTTCCCCTGTGTCTAACACACACCAGCCTGTGTTCGTCTGTGTCAAACACACTCCAGCCTGTGTTACCCTGTGTCTAACACACTCCAGCCTACGTTACACTGTATCTAAAATTGTCCAGCCTGTGTTACCCTGTGTCTAACACACTCCGGCTTTTGTTACCCTGTGTTTAACACACTCCAGCCTGTGTTATCCTGTGTCTAACACTCTCCAGCCTATATTTCCCTGTGTCTGACACATTCCAGCCTGTGTTACCTTGTGTCTAACACTCTCCAGCCTGTGTTAGTCTGTGTGTAACACACTCCAGCCTGGATTACCTTGTGTCTAACACACTTCAGCATGGGTTACCCTGTGTCTAACAATCTCCAGCCTGTGTTACCCTGTATCTAACACACTCCAGCCATTATTACCCTGTGTCTAACACATTCCAACCTGTGTTGCCTTGTGTCTAACACACTCCAGCCTGTGTTAGTCTGTGTGCAACAGACTCCAGTCTGGATTACCCTGCGTCGAATACACTCCAGCCTGTGTTGTCTGTGTCTAACATACTCCAGCCTGTGTTACCCTGTGTCTAACACACGCCAGCCTGTGTTACCCTGTGTCTGACATATGCCAGCCTGTGTTACACTTTGCCTTACACATTCCAACTTGTGTTAGTTTGTGTCTAACACACTCCAGCCTGAGTTACCCAGTTTCCAACACACTCCAGCCTGTGTTACCCTATGTCTAGCGCACCCAAGCCTGTGTTACCCTGTGTCTAACATACTCCAGCCTGTGTTATTCTGTGTCTAACACACTCCAGCCTGATTTAGTTTGTATCTAACCCACTCCCGCCTGTGATGGTCTGTGTCTAACACACTCCAGCCTGTGTGACCCTGTGACAAGCACTCTGCATCCTGTGTTAGTCTCTGTGTAACACACACCAGCCTGTGTTAACCTGTATCTAACACACTCCAGCCTGTGTTAATTTGTGTCTAACACATTCCAGCCTGGGTTTCCCTGTGTCCAACACACTTCAGCCTCCGTTTCCTGTGCCTAACACACTAAAGCCTGTGTTAGTCTGCGTCTAACACACCCCAGCCTGTGTTACCCTGTGTCTGACATACGTCAGCCTGTGTTACCCTGCGTCTGACATACGCCAGCCTGTGTTACACTTTGCCTTACAACTTCCAGCCTGTGTTACCCTATGTCTAGCACACTCCAGCCTGGGTTATCCTGTGTCTAACATACTCCAGCCTGTGATATTCTGTGTCAAACACACTCCAGCCTGAGTTAGTTTGTATCTAACCCACTCCCACCAGTGATGGTCTGTGTCTAACACACTCCAGCCTGTGTTAACCTGTATCTAACACACTCCAGCCTGTGTTAGTCTCTGTCTAACACACTCCATCCAGTATTACCCTGTGTCTAATGCACTCCAGCCTGTGTTACCCTGTGTCTAACTCACTCCAGCCTTTGTTACTCTCTGTCTAACACACTCCAGCCTGTGTTAGTCTGTGTCTACACACTCCAGCCTGTGTAACCTTGTGTATAACACACCCAAGCCTGTGTTACCCTGTGTCTAACACACTCCAGACTATGTTACTCTGTGTCCAACATACTCCAGCCTGTGTTACCCTGTGTCTACTACACTCCAGCCTATGTTAGTCTGTGTCCAACACACTCCAGCCTGTGTTAGTCTGTGTCTAACACACTCCAGCCTGTGACAGTCTGTATCTAATACACTCCAGCCTGTGTTAGTCTGTGTCTAACACACTCCAACATGTGTTCCCCTGTGTCTAACACACTCCAGCCTGTGTTCGTCTGAATCTAACACACTCCAGCCTGTGTTAGTCTGTGTCAAACACACTCCAGCCTGTGTTACCATGTGTCTAACCCACTCCAGCCTATGTTACCCTGTGTCTAAAATGGTCCAGCCTGTGTTACCCTTTGTCTAACACACTCCAGCCTGTGTTACCCTGTGTTTAACACACTCAAGCCTGTGTTACCCAGTTTCCAACACACTCCAGCCTGTGTTACCCTATGTCTAGCACACCCCAGCCTGTGTTACCCTGTGTCTAACATTCTCCAGACTGTTTTATTCTGTGTCTAACACACTCCATCCAGTATTACCCTGTGTCTAATGCACTCCAGCCTGTGTTACCCTGTGTCTAACACACTCCAGCCTATGTTACTCTCTGTCTAACACACTCCAGCCTGTGTTAGTCTGTGTCTAAACAGTCCAGCCTGTGTAACCTTGTGTATAACACACTCAAGCCTGTGTTACCCTGTGTCTAACACACTCCAGCCTGTGTTACCCTTTGTCTACCACACTCCAGCCTGTGTTACCCTGTGTCTAACACTCTCCAGACTATGTTACTCTGTGTCCAACTTACTCCAGCCTATGTTAGTCTTTCTCCAACACACTCCAGCCTATGTTAGTCTGTGTCCAACATACTCCAGCCTGTGTTAGTCTTTGTCTAACACATTCCAGCCTGTGACAGTCTGTATTTAATACACTCCAGCCTGTGTTAGTCTGTGTCTACCACACTCCAGCATGTGTTACCCTGTGTCTAACACACTACAGCATGTGTTCCCCTGTGTCTAACACACACCAGCCTGTGTTCCTCTGTATCTAACACACTCCAGCCTGTGTTAGTCTGTGTCAAACACACTCCAGCCTGTGTTACCCTGTGTCTAACACACTCCAGCCTGTGTTAGTCTCTGTCTAACACACTCCATCCAGTATTACCCTGTGTCTAATGCACTCCAGCATGTGTTACCCTGTGTCTAACTCATTCCAGCCTCTGTTACACTCTGTCTAACACACTCCAGCCTGTGTTAGTCTGTGCCTACACAGTCCAGCCTGTATAAGCTTGTGTATAACACACTCCAGCCTGTGTTACCCTGTGTCTAACACACTCCAGACTTTGTTACTCTGTGTCCAACATACTCCAGCCTGTGTTACCCTGTGTCTACTACACTCCAGCCTATGTTAGTCTGTGTCCAACACATTCCAGCCTGTGTTAGTCTGTGTCTAACACACTCCAGCCTGTGACAGTCTGTATCTAATACACTCCAGCCTGTGTTAGTCTGTGTCTACCACACTCCAGCATGTGTTCCCCTGTGTCTAACACACTCCAGCCTGTGTTCCTCTGTATCTAACACACTCCAGCCTGTGTTAAACTGTGTCAAACACACTCCAGCCTGTGTTACCCTGTGTCTAACACACTCCAGCCTGTGTTAGTCTCTGTCTAACACACTCCATCCAGTATTACCCTGTGTCTAATGCACTCCAGCCTGTGTTACCCTGTGTCTAACTCACTCCAGCCTTTGTTACACTCTGTCTAACACACTCCAGCCTGTGTTAGTCTGTGTCTACACAGTCCAGCCTGTATAACCTTGTATATAACACACTCCAGCCTGTGTTACCCTGTGTCTAACACACTCCAGACTATGTTACTCTGTGTCCAACATACTCCAGCCTGTGTTACCCTGTGTCTACTACACTCCAGCCTGTGTTACCCTGAGTCTACTACACTCCAGCCTATGTTAGTCTGTATCCAACACACTCCAGCCTGTGTTAGTCTGTGTCTAACACACTCCAGCCTGTGACAGTCTGTATCTAATACACTCCAGCCTGTGTTAGTCTGTGTCTACCACACTCCAGCATGTGTTCCCCTGTGTCTAACACACTCCAGCCTGTGTTCCTCTGTATCTAACACACTCCAGCCTGTGTTAGTCTGTGTCAAACACACTCCAGCCTGTGTTACCCTGTGACTAACACACTCCAACCTGTGTTAGTCTCTGTCTAACACACTCCATCCAGTATTACCCTGTGTCTAATGCACTCCAGCCTGTGTTACCCTGTGTCTAACTCACTCCAGCCTTTGTTACACTCTGTCTAACACACTCCAGCCTGTGTTAGTCTGTGTCTACACAGTCCAGCCTGTATAACCTTGTGTATAACACACTCCAGCCTGTGTTACCCTTTGTCTAACACACTCCAGACTATGTTACCCTGTGTCCAACATACTCCAGCCTGTGTTACCCTGTGTCTACTACACTCCAGCCTATGTTAGTCTGTGTCTACCACACTCCAGCATGTGTTCCCCTGTGTCTAACACACTCCAGCCTGTGTTCGTCTGTACCTAACACACTCCAGCCTGTGTTAGTCTCTGTCAAACACACTCCAGCCTGTGTTACCCTGTGTCTAACACACTCCAGCCTATGTTACCCTGTGTCTAAAATGGTCCAGCCTGTGTTAACTTTTCTCTAACACACTCCAGCCTGTGTTCCCCTGTGTTTAACACACTCAAGCCTGTGTTACCCTGTGTCTAACACACTCCAGCCTTAGTTACACTGTGTCTAACACACTCCAGCCTGTGTTATCCTGTATCTAACACTCTCCAGCCAGTATTTCCCTGTGTCTGACACATTCCAGCCTGTGTTACCTTGTGCCTAACACACTCCAGCCTGTGTTACCCTATGTCTAGCACACCCCAGCCTGGGTTACCCTGTGTCTAACATACTCCGGACTGTGTTATTCTGTGTCTAACACACTCCAGCCTGTGTTAGTTTGTACCTAACCCACTCCCGCCTTTGCTGGACTGTGTCTAACACATTCCAGCCTGTGTTAACCTGTGTCTAACACTCTCCAGCCTGTGTTAGTCTCTGTCTAACACACTCCATCCAGTATTATCCTGTGTCTAACAAACTCCTGCCTGTGTTACCCTGTGTCTAACACACCCCAGCCTCTGTTACTCTCTGTCTAACACACTCCAGCCTGTGTTAGTCTGTGTCTACACAGTCCAGCCTGTGTAACCTTGTGTATAACACACCCAAGCCTGTGTTACCCTGTGTCTAACACACTCCAGACTATGTTACTCTGTGTCCAACATACTCCAGCCTATGTTACCTTGTGTCTACTACACTCCAGCCTATGTTAGTCTGTGTCCAACACACTCCAGCCTGTGTTAGTCTGTGTCTAACACACTCCAGCCTGTGACAGTCTGTATCTAATACACTCCAGCCTGTGTTAGTCTGTGTCTACCACACTCCAACATGTGTTCCCCTGTGTCTAACACACTCCAGCCTGTGTTCGTCTGTATCTAACACACTCCAGCCTGTGTTAGTCTGTGTCAAACACACTCCAGCCTGTGTTACCATGTGTCTAACACACTCCAGCCTATGTTACCCTGTGTCTAAAATGGTCCAGCCTGTGTTACCCTTTGTCTAACACACTCCAGCCTGTGTTACCCTGTGTTTAACACACTCAAGCCTGTGTTACCCTGTGTCTAACACACTCCAGCCTGTGTTAGTCTCTGTCTAACACACTCCATCCAGTATTACCCTGTGTCTAATGCACTCCAGCCTGTGTTACCCTGTGTCTAACTCACTCCAGCCTTTGTTACACTCTGTCTAACACACTCAGGCCTGTGTTAGTCTATGGCTACACAGTCCAGCCTGTATAACCTTGTGTATAACACACTCCAGCCTGTGTTACCCTGTGTCTAACACACTCCAGACTATGTTACTCTGTGTCCAACATACTCCAGCCTGTGTTACCCTGTGTCTACTACACTCCAGCCTGTGTTACCCTGAGTCTACTACACTGCAGCCTATGTTAGTCTGTATCCAACACACTCCAGCCTGTGTTAGTCTGTGTCTAACACACTCCAGCCTGTGACAGTCTGTATCTAATACACTCCAGCCTGTGTTAGTCTGTGTCTACCACACTCCAGCATGTGTTCCCCTGTGCCTAACACACTCCAGCCTGTGTTCCTCTGTATCTAACACACTCCAGCCTGTGTTAGTCTGTGTCAAACACACTCCAGCCTGTGTTACCCTGTGTCTAACACACTCCAGCCTGTGTTAGTCTCTGTCTAACACACTCCATCCAGTATTACCCTGTGTCTAATGCACTCCAGCCTGTGTTACCCTGTGTCTAACTCACTCCAGCCTTTGTTACACTCTGTCTAACACACTCCAGCCTGTGTTAGTCTGTGTCTACACAGTCCAGCCTGTATAACCTTGTGTATAACACACTCCAGCCTGTGTTACCCTGTGTCTAACACACTCCAGACTATGTTACTCTGTGTCCAACATACTCCTGCCTGTGTTACCCTGTGTCTACTACACTCCAGCCTATGTTAGTCTGTGTCTACCACACTCCAGCATGTGTTCCCCTGTGTCTAACACACTCCAGCCTGTGTTCGTCTGTAGCTAACACACTCCAGCCTGTGTTAGTCTGTGTCAAACACACTCCAGCCTGTGTTACCCTGTGTCTAACACACTCCAGCCTATGTTACCCTGTGTCTAAAATGGTCCAGCCTGTGTTAACTTTTCTCTAACACACTCCAGCCTGTGTTACCCTGTGTCTAACACACTCCAGCCTTAGTTACACTCTGTCTAACACACTCCAGCCTGTGTTATCCTGTGTCTAACACTCTCCAGCCAGTATTTCCCTGTGTCTGACACATTCCAGCCTGTGTTACCTTGTGCCTAACACACTCCAGCCTGTGTTACCCTATGTCTAGCACACCCCAGCCTGGGTTACCCTGAGTCTAACATACTCCGGACTGTGTTATTCTGTGTCTAACACACTCCAGCCTGTGTTAGTTTGTATCTAACCCACTCCCGCCTTTGATGGTCTGTGTCTAACACATTCCATGCTGTGTTAACCTGTGTCTAACACTCTCCAGCCTGTGTTAGTCTCTGTCTAACACACTCCATCCAGTATTATCCTGTGTCTAACAAACTCCTGCCTGTGTTACCCTGTGTCTAACACACTCCAGCCTTTGTTACTCTCTGTCTAACACACTCCAGCCTGTGTTAGTCTGTGTCTACACAGTCCAGCCTGTGTAACCTTGTGTATAACACACCCAAGCCTGTGTTACCCTGTGTCTAACACACTCCAGACTATGTTACTCTGTGTCCAACATACTCCAGCCTATGTTACCTTGTGTCTACTACACTCCAGCCTATGTTAGTCTGTGTCCAACACACTCCAGCCTGTGTTAGTCTGTGTCTAACACACTCCAGCCTGTGACAGTCTGTATCTAATACACTCCAGCCTGTGTTAGTCTGTGTCTACCACACTCCAACATGTGTTCCCCTGTGTCTAACACACTCCAGCCTGTGTTCGTCTGTATCTAACACACTCCAGCCTGTGTTAGTCTGTGTCAAACACACTCCAGCCTGTGTTACCATGTGTCTAACACACTCCAGCCTATGTTACCCTGTGTCTAAAATGGTCCAGCCTGTGTTACCCTTTGTCTAACACACTCCAGCCTATGTTACCCTGTGTTTAACACACTCAAGCCTGTGTTACCCTGTGTCTAACACACTCCAGCCTGTTTTAGTCTCTGTCTAACGCACTCCATCCAGTATTACCCTGTGTCTAATGCACTCCAGCCTGTGTTACCCTGTGTCTAACTCACTCCAGCCTTTGTTACACTCTGTCTAACACACTCCAGCCTGTGTTAGTCTGTGTCTACACAGTCCAGCCTGTATAAGCTTGTGTATAACACACTCCAGCCTGTGTTACCCTGTGTCTAACACACTCCAGACTATGTTACTCTGTGTCCAACATACTCCAGCCTGTGTTACCCTGTGTCTACTACACTCCAGCCTGTGTTACCCTGAGTCTACTACACTGCAGCCTATGTTAGTCTGTATCCAACACACTCCAGCCTGTGTTAGTCTGTGTCTAACACACTCCAGCCTGTGACAGTCTGTATCTAATACACTCCAGCCTGTGTTAGTCTGTGTCTACCACACTCCAGCATGTGTTCCCCTGTGCCTAACACACTCCAGCCTGTGTTCCTCTGTATCTAACACACTCCAGCCTGTGTTAGTCTGTGTCAAACACACTCCAGCCTGTGTTACCCTGTGTGTAACACACTCCAGCCTGTGTTAGTCTCTGTCTAACACACTCCATCCAGTATTACCCTGTGCCTAACACACTCCAGCCTGTGTTCCTCTGTATCTAACACACTCCAGCCTGTGTTAGTCTGTGTCAAACACACTCCAGCCTGTGTTACCCTGTGTCTAACACACTCCAGCCTATGTTACCCTGTGTCTAAAATGGTCCAGCCTCTGTTACCCTTTGTCTAACACACTCCAGCCTGTGTTACCCTGTGTTTAACACACTCAAGCCTGTGTTACCCTGTTTCCAACACACTCCAGCCTGTGTTACCCTATGTCTAGCACACTCCAGCCTGGGTTACCCTGTGTCTAACATTCTCCAGACTGTGTTATTCTGTGTCTAACACACTCCAGCCTGTGTTAGTTTGTATCCAACCCACACCCGCCTGTGATGGTCTGTGTCTAACACATTCCATTCTGTGTTAACCTATGTCTAACACACTCCAGCCTGTGTTAGTCTCTGTCTAACACACTCCATCCAGTATTAGCCTGTGTCTAATGCACTCCAGCCTGTGTTACCCTGTGTCTAACTCACTCCAGCCTTTGTTACTCTCTGTCTAACACACTCCAGCCTGTGTTAGTCTGTGTCTACACAGTCCAGCCTGTGTAACCTTGTGTATAACACACCCAAGCCTGTGTTACCCAGTGTCTAACACACTCCAGACTATGTTACTTTGTGTCCAAAATACTCCAGCCTGTGTTACCCTGTGTCTACTACACTCCAGCCTATGTTAGTCTGTGTCTAACACACTCCAGCCTGTGACAGTCTGTATCTAATACACTCCAGCCTGTGTTAGTCTGTGTCTACCACACTCCAACATGTGTTCCCCTGTGTCTAACACACTCCAGCCTGTGTTCGTCTGAATCTAACACACTCCAGCCTGTGTTAGTCTGTGTCTAACACACTCCAGCCTTTATTACCCTGTGTCTAACATACTCCAGCCTGTGTTCCTCTGTGTCTAACACACTCCAGCCTGTGTTACCCTGTGTCTGACATACGCCAGCCTGTGTTACACTTTGTCTTACACATTCCAGCCTATGTTAGTTTGTGTCTAACACACTCCAGCCTGAGTTACCTATTTTCCAACACTCTCCAGCCTGTGTTACCCTATGTCTAGCATACCCCAGCCTGTGTTACCCTGTGTCTAACATACTCCAGCCTGTGTTATTCTCTGTCTAACACACTCCAGCCTGATTTAGTTTGTATCTAACCCACTCCCGCCTGTGATGGTCTGTGTCTAACACACTCCAACCTGTGTTACCCTGTGACAAACACACTGCAGCCTGTGTTAGTCTATGTCTAACACACACTAGCCTGTGTTTAACCTGTATCTAACACACTCCAGCCTGTGTTACCCTATGTCTAACACACTCCAGCCTATGTTACCCTGTGTCTAACACACTCCAGCCTGTGTTAATTTGTGTCTAACACATTCCAGCCTGGGTTTACCTGTGTCTGACATACGCAAGCCTGTGTTACCCTGCTTCTGACATACGCCAGCCTGTGTTACACTTTGTTAGTCTGTGTCTACACAGTCCAGCTTGTGTAACCTTGTGTATAACACACTCAAGCCTGTGTTACCCTGTGTCTAAAACACTCCAGCCTGTGTTACCCTTTGTCTACCACACTCCAGTCTGTGTTACCCTGTGTCTACCACACTCCAGACTATGTTAATCTGTGTCCAACATACTCCAGCCTATGTTAGAGTGTGTCCAACACACTCCAGCCTATGTTAGTCTGTGTCCAACACACTCCAGCCTGTGTTAGTCTGTGTCTAACACACTCCAGCCTGTGACACTCTGTATCTAATACACTCCAGCATGTGTTAGTCTGTGTCTAACACACTCCAGCATGTGTTACCCTGTGTCTAAAACACTCCAGCCTGTGTTACCCTTTGTCTACCACACTCCAGTCTGTGTTACCCTGTGTCTACCACACTCCAGACTATGTTAGTCTGTGTCCAACATACTCCAGCCTATGTTAGAGTGTGTCCAACACACTCCAGCCTATGTTAGTCTGTGTCCAACACACTCCAGCCTGTGTTAGTCTGTGTCTAACACACTCCAGCCTGTGACAGTCTGTATCTAATACACTCCAGCATGTGTTAGTCTGTGTCTAACACACTCCAGCATGTGTTCCCCTGTGTCTAACACACACCAGCCTGTGTTCGTCTTTGTCAAACACACTCCAGCCTGTGTTACCCTGTGTCTAACACACTCCAGCCTACGTTACACTGTATCTAAAATTGTCCAGCCTGTGTTACCCTGTGTCTAACACACTCCGGCTTTTGTTACCCTGTGTTTAACACACTCCAGCCTGTGTTATCCTGTGTCTAACACTCTCCAGCCTATATTTCCCTGTGTCTGACACATTCCAGCCTGTGTTACCTTGTGTCTAACACTCTCCAGCCTGTGTTAGTCTGTGTGTAACACACTCCAGCCTGGATTACCTTGTGTCTAACACACTTCAGCATGGGTTACCCTGTGTCTAACAATCTCCAGCCTGTGTTACCCTGTATCTAACACACTCCAGCCATTATTACCCTGTGTATAACACATTCCAACCTGTGTTGCCTTGTGTCTAACACACTCCAGCCTGTGTTAGTCTGTGTGCAACAGACTCCAGTCTGGATTACCCTGCGTCGAATACACTCCAGCCTGTGTTGTCTGTGTCTAACATACTCCAGCCTGTGTTACCCGGTGTCTAACACACGCCAGCCTGTGTTACCCTGTGTCTGACATATGCCAGCCTGTGTTACACTTTGCCTTACACATTCCAACTTGTGTTAGTTTGTGTCTAACACACTCCAGCCTGAGTTACCCAGTTTCCAACACACTCCAGCCTGTGTTACCCTATGTCTAGCGCACCCAAGCCTGTGTTACCCTGTGTCTAACATACTCCAGCCTGTGTTATTCTGTGTCTAACACACTCCAGCCTGATTTAGTTTGTATCTAACCCACTCCCGCCTGTGATGGTCTGTGTCTAACACACTCCAGCCTGTGTGACCCTGTGACAAACACTCTGCATCCTGTGTTAGTCTCTGTGTAACACACACCAGCCTGTGTTAACCTGTATCTAACACACTCCAGCCTGTGTTAATTTGTGTCTAACACATTCCAGCCTGGGTTTCCCTGTGTCCAACACACTTCAGCCTCCGTTTCCTGTGTCTAACACACTAAAGCCTGTGTTAGTCTGCGTCTAACACACCCCAGCCTGTGTTACCCTGTGTCTGACATACGTCAGCCTGTGTTACCCTGCGTCTGACATACGCCAGCCTGTGTTACACTTTGCCTTACAAATTCCAGCCTGTGTTAGTTTGTGTCTAATACACTCCAGCCTGAGTCACCCAGTTTCCAACACACTCCAGCCTGTGTTACCCTATGTCTAGCACACTCCAGCCTGGGTTATCCTGTGTCTAACATACTCCAGCCTGTGATATTCTGTGTCAAACACACTCCAGCCTGAGTTAGTTTGTATCTAACCCACTCCCACCAGTGATGGTCTGTGTCTAACACACTCCAGCCTGTGTTAACCTGTGTCTAACACTCTCCAGCCTGTGTTAGTCTCTGTCTAACACACTCCAGCCTGTGTTAGTCTGTGTCTAACACACTCCAACATGTGTTCCCCTGTGTCTAACACACTCCAGCCTTTGTTACTCTCTGTCTAACACACTCCAGCCTGTGTTAGTCTGTGTCTACACAGTCCAGCCTGTGTAACCTTGTGTATAACACACCCAAGCCTGTGTTACCCTGTGTCTAACACACTCCAGACTATGTTACTCTGTGTCCAACATACTCCAGCCTATGTTACCTTGTGTCTACTACACTCCAGCCTATGTTAGTCTGTGTCCAACACACTCCAGCCTGTGTTAGTCTGTGTCTAATACACTCCAGCCTGTGACAGTCTGTATCTAATACACTCCAGCCTGTGTTAGTCTGTGTCTACCACACTCCAACATGTGTTCCCCTGTTTCTAACACACTCCAGCCTGTGTTCGTCTGTATCTAACACACTCCAGCATCTGTTAGTCTGTGTCAAACACACTCCAGCCTGTGATACCATGTGTCTAACACACTCCAGCCTATGTTACCCCATGTCTAAAAAAGTCCAGCCTGTGTTACCCTTTGTCTAACACACTCCAGCCTGTGTTACCCTGTGTTTAACACACTCAAGCCTGTGTTACCCTGTGTCTAACACACTCCAGCCTGTGTTAGTCTCTGTCTAACACACTCCATCCAGTATTACCCTGTGTCTAATGCACTCCAGCCTGTGTTACCCTGTGTCTAACTCACTCCAGCCTTTGTTACACTCTGTCTAACACACTCCAGCCTGTGTTAGTCTGTGTCTACACAGTCCAGCCTGTATAACCTTGTGTATAACACACTCCAGCCTGTGTTACCCTGTGTCTAACCCACTCCAGACTATGTTACTCTGTGTCCAACATACTCCAGCCTGTGTTACCCTGTGTCTACTACACTCCAGCCTGTGTTACCCTGAGTCTACTACACTCCAGCCTATGTTAGTCTGTATCCAACACACTCCAGCCTGTGTTAGTCTGTGTCTAACACACTCCAGCCTGTGACAGTCTGTATCTAATACACTCCAGCCTGTGTTAGTCTGTGTCTACCACACTCCAGCATGTGTTCCCCTGTGTCTAACACACTCTAGCCTATGTTACCCTGTGTCTAAAATGGTCCAGCCTGTGTTAACTTTTCTCTAACACACTCCAGCCTGTGTTCCCCTGTGTTTAACACACTCAAGCCTGTGTTACCCTGTGTCTAACACACTCCAGCCTTAGTTACACTGTGTCTAACACACTCCAGCCTGTGTTATCCTGTGTCTAACACTCTCCAGCCATTATTTCCCTGTGTCTGACACATTCCAGCCTGTGTTACCTTGTGCCTAACACACTCCAGCCTGTGTTACCCTATGTCTAGCACACCCCAGCCTGGGTTACCCTGTGTCTAACATACTCCAGCCTGTGATATTCTGTGTCAAACACACTCCAGCCTGAGTTAGTTTGTATCTAACCCACTCCCACCAGTGATGGTCTGTGTCTAAAACACTCCAGCCTGTGTTAACCTGTGTCTAACACACTCCAGCCTGTGTTAGTCTCTGTCTAACACACTCCATCCAGTATTAGCCTGTGTCTAACAAACTCCTGCCTGTGTTACCCTGTGTCTAACACACTCCAGCCTCTGTTACTCTCTGTCTAACATACTCCAGCCTGTGTTAGTCTGTGTCTACACAGTCCAGCCTGTGTAACCTTGTGTATAACACACCCAAGCCTGTGTTACCCTGTGTCTAACACACTCCAGACTATGTTACTCTGTGTCCAACATACTCCAGCCTATGTTACCTTGTGTCTACTACACTCCAGCCTATGTTAGTCTGTGTCCAACACACTCCAGCCTGTGTTAGTCTGTGTCTAACACACTCCAGCCTGTGACAGTCTGTATCTAATACACTCCAGCCTGTGTTACCCTGTGTCTAACACATTCTAGCCTATGTTACCCTGTGTCTAAAATGGTCCAGCCTGTGTTAACCTTTCTCTAACACACTCCAGCCTGTGTTCCCCTGTGTTTAACACACTCAAGCCTGTGTTACCCTGTGTCTAACACACTCCAGCCTTAGTTACACTGTGTCTAACACACTCCAGCCTGTGTTATCCTGTGTCTAACACTCTCCAGCCAGTATTTCCCTGTGTCTGACACATTCCAGCCTGTGTTACCTTGTGCCTAACACACTCCAGCCTGTGTTACCCTATGTCTAGCACACCCCAGCCTGGGTTACCCTGTGTCTAACATACTCCGGACTGTGTTATTCTGTGTCTAACACACTCCAGCCTGTGTTAGTTTGTATCTAACCCACTCCCGCCTTTGATGGTCTGTCTCTAACACATTCCAGCCTGTGTTAACCTGTGTCTAACACTCTCCAGCCTGTGTTAGTCTCTGTCTAACACACTCCATCCAGTATTATCCTGTGTCTAACAAACTCCTGCCTGTGTTACCCTGTGTCTAACACACTCCAGCCTTTGTTACTCTCTGTCTAACACACTCCAGCCTGTGTTAGTCTGTGTCTACACAGTCCAGCCTGTGTAACCTTGTGTATAACACACCCAAGCCTGTGTTACCCTGTGTCTAACACACTCCAGACTATGTTACTCTGTGTCCAACATACTCCAGCCTATGTTACCTTGTGTCTACTACACTCCAGCCTATGTTAGTCTGTGTCCAACATACACCAGCCTATGTTAGAGTGTGTCCAACACACTCCAGCCTATGTTAGTCTGTGTCCAACACACTCCAGCCTGTGTTAGTCTGTGTCTAACACACTCCAGCCTGTGACAGTCTGTATCTAATACACTCCAGCATGTGTTAGTCTGTGTCTAACACACTCCAGCCTGTGTTACCCTTTGTCTAACACACTCCAGCCTGTGTTACCCTGTGTTTAACACACTCAAGCCTGTGTTACCCTGTGTCTAACACACTCCAGCCTGTGTTAATCTCTGTCTAACACACTCCATCCAGTATTACCCTGTGTTTAATGCACTCCAGCCTGTGTTACCCTGTGTTAACTCACTCCAGCCTTTGTTACACTCTGTCTAACACACTCCAGCCTGTGTTAGTCTGTGTCTACACAGTCCAGCCTGTATAACCTTGTGTATAACACACTCCAGCCTGTGTTACCCTGTGTCTAACACACTCCAGACTATGTTACTCTGTGTCCAACATACTCCAGCCTGTGTTACCCTGTGTCTACTACACTCCAGCCTGTGTTACCCTGAGTCTACTACACTCCAGCCTATGTTAGTCTGTATCCAACACACTCCAGCCTGTGTTAGTCTGTGTCTAACACACTCCGGCCTGTGACAGTCTGTATCTAATACACTCCAGCCTGTGTTAGTCTGTGTCTACCACACTCCAGCATGTGTTCCCCTGTGTCTAACACACTCCAGCCTATGTTACCATGTGTCTAAAATGGTCCAGCCTGTGTTAACTTTTCTCTAACATACTCCAGCCTGTGATATTCTGTGTCAAACACACTCCAGCCTGAGTTAGTTTGTATCTAACCCACTCCCACCAGTGATGGTCTGTGTCTAAAACACTCCAGCCTGTGTTAACCTGTGTCTAACACACTCCAGCCTGTGTTAGTCTCTGTCTAACACACTCCATCCAGTATTAGCCTGTGTCTAACAAACTCCTGCCTGTGTTACCCTGTGTCTAACACACTCCAGCCTCTGTTACTCTCTGTCTAACATACTCCAGCCTGTGATAGTCTGTGTCTACACAGTCCAGCCTGTGTAACCTTGTGTATAACACACCCAAGCCTGTGTTACCCTGTGTCTAACACACTCCAGACTATGTTACTCTGTGTCCAACATACTCCAGCCTATGTTACCTTGTGTCTACTACACTCCAGCCTATGTTAGTCTGTGTCCAACACACTCCAGCCTGTGTTAGTCTGTGTCTAACACACTCCAGCCTGTGACAGTCTGTATCTAATACACTCCAGCCTGTGTTACCCTGTGTCTAACACATTCTAGCCTATGTTACCCTGTGTCTAAAATGGTCCAGCCTGTGTTAACCTTTCTCTAACACACTCCAGCCTGTGTTCCCCTGTGTTTAACACACTCAAGCCTGTGTTACCCTGTGTCTAACACACTCCAGCCTTAGTTACACTGTGTCTAACACACTCCAGCCTGTGTTATCCTGTGTCTAACACTCTCCAGCCAGTATTTCCCTGTGTCTGACACATTCCAGCCTGTGTTACCTTGTGCCTAACACACTCCAGCCTGTGTTACCCTATGTCTAGCACACCCCAGCCTGGGTTACCCTGTGTCTAACATACTCCGGACTGTGTTATTCTGTGTCTAACACACTCCAGCCTGTGTTAGTTTGTATCTAACCCACTCCCGCCTTTGATGGTCTGTCTCTAACACATTCCAGCCTGTGTTAACCTGTGTCTAACACTCTCCAGCCTGTGTTAGTCTCTGTCTAACACACTCCATCCAGTATTATCCTGTGTCTAACAAACTCCTGCCTGTGTTACCCTGTGTCTAACACACTCCAGCCTTTGTTACTCTCTGTCTAACACACTCCAGCCTGTGTTAGTCTGTGTCTACACAGTCCAGCCTGTGTAACCTTGTGTATAACACACCCAAGCCTGTGTTACCCTGTGTCTAACACACTCCAGACTATGTTACTCTGTGTCCAACATACTCCAGCCTATGTTACCTTGTGTCTACTACACTCCAGCCTATGTTAGTCTGTGTCCAACATACACCAGCCTATGTTAGAGTGTGTCCAACACACTCCAGCCTATGTTAGTCTGTGTCCAACACACTCCAGCCTGTGTTAGTCTGTGTCTAACACACTCCAGCCTGTGACAGTCTGTATCTAATACACTCCAGCATGTGTTAGTCTGTGTCTAACACACTCCAGCCTGTGTTACCCTTTGTCTAACACACTCCAGCCTGTGTTACCCTGTGTTTAACACACTCAAGCCTGTGTTACCCTGTGTCTAACACACTCCAGCCTGTGTTAATCTCTGTCTAACACACTCCATCCAGTATTACCCTGTGTTTAATGCACTCCAGCCTGTGTTACCCTGTGTTAACTCACTCCAGCCTTTGTTACACTCTGTCTAACACACTCCAGCCTGTGTTAGTCTGTGTCTACACAGTCCAGCCTGTATAACCTTGTGTATAACACACTCCAGCCTGTGTTACCCTGTGTCTAACACACTCCAGACTATGTTACTCTGTGTCCAACATACTCCAGCCTGTGTTACCCTGTGTCTACTACACTCCAGCCTGTGTTACCCTGAGTCTACTACACTCCAGCCTATGTTAGTCTGTATCCAACACACTCCAGCCTGTGTTAGTCTGTGTCTAACACACTCCAGCCTGTGACAGTCTGTATCTAATACACTCCAGCCTGTGTTAGTCTGTGTCTACCACACTCCAGCATGTGTTCCCCTGTGTCTAACACACTCCAGCCTATGTTACCATGTGTCTAAAATGGTCCAGCCTGTGTTAACTTTTCTCTAACACACTCCAGCCTGTGTTCCCCTGTGTTTAACACACTCAAGCCTGTGTTCCCCTGTGTCTAACACACTCCAGCCTTAGTTACACTGTGTCTAACACACTCCAGCCTGTGTTATCCTGTGTCTAACACTCTCCAGCCAGTATTTCCCTGTGTCTGACACATTCCAGCCTGTGTTACCTTGTGCCTAACACACTCCAGCGTGTGTTACCCTATGTCTAGCACACCCCAGCCTGGGTTACCCTGTGTCTAACATACTCCGGACTGTGTTATTCTGTGTCTAACACACTCCAGCCTGTGTTAGTTTGTATCTAACCCACTCCCGCCTTTGATGGTCTGTCTCTAACACATTCCATGCTGTGTTAACCTGTGTCTAACACTCTCCAGCCTGTGTTAGTCTCTGTCTAACACACTCCATCCAGTATTATCCTGTGTCTAACAAACTCCTGCCTGTGTTACCCTGTGTCTAACACACTCCAGACTATGTTACTCTGTGTCCAACATACTCCAGCCTATGTTACCTTGTGTCTACTACACTCCAGCCTATGTTAGTCTGTGTCCAACATACTCCAGCCTATGTTAGAGTGTGTCCAACACACTCCAGCCTATGTTAGTCTGTGTCCAACACACTCCAGCCTGTGTTAGTCTGTGTCTAACACACTCCAGCCTGTGACAGTCTGTATCTAATACACTCCAACATGTGTTAGTCTGTGTCTAACAAACTCCAGCATGTGTTACCCTGTGTCTAAAACACTCCAGCCTGTGTTACCCTTTGTCTACCACACTCCAGTCTGTGTTACCCTGTGTCTACCACACTCCAGACTATGTTACTCTGTGTCCAACATACTCCAGCCTATGTTAGAATGTGTCCAACACACTCCAGCCTATGTTAGTCTGTGTCCAACACATTCCAGCCTGTGTTAGTCTGTGTCTAACACACTCCAGCCTGTGACACTCTGTATCTAATACACTCCAGCATGTGTTAGTCTGTGTCTAACACACTCCAGCATGTGTTACCCTGTGTCTAAAACACTCCAGCCTGTGTTACCCTTTGTCTACCACACTCCAGTCTGTGTTACCCTGTGTCTACCACACTCCAGACTATGTTAGTCTGTGTCCAACATACTCCAGCCTATGTTAGAGTGTGTCCAACACACTCCAGCCTATGTTAGTCTGTGTCCAACACACTCCAGCCTGTGTTAGTCTGTGTCTAACACACTCCAGCCTGTGACAGTCTGTATCTAATACACTCCAGCATGTGTTAGTCTGTGTCTAACACACTCCAGCATGTGTTCCCCTGTGTCTAACACACACCAGCCTGTGTTCGTCTGTGTCAAACACACTCCAGCCTGTGTTACCCTGTGTCTAACACACTCCAGCCTACGTTACACTGTATCTAAAATTGTCCAGCCTGTGTTACCCTGTGTCTAACACACTCCGGCTTTTGTTACCCTGTGTTTAACACACTCCAGCCTGTGTTATCCTGTGTCTAACACTCTCCAGCCTATATTTCCCTGTGTCTGACACATTCCAGCCTGTGTTACCTTGTGTCTAACACTCTCCAGCCTGTGTTAGTCTGTGTGTAACACACTCCAGCCTGGATTACCTTGTGTCTAACACACTTCAGCATGGGTTACCCTGTGTCTAACAATCTCCAGCCTGTGTTACCCTGTATCTAACACACTCCAGCCATTATTACCCTGTGTATAACACATTCCAACCTGTGTTGCCTTGTGTCTAACACACTCCAGCCTGTGTTAGTCTGTGTGCAACAGACTCCAGTCTGGATTACCCTGCGTCGAATACACTCCAGCCTGTGTTGTCTGTGTCTAACATACTCCAGCCTGTGTTACCCTGTGTCTAACACACGCCAGCCTGTGTTACCCTGTGTCTGACATATGCCAGCCTGTGTTACACTTTGCCTTATACATTCCAACTTGTGTTAGTTTGTGTCTAACACACTCCAGCCTGAGTTACCCAGTTTCCAACACACTCCAGCCTGTGTTACCCTATGTCTAGCGCACCCAAGCCTGTGTTACCCTGTGTCTAACATACTCCAGCCTGTGTTATTCTGTGTCTAACACACTCCAGCCTGATTTAGTTTGTATCTAACCCACTCCCGCCTGTGATGGTCTGTGTCTAACACACTCCAGCCTGTGTGACCCTGTGACAAACACTCTGCATCCTGTGTTAGTCTCTGTGTAACACACACCAGCCTGTGTTAACCTGTATCTAACACACTCCAGCCTGTGTTAATTTGTGTCTAACACATTCCAGCCTGGGTTTCCCTGTGTCCAACACACTTCAGCCTCCGTTTCCTGTGTCTAACACACTAAAGCCTGTGTTAGTCTGCGTCTAACACACCCCAGCCTGTGTTACCCTGTGTCTGACATACGTCAGCCTGTGTTACCCTGCGTCTGACATACACCAGCCTGTGTTACACTTTGCCTTACAAATTCCAGCCTGTGTTAGTTTGTGTCTAATACACTCCAGCCTGAGTCACCCAGTTTCCAACACACTCCAGCCTGTGTTACCCTATGTCTAGCACACTCCAGCCTGGGTTATCCTGTGTCTAACATACTCCAGCCTGTGATATTCTGTGTCAAACACACTCCAGCCTGAGTTAGTTTGTATCTAACCCACTCCCACCAGTGATGGTCTGTGTCTAACACACTCCAGCCTGTGTTAACCTGTGTCTAACACTCTCCAGCCTGTGTTAGTCTCTGTCTAACACACTCCATCCAGTATTAGCCTGTGTCTAACAAACTCCTGCCTGTGTTACCCTGTGTCTAACACACTCCAGCCTTTGTTACTCTCTGTCTAACACACTCCAGCCTGTGTTAGTCTGTGTCTACACAGTCCAGCCTGTGTAACCTTGTGTATAACACACCCAAGCCTGTGTTACCCTGTGTCTAACACACTCCAGACTATGTTACTCTGTGTCCAACATACTCCAGCCTATGTTACCTTGTGTCTACTACACTCCAGCCTATGTTAGTCTGTGTCCAACACACTCCAGCCTGTGTTAGTCTGTGTCTAACACACTCCAGCCTGTGACAGTCTGTATCTAATACACTCCAGCCTGTGTTAGTCTGTGTCTACCACACTCCAACATGTGTTCCCCTGTGTCTAACACACTCCAGCCTGTGTTCGTCTGTATCTAACACACTCCAGCCTGTGTTAGTCTGTGTCAAACACACTCCAGCCTGTGATACCATGTGTCTAACACACTCCAGCCTATGTTACCCTGTGTCTAAAATGGTCCAGCCTGTGTTACCCTTTGTCTAACACACTCCAGCCTGTGTTACCCTGTGTTTAACACACTCAAGCCTGTGTTACCCTGTGTCTAACACACTCCAGCCTGTGTTAGTCTCTGTCTAACACACTCCATCCAGTATTACCCTGTGTCTAATGCACTCCAGCCTGTGTTACCCTGTGTCTAACTCACTCCAGCCTTTGTTACACTCTGTCTAACACACTCCAGCCTGTGTTAGTCTGTGTCTACACAGTCCAGCCTGTATAACCTTGTGTATAACACACTCCAGCCTGTGTTACCCTGTGTCTAACACGTTCCAGACGATGTTACTCTGTGTCCAACATACTCCAGCCTGTGTTACCCTGTGTCTACTACACTCCAGCCTATGTTAGTCTGTGTCTACCACACTCCAGCATGTGTTCCCCTGTGTCTAACACACTCCAGCCTGTGTTCGTCTGTAGCTAACACACTCCAGCCTGTGTTAGTCTGTGTCAAACACACTCCAGCCTGTGTTACCCTGTGTCTAACACACTCCAGCCTATGTTACCCTGTGTCTAAAATGGTCCAGCCTGTGTTAACTTTTCTCTAACACACTCCAGCCTGTGTTCCCCTGTGTTTAACACACTCAAGCCTGTGTTACCTGTGTCTAACACACTCCAGCCTTAGTTACACTGTGTCTAACACACTCCAGCCTGTGTTATCCTGTGTCTAACACTCTCCAGCCAGTATTTCCCTGTGTCTGACACATTCCAGCCTGTGTTACCTTGTGCCTAACACACTCCAGCCTGTGTTACCCTATGTCTAGCACACCCCAGCCTGGGTTACCCTGTGTCTAACATACTCCGGACTGTGTTATTCTGTGTCTAACACACTCCAGCCTGTGTTAGTTTGTATCTAACCCACTCCCGCCTTTGATGGTCTGTCTTTAACACATTCCAGCCTGTGTTAACCTGTGTCTAACACTCTCCAGCCTGTGTTAGTCTCTGTCTAACACACTCCATCCAGTATTATCCTGTGTCTAACAAACTCTTGCCTGTGTTACCCTGTGTCTAACACACTCCAGCCTTTGTTACTCTCTGTCTAACACACTCCAGCCTGTGTTAGTCTGTGTCTACACAGTCCAGCCTGTGTAACCTTGTGTATAACACACCCAAGCCTGTGTTACCCTGTGTCTAACACACTCCAGACTATGTTACTCTGTGTCCAACATACTCCAGCCTATGTTACCTTGTGTCTACTACACTCCAGCCTATGTTAGTCTGTGTCCAACACACTCCAGCCTGTGTTAGTCTGTGTCTAACACACTCCAGCCTGTGACAGTCTGTATCTAATACACTCCAGCCTGTGTTAGTCTGTGTCTACCACACTCCAACATGTGTTCCCCTGTTTCTAACTCACTCCAGCCTGTGTTCGTCTGTATCTAACACACTCCAGCCTGTGTTAGTCTATGTCAACCACACTCCAGCCTGTGTTACCATGTGTCTAACACACTCCAGCCTATGTTACCCTGTGTCTAAAATGGTCCAGCCTGTGTTACCCTTTGTCTAACACACTCCAGCCTGTGTTACCCTGTGTTTAACACACTCAAGCCTGTGTTACCCTGTTTCCAACACACTCCAGCCTGTGTTACCCTATGTCTAGCACACCCCCGCCTGGGTCACCCTGTGTCTAACATTCTCCAGACTGTGTTATTCTGTGTCTAACACACTCCAGCCTGTGTTAGTTTGTATCTAACCCACTCCCGCCTGTGATGGTCTGTGTCTAACACATTCCATGCTGTGTTAACCTGTGTCTAACACACTCCAGCCTGTGTTAGTCTCTGTCTAACACACTCCATCCTGTATTAGCCTGTGTCTAATGCACTCCAGCCTGTGTTACCCTGTGTCTAACTCACTCCAGCCTTTGTTACTCTCTGTCTAACACACTCCAGCCTGTGTTAGTCTGTGTCTACACAGTCCAGCCTGTGTAACCTTGTGTATAACACACCCAAGCCTGTGTTACCCTGTGTCTAACACACTCGAGACTATGTTACTCTGTGTCCAAAATACTCCAGCCTGTGTTACCCTGTGTCTACTACACTCCAGCCTATGTTAGTCTGTGTCTAACACACTCCAGCCTGTGACAGTCTGTATCTAATACACTCCAGCCTGTGTTAGTCTGTGTCTACCACACTCCAACATGTGTTCCCCTGTGTCTAACACACTCCAGCCTGTGTTCGTCTGAATCTAACACACTCCAGCCTGTGTTACCCTGTGTCTAACACACTCCAGCCTTTATTACCCTGTGTCTAACATACTCCAGCCTGTGTTCCTCTGTGTCTAACACACTCCAGCCTGTGTTACCCTGTGTCTGACATACGCCAGCCTGTGTTACACTTTGCCTTACACATTCCAGCCTATGTTAGTTTGTGTCTAACACACTCCAGCCTGAGTTACCTATTTTCCAACACACTCCAGCCTGTGTTACCCTATGTCTAGCATACCCCAGCCTGTGTTACCCTGTGTCTAACATACTCCAGCCTGTGTTATTCTCTGTCTAACACACTCCAGCCTGATTTAGTTTGTATCTAACCCACTCCCGCCTGTGATGGTCTGTGTCTAACACACTCCAACCTGTGTTACCCTGTGACAAACACACTGCAGCCTGTGTTAGTCTATGTCTAACACACACTAGCCTGTGTTTAACCTGTATCTAACACACTCCAGCCTGTGTTACCCTATGTCTAACACACTCCAGCCTGTGTTACCCTGTGTCTAACACACTCCAGCCTGTGTTAATTTGTGTCTAACACATTCCAGCCTGGGTTTACCTGTGTCTGACATATGCAAGCCTGTGTTACCCTGCTTCTGACATACGCCAGCCTGTGTTACACTTTGTTAGTCTGTGTCTACACAGTCCAGCTTGTGTAACCTTGTGTATAACACACTCAAGCCTGTGTTACCCTGTGTCTAAAACACTCCAGCCTGTGTTACCCTTTGTCTACCACACTCCAGTCTGTGTTACCCTGTGTCTACCACACTCCAGACTATGTTACTCTGTGTCCAACATACTCCAGCCTATGTTAGAGTGTGTCCAACACACTCCAGCCTATGTTAGTCTGTGTCCAACACACTCCAGCCTGTGTTAGTCTGTGTCTAACACACTCCAGCCTGTGACAGTCTGTATCTAATACACTCCAGCATGTGTTAGTCTGTGTCTAACACACTCCAGCATGTGTTCCCCTGTGTCTAAAACACACCAGCCTGTGTTCGTCTGTGTCAAACACACTCCAGCCTGTGTTACCCTATGTCTAACACACTCCAGCCTACGTTACACTGTATCTAAAATTGTCCAGCCTGTGTTACCCTGTGTCTAACACACTCCGGCTTTTGTTACCTTGTGTTTAACACACTCCAGCCTGTGTTATCCTGTGTCTAACACTCTCCAGCCTATATTTCCCTGTGTCTGACACATTCCAGCCTGTGTTACCTTGTGTCTAACACTCTCCAGCCTGTGTTAGTCTGTGTGTAACACACTCCAGCCTGGATTACCTTGTGTCTAACACACTTCAGCATGGGTTACCCTGTGTCTAACAATCTTCAGCCTGTGTTACCCTGTATCTAACACACTCCAGCCATTATTACCCTGTGTCTAACACATTCCAACCTGTGTTGCCTTGTGTCTAACACACTCCAGCCTGTGTTAGTCTGTGTGCAACAGACTCCAGTCTGGATTACCCTGCGTCGAATACACTCCAGCCTGTGTTGTCTGTGTCTAACATACTCCAGCCTGTGTTACCCGGTGTCTAACACACGCCAGCCTGTGTTACCCTGTGTCTGACATATGCCAGCCTGTGTTACACTTTGCCTTACACATTCCAACTTGTGTTAGTTTGTGTCTAACACACTCCAGCCTGAGTTACCCAGTTTCCAACACACTCCAGCCTGTGTTACCCTATGTCTAGCGCACCCAAGCCTGTGTTACCCTGTGTCTAACATACTCCAGCCTGTGTTATTCTGTGTCTAACACACTCCAGCCTGATTTAGTTTGTATCTAACCCACTCCCGCCTGTGATGGTCTGTGTCTAACACACTCCAGCCTGTGTGACCCTGTGACAAACACTCTGCATCCTGTGTTAGTCTCTGTGTAACACACACCAGCCTGTGTTAACCTGTATCTAACACACTCCAGCCTGTGTTAATTTGTGTCTAACACATTCCAGCCTGGGTTTCCCTGTGTCCAACACACTTCAGCCTCCGTTTCCTGTGTCTAACACACTAAAGCCTGTGTTAGTCTGCGTCAAACACACCCCAGCCTGTGTTACCCTGTGTCTGACATACGTCAGCCTGTGTTACCCTGCGTCTGACATACGCCAGCCTGTGTTACACTTTGCCTTACAAATTCCAGCCTGTGTTAGTTTGTGTCTAATACACTCCAGCCTGAGTCACCCAGTTTCCAACACACTCCAGCCTGTGTTACCCTATGTCTAGCACACTCCAGCCTGGGTTATCCTGTGTCTAACATACTCCAGCCTGTGATATTCTGTGTCAAACACACTCCAGCCTGAGTTAGTTTGTATCTAACCCACTCCCACCAGTGATGGTCTGTGTCTAACACACTCCAGCCTGTGTTAACCTGTGTCTAACACTCTCCAGCCTGTGTTAGTCTCTGTCTAACACACTCCATCCAGTATTAGCCTGTGTCTAATGCACTCCAGCCTGTGTTACCCTGTGTCTAACTCACTCCAGCCTTTGTTACTCTCTGTCTAACACACTCCAGCCTGTGTTAGTCTGTGTCTACACAGTCCAGCCTGTGTAACCTTGTGTATAACACACCCAAGCCTGTGTTACCCTGTGTCTAACACACTCCAGACTATGTTACTCTGTGTCCAACATACTCCAGCCTGTGTTACCCTGTGTCTACTACACTCCAGCCTATGTTAGTCTGTGTCCAACACACTCCAGCCTGTGTTAGTCTGTGTCTAACACACTCCAGCCTGTGACAGTCTGTATCTAATACACTCCAGCCTGTGTTAGTCTGTGTCTACCACACTCCAACATGTGTTCCCCTGTGTCTAACACACTCCAGCCTGTGTTCATCTGAATCTAACACACTCCAGCCTGTGTTAGTCTATGTCAAACACACTCCAGCCTGTGTTACCCTGTGTCTAACACACTCCAGCCTATGTTACCCTGTGTCTAAAATGGTCCAGCCTGTGTTACCCTTTGTCTAACACACTCCAGCCTGTGTTACCCTGTGTTTAACACACTCAAGCCTGTGTTACCCAGTTTCCAACACACTCCAGCCTGTGTTACCCTATGTCTGGCACACCCCAGCCTGGGTTACCCTGTGTCTAACATTCTCCAGACTGTTTTATTCTGTGTCTAACACACTCCAGCCTGTGTTAGTTTGTATCTAACCCACTCCCGCCTGTGATGGTCTGTGTCTAACACATTCCATGCTGTGTTAACCGGTGTCTAACACACTCCAGCCTGTGTTATTCTGTGTCTAACACACTCCAGCCTGTGTTAGTTTGTATCTAACCCACTCCCGCCTTTGATGGTCTGTCTCTAACACATTCCAGCCTGTGTTAACCTGTGTCTAACACTCTCCAGCCTGTGTTCATCTGAATCTAACACACTCCAGCCTGTGTTAGTCTATGTCAAACACACTCCAGCCTGTGTTACCCTGTGTCTAACACACTCCAGCCTATGTTACCCTGTGTCTAAAATGGTCCAGCCTGTGTTAACTTTTCTCTAACACACTCCAGCCTGTGTTCCCCTGTGTTTAACACACTCAAGCCTGTGTTACCCTGTGTCTAACACACTCCAGCCTTAGTTACACTGTGTCTAACACACTCCAGCCTGTGTTATCCTGTGTCTAACACTCTCCAGCCAGTATTTCCCTGTGTCTGACACATTCCAGCCTGTGTTACCTTGTGCCTAACACACTCCAGCCTGTGTTACCCTATGTCTAGCACACCCCAGCCTGGGTTACCCTGTGTCTAACATACTCCGGACTGTGTTATTCTGTGTCTAACACACTCCAGCCTGTGTTAGTTTGTATCTAACCCACTCCCGCCTTTGATGGTCTGTCTCTAACACATTCCAGCCTGTGTTAACCTGTGTCTAACACTCTCCAGCCTGTGTTAGTCTCTGTCTAACACACTCCATCCAGTATTATCCTGTGTCTAACAAACTCCTGCCTGTGTTACCCTGTGTCTAACACACTCCAGCCTTTGTTACTCTCTGTCTAACACACTCCAGCCTGTGTTAGTCTGTGTCTACACAGTCCAGCCTGTGTAACCTTGTGTATAACACACCCAAGCCTGTGTTACCCTGTGTCTAACACACTCCAGACTATGTTACTCTGTGTCCAACATACTCCAGCCTATGTTACCTTGTGTCTACTACACTCCAGCCTATGTTAGTCTGTGTCCAACACACTCCAGCCTGTGTTAGTCTGTGTCTAACACACTCCAGCCTGTGACAGTCTGTATCTAATACACTCCAGCCTGTGTTAGTCTGTGTCTACCACACTCCAACATGTGTTCCCCTGTTTCTAACACACTCCAGCCTGTGTTCGTCTGTATCTAACACACTCCAGCCTGTGTTAGTCTATGTCAACCACACTCCAGCCTGTGTTACCATGTGTCTAACACACTCCAGCCTATGTTACCCTGTGTCTAAAATGGTCCAGCCTGTGTTACCCTTTGTCTAACACACTCCAGCCTGTGTTACCCTGTGTTTAACACACTCAAGCCTGTGTTACCCTGTTTCCAACACACTCCAGCCTGTGTTACCCTATGTCTAGCACACCCCCGCCTGGGTCACCCTGTGTCTAACATTCTCCAGACTGTGTTATTCTGTGTCTAACACACTCCAGCCTGTGTTAGTTTGTATCTAACCCACTCCCGCCTGTGATGGTCTGTGTCTAATGCACTCCAGCCTGTGTTACCCTGTGTCTAACTCACTCCAGCCTTTGTTACTCTCTGTCTAACACACTCCAGCCTGTGTTAGTCTGTGTCTACACAGTCCAGCCTGTGTAACCTTGTGTATAACACACCCAAGCCTGTGTTACCCTGTGTCTAACACATTCCAGACTATGTTACTCTGTGTCCAAAATACTCCAGCCTGTGTTACCCTGTGTCTACTACACTCCAGCCTATGTTAGTCTGTGTCTAACACACTCCAGCCTGTGACAGTCTGTATCTAATACACTCCAGCCTGTGTTAGTCTGTGTCTACCACACTCCAACATGTGTTCCCCTGTGTCTAACACACTCCAGCCTGTGTTCGTCTGAATCTAACACACTCCAGCCTGTGTTACCCTGTGTCTAACACACTCCAGCCTTTATTACCCTGTGTCTAACATACTCCAGCCTGTGTTCCTCTGTGTCTAACACACTCCAGCCTGTGTTACCCTGTGTCTGACATACGCCAGCCTGTGTTACACTTTGCCTTACACATTCCAGCCTATGTTAGTTTGTGTCTAACACACTCCAGCCTGAGTTACCTATTTTCCAACACACTCCAGCCTGTGTTACCCTATGTCTAGCATACCCCAGCCTGTGTTACCCTGTGTCTAACATACTCCAGCCTGTGTTATTCTCTGTCTAACACATTCCAGCCTGTGTTAACCTGTGTCTAACACTCTCCAGCCTGTGTTAGTCTCTGTCTAACACACTCCATCCAGTATTATCCTTTTTCTAACAAACTCCTGCCCGTGTTACCCTGTGTCTAACACACTCCAGCCTTTGTTACTCTCTGTCTAACACACTCCAGCCTGTGTTAGTCTGTGTCTACACAGTCCAGCCTGTGTAACCTTGTGTATAACACACCCAAGCCTGTGTTACCCTGTGTCTAACACACTCCAGACTATGTTACTCTGTGTCCAACATACTCCAGCCTATGTTACCTTGTGTCTACTACACTCCAGCCTATGTTAGTCTGTGTCCAACACACTCCAGCCTGTGTTAGTCTGTGTCTAACACACTCCAGCCTGTGACAGTCTGTATCTAATACACTCCAGCCTGTGTTAGTCTGTGTCTACCACACTCCAACATGTGTTCCCCTGTGTCTAACACTCTCCAGCCTGTGTTCGTCTGTATCTAACACACTCCAGCCTGTGTTAGTCTGTGTCAAACACACTCCAGCCTGTGTTACCATGTGTCTAACACACTCCAGCCTATGTTACCCTGTGTCTAAAATGGTCCTGCCTGTGTTACCCTTTGTCTAACACACTCCAGCCTGTGTTACCCTGTGTTTAACACACTCAAGTCTGTGTTACCCTGTTTCCAACACACTCCAGCCTGTGTTACCCTATGTCTAGCACACCCCAGCCTGGGTTACCCTGTGTCTTACATTCTCCAGACTGTGTTATTCTGTGTCTAACACACTCCAGCCTGTGTTAGTTTGTATCTAACCCACTCCCGCCTGTGATGGTCTGTGTCTAACGCATTCCATGCTGTGTTAACCTGTGTCTAACACACTCCAGCCTGTGTTAGTCTCTGTCTAACACACTCCATCCAGTATTAGCCTGTGTCTAATGCACTCCAGCCTGTGTTACCCTGTGTCTAACTCACTCCAGCCTTTGTTACTCTCTGTCTAACACACTCCTGCCTGTGTTAGTCTGTGTCTACACAGTCCAGCCTGTGTAACCTTGTGTATAACACACCCAAGCCTGTGTTACCCTGTGTCTAACACACTCCAGACTATGTTACTCTGTGTCCAACATACTCCAGCCTGTGTTACCCTGTGTCTACTACACTCCAGCCTATGTTAGTCTGTGTCTAACACACTCCAGCCTGTGACAGTCTGTATCTAATACACTCCAGCCTGTGTTAGTCTGTGTCTAACACACTCCAGCATGTGTTCCCCTGTGTCTAACACACTCCAGCCTGTGTTCGTCTGTAGCTAACACACTCCAGCCTGTGTTAGTCTGTGTCAAACACACTCCAGCCTGTGTTACCCTGTGTCTAACACATTCCAGCCTATGTTACCCTGTGTCTAAAATGGTCCAGCCTGTGTTACCCTTTGTCTAACACACTCCAGCCTGTGTTACCCTGTGTTTAACACACTCAAGCCTTAGTTACACTGTGTCTAACACACACCAGCCTGTGTTACCCTGTATCTAACACACTCCAGCCTTTATTACCCTGTGTCTAATACATTCCAGCCTGTGTTGCCATGTGTCTAACACACTCCAGCCTGTGTTAGTCTGTGTGTAACACACTCCAGCCTGGATTACCCTGCGTCGAACACACTCCAGCCTGTGTTAGTCTGTTTCTTACACACTCCAGCCTGTGTTACTCTGTGTCGAAAACACTCCAGCCTATGTTAGTCTGTGTCTAACATACTCCAGCCTGTGTAACCTTGTGTATAACACACTCAAGCCTGTGTTACCCTGTGTCTAACACACTCCAGCCTGTGTTACCCTTTGTCTACCACACTCCAGCCTGTGTTACCCTGTGTCTACCACACTCCAGACTTTGTTACTCTGTGTCCAACATACTCCAGCCTGCGTTACCCTGTGTCGAAAACACTCCAGCCTATGTTAGACTGTGTCCAACACACTCCAGCCTGTGTTAGTCTGTGTCTAACACACTCCAGCCTGTGACAGTCTGTATCTAATACACTCCAGCCTGTGTTAGTCTGTGTCTAACACACTCCAGCATATGTTCCCCTGTACCTAACACACTCCAGCCTGTGTTAGTCTGTGTCAAACACACTCCAGCCTGTTTTACCCTGTGTCTAAAATGGTCCAGCCTGTGTTACCCTTTGTCTAACACACTCCAGCCTGTGTTACCCTGTGTTTAACACACTCCAGCCTGTGTTACCTTGTGTCTAACACACTCCAGCCTTATTTACACTGTGTCTAACACATTCCAGCCTGTGTTACCCTGTATCTAACACACTCCAGCCTTTATTACCCTGTGTCTAACACATTCCAGCCTGTGTTGCCTTGTTTCTAACACACTCCAGCCTGTGTTAGTCTGTGTGTAACACACTCCAGCCTGTCTTACCCTGCGTCGAACACACTCCAGCCTGTGTTAGTCTGTTTCTTACACACTCCAGCCTGTATTACTCTGTGTCTACCACACTCCAGACTATGTTAGTCTGTGTCCGACATACTCCAGCCTGTGTTACCCTGTGTCGAAAACACTCCAGCCTATGTTAGACTGTGTCCAACACACTCCAGCCTGTGTTGGTCTGTGTCTAACACACTCCAGCCTGTGACAGTCTGTATCTAATACACTCCAGCCTGTGTTAGTCTGTGTCTAACACACTCCAGCATGTGTTCCCCTGTGCCTAACACACTCCAGCCTGTGTTCGTCTGTATCTAACACACTCCAGCCTGTGTTAGTCTGTGTCAAACACACTCCAGCCTGTGTTACCCTGTGTCTAAAATGGTCCAGCCTGTGTTACCCTTTGTCTAACACACTCCAGCTTGTGTTACCCTGTGTCTAACACATTCCAGCCTGTGTTACCCTGTATCTAACACACTCCAGACTTTATTACCCTGTGTCTAACACATTCCAGCCTGTGTTGCCTTGTTTCTAACACACTCCAGCCTGTGTTAGTCTGTGTGTAACACACTCCAGCCTGGATTACCCTGCGTCGAACACACTCCAGCCTGTGTTAGTCTGTTTCTTACACACTCCAGCCTGTATTACTCTGTGTCTACCACACTCCAGACTATGTTAGTCTGTGTCCAACATACTCCAGCCTGTGTTACCCTGTGTCTGACATACGCCAGCCTGTGTTACACTTTGCCTTACACATTCTAGCCTGTGTTACTTTGTGTCTAACACAATCCAGCCTGAGTTACCCAGTTTCCAACACACTCCAGCCTGTGTTACCCTATGTCTAGCACACCCCAGCCTGTGTTACCCTGTTTCTAACATACACCAGCCTGTGTTATTCTCTGTCTAACACACTCCAGCCTGTGTTAGTTTGATTCTAACCCACACCCGCCTGTGATGGTCTGTATCTAACACAATCCAGCCTGTGTTAGTCTCTGTCTAACACATTCCATCCAGTATTACCCTGTGTCTAACGCATTCCAGCCATTGTTACTCTCTGCCTAACACACTACAGCCTGTGTTAGTCTGTGTCTACATAGTCCAGCCTTTGTTACCTTGCGTATAACACACTCAAGCCTGTGTTACCCTGTGTCTAACACACTCCAGTCTGTGTTACCTTGTGTCTAATACACTCCAGCCTGTGTTAGTCTGTGTGTAACACACTCCAGCCTGGATTACCCTGTGTCTAACACACTCCAGCCCGTGTTAATCTGTGTCAACCACACTCCAGCCTCTGTTACACTGTGTCTACCACACTCCAGACTGTGTTAGTCTGTGTCCAACATACTCCAGCCTGTGTTACCCTGTGTCTAACACACTCCAGCCTGTGTTACCCTGTGTCTGACATACGCCAGCCTGTGTTACACTTTGCCTTACACAGTCCAGCCTGTGTAACCTTATGTATAACAGACTCAAGCCTGTGTTACTCTGTGTCTAACACACTCCAGCCTGTGTTATTCTATGTCCAACACACTCCAGCCTGTGTTTGTTTGTATCTAACCCACTCCCGCCTGTGATGGTCTGTGTCTAACACACTCCAGCCTGTGTTAGTCTGTGTCTAACACACTCCAGCCTGTGACAGTCTGTATCTAATACACTCCAGCCTGTGTTAGTCTGTGTCTACCACACTCCAGCCTCTGTTCCCCTGTGTCGAACACACTCCAGCCTGTGTTCGTCTGTATCTAACACACTCCAGCCTGTGTTAGTCTGTGTCTAACACACTCCAGCCTGTGTTACCCTGTGTCTAACACACTCCAGCCTATGTTACCCTGTGTCTAAAATGGTCCAGCCTGTGTTACCCTTTGTCTAACACACTCCAGCCCGTGTTAGTCTGTGTGTAACACACTCCAGCCTGGATTACCCTGCGTCGAACACACTCCAGCCTGTGTTAGTCTGTTTCTTACTCACTCCAGCCTGTGTTACTCTGTGTCTACCACACTCCAGACTATGTTAGTCTGTGTCCAACATACTCCAGCCTGTGTTACCCTGTGTCTGACATACGCCAGCCTGTGTTACACTTTGCCTTACACATTCCAGCCTGTGTTAGTTTGTGTCTAACACACTCCAGCCTGAGTTACCCAGTTTCCAACACACTCCAGCCTGTGTTACCCTATGTCTAGCACACCCCAGCCTGTGTTACCCTGTGTCTAACATACACCAGCCTGTGTTATTCTGTGTCTAACACACTCCAGCCTGTGTTAGTTTGTATCTAACCCACTCCCGCCTGTGATGGTCTGTGTCTAACACACTCCAGCCTGTGTTAGTCTCTGTCTAACACATTCCATCCAGTATTACCCGGTGTCTAACACACTCCAGCCTTTGTTACTCTCTGTCTAACACACTACAGCCTGTGTTAGTCTGTGTCTACATAGTCCAGCCTGTGTAACCTTGTGTATAACACACTCAAGCCTGTGTTACCCTGTGTCTAACACACTCCAGGCTATGTTACTCTGTGTCCAACATACTCCAGCCTGTGTTACCCTGTGTCTGACATACGCCAGCCTGTGTTACACTTTGCCTTACACATTCCAGCCTGTGTTAGTTTGTGTCTAACACACTCCAGCCTGAGTTACCCAGTTTCCAACACACTCCAGCCTGTGTTACCCTATGTCTAGCACACCCCAGCCTGTGTTACCCTGTGTCTAACATACACCAGCCTGTGTTATTCTGTGTCTAACACACTCCAGCCTGTGTTAGTTTGTATCTAACCCACTCCCGCCTGTGATGGTCTGTGTCTAACACACTCCAGCCTGTGTTAGTCTCTGTCTAACACATTCCATCCAGTATTACCCGGTGTCTAACACACTCCAGCCTTTGTTACTCTCTGTCTAACACACTACAGCCTGTGTTAGTCTGTGTCTACATAGTCCAGCCTGTGTAACCTTGTGTATAACACACTCAAGCCTGTGTTACCCTGTGTCTAACACACTCCAGGCTATGTTACTCTGTGTCCAACATACTCCAGCCTGTGTTACCCTGTGTCGAAAACACTCCAGCCTATGTTAGACTGTGTCCAACACACTCTAGCCTGTGTTAGTCTGTGTCTAACACACTCCAGCCTGTGACAGTCTGTATCTAATACACTCCAGCCTGTGTTAGTCTGTGTCTAACATACTCCAGCATGTGTTCCCCTGTGCCTAACACACTCCGGCCTGTGTTCGTCTGTATCTAACACACTCCAGCCTGTGTTAGTCTGTGTCAAACACACTCCAGCCTGTGTTACCCTGTGTCTAACACACTCCAGCCTATGTTACCCTGTGTCTAAAATGGTCCAGCCTGTGTTACCCTTTGTCTAACACACTCCAGCCTGTGTTACCCTGTGTTTAACACACTCCAGCCTTAGTTACACTGTGTCTAACACACACCAGCCTGTGTTACCCTGTATCTAACACACTCCAGCCTTTATTACACTGTGTCTAATACATTCCAGCCTGTGTTGCCATGTGTCTAACACACTCCAGCCTGTGTTAGTCTGTGTGTAACACACTCCAGCCTGGATTACCCTGCGTCGAACACACTCCAGCCTGTGTTAGTCTGTTTCTTACACACTCCAGCCTGTGTTACTCTGTGTCGAAAACACTCCAGCCTATGTTAGTCTGTGTCCAACATACTCCAGCCTGTGTAACCTTGTGTATAACACACTCAAGCCTGTGTTACCCTGTGTCTAACACACTCCAGCCTGTGTTACCCTTTGTCTACCACACTCCAGCCTGTGTTACCCTGTGTCTACCACACTCCAGAATTTGTTACTCTGTGTCCAACATACTCCAGCCTGTGTTACCCTGTGTCGAAAACACTCCAGCCTATGTTAGACTGTGTCCAACACACTCCAGCCTGTGTTAGTCTGTGTCTAACACACTCCAGCCTGTGACAGTCTGTATCTAATACACTCCAGCCTGTGTTAGTCTGTGTCTAACACACTCCAGCATGTGTTCCCCTGTGCCTAACACACTCCAGCCTGTGTTCGTCTGTATCTAACACACTCCAGCCTGTGTTAGTCTGTGTCAAACACACTCCAGCCTGTTTTACCCTGTGTCTAAAATGGTCCAGCCTGTGTTACCCTTTGTCTAACACACTCCAGCCTGTGTTACCCTGTGTTTAACACACTCCAGCCTGTGTTACCCTGTGTCTAACACACTCCAGCCTTAGTTACACTGTGTCTAACACATTCCAGCCTGTGTTACCCTGTATCTAACACACTCCAGCCTTTATTACCCTGTGT
This sequence comes from Isurus oxyrinchus, assembly GCA_026770705.1. Lineage (NCBI taxonomy): Eukaryota > Metazoa > Chordata > Chondrichthyes > Lamniformes > Lamnidae > Isurus > Isurus oxyrinchus. The sequence continues at coordinate 22,074,630 of JANJGN010000030.1, forward strand.
CTAACACATTCCAGCCTGTGTTGCCTTGTTTCTAACACACTCCAGCCTGTGTTAGTCTGTGTGTAACACACTCCAGCCTGTCTTGCCCTGCGTCGAACACACTCCAGCCTGTGTTAGTCTGTTTCTTACACACTCCAGCCTGTATTACTCTTTGTCTACCACACTCCAGACTATGTTAGTCTGTGTCCGACATACTCCAGCCTGTGTTACCCTGTGTCGAAAACACTCCAGCCTATGTTAGACTGTGTCCAACACACTCCAGCCTGTGTTAGTCTGTGTCTAACACACTCCAGCCTGTGACAGTCTGTATCTAATACACTCCAGCCTGTGTTAGTCTGTGTCTAACACACTCCAGCATGTGTTCCCCTGTGCCTAACACACTCCAGCCTGTGTTCGTCTGTATCTAACACACTCCAGCCTGTGTTAGTCTGTGTCAAACACACTCCAGCCTGTGTTACCCTGTGTCTAAAATGGTCCAGCCTGTGTTACCCTTTGTCTAACACACTCCAGCCTGTGTTACCCTGTGTTTAACACACTCCAGCCTGTGTTACCCTGTGTCTAACACACTCCAGCCTTAGTTACACTGTGTCTAAAACATTCCAGCCTGTGTTACCCTGTATCTAACACACTCCAGCCTTTATTACGCTGTGTCTAACACATTCCAGCCTGTGTTGCCTTGTTTCTAACACACTCCAGCCTGTGTTAGTCTGTGTGTAACACACTCCAGCCTGGATTACCCTGCGTCGAACACACTCCAGCCTGTGTTAGTCTGTTCCTTACACACTCCAGCCTGTATTACTCTGTGTCTACCACACTCCAGACTATGTTAGTCTGTGTCCGACATACTCCAGCCTGTGTTCCCTGTGTCTGACATATGCCAGCCTGTGTTACACTTTGCCTTACACATTCCAGCCTGTGTTAGTTTGTGTCTAACACACTCCAGCCTGAGTTACCCAGTTTCCAACACACTCCAGCCTGTGTTACCCTATGTCTAGCACACCCCAGCCTGTGTTACCCTGTGTCTAACACACTCCAGCCTGTTTTAGTTTGATTCTAACCCACACCCGCCTGTGATGGTCTGTGTCTAACACACTCCAGCCTGTGTTAGTCTCTGTCTAACACATTCCATCCAGTATTACCCTGTGTCTAACGCACTCCAGCCATTGTTACTCTCTGCCTAACACACTGCAGCCTGTGTTAGTCTGTGTCTACATAGTCCAGCCTGTGTTACCTTGTGTATAACACACTCAAGCCTGTGTTACCCTGTGTCTAACACACTCCAGCCTGTGTTACCCTTTGTCTACCACACTCCAGCCTGTGTTAGTCTGTGTGTAACACACTCCAGCCTGGATTACCCTGCGTCTAACACACTCCAGCCTTTATTACCCTGTGTCCAACACTTTCCAGCCTGTGTTGCCTTGTGTCTAACACACTCCAGCCTGTGTTAGCCTGTGTCTAACACATTCCAGCCTGTGTTAGTCTGTGTCTAACACACTCCAGCCTGTGTTACCCTGTGTCTAACACACTCCAGCCTTGGTTAATCTGTGTCTAACTCACTCCAGCCTTTGTTATCCTGTGTCTAACACACTCCAGCGAGTGTTACCCCTTGTCTAACACACTCCAGCGTTTGTTACCCTCTATCTAACACTCTCCAGCCTGTATTACCCTGTGTCTAACACATACCAGCCTGGATTACCCTGTGTCTAACACACTCCAGCCTGTATTAGTCTGAACCTAACACACTCCAGCCTGTGATACCCTGTATCTAACACTCTCCAGCCTGTGTTAGTCTTTGTCTAACACACTCCAGCCTGTGTTACCCTTTGTCTAACACACGCCAGCCTGTGTTAATCTGTATCTAACACACTCCAGCCTGTGTTATCCTGTATCTAACACACTCCAACCTGTCTTACCCTGTGTTTAACACACTCCAGCCTGTGTTACCCTGTGTCTAACACACCCCAGTCTGTGTTAGTCTGTGTCTAACACACTCCAGCCTGTGTTACCCTGTGTCTAACACACTCCAGCCTCTGTTAACCTTTGTCTAACACACTCCAGCCTGTGTTAGTCTGTGTCTTACATGCTCCAGCCTGTGTTACCCTGTGTCTAACATACTCCAGCCTGTGTTACCCTGTGTATAACATGCTCCAGCCTGTATTACTCTGTGTCTAACACATTCCAGCCTGGATTACCCTGTGTCTAACACACTCCAGCCTGTATTAGTCTGTATCTAACACACTCCAGCCTGTGTTACCCTGTGTCTAACACACTCCAGCCTGTGTTTCCTTTTAGCTAACATACTCCAGCCTGTGTTACCCTGTGTCCAACACATTCCAGGCTATGTTACCTTGTGTCTAACACACTCCAGCCTTTGTTATTCTGTGTCTAACACACTCCAGCCTTGGTTACCCTGTGTCTAACACACTCCAGCCTGTGTTACCCTTTGTCTAACACACTCCAGCCTGTGTTACCCTGTGTCTAACACTCTCCAGCCTGTGTTACCCTGCGTATAACATGCTCCAGCCTGTATTACCCTGTGTCTAACACATTCCAGCCTGGATTACCCTGTGTCTAACACACTCCAGCCTGTATTAGTCTGTATCTAATACACTCCAACCTGTGATACCCTGTATCTAACACACTCCAGCCTGTGTTCGTCTTTGTCTAACACACTCCAGCCTGTGTTACCCTGTATCAAACATACTTCAACCTGTCTTCCCTTTGTCTAACACACTCCAGCGTTTGTTACCCTGTATCTAACACATTCCAGCCTGTATTACCCTGTGTCTAACACATTCCAGCCTGGATTACCCTGTGTCTAACACACTCCAGCCTGTATTAGTCTGTATCTAACACACTCCAGCCTGTGATACCCTGTATCTAACACACTCCAGCCTGTGTTAGTCTTTGTCTAACACTCTCCAGCCTGTGTTACCCTGTGTCTAACACACTCCAGCCTGTGTTACCCTTTGTCTAACACGCTCCGGCCTGTGTTACCCTGTGTCTAACACACTCCAGCCTGTGTTAGTCTTTGTCTAACACGCTCCGGCCTGTGTTACCATGTGTCCAACACACTCCAGCTTGTGTTTCCCTTTATCTAACACACTCCAGCCTGTGTTACCCTATGTCCAACACATTCCAGCCTGTGTTACCTTGTGTCTAACACACTCCAGCCTGTGTTACCCTGTATCTAACACACTCCAGCCTGTGTTAGTTGGCGTCTAACACATTCCAGCCTATGTTACCTTGTGTCTAACACACTCCAGCCTTTGTTATTCTGTGTCTAACACACTCCAGCCTTGGTTACCCTGTGTCTAACACACTCCAGCCTGTGTTACCCTTTGTCTAACACACTCCAGCCTGTGTTACCCTGTGTCTAACACTCTCCAGCCTGTGTTACCCTGCGTATAACATGCTCCAGCCTGTATTACCCTGTGTCTAACACATTCCAGCCTGGATTACCCTGTGTCTAACACACTCCAGCCTGTATTAGTCTGTATCTAATACACTCCAACCTGTGATACCCTGTATCTAACACACTCCAGCCTGTGTTCGTCTTTGTCTAACACACTCCAGCCTGTGTTACCCTGTATCAAACATACTTCAACCTGTCTTCCCTTTGTCTAACACACTCCAGCGTTTGTTACCCTGTATCTAACACATTCCAGCCTGTATTACCCTGTGTCTAACACATTCCAGCCTGGATTACCCTGTGTCTAACACACTCCAGCCTGTATTAGTCTGTATCTAACACACTCCAGCCTGTGATACCCTGTATCTAACACACTCCAGCCTGTGTTAGTCTTTGTCTAACACTCTCCAGCCTGTGTTACCCTGTGTCTAACACACTCCAGCCTGTGTTACCCTTTGTCTAACACGCTCCGGCCTGTGTTACCCTGTGTCTAACACACTCCAGCCTGTGTTAGTCTTTGTCTAACACGCTCCGGCCTGTGTTACCATGTGTCCAACACACTCCAGCTTGTGTTTCCCTTTATCTAACACACTCCAGCCTGTGTTACCCTATGTCCAACACATTCCAGCCTGTGTTACCTTGTGTCTAACACACTCCAGCCTGTGTTACCCTGTATCTAACACACTCCAGCCTGTGTTAGTTGGCGTCTAACACATTCCAGCCTATGTTACCTTGTGTCTAACACACTCCAGCCTTTGTTATTCTGTGTCTAACACACTCCAGCCTTGGTTACCCTGTGTCTAACACACTCCAGCCTGTGTTACCCTTTGTCTAACACACTCCAGCCTATGTTACCCTGTGTCTAACACTCTCCAGCCTGTGTTACCCTGTGTATAACATGCTCCAGCCTGTATTACCCTGTGTCTAACACATTCCAGCCTGGATTACCCTGTGTCTAACACAATCCAGCCTGTATAAGTCTGTATCTAACACACTCCAGCCTGTGATACGCTGTATCTAACACACTCCAGCCTGTGTTAGTCTTTGTCTAGCACTCTCCAGCCTGTGTTACCCTGTGTCTAACACACTCCAGCCTGTGTTACCCTTTATCTAACACACTCCAGCCTGTGTTACCCTATGTCCAACACATTCCAGCCTGTGTTACCTTGTGTCTAACACACTCCAGCCTGTGTTACCCTGTATCTAACACACTCCAGCCTGTGTTAGTTGGCGTCTAACACATTCCAGCCTATGTTACCTTGTGTCTAACACACTCCAGCCTTTGTTATTCTGTGTCTAACACACTCCAGCCTTGGTTAACCTGTGTCTAACACTCTCCAGCCTGTGTTACCCTGTGTCTAACACACTCCAACCTCTCTTACCTTGTGTCTAACACACTCCAGCCTGTGTTACCCTGTGTCTAACACGCTCCAGCCTGTGTTAACCTGTGTCTAACACGCTCCAGCCTGTGTTAACCTGTGTCTAACATTATCCAACCTGTCTTACCTTGTCTGTAACATTATGGCGCCCGCATTCTCTTCAGTATTTATGACTTCATCCATTGGATCTTGAGTTAACATATACAGGGATATGAATGGAGGGAGGGAACCGTGCAGCTGACTCTGAAATATCACAGCCTCTCACTGTCAAAGTTTCTCAGCCTCCTTCCTAAAACGTTACCAATCCAAAACCTTCGGATTATTTGGCAAATTCCCGTTCCGCGTGAGGATCTGAACTCCGAGCCTGGATCGAGGGAAACACAGTCAGAGTTCATTTTGATTAGCAATCAGACATTTACAATCCTGTTTTATTCAGCGGTGCAGTTGGTGTGGTGCGAGTACATTAGCAGAATTGCTTAATGGAAAGGAACATTTATGTGCAGATAAATCCAGCATTACACTTTCAGTGTCTTTACTAATAATGTTGGACGACATGTTTATTTCTTTAATTCAAATTTTATTCCTTTAATTAAGGCAATGTCAACAAAGACTTGCTACTGATCACCTTCTGTGTGCCTCAGTGCCTGATCCTGCTCGGACAGTACATACTGTGTAGAACATAAGAACTTAAGAAATTGGAGCAGGAGGAGGCCATTCAGCCCTTCGAGCCTGCTCCATCATTCAATATGATCACGGCTGATCCTCTACCTCAACTCCACCTTCCGGCACTTTCCTCATATCCCTTAATTCCCTTTAGTGCCAAGAATTTTTCAACCTCCATCTTGAATATGCACAACTGAGCACCCACAGCTCTTGGGGGCAGAGAACTGAAAGATCCGCAATCCTCGGGGGGTGACGAAATTTCTCCTCACCTCGGTCCAAAATGGTCGACCCTGTGTTCTGAGACTGTGACTCCGAATTCCACCCTCCCGAGCTGGGGATACAGCCCCTCAGCATCTACCCGCACAAGCTGCCTAAGGATATTTCACTTTTCAACGCAATCACCTCTGCTTCATCTATATTCTGGAGGAAATAAGCCGCAGCGACTGAATCGCTCCGCAAAAGGCCAATCTCCTTGTCCCAGGAACCGCTTTTGTGAACCTTCAATGAACTCCTTGAAAAGCGAGTTATCCTTCCTTAGGTCAGGAGAGCAACGTTGTGCTCCAGATGTGATCTCACCAAAGTGAAATTCATTTACTCTTACGCTGTAATCCTTTTGCGAGAAAGGCTAACAGGTCATCTGCTGAGGAGAGTTTCACACCCGCTTGCTATCACCCAGCGAACGAAAGACTTATATTTGCAAAGTGTATCTTTCATAATCGGCGGACGTCCCGAAGAGGTTGGCGTGCACCAGGTACTTTCTGAAGAGCTGTCACTGTCGTTATGTTGGAAAGAGAGCAGCCAATCTGCGCACAGCAAGATCCCACCAGCAGCAGTGCCATAACGACCAAGATAAGCTGCGTTTTAGTGACGTCGGTTGAGGGATAAATATCGGCCAGGACACCGGGTAGAACTCCCCTGCTCTTCTCCAACGCAGCGCCGTGGGATCTTGTACACCCACCCGAGAGGGCAGGCGAGGTCTCATCCGAAAGGCAGGGCCTCTGACAATGCGGCACTTCCTCAGCAGTGCACTAGAGCGTCAGCCTGGAACTTTGTCTCTGGCGTGGGGGTTGAACCCACACCAGCCTGACCCAGAGGTCAGAGACATACCCGTCTGGCCACAGGTGACACTTGGCGGTGTCTCAGCGTTGGCTCCCGTACAATACGCAAGGGGAGAAAGAGGAACCGTTACCTCAGTTCAGTGATGAACAGCTTGTGTGAGCCTCAGGCATCTTTGGCTGTCCCTTAAGGTCGAGGAGGGCTTGTTTCCTCTCCGGTTGTTGGGTTCTGAAGTGGATGATAAATCCAACGTGGGATCTGCTGACTCTGCCACACGTGGGGCCAGTGGTGCTGGCACGGTCGGGTCGGTGGGTATTTTGGTGGGGGGGGGGGGGGGTGGGGGTGGGGGGGGGTGGCGGTGGGTGGTGGGGGGGGGGAGGGGGTGGTCTGTGCGCCCCCTCCGAAGCTTCGACTTGGACTCTGCACCTTCCCGGCGAAGTCTGGCGAGGTGCTCGGTGCCTCCCCGAGTGAACCTTCTCCATTTTGGGTGGGTCATGAGGCCAGGGCCTCCTGTGAGCCGGCCGGGATGTTTGACCTCTGCGGGGGTGGGGGGGTGGGTGGGGGACTTTGAGTCCCAGGCGTCAGACACACGAGCGGACGTGTCCCGCCCGGCAGGAGCTGGCTTGGAGGGATTAGCGGCTTTCGATGTCGGGCAAGCTGACGTCTGCTCTTGGCCCCTTTCTTGCCATCGGATTTGGAAGACCCTATGGCGGCGCCAATGTGGATACTTCTCCAGTGCTGTGAGGCGATGGTTTGGGTTGTCGGAGGAGGGGCAGGGGTCACTACTGCCCAGTAAAACCCTGACCTCAGCCTCGTGTTTGAGGCCCTGGTCTTCTTTTCTTCAGTCAGCCCCAGCTGGCACCCTGGAGGCGATGGTGAATTCTGTCCACTATGTCTGCCTTCCTTGGTGGGGGTGGGGTGGGGAGGGAGGGTGCCCATATAAGGAAAACTGTCCACAGGGAGGGTGCCCATATAAGGAAAACTGTCCACAGTTTCCAGGGTCTCGCCCGTGACCTTAACTGACGTGACGTGGGGGTGGGGGTGGGGGTGGGGGAGGGGGATGTTGTGCTGTGGGGGCTGGCTGGGAGAGGACCTTCATTATCTGGGTGTTCAGCGAAAGGCCCATTTTCCCGGATGCGACCAGACGCACTTACAGAGGTGCCAAGTGATCGGATTTCCAACTGGGGCCTGCAGGTTCACACGCGGCCAGCAGGGGGTAGCAGATGCACAGCCTGCTCCGAAGCCTCTGCATTCTGGCCCCGGTCCAGAACTCTGGCCGGGAGATCAGAGAGCGTGAAAGGAAGAGCCTGAGGGGGAATCAGTGGCCTGTGCTGAGGAGGCTAAAACCAGTCCAGGGCACCCAGTGACGCTCAGTAACCAGCAAGGCCGCCTGGAGAGTGAGAGATTGAGCCTGGACGAGGAGTTTGATTGTGAAGATACAACCACAGCAGAGACTCGTCACTATAAAGCCAGCCTGCCAGCTCTTCCGTGGGGTTGCCAACTCTGAGTGGACACATTCCTGGAGATTTCATCACATGACCTCCAGTCTCCAGCTGCCCATTTTTGTTCACCAATAATGTAAAGATAGGCTTTTCTTTTCAATGCCCCCGAAGACGTTACCCACAACCGGGTCCAGGAGACTCATCTCCAAGCTCCTGGAGACTCCAGGGCAAAGTCCGAGCTGTTGGCAAAGTCCCGAGGGTCATGGGTTCGAGTCCCACCGCCGGGGACCTGATCACAAAATCCAAGCTGCCACTCTCCCAGTGCAGTACCGAGGGACAGCCGCACTGCCGGAGGTGCCCGCTTTCAGATCGGACACCGAGAAACCCATGGCCACGTCCACCTAACCCGGTCCACCATTCTTCCGTCAAGAAAAATCTCCAAACTCAGACGGGTGCGGAGTGTGGGATCTTGCTGTGCACAAAATTGCCCCCGCGTTTGCCTCCGGACGGTCAGTCGTTCATTGGGCCTGAAATAGTTGGGAGATGTGATGCCCATTGTAGGGACGCCAGTCTCCTGCCCATCTGGCTGCCAGATTGACGGTGCTGCTTTTGACAAGAGGCTCACAGGAGCCTCGGCCAAGTGACCAGCAGCAGGGGCGGGGGGCAGGGGGCAGGGGGCAGGGGGCGGGGGGCAGGGGGCAGGGGGCAGGGGGCAGGGGGCGGAGGGCAGGGGTCAGGGGGCAGGGGGATAATCCCCACCCAACCCCAGAGCTACCCACATCACAGCCAACAATATTGAGCCTTGACCAACTCAGCTGACAAGGTTGAATCCCAGGTCCTTAGTCCCTCCTTATCGCTGTAACCTCCTCCAGCCCTCAACCCTCCGACATCTCTGTACCTCCTCCAGCCCTCAACCCTCCGACATCTCTGTACCTCCTCCAGCCCTCAACCCTCCTTATCACTGTAACCTCCTCCAGCCCTCAACCCTCCTTATCACTGTAACCTCCTCCAGCCCTCAACCCTCCGACATCTCTGTATCTCCTCCAGCCCTCAACCCTCCTTATCACTGTAACCTCCTCCAGCCCTCAACCCTCCGACATCTCTGTACCTCCTCCAGCCCTCAACCCTCGTTATCACTGTAACCTCCTCCAGCCCTCAACCCTCTGACATCTCTGTACCTCCTCCAGCCCTCAACCCTCCTTATCACTGTAACCTCCTCCAGCCCTCAACCCTCCGACATCTCTGTACCTCCTCCAGCCCTCAACCCTCCTTATCACTGTAACCTCCTCCAGCCCTCAACCCTCCGACATCTCTGTACCTCCTCCAGCCCTCAACCCTCCGACATCTCTGTACCTCCTCCAGCCCTCAACCCTCTGACATCTCTGTACCTCCTCCAGCCCTCAACCCTCCTTATCACTGTAACCTCCTCCAGCCCTCAACCCTCTGACATCTCTGTACCTCCTCCAGCCCTCAACCCTCCTTATCACTGTAACCTCCTCCAGCCCTCAACCCTCCGACATCTCTGTACCTCCTCCAGCCCTCAACCCTCCGACATCTCTGTACCTCCTCCAGCCCTCAACCCTCTGACATCTCTGTACCTCCTCCAGCCCTCAACCCTCCGAGGTCTCTGTACCTCCTCCAGCCCTCAACCCTCCTTATCACTGTAACCTCCTCCAGCCCTCAACCCTCTGACATCTCTGTACCTCCTCCAGCCCTCAACCGTCTGACATCTCTGTACCTCCTCCAACCCTCAACCCTCCGACATTTCTGTACCTCCTCCAGCCCTCAACCCTCCGACATCTCTGTACCTCCTCCAGCCCTCAACCCTCCGACATCTCTGTATCTCCTCCAGCCCTCAACCCTCCTTATCACTGTAACCTCCTCCAGCCCTCAACCCTCCAAGGTCACAGTAACCTCCTCCAGCCCTCAACCCTCCGAGATCTCTGTACCTCCTCCAGCCCTCAACCCTCTGACATCTCTGTACCTCCTCCAGCCGTCAACCCTCCGACATCTCTGTACCTCCTCCAGCCCTCAACCCTCCGACATCTCTGTACCTCCTCCAGCCCTCAACCCTCCGAGATCTCTGTATCTCCTCCAGCCCTCAACCCTCCTTATCACTGTAACCTCCTCCAGCCCTCAACCCTCCGAGGTCACAGTAACCTCCTCCAGCCCTCAACCCTCCGAGATCTCTGTAACCTCCTCCAGCCCTCAACCCTCCGAGATCTCTGTACCTCCTCCAGCCCTCAACCCTCTGAGGTCACTGTAATCTCCTCCAGCCCTCAACCCTCCGAGATCTCTATACCTCCTCCAGCCCTCAACCCTCCTTATCACTGTAACCTCCTCCAGCCCTCAACCCTCCGAGGTCACTGTAACCTCCTCCAGCCCGCAACCCTCTGAGATCTCTGTAACCTCCTCCAGCCCTCAACCCTCCGAGATCTCTGTAACCTCCTCCAGCCCTCAACCCTCCGAGGTCACAGTAACCTCCTCCAGCCCTCAACCCTCCGAGATCTCTGTAACCTCCTCCAGCCCTCAACCCTCCGAGATCTCTGTACCTCCTCCAGCCCTCAACCCTCTGAGGTCACTGTAACCTCCTCCAGCCCTCAACCCTCCGAGATCTCTATACCTCCTCCAGCCCTCAACCCTCCTTATCACTGTAACCTCCTCCAGCCCTCAACCCTCCGAGGTCACTGTAACCTCCTCCAGCCCGCAACCCTCTGAGATCTCTGTAACCTCCTCCAGCCCTCAACCCTCCGAGATCTCTGTAACCTCCTCCAGCCCTCAACCCTCCGAGTTCTTTGTAACCTCCTCCAGCCCTCAAACCTCCGAGTTCTCTGTAACCTCCTCCAGCCCTCAACCCGCCAAGATCACTGTAACCTCCTCCAGCCCTCAACCCTCCTTATCACTGTAACCTCCTCCAGTCCTCAACCCTCCGACATCTCTGTACCTCCTCCAGCCCTCAACCCTCCGAAGTCTCTGTAACCTCCTCCAGCCCTCAACCCTCTGAAGTCTCTGTAACCTCCTCCAGACCTCAACCCTTCAAGATCTCTGTAACCTCTTCCAGCCCTCAACCCTCCGAGATCTCTGTAACCTTCTCTGTCGTGTTATTATAATGATATAATACCTTGGGCTTATTTACTGTGTAAGACAAAGGCATCAATCACTCATAAGGGATTGGGTAAACACATTGTAGGTTCATTCATTAAGACTAGGCATGTGAGAACATTTATACATGGGTATAAAGTTTAAAGACATCAGAGCTGTGTGTCTGTGCTCTGCTCAAAGCAAAAGTGAAACTAAGACTGGATCACATGCTCCATTTCCCTTCTAGTGATGTCATGTTGATATCTCATAAAGGAGTTTGACAACATCCCCCTTTCTTTTTAAAGATACTCACCCCTTCCAAAGAAGTATAACAATTTACGACACATGTTTGTGTTTAGTTATCATTACATATGTGTAGAGAACTGGTGGATTTATGAGTGTCCAAAGTGTAAAGGTAATCTGCTGGTATGCCCAGACCTTGTGATGGATCCTTGCTTGGAGGTGTGTTTAACTGCTCACAGAGATCTGTGGGATTGTCATTCTTGGATGTTGTTCCTGGTTGTGTTTGGGATCTTGTCCTTGATGCAATAGGGCTGTACAACGGTCGAGGAGTTGGAATGGATCTGATTTTTCCTTGGTTACCCCTCACCATTGCACCTTTGTGTTCATAGGACCTTGGTTCTGAACAAATCCTTGTCAGCTCAGCTGGTTGCCACGAACCTTCTGTGGGATCCTGGATGTGAACTTGTCCCAACTATAAACTTGGCAATTCTGTACTCTCATTTTTCTCGTGCACATTGGTCATCTTCTCTTGCAGTTTTAGAAGTTGCTCTCTGGTTTCTAAGAGAGTAGAAGAGTAGGTAAATTGATACGCATTGGTCTGCCAAACATGAGTTCTGCCGGTGATGGAATAGTTGCATTTAAAGATGTCACTCTCAGATATAACACCGCAATGCGTAGATCTTGCTTTGTCTGTCTACATTTGAGAATTAGGGATTTCACCATGTGAGATCTAGGTTAATGAGGAGAAGGAGTAGTGTGATCAATATTCCACTTCTCACACATATCCTGAAATAACTGACCAATAAACTGCAGAACGTTATCCGTAAAGATCTCTCTTGGCACATCAAATAAACTGAAAATAGAACTGAGTGCATGCCTGACAGTTGAGCTTGACATATGTGCAATTGTTGAATATTGGGATATTTAGTAATACAGTCGACAATGACGATGAAGTCAGTGTCGTAGACATGAAAGAAGTCGGATGCGATTTTGGACCAAGGACCTTCATGCGGAATCAGTGGTTCGTTGTGCTGACTTGGCTCATGCTCTTGACATGCCTCACACTTCTTGATGACAACTTCAATATCATTATTCATTGGCCAACAGTCTGTCACTCCTGCGAGTCTTCCCGTCCAATCTAAACCCACGTTTGAGCGATGGAGCTGCTGAAGAATATCAGGTTGACGAAGATTCTGCTCTGATGACCTGGCTGCCTTTAAAAATGACTCCAGCCCCACAATGCTCCAAGATCTCTAAGCTCCTTCAGCAAGCCACAGTGTGAATCCTTAGTTTAAGAGACGATTGTTAAATATTAAATATTGTCCAGGTCACTGTGGAAGAACTCCTCTGTTCCTCTTCAAAATAGGGATCTTTTACACCTACCTGAGAGGCAGACAGGGCCTTGGTTTAACGTTTCATTTGAAGGATGCCACTTCTGACAGTGTGGCACTCCACGTGAGAGTCAGCCTGGGTCAGTTGTAAGTATCTGGAAGGAGCATTGAACCCATTATCTTCTGGGTCAGAGGTGAAAGTGCTACTCACTGAACCAATGGGTTAACACATGGGGAAAGGGTTTGGATGGGAGAGCCGGGGGTGGGGGGGGGGGGGCGGGGTGGGTGGGCAGGGTTCAGGAGGGTACCATGGGAACGGTCTACGCCTTCCAGAGAGGAGAGGGGTGTGGTTGTGAGACAAGGCAGAATAGAGAAGAATAACGTGAGATTTTTATGCATGTTCCTGAGACAGAGCCTGCCACTGACTGACAATTATTTAACGATGACCCATTGTTAACAAGAAGTGTTTGAAAACCTTACCATGAGATAGTGACTCACAGCTACACATTGTATGCAAGCCTTTGTATCAGAATTAAGAGACACAAATTCAGCCATATACACACACTCACCCACATACTCATCCATATTCACACTCACCCACTCATACAAATACACACATTCATCCACATACTCACATTTACACACTCACCCATGTATTCATGCAAATACACACAATCATCCTCATATTCACACACATATACACACTCACCTAGGTACTCATCCATATACACACACTCACCCACATACTCATCCATATACATACACTCACCTATGTACTCACCTCATACAGTCATCCAAGTACTCATACATATATGCACACGCTCACCCACATACTTGCACATATACATACACCCACGTACTCATACACATACATACACTCACCCAAGTACTCACACATATACACACACACTCACCCACATACTCATGCACCCACAGAAAAGGTTCCTGATGTGATCTGATGGGTTGAGATGAGGGGAGTTCTGTGATCGAGTAAGGGAGGCTGGTTGGGAGCATGCGGTGGAGCGATGGGCCCCAGACAACAAGGTGGCGATGGGCTGTTGCTCCTTCCCTTGCCTTTGGAAGATGGAGAAGTTACTCACTGATCTCCCATACCTGTGCAGTGGGAGTACTGTGCACAGTTTTGAGCTCCTTATTTAAGAAAGGATATAATTGCATTAGAAGCAGTTCGGAGAAGGTTCACTTGACTGATTCCTGGGATGAAGAGGTTTGTCTTATGAGGAAAGCTTGAGCACATAGGGCCTCTACCCATTGGCGATTAGGAGAATGAGAGATGATCTTATCGAAGCAAATAAGACCCTGAGGGGCCTTGACAGAGTGGATGCTGAGAGGCTGTTTCCCTTAGCCTGTTGGGGAATCCAAAACTAGGGGAACCAAGCTGTGGAGATTTTTCTTTCTCTCACAGGGTCGTTAGTCTGTGGAATTCTCTTTCCAGTGAGCAGTGGAGGCTGGGTCATTGAATATATTCAAGGCTGAGTTAGACAGACTTTTGATTGACAAAGGGGGTCAAGGGTTGTGGGGGCAAACAGGAAAGCGGAGTTGAGGCACAATCCGCTCAGCCGTGCTCTCACTGAATGACAGTTCAGACTCGAAGGGCCAAATGGCCTATTCCTGCTGCTTCGTGTGTTCTTGTGTGTGTGTGTGTGTGTTCTGGACCTAGGCTTCCCAGCTGGGTCGGTGGTTAGGTGGTATGTGCGGTGAGGCGATTTGAACACTGAAATTAGGCCTCGGTTGTTTCTCAATGCGCAGCCTCTCCCTGGCTGAGTTCAGGCAGATCGAGTGATGGGTTGCGATAATATTGACATGATTTAACCCCCTCCCTCCAGCCTCCCTGTGAGTTAGATGGTAAAAGTTGAGCCCGTTGTCTTTACTGTTCAACAATTTACCGCGTTAACTCGTTAATCTACAGCCGAGAGTGAAGGGATAGCAATAACAAGTCTCTCTGGAGACCTTGTCTGTAACCTTTACAGTTCTATTGTAATTCCCATCATTCTTTCAGAGGTGCTGTGCTGCAGCTAGTGAATCACTCTCACACAAAGCAGCCGGCCCCAGGCTCCTGATTACCTCGACAATCACCCTGACAGCCTCTTGATTCAAGCGCTCATACCCAAGATTAGCCTCTCCCCATCAGCACACGGCTTTCTCAGACTCCCTGCACTCAACTGTATAGGCACACGCTCACACCTACACCGACACACGCTCACACCTACACACACTCGCACCGACACACACTCACACCTACACACGCTCACACCTACACCGACACACACTCACACCTACACACACTCGCACCTACACACGCTCACACCTACACCGACACACACTCACACCTACACACACTCGCACCTACACACGCTCACACCTACACCGACACACACTCACACCTACACACACTCGCACCTACACACGCTCACACCTACACCGACACACACTCACACCTACACCGACACACGCTCACACCTACACCGACACACGCTCACACCTACACCGACACACACTCACACCTACACCGACACACACTCACACCTACACACACTCGCACCTACACACGCTCACACCTACACCGACACACACTCACACCTACACCGACACACGCTCACACCTACACCGACACACGCTCACACCTACACCGACACACACTCACACCTACACCGACACACGCTCACACCTACACCTACACACACTCGCACCTACACACACTGACACCTACACACGCTCACACCTACACCGACACACGCTCACACCTACACCGACACACACTCACACCGACACACACTCACACCTACACCGACACACACTCGCACCTACACACACTGACACCTACACACGCTCACACCTACACCGACACACACTCACACCTACACCGACACACACTCGCACCTACACCGACACACACTCACACCTACACCGACACACACTCACACCTACACCGACACACACTCACACCTACACCGACACACACTCGCACCTACACACACTGACACCTACACACGCTCACACCTACACCGACACACACTCACACCTACACCGACACACACTCGCACCTACACACACTGACACCTACACACGCTCACACCTACACCGACGCACGCTCACACCTACACCGACACACACTCGCACCTACACACACTGACACCTACACACGCTCACACCTACACCGACACACACTCACACCTACACCGACACACACTCGCACCTACACACACTCGCACCTACACACGCTCACACCTACACCAACACACACTCGCACCTACACACACTGACACCTACACACGCTCACACCTACACCGACACACACTCACACCTACACCGACACACACTCGCACCTACACACACTCGCACCTACACACACTCACACCTACACCGACACACACTCGCACCTACATACACTGACACCTACACACGCTCACACCTACACCGACACACACTCGCACCTACACACACTGACACCTACACACACTCACACCTACACCGACACACACTCACACCTACACCGACACACACTCGCACCTACACACACTGACACCTACACACGCTCACAGCTACACCAACACACACTCACACCTACACCGACACACACTCACACCTACACCGACACACACTCGCACCTACACACACTCGCACCTACACACGCTCACACCTACACCAACACACACTCGCACCTACACACACTGACACCTACACACGCTCACACCTACACCGACACACACTCACACCTACACCGACACACACTCGCACCTACACACACTCGCACCTACACACACTCACACCTACACCGACACACACTCGCACCTACACACACTGACACCTACACACACTCACACCTACACCGACACACACTCACACCTACACCGACACACACTCGCACCTACACACACTGACACCTACACACGCTCACAGCTACACCAACACACACTCACACCTACACCGACACACACTCGCACCTACACACACTCGCACCTACACACACTCACACCTACACGCACTCACAATTACACATGCTCACACCTACACACACTCACACCTACACACGCTCACACCTACACCGACACATACACCGACACACACTCACACCTACATACACTGACACCTACACACGCTCACACCTACACACGCTCACACCTACACATGCTCACACTTACACTCACACCGACACATACACCGACACACACTCGCACCTACACACACTGACACCTACACACGCTCACACCTACACACGCTCACACCTACACATGCTCACACTTACACTCACACCGACACATACACCGACACAAACTCGCACCTACACACACTGACACCTACACACACTCACACCCACACGTACTCACACTTACACATGCTCACATCTACACATGCTCACACCTACAGACTGACACCTACACACATTCACATCCACACTTACACACACTCCTGCCTATACACATTCACACCTAAACACACTCAGACCCACACACACTCACACAATCACACTTACCACACTCAAACCTACACACACTCACACCTAGACACACTCACACACTCACATCTACACACACTCATACCCATGCACACTCACACCTACGCACACTCACATAATCACACCTATACACACTCACACAATCCCACTTACACACAATCACACCTACATGCACTCACACCTACACACACTCACATCAACACACATTCACATCTACACATACATACCTACACACATCTGCACATACTCACATCTATACAACAGACACTCACACACCTACACAGACTCACACCTACCCTCACACACTCAGACCTACACACATACATGCACACACTCACAATCACATACACCTACACACACACATACACAGGCACACACACCTACACACACTCATACTAACACACATACATAGGTACATATATACACTCACACTTACACTCACAAATACACATACACGCACTTAAACCTACATCTACTCACACCTACACATATGCACACTTACACATGTAAACCTATACACAGGAACCCAGTCTTATACTTATCCACACACTTATATATACCTGTGAACACAAACATACTCAGTTACACTCAAACATACATACTTACACTCAAACACACCAACAAACGCACACACATCTACACTCAAACACACAAACACACACACATCTACACTCAAACACACAAACACGCACACATCTACACTCAAACACACAAACACGCACACATCTACACTCAAACACACACACACACGCCTACACTCAAACACGCACACGCCTACACTCAAACACTCAAACACACACACATCAACACCCAAACACGCACACACCTACATTCAAACACACACACATCTACACTCAAACACACACATATCTACACTCAAACACACAAACACACACACATCTACACTCAAACACACAAACACACACACATCTACACTCAAACATGCACACGCCTACACTCAAACACACAAACACACACACATCTACAGTCAAACACACAAACACACACACATCTACACTCAAACACGCACACGCCTACTCTCAAACACACAAACACGCACACATCTACACTCAAACACACAAACACACACACATCTACACTCAAACACACAAACACACACACGCCTACACTCAAACACGCACACGCCTACAATCAAACACACAAACACGCACACATCTACACTCAAACACACAAACACACACATCTACACTCAAACACACACACATCTACACTCAAACACTCAAACACACAAACACGCACACATCTACACTCAAACACACAAACACGCACATATCTACACTCAAACACGCACACATCTACACTCAAACACACAAACACTCACACATCTACACTCAAACACACACACATCTACACTCAAACACACAAACACACACATCTACACTCAAAAACACACACATCTACACTCAAACACACACACATCTACACTCAAACACGCACACATCTACACTCAAACACACAAACACGCACACATCTACACTCAAACACACACACATCTACACTCAAACACACAAACACACACACATCTACACTCAAACACACAAACACGCACACATCTACACTCAAACACACACACATCTACACTCAAACACACACACATCAACACTCAAACACGCACACGCCTACACACAAACACACAAACACGCACACATCTACACTCAAACACACACACATCTACACTCAAACACACAAACACACACACATCTACACTCAAACACGCACACGCCTACACTCAAACACTCAAACACACACACATCTACACTCAAACACGCACACGCCTACACTCAAACACACAAACACGCACACATCTACACTCAAACACACACACATCTACACTCAAACACACAAACACACACACATCTACACTCAAACACGCACACGCCTACACTCAAACACACAAACACACACACATCCACACTCAAACACACACACATCTACACTCAAACACGCAAACACATACACATCTACACTCAAACATGCACACGCCTACACTCAAACACACACACATCTACACTCAAACACACAAACACACATACATCTACACTCAAACACACACACATCTACACTCAAACACACAAACACGCACACATCTACACTCAAACACACAAACACGCACACATCTACACTCAAACACACAAACACACACACATCGACACTCAAACACTCAAACACACAAACACGCACACATCTACACTCAAACACACAAACACGCACACATCTACACTCAAACACGCACACATCTACACTCAAACACACAAACACTCACACATCTACACTCAAACACACACACATCTACACTCAAACACACAAACACACACATCTACACTCAAACACACACACATCTACACTCAAACACACATACATCTACACTCAAACACGCACACATCTACACTCAAACACACAAACACACACACATCTACACTCAAACACACAAACACACACACATCTACACTCAAACACACACACATCTACACTCAAACACACAAACACGCACACATCTACACTCAAACACACACACATCTACACTCAAACACACACACATCAACACTCAAACACGCACACGCCTACACTCAAACACACAAACACGCACACATCTACACTCAAACACACACACATCTACACTCAAACACACAAACACACACACATCTACACTCAAACACGCACACGCCTACACTCAAACACTCAAACACACACACATCTACACTCAAACACGCACACGCCTACACTCAAACACACAAACACGCACACATCTACACTCAAACACACACACATCTACACTCAAACACACAAACACACACACATCTACACTCAAACACGCACACGCCTACACTCAAACACACAAACACACACACATCCACACTCAAACACACACACATCTACACTCAAACACGCAAACACACACACATCTACACTCAAACATGCACACGCCTACACTCAAACACACACATATCTACACTCAAACACACAAACACACATACATCTACACTCAAACACACACACATCTACACTCAAACACACAAACACGCACACATCTACACTCAAACACACAAACACGCACACATCTACACTCAAACACACACACATCTACACTCAAACACACACACATCTACACTCAAACACACAAACACGCACACATCTACACTCAAACACAAAAACACGCACACATCTACACTCAAACACACAAACACGCACACATCTACACTCAAACACGCACACATCTACACTCAAACACACAAACACGCACACATCTACACTCAAACACACACACATCTACACTCAAACACACACACATCTACACTCAAACACACAAACACACACACATCTACACTCAAACACACAAACACACACACATCTACACTCAAACTCACACACATCTACACTCAAACACACAAACACATCTACACTCAAACACACAAATGCACACACATCCACACTCAAACACACACACATCTACACACAAACACACACACAGCTACACTCAAACACACACACATCTACACTCAAACACACACACATCTACACTCAAACACACAAACACACACACATCTACACTCAAACACACACACATCTACACTCAAACACACAAACACACACACATCTACACTCAAACACACACACATCTACACTCAAACACACACACATCAACACTCAAACACGCACACGCCTACACTCAAACACACAAACACGCACACATCTACACTCAAACACACACACATCTACACTCAAACACACAAACACACACACATCTACACTCAAACACGCACACGCCTACACTCAAACACTCAAACACACACACATCTACACTCAAACACGCACACGCCTACACTCAAACACACAAACACGCACACATCTACACTCAAACACACACACATCTACACTCAAACACTCAAACACACACACATCTACACTCAAACACGCACACGCCTACACTCAAACACACAAACACACACACATCCACACTCAAACACACACACATCTACACTCAAACACGCAAACACACACACATCTACACTCAAACATGCACACGCCTACACTCAAACACACACACATCTACACTCAAACACACAAACACACATACATCTACACTCAAACACACACACATCTACACTCAAACACACAAACACGCACACATCTACACTCAAACACACAAACACGCACACATCTACACTCAAACACACACACATCTACACTCAAACACACACACATCTACACTCAAACACACAAACACGCACACATCTACACTCAAACACACAAACACGCACACATCTACACTCAAACACACAAACACGCACACATCTACACTCAAACACGCACACATCTACACTCAAACACACAAACACGCACACATCTACACTCAAACACACACACATCTACACTCAAACACACACACATCTACACTCAAACACACAAACACACACACATCTACACTCAAACACACAAACACACACACATCTACACTCAAACTCACACACATCTACACTCAAACACACACACATCTACACTCAAACACACAAATGCACACACATCCACACTCAAACACACACACATCTACACACAAACACACACACAGCTACACTCAAACACACACACATCTACACTCAAACACACACACATCTACACTCAAACACACAAACACACACACATCTACACTCAAACACACACACATCTACACTCAAACACACAAACACACACACATCTACACTCAAACACACACACATCTACACTCAAACATACAAACACACACACAGCTACACTCAAACACACACACATCTACACTCAAACACACACACATCTACACTCAAACACTCAAACACACACACATCTACACTCAAACACAGACACATCTACACTCAAACACGCACACATCTACACTCAAACACTCAAACACACACACATCTACACTCAAACACACACACATCTACACTCAAACACACACACATCTACACTCAAACACACAAACACACACACATCTACACTCAAACACACACACATCTACACTCAAACACACAAACACACACACATCTACACTCAAACACACACATCTACACTCAAACACTCAAACACACACACATCTGCACTCAAACACGCACACATCTACACTCAAACACTCAAACACACACACATCTACGCTCAAACACACACACATCTACACTCAAACACTCAAACACACACACATCTACACTCAAACACGCACACATCTACACTCAAACACACAAACACACACACAGCTACACTCAAACTCACACACATCTACACTCAAACACACACACATCTACACTCAAACACACACAGAGCTACACTCAAACACACACGCATCTACACTCAAACACACACACATCTACACTCAAACACACAAACACACACACATCTACACTCAAACACACACACATCTACACTCAAACACACACACATCTACACTCAAACACACAAACGCACACACATCCACACTCAAACACACACACATCTACACACAAACACACACACAGCTACACTCAAACACACACACATCTACACTCAAACACACACACATCTACACTCAAACACACAAACACACACACATCTACACTCAAACACACACACATCTACACTCAAACACACAAACACACACACATCTACACTCAAACACACACACATCTACACTCAAACATACAAACACACACACAGCTACACTCAAACACACACACATCTACACTCAAACACACACACATCTACACTCAAACACTCAAACACACACACATCTACACTCAAACACAGACACATCTACACTCAAACACGCACACATCTACACTCAAACACTCAAACACACACACATCTACACTCAAACACACACACATCTACACTCAAACACACACACATCTACACTCAAACACACAAACACACACACATCTACACTCAAACACACACACATCTACACTCAAACACACAAACACACACACATCTACACTCAAACACACACATCTACACTCAAACACTCAAACACACACACATCTGCACTCAAACACGCACACATCTACACTCAAACACTCAAACACACACACATCTACGCTCAAACACACACACATCTACACTCAAACACTCAAACACACACACATCTACACTCAAACACACACACATCTACACTCAAACACACAAACACACACACAGCTACACTCAAACTCACACACATCTACACTCAAACACACACACATCTACACTCAAACACACACACATCTACACTCAAACACACACACATCTACACTCAAACATACAAACACACACACATCTACACTCAAACACACACACATCTACACTCAAACACACAAACACACATAAATCTACACTCAAACACACAAACAAACACTTACATCTATGCTCAAACACTCACACCCACATGGGGAGAGATTGCAGAAATCCTCAGCTCCAGGAAATCATTGCCATGATCTAAGCCAAGCTTCAAAGGTCTCTCCAGGGTTTCAAGGTTGAGTGAAGCTCTTCATTCCTCCATTACTTTTAACAACACAAGGCAAGATCCCTTTGCCAGCTCCACTCAGGACAGGCCAGGAGTCTCCAGGAATGAAGGATTAATCCCCTGGATTCCGCTGTGAGCAACAATCAGGAGAATGACCATTGGTTCGTTAAAAAGCAAATTGTCTTTTTTCATTTTCTGTAAGGAACTGTATAAAAGTATCGGAGATGAGGAAAAAGGCTGTTCGACCAAGTGGGAGGCCATATGATTAAAAACTCCAGGGAGATGTCCACCCAAAGCTCCCGAGCTGACTCCTCCCTCAATGCTCCACAAAATTGCCGCCCCCTCCATCACAGCCTTCACCACGCACCACAGGACTGCACTGGACCACCTCTCACTCTGGTTGCAGACATACGCTCTCCTCTTGCTTGTTCACATCCCACACCATCCATTAGCAGCACCTCCTTCTCGCCTGCCTACCATTACACCATCACCGACTTCTCAACTCTCACCGCTCCCTCCTTGCTTCACATTCTGTCACCCAACACCCTCACCCCCACCCCCATCCCCACCCCCACCCCCACCCCCATCCCCACCTCCATCCCCACCCTGAGAACCTCAAACTTCTTCTTCCACACAACAACCAGGGGCCCCCACACGTCGGCGCTCATCGATGTGGGGAGTGAACTCACTTCAGTGTCAGAAGTTTGTGAGTTCAAATCCCGCTGCAGAGTTTAGGCGCAAAATCCAGACTGACACTCCTAGTCCAATACTGAGGGAGTGCTGTACTGTCGGAGACACCGCCTCTCAGCTGAGACATTAAACCAAGCTGCTCTTGACCTTCTAGATTGTAGTGGTCATGCTGTCGAAGGAGCCTTGGTGAGTTCCTGCAGTGCATCTTGTAGATGGTACACACACTGCTGCTACTGTGTGTCGGTGGTGGAGGAAGTGAACGTTAATGGATGGGGACAAATCAAGGGAGCGGCTTTGTCCCGGACGGTGTCAAGCTTCGAGTGTTGTGGGAGCTGCACTCATTCAGCAAGTGGGGAGTATTGCATCACATTCCTGACTTGTGCCATGTAGGTGGTGGACAGGCATTAGGGAGTCAGGAGGTGATTTACTCGTTGCAGGATTCCTAGCCTCTGACCTGCTCCTGTAGCCACAGTATTTATATGGCTGGTCCAGTTCAGTTTCTGGTCAATGGTAATCCCCAGGATGTTGGATAGTGGGGGATTCAGTGGTGGTAATGCCATTGAATGTTGTTGGAGTTGTTCTGAATACTCCTTTTATTTGTATCGACTTCGCAATTCAACACCTGCTGCCATGATGCATTTTCAATAAAACAATTAACAACATCACTAAAACACATGGTCTGGTCGTTATCACATTGCTGTTTGTGGGAGCTTGCTGTGCACCAACTGGTTGGTGCGTTTCTTACATAACAACAGTGACTGCAATTCAAAAACAACTTAATTGGCTGTGAAGTACTTTGAGAGGTAGGGAAGCCACAATTGAGAGCCTTAATTGAGCCATGGCTGATAATGCTGTGTCAGATTAGTATAAAGAGATATGTCAGGAGCGTCTTGCTGACAATTAACAAGTCCCTCCCCCCGAATACGGAGCAATTAACCTTCGCAACATTGGATTCATGAATCTCAATAAATTAGAGAAGGGGAAATACTTTAATTAACTGGTTCCAACGAAGCTGTATATCAAACATTGTTAACTAAACCAAGCTTCTCCCATCTTGGGTGAAGGGACAGTAAATGGCAGCTTCCTTATGAGGGCTGACTTTTTCACCAAGCTGACTGTTCTTCATGTGTGAGGCTTACCCAGTGAGTATTGTCGGTCTGTTAATAACGTGGGAATGCCACGTCAAGCACACACATGTTCTCAGCCAATGCCCACACACACTTTCAACACGGGGTTAGAAACAGAGTAAATGTCGCCCTACACTGTCCTCATCAAACACTCCCAGGACAGGTACAGCACGGGGTTAGATACAGAGTAAATCTCCCTCTACACTATCCCCATCAAACACTCATAAGACAGGTACAGCACAGGGTTAGATACAGAGTAAATCTCCCTCTATACTATCCTCATCAAACACTCCCAGGACAGGTACAGCACAGGGTTAGATACAGAGTAAATCTCCCTCTGCACTGTCCCCATCAAACACTCCCAGGACAGATACAGCATGGGGTTAGATACAGAGTAAATCTCCCTCTACACTGTCCTCATAAAACACTCATAGGACAGGTACAGCACAGGGTTAGATACAGAGTAAATCTCCCTCTACACTGTTCCCATCAAATATTCCCAGGACAGATACAGCACGGAGTTAGATACAAAGAAAATCTCCCTCTACACTGTCCCCATCAAACACTCCCAGGACAGGTACAGCATGGGGTTAGATAAAGAGTAAAGCTCCCTCTACACTGTCCCCATCAAACACTCCCAGGACAGCTACAGCATGGAGTTAGATACAGAGTATAGCTCCCTCTATACTGTCCCCATCAAACACTCCCAGGACAGGTACAGCACGGGGTTAGATACAGAGTAAAGCTCCCTCTACACTGTCCCCATCAGTTGGGAGTGTGTCAGATGTTGTGTTTGGAGTTTGGGAATGTGAGGCATTATCAGGTTAGATACAGCTGGCTGACCTTCAGGATATGGGCTCTGTAACATGTCTTTATTGGGAAAAAGCAAAAAATTGAGTCAAGCCCTCTAGCACCTAGATGGACAAGGGCAGCAGATGCATGGGAACACCACAAACTCCCAATTTCCCTCCAAGCCACTCACTATCTTGACTTGGAAATATATCGGCCATTCCTTCACTGAGGCTGGGTCAAAATCCTGGAACTCCCTCCCTAACAGTACGTGGGTGTACCTACACCACATGGACTGCAGCGGTTCAAGAAGGCAGCTCACCACCACCTTCTCAAGGGGCAATTAGGGATGGGCAGTAAATGCTGGCCTAGCCAGCGATGCCTACATCTGGTGACCAAATCAAGGAAGTACTAAGCAGATATTTTGGCAAATCTAGAATTACCGACAGGTTCTAGAAGCTTTGAACCTTGACCAGCTTTGATAAAATCAAATCATTAACAACATCTCTGAATGATGTCCTGTTATTGTTCTGGAGCAGGTGCAATAAGGGTAGAGGTTTCAAACTTGCAAGGGAGCCAGAATGGCCATATGGTGTGAAGTAACTATCAGTGAACCTCCTGTCTTGCCTAAAGGGAAATGGAGTTCCCTAAATATTACCCTGTAATGCTTTACATACACAAAATGTCAGCAACTGGCTCAATTCTCAGGAGCAAGTTGCATTTATACAGCGTCTTTCACAACCTCAAGATACCCAAAAGTGCTTTACATTCAATGAAGTGCTTTTAGAAGCCTAATCGCTTTTGTAGCCTAGGAAATATGCACAGCAAGATCCCACAAACAGCAATGTGATAATGACCAGATCACCTCGCTTAAAAAAAAATGTTACTGTGGATGATGGAAACCTGAAATGAGATCAGAAAATGCTGGAAATACTCAGGCAGGTCTGGCAGCCTCTGTGGAGATGGTGTTAGAGTTAGTGTTTCAGGTAAAGTACCTTTCTTCAGAACCCCCGATGATCCTAGTGATGTTGGTTGAGGCTTCAATGTTGTTCAGGGCACCGGGAAAAACTCCCCCCGCCTTTCTTTGAAACAGACCCGGATCTTTTACGCCTGCCTGAGTGGGATGACAGGGGCCTCAGTTTGACGTCCCTCATGATCGATGGCATCTCCGCCTTTGGTGAACACCTGGAAGAACGGGGTCAAACATTATAAACCAATCAAGCTGGTAGACAGGCTCTCAGGTGAGCATAGAGGATGCACCTCCAACAGTGCAGCACTCCCCTGGTACCTCGCTGGAATGTCGGTCTGGACTTTGTGCTCAAGCCTTTGGAGTGGGCCTCAAACCCACCACCTTGTGACTCAGAGATAAGGATATCACCCCCTGCATTAACCTGACACAACTAACAATAAGTATGTACTGTTTTCAAAATCAATCCCCTTTAACTGCCACTAAACTTATTTAATAACTTTAATTTTAGATTTCCATGGGAAAACAGTCAGTAAATCTTGAGCCAACTGTACAGCAGAAATATTTATTACAGCTGATGTCCCCTTGCCACTGCCAATAGATTAAATTGCTTACACTCTCTTCAAACCACTGACCATAATTACTGCCCAACATTTCTGTCTTTGGTTTCATTATTCCTTCCTCAATGATTGTCTTTCTTTCGTTCTTTCATCAGTTAAGCATCGCTAACTAGCCCAGCATTTATTACCCATCCCTAATTGCCCTTGAGAAGGTGGTGGTAAGGAGCCTTCTTGAACTGTTGCAACCCATGTGGTGCAGGGAGGGGGATCCAGCAACAGTGAAGGAACGACGATATATTTCCAAGTCAGGTGTGTGGCTTGTGGGGAACTTGCAGGTGGTGGTGTTCTCATGTGTCTGCTGCCTTTTCCCTTCAAGATGGTAGTGGTCGTGGATTTGGAAGGTGCTGTTGAAGGAGCCTTGGCCAATTGCTGCAGTGTATCTTGTAGATGGTGCCCACTGCTGCCACTTAAGGTGGGGATGGGGTGCCAATCAAACAGGCTGCTTTATCCCGGATGACGTTGAACTTCTCGAGTGTTGTGGGAGCTGCACTCATCCAGGCAGGTGGGGAGTATTCCATCACACTCCTGACTTGTGCCTTGTAGATGGTGGACAGGCTTTGGGGAGTCAGGAGGTGAGTTACTCACCACACGACTCCCAGGCTCTGACCTGCTCTTGTAGCCACAGTATTTACATGGTTTGTCCAGTACAGTTTCTTAATGGTAACCCCTAGGATGTTGATAGTGGGGGATTCAGTGATGGTAAAGCCATTGAATGTCAGGTGGGAGTTGGTTAGATTCTCTCTTGTTGGAGATGGTCATTGCCTGGCACTTGAGTGGCATGCATGTTACTTGCCACTTATCAGCCCAACCGGAAGGTCGTTCAGGTCTTGCTGCATGTGGACATGGACTGCTTCTGTGTGTGAAAGCCCTAGGTCAGGCAGGGATGCAGTTTAACAGACATTCCCCTCTTCCTTAGTATTTCAGTCAACTCGGGTACAGTTTCACACCCATCCTCTCTCTCCAACCACGCACATTGTTGGGGCTGGGTATACAGTGGGGAGGGCTCTGCTTGTCTGATGCTTGGGAGTTGGGAAAATTAACTTGGCGCTGGCAGCCTAATGTAGGTGGAATTACAGTCCCCAAAATCAAACATAATTACTCTCTAAACTGCTAGGACCTGTCTGACAGTGTATTTCTCACATGCAGGCTGTCTCTCAGTTCCCTACCCCTAGCTCTCCTCCTACATTCATCTCTATTAACCTCTGCCTGTCTCCCACTAAGGCCCTTGAGATTATTAATGAATAGGAAGCAGTAATTACCTTAACGAGTGAAACACGAGCTGCAAAGCCCCAAGCTCAGTGTGTGCTGAGGCCTCTTAGGGATTGGTAATCTATTATTTGTTTATGCGTCATGGTTCACTCAGAGCCGGAGAGCTGCAGAATCGAATTAACTCCAATCAGAATTAATTGTTTTCTTCTCTCCCCAACTGTCTCCATGGTTCCCGGCCCTTTGCCGTGTGGCTAATTTTCCACATCAATATGTCTCGCTAGGTAGCACTTATTGCCCCGTGTCAGAAGGTCACAGGTTCCAGCCCCATTTTGGAGACTTGAGTGCAGAAATATAGACAGATGCTCCGTGTTCCAACGCACTGTCGTAAGCTGCTGTCTTAGTGGATGAGACATCCAACTGAGGCCCCATCTACCCTCTCAGGTGGACGTAAAGGATCACTCAGGCCTGGTCTTTATCACATTGCTGCTTGTGGGAGCTTGCTGTGCACAAATTGGTGGCCATACTTCCCACATGACAACAGTGACTGCACTTTGAGAGGACTTCATTTGGCTGGGGAAGCACTTTGAGATAAGCTGAGGTCAGGCGAGGTGCTATATGAATGCAAGTGACGCAAGAATGGTTTAATCTCATTTTTACCGTGGCTGCCGTCCATTGGCCTGGGTGAAAGGCCCCGGGGTTACCCAAAACTGAACTGTCAGTCTGGTCGAGGGTGTGGTGATGCCCTCTGACCTGTGGGGGTCGGGCCAGCCCCCGAATGGCTTCCACTCAAGGCTTGGCAACTGCACAATCTCCGCCACTCTTGTTTTACTGTTAAACAACTATAGCTCTGCCCTTGTGGTGAATCTGCCAAGATTTCCCTACCTTGGTGCTCAATCTGAATGATGGATGTTTTAATTAAATCCTTTTTTGCTTCAGGCTCCACCAGATTCCATGTTTCCATGGGGCAGACCTTTATCTTATGGTGACTTTGAGAATTGGATTGTGAAATGTACCTGACAAGGGGCCCTGTTGAAGGCAGAACACTCCATCCATGCAGCTAAACCGAGGCTCTTCAAGCCAGAGGGGCCTTATTTAATGAATAAATACATTACAAAAAAGAGAGAAAGGAAGAACTTGCATTTATATAGCACCTTTGACAACCTCAGAATGTTGCAAAGCACTTTACAGTCAAGGAGGTACTTCCTGAAATGCTGTATTATAGGAAATACAGCAGCCAACTTAAGCATAGCATGCTCCCACAAACAGCAATGGTATAATAACCAGGTCCTCTCTTTTAATGAAGCTGAATGAGGGATAAATATTGACCAAGGCACCTGGGAGAACTCATCTGATCTTCTTTGAAATTGCACCATAGTTGATGGACATCAATCGAGTGGGCTGCTTTGTTCTGGAAGGTGTCAAGCTTCTTGAGTGTTGTTGGAGCTGCAATCATCCAGGCAAGTGGAGAGTGTTCCATCAGACTCCTGATTTGCACCTTGTTGATGGCAGATTTGCTTTGGGTAGTCAGGAGGTGAGTTACTCACCGCAGAACTCCCTGCCTCTGACCTGTCAATGTTTTATTAATTACATTATTAAGGTTTGTTCATATCAATTACATTGTTAAGGGAAACAGGTGATGGGAATTTGAACACATATCATTGGGGATGGCTGGGACACTGGATGTGGTCAAGGAGTGTTGACACTGAACAAAGTCAATAAACTCTCTCAGCAAGAAAAGGCTCTGTGCCTTAGTTTTGACTTCACCAACCACTGTGGATCCTGATAACATTTATGTGGCTGGTGCAGTTGAGTTTCTGGTCAAAGGTGACCCCTGATTGTTAGTGAATGCAGGGGTTTGTAATGACAATGCCATTGAAGGTCAAGGGGAGGTGGTGAGAATCTCTCTTCTCGATGAATGTTGTCTGGCTTGGGACATGCTGAGATACTGAGCCAACCGGAGGTCCCAGTGTTGCTCTAGTAACAGGGCATCTGTATTGTATATTTTACATCTCAGATCTATGCAGAGATGACACACCAACTGATATGTGTGTAGGAACTTGATTTACAGTGCTTTAAGATGTCTGCTCCATGCTTCAGCTTGGGCTTGCAGCTTTCTCAACAGTTTGTTTACTTTTCTCTGAGTCCACACCCAAGCCTAAACAATCAAGCACAGTGAGCATCAATTGCAAACAGACTCACCTAATCAAACACAGAACAATTGAACACTGCAACCTACGCAATGTTATCAGCCAATTCCTCATCAATCTGCCACCTCATTTTTTAACGCTGCCTACATCTTTACGTAGTGCATGTACCGATCGGGCAACAGATTAAGACAGACATATTTCGTGTTGTTGCCTCAGAAAAAGTAGGCCCCCAAACTTGACTTTTGCATGGAGCCCCCCCAGGACATAAGCCAGTCCTGCTTGGATTGCTGTGCTGGGGAGGGAGCTGGCACTGAAAGAGTTAATGTCCAAGTCAGCTCCGGAGCTGAACCCGTCTGCAGCTTTTGGATGGATAGCACAATAAAAATAAGCAAGCACCAGCGGACTCCGTGTGATGGTTAGTCACAGAGCACCGCTGGCACTGAAATTCATCTTAAAAGTAACGGCACTGTAGTATTCATTAAATTCATCCATTTTTAATCCAGTTACTTATTCAAAATCATCAACCTGCAAAGCCCAGGAGCCAATGCAAATTCAACCGCTTGTCAAGCCCCAGATTCTCTCTCGCCCCCACTCCCGAGGGCCTCCATTTCTTTCCACAATGGTGACA
Organism: Isurus oxyrinchus; assembly: GCA_026770705.1. Classification (NCBI taxonomy): domain Eukaryota; kingdom Metazoa; phylum Chordata; class Chondrichthyes; order Lamniformes; family Lamnidae; genus Isurus; species Isurus oxyrinchus. Next base: position 22,106,354 of record JANJGN010000030.1, read on the forward strand.
ATTTAAAATGGCGGGAGTGCAGCGCACGCCAAGCGGCCGGCTCGCTGCCGGTGTTTTTAACCCACTCTCCTCAGGTTGCCGTCAAAAAACCGTGGCTTTAAGCTAAAAAGTATTTTTCCTCCACCTCTGTGAGGCGGCTCCAAATCACGAAGAAAGCTTTCCCTGTCCTCATGAACAAGTGACCCCCCCCCAACCACCAACCACCAACCCCACCCACCCTCCCCAGCCCCCCCTCCCCCCAGCCCACCCCAGCACCCACCCCCCCTCCCCCCCCAAACCCCCGCACCGCCCACCAGGTCAAGCTAACAGGACGGAGCTCGGAATAGACGAGACGTTCACAGGGAGACCCGGGGCTGCAGCTGAACAAACACAGCCGGTCAACGTCAATGTTTCTCGTTGTGATTGATGTAAACTTCAAGTGCCCACAGGGCACTGCCAGTCTCCTCCACTCTTCAGTAGTCAGTTCTCCAGCGATTGCCACATGCCCGTGAGAAAAATCCTTTCAAGTTGGCGATCTGTCAGTTACGCTCCCCAGCGACTGACAGTCGGGGCCGGGTTGTCCGTTTGGAGTTGGGAACCCGACGTTGGGAACAGATGCGGCTCCCGGGATTCAGGCCATGCTGGGAATAGTCACTGAAACAATTTATGGCGCGTTGGTCAATTAGCAGCCGGAGGCCGGGCTCAATGTCCAAATAAGCCTGAAGGGCCATTAGGAAACCTTCCAGCAACGAGTCATAGAGTAATTTGCGCCACAGAAGGAGGCCATTCAGCCCAACAAGCCTATTCTGGCCCTCCGTAGAGCAATCCAGTCAGTTCCCATTCATTCACTTGGACCTCAGAGCCCTGGAAGTTTATTTCCTTCATGACCCCATCCAATTGCCTTCAGAAATCATTGATCATCTTCATGTCCACCCCTTTCGGAGGCAGTGAGTTCCAGGTCGTTACTGCTTCCTATGTAAAAAATTTTTCCCTCACATTCTTCCCTGTATCTCTTGCCCAAATCTTAAACCTGTGTCGCCCTAGCGCTTGTACCATTAGTTGGTGGGAACAGCTTTTCCTTTGTCTGCCTTACCCAAACCTGTCATAATCTTGTGCACCTCTATCAAACCTCCCCTCAAACTCCTTTGCTCCAAGGAGAACAAACCCAGCTTCTCCAACCTAACCTTGCAGCTAAATTCCTTCATCCCTGGAATTGTTCTGGTAAATCTCCACACCCTCCGAGGATCTTCACATCCTTCCTAAAGTGTGATGACCAGAACCATCTGAGGTGAGAGCTGTTGATTTGTAGAGAGAGAGAGAGAGAGAGAGAAAGAGAGATATCGAGAGAGAGAAAATGAGAGAGAGAACAAGAGAGAGAGAGCGAGAGAGCAAGAGCGAGACAGAGAGAGAGAGAGAGAGAGAGAGAGAAAGAGAGAAAGAGTCTGGAGATGTCCCCTGATCAGGCCATGGTAGTTGGAGGGGCGGGAGGGGGGGGACAATCTCTCAACTGGAAGGCCAGCAGCCCCGGCTATGGCCCAATGGGTATGGGGGAGGGTTTTTCTCCCCCTAGTGGGCTACAGCACTCCTTCCACCTCTCACTGTTCGTGTTCCAGCTGCTGTCAGGCAGGGCTGGGTTGGGGTGCGGGGAGGCTGCTTGATGACTCGGAAGTTCCAGTCGGTGCAGGAGAGGGGTTTTCATAGGCCCTTCAGTTACTTCTGTTGGCCGCCTGCCACATACAGCTCGGGGAGGGACAGGATTGTTCCGGAAATCAGGCGCACCAGCCAGTGTTGCGAAAATCTGGGCCCACCCACAGCTCCTCCTGCACCCACCCACCCCCCCCACCCAACCTCTCCTCCTGCCCCCCATGAGCCTCTAACATCCCTTCCAATCTTAATGTCTCTTTCACCTTAAAAAAAGGCAAATTGTACATGGTCATCACCACACAGCTTTTAGTGGGAGCTTGCTGTGCAGAAATCGGCTGTTGCGTTTCCAGGCCTTACAACGGTGACTGCATTTCAAAAAGTACAGGGATGGAGCGCTATTCTCCACAGAAGAGAGGGCTGAGGGGTGAGAGTCACAGAATCACAGAATCACACAGAGCAGAAGAGGCCCTTCGGCCCATTGAGTCTGCACCGGCACGTGAGAAACACCTGACCTATCTACCTAATCCCCTTTACCAGCACTTGGCCCATAGCCTTGAATGTTATGACGTGCCAAGTGCTCATCCAGGTACTTTTTAAAGGATGTGAGGCAACCCGCCTCCACCACCCTCCCAGGCAACGCATTCCAGACTGTCGCCACCCTCTGGGTAAAAAAAGCTTTTCCTCACATCCCCCCCTAAACCTCCTGCCACTCACCTTGAACTTATACCCCCTTGTGACTGACCCTTCAACCAAGGGGAACAGCTGAAGGAGGTGCTGAAAAATCTGAAAGGGCTTTGGTAGGGTAGATGCAGAGAAGGTGTTTCCTCTTGTGGGAGAGGCCGGAACTTGAGGCGGTCAGTATAAGACAGTCACCAGCAAATCCATTAGGGAATTCAAGAGAAGCTTCTTGAGCCAGAGAGCAGTGAGAATGTGGAATGTACTAACACATTGACTGGTTGAGGTGAATGAAATGGACGTATTTAAGGAAAAGATAAACATGAGGGAGAATAGAAGGATACACTGATAGGGTGAGATGAAGTAGGGTAAGAGGAGGCTTGTGTGGAGCCTGTTTCTGTGCCATAAATGCTTAGTAAAAAATTAATTGTCCACCGAGTGCTTTGGAATATCCTGAGGTTGTGCAAGCGCTATATAAATGCAGGTTTTTCCTGCTATCTTTATTTGAAGTTTGGCCTAGTTTCTTGAGCACGTCGTACCCTTGTCACAGGTCTGACCAGAGAGAAGGAACCAAAGGTTTGCCACTTGCCGGAGAGGCCCACAATGACAGGCTTTCCGGTTGCTATTGCAACCAGGAGGTTGTGCAGGTCTGAATATCTGTCAGGGGGCCGCAAGAGGAAGAAGAAACTTGCAGCAAGGCACTCCCCCCCCCACCCCCCACCCATGCCTTGCTTATCCCCCTCACCCACACAGACTCTCCAACGCCAGCCAGCTGCTCCGAAAACTCCAACCCCACATCACTCCATCTCTTACTCACTTAGTGAGACCAACCTCCTCGGCCAAGCCTTTGCTCCTAATGTCTCCCCTGTGCCTCAACTTATGTCTGATCACGTTCTTGCAAAACGCCTCGGAACATTTTTATATTATGTTGAAGGTCGCTAGATAAGTGTTTTTAATTCATTCACGGGGTGTGGGCGTCACTGGCTAGGCCAACATTTATTGCCCATCCCTAATTGCCCTTGAGAAGGCGGTGGTGAGCTGCCTTCTTGAACCGCTGCAGCCCCTGTAGTGTAAGTCTACCCAGAGTGCTGTTAGGGAGGGGGTTCCAGGATTTTGACCCAGCCACAGTGAAGGAACGGGGATATATTTCCAAGTCAGGAAGGTGAGTGACTTGGAGGGAAATTTGGAGTTGGTGATGTTCCCAAGCATCTGCTGCCCTTGTCCTTCTAGATGGTAGTGGTTGTGGGTTTGGAAGGTGCTGTTGGAAGAGTCTTGGTGAATTCCTGCAGTGCATCTTGTAGATGGTACACACGCTGCTACTGTGCGTCGGTGGTGGAGGGAGTGAATGTTTGTGGATGGGGTGCCAATCAAGTGGGCTGCTTTGTCCTGGATGGTGTCAAGCTTCTTGAGTGTTGTTGGAGCTGCACTCATCCAGGCAAGTGAAGAGTATTCCATCATACACTTGACTTGTGCTTTGTAGATGGTGGACAGGCTTTGGGGAGTCAGGAGGTGAGTTTCTCACTGCAGGATTCCCAGCCTCTGACCTGCTCTTGTAGCCACAGTATTTATATGGCTAGTCCGATTCAGTTTCTGGTCAATGCTAACTCCTAGGATGTTGATAGTGGGGGATTCAGTAATGGTAATCCATTGAACATCAAGAGGCGATGGTTAGATTCTCTATGGTTGGGAATGGTCATTGCCTGGCACTTGTGTAGCATGAATGTTACTTGCCACTTGTCAGCCCAAGCCTGGATATTGTCCAGGTCTTGTTGCATTTGGACATGGACTGCTTCAGTATCTGAGGAGTCATGAATGGTGCTGAACATTGTGCAATCATCAGCGAACATCCCCAGTTCAAATCTTATGACGGAAGGAAGGTCATTGATGAAGCAGCTGAAGATGGTTGGGCCGAGGACACTACCCTGAGGAACTCCTGCAGTGATGTCCTGGAGCTGAGATGACTGACCTCCAACAACCACAATCATCTTCCTTAGTGCTGGGTATGACTCCAACCAGCGGAGAGTTTCCCCCTGATTCCCATTGACTCCAGTTTTGCTAGAGCTCCTTGATGCCACACTCGGTCAAATGCGGCCTTGATGTCAAGGGCAGTCACTCTCACCTCACCTCTGGAGTTCAGCACTTTTGTCCATGTTTGAACCCAAGGCTGTAATGGGGTCAGGAGCTGAGTGGCCCTGGCAGAACCCAAACTGGGAGTCAGTGAGGAGGTTATTAAATGCAGCATTTAAAGCTAGTGCGGCTGTCTGCAGACATGGGCTGAGTTTTCCTGGCCCGGTAGAGGTTGGAGGTGAGGGGGCGGGGGGAAGGGTGGGTGTGGTTGGCCTGGCGGAATAGGCAGGAGCTGCACCGGGGCATATATACCCAGTACATTCCCACCTCCAGGACCTTTACCAGGGTTTTACTGGGAATCGGAAATCAGTGCAATCCATGTAGTCCATATAGCACCGGGAATCAATGCAACTGGAGCCCCGTTGGGCACCTTCTGCGACAGCGCTGGTATTGTCCCACTGTAGGAGCCCCACCCTGTCACATGTGGAGGCTGCCAGCTCATTGGAGGCAGCCTCCCAGCAGCAGGCCAGTGATCCATCAGGCGTGAAGGCTCCATGCCCCTATGACAGGGCCGCAGAGATCAAAGACTGTAATCTCATCTGCGAGTGTTCCTATGGAAGGGTTTCCCCTCCACTCTGGTGGCTTTGGACCTCCTTATCTGTTGACCTCTCTGGAGAAAACTGAGGCCATTTCCTCATTGTGGTGCCCCCGCGTTCACCACCCCCCCCCCCACCTCAGCAGTTCCCACCTCTCCCAGTGGGGCTCTCGGTCTGGCATTGCTGGGGGCCTTCTGATTGGGCCGCCTGCTCCCTTGCTCCGCCCACCGTCCGCAATTGGACAGGGCTCCTGGAGGTGACCCATTGAGAAACTGCCTCCGGGAAGATCATGACCCACATCCCGATGTGGCCTTCGGGGGATCCCGATCCAGAACTTAGGCCAGCGTCAGGAACCAGACCCAACCAAGATATGTCCTGTTCGGCCCATCCGATCGGAACCTGGCACAGGGCATGAAGTTGGCAAGGGGCTGGAAAAAGTGGTCGCACACAACCATTTAAGGCCTAACTTCACATCCACATTCAAACATAAACTGAGCCCACACAGGAAAATCTAGGGTTGAACGTTCCACCAGGAACGGTATCACAGCTCAACCTGATCTCGCCCGATAATCAAACACATAGCTTTCTGCAGGGATCATTTTGTAAGGGTTAAAGGAACAAAGTCTGACTGATCCAGCCCCTGCCCTAACACAGACACCGGTCCCCTCTTTCCCACTAACTCTCCATCAATGATCGAATCAATGCGGGCCTAGCACCTCCCTCAGGCTCTTATCAATTTTCCGGGAACCTGCCCCCACCAACTCCTGATCCCCTCTTCGTTCCCACTTCTACTTTTGAGACAGGGGGAGAGAGAAATTGCGGGAGCCAATCTGTGTGAGTGAGAGATGCAGACACAAAGAAGAGAGTCCTTGAAACGGTTGCCATGACAACAAATTGGTTCAGCACCAATCGCATTAACTGAACCGGGCTGCGTATGACAGGAATGATAAACGGGGGCCCCTCGGTATTCAAAGAATTGCCTTAACTCTCATCACTGAGGGAGCGTGTTTCAGTCTGTGAGTAACAGTGCGCAAACTGTGCAAGGCTAAGAAGCCCAGTTAGGATTTAGCCAAATGTAGGCCAGCCTTCCTGGAACAGATGTACGTTTGAGATAATAAATCACAGGTGACCAAAATATAATCTCAGGAGTGCACATATTCCCACTTTCCCAAAAGACTATGACAATAATGTTGCTCTGCGGGCTGAAAAGTTTGATATAACACTAGGCCCAATTTACCTCAGGCTCCAACCCAGCGGTGAACAAGAGCAAGGCCCAGCACTGGCAGAAGAGCAGGGAAGCTATAAACACAGACACCGGTACAGGACCCGCTCTGCCCTGCTTCAGAAGTTTCGAAACACAAAGGGGTATCTACGAACCCAACCTGACCAAATAACTAAGGGCAAGTATTTGAGTTTTGGGATAGGATCCTGGTACTGGGGTGAAATGAAGGTCACAGACCCGCACTGGATTGGAAACAATTACCCATCAGCAATTTTCCCCAAACTGGCCCTTTATTGACCAGAGGACAGCCCATTTGGCCGCAGCTGCTGTCACTGTTTAAAACGAAGGGGTCACCCATTTAAAACAGAGATGAGGCAAATTTTTTTCTCTCAGAGGGTGGTGAGTCTTTGGAACTTTCCTCCTGGATAGGGGGTGGAAGCAGAGTCTTTGAATATTTTTAAGGCAGAGGTGGATAGATTCTTGGTAAGCAAGGGGGTGATAGGCTATCGGGGGTAGGGGGGATGCAGATTTGAGGTTACTAGCAGATCAGCCATGATCTTATTAAATGGCAGAGCAAGCTTGAGGGGCCGAATGGCCTACTCCTGCTCCTTTTTCGTATGTTTGTAAAGCCTGCCAGGGGTGCTGGTTTCAATTGCCCCCATCTGCTGCCAGGAAACCACTTCCACACATCTGGCCTAGTCCGTAAGGCCTTGGAGAAATTCAAGTCTGCCTCTGACAATAGGACTTAATAGGCCGTTAACCCTCTTAATCACCTACTTGCCACTTGTGGGAAAAAAGGTCCAGGGCAGAAAGGTACCAGGAAATTGGCAAATACGCCAGTGGATCATTGCCTCACTCCTCCATCCACCTCCATACCCTCCCCTATATGGGGTGAAAATTCAGCCCAGAGCTCTGTAACTGGGAAACAAGTCCCTTATTGAGTGTTTGTCCAATGTTGATGGCTCCATCCTATATCCAAACTCCATCATATATCCGATCACCATCCCATATCCAATCTCCATCCCATATCCAATCTCCATCCCATATTCAATCTCCATCCCATATCCAATCTCCATCCCATATCCAATCTCCATCCCATATTCAATCTCCATCCCATATCCAATCTCCATCCCATATCCAATCGCCATCCCATATTCAATCTCCATCCCATATCCAATCTCCATCCCATATCCAATTGCCATCCCATATTCAATCTCCATCCCATATTCAATCTCCATCCCATAACCAATCTCCATCCCATATCCAATCTCCATCCCATATTCAATCTCCATCCCATATCCAATCTCCATCCCATATCCAATCTCCATCCCATATCCAATCTCCATCCCATATCCAATCTCCATCCCATATCCAATCTCCATCCTATATCTGATCTTCACCCACTTTTTAGCTTTCTGCTTTAACTGACCTCAGCCCAGCCCAGGACAATCCAATCTAGTTGAGCAGAATGTGTTCCTCTTGATGGTCAAACGGACCAAAGAACATGTTAATTTTAGATCCTTTGTTCCTTCTTGAGAGAATCAACTCCTCTAGGATTGCATTGTTTACTTGTCTTGGGACTGCCAGAGGGAGATTTACTCTGTATCTAACCCCGTGCTGTACCTGCCCTGGGAGTGTTTGATGGGGATAGTGCAGAGGGAGCTTTACTCTGTATCTAACCCCGTGCTGTACCTGTCCTGGGAGTGTTTGATGGGGACAGTCTAGAGGGAGCTTTACTCTATATCTAACCCCGTGCTGTACCTGTCCTGGGAGTGTTTGATGGGGACAGTGTAGAGGGAGCTTTACTCTGTATCTAACCCCGTGCTGTACCTGTCCTGGGAGTGTTTGATGGGGACAGTCTAGAGGGAGCTTTACTCTATATCTAACCCCGTGCTGTACCTGTCCTGGGAGTGTTTGATGGGGACAGTGTAGAGGGAGCTTTACTCTGTATCTAACCCTGTGCTGTACCTGTCCTGGGAGTGTTTGATGGGGACAGTGTAGAGGGAGCTTTACTCTGTATCTAACCCCGTGCTGTACCTGTCCTGGGAGTGTTTGATGGGGACAGTGTAGAGGGAGCTTTACTCTATATCTAACCCCATGCTGTAACTGTATTTTGAGTGTTTGATGGGGACAGTGTGGAGGGAGCTTTACTCTGTATCTAAGCCCGTGCTGTACCTGTCCTGGGAGTGTTTGATGGGGACAGTGTAGAGGGAGCTTTACTCTGTATCTAACCCCGTGCTGGGGGTTTCCCAATGCTGACGCTGGATGAGAATTGTGGAACAGGTTCATAATAAAGCGTTTGGTGCCCTGCACCCTGTCCATGAAGTTGAAGATATTCAGTGAAGCATGTGCAGGGCCTGGAATTGTTCAATGGCCTTTAACTCCTCTTGTCTCCTTTGCTGTGCTCGATCCATCTCTCATCCCACTGCACCCTCACCCCTTGTGTTAATGAGCACAGTAACCTTAGCGAATCTGTGACAAGTGCTGCTCGCTGAAGCCTTTCTGTCCTATCACCAGGCAAGAGCTGCACCTCCAGCTGTGCTCGCTGCAGGTCCCAGTGGATATTGAGAATGAGCCAGACGTTTGACTGCTGCTGAATAATAATCACAGCCCCTCTCCCCTTCCCCCCACCCCCACCAGCCCCATGCTAGGCCTGCAGCACAAACCACATCGAACGGACAAGGAGCCTGAGGATGTTGGAATTAGGTTCGGATGAGGATTCTTCCAGAATCCTTTGTAAAATGACACGCATGAAATATTCTATTAATCCTCAGGATAAACAACACCTTGAAAGAAGGAGATAGGTCTTGTGATCTGCTCCCATCTGGTACTGTATGACCCGTGTGTGTCTGAGTGTAACCATGTGATGTGTGTAGCTTGTAGACCCAACCGAGCAGAACAGCCGATATTTAAGATCCTTGAGGAGTTGGTTGTTAAGCCAATGCAGACACCTCACTGACACACTGAGAGTCTGGGCTAGCAATGCATCGAGCTTCCCCTCACCCCCCAACACATCCCTACACCCCGAGGCACTGCAATAACTTCACCTTCATTCCCAATCCCCTCAACCAGCAAGGATACCTCGGAATGAAACTGCCCCCAGGTGGCCAGGGGGAGGCGGTGGGCCGGTGTGGAAGACTCAGCGGATTTAAAGAGACATTCCCGCGTTTGTCAAAGTCCGAGTGGAGATTGTGACATGGTAATGCAAGGGAAGAGACGGATCTCAGGGCCTGCTTTCTGTAGAAAATCCCAGCCTCACTCAAGAATAGGAGCAGGAGTAGACCATTCAGCCCATCGAGCCTGCTCCGCCATTCAATACTATCGTGGCTGACTTCAGTTTTCAACTCCACTCCCTCCCACCCACCCCCCCCCATTCCCCAAATCCGTTTATTCCCTGAGGCTGCCAAAAATCCATCTTTCCCAGCCTTAAATATATTCAACTTAAGAGCATCCACAGTCCTCTGGGGTAGAGAATTCCAAAGATTCACATCCCTTTGGGTTAAGTAATTTCTCCTCATCTCAGTCCTAAATGATCTTTATCCTGAGACTGTGCCCCTGTGAGTTAGATTTCCTAGCCAGTGGAAACAGTCTCTCAGTGTCTACCCTGTCAAACCCCTTCAGAATCCTGAGTCTCAATGAGATCGCCCCTCATTCTTTCTAACCTCCAGAGGATATAGACCCAGTTTACTCAGCCTCTCAACATAGGACAACCCCCTCATCCAAGGGACCAATTTAGTGAATCTTCCCCTTACCACCTCCAATGCAAGTATATCCTGCCTTAAATATGGAGGCCAAAGCTTGAATCTTGTTACAGTCTGGCCTGTAATAGAGACCCCAACAGGAAGATGAACTAGGCCCCTTTCACTTGAGCTTTGACCTCCTCCACAGAAAAATGAGAACTTGCATTTCTGTCAAGGCTTTCACAACCTTACGACAACCCAAAGTGTCTTGACAGCCAATGCGGTCCTTTTTTTGGGGTCTTCTTATTACATATAGGGAGGAATTTACTTGCTTGAGAAGGCACTACGACACAGGTTCACTAGATTGATACCTGGGAGGAGAGGGTTTGACCTATGAGGAGAGACTGACCAGAATGGGCCTGTATGCTCTGGAGCTTTGTGGAATGGGAGGTGAACCCACTGAAACAAACAAGATTCTGAAGAGGCTCGAGGGGGTAGACATGGAGGAGCTGTTCCCCCTGGCTGGAGAGTCTAGAACTTGGTGGGGGACGGGGTGGGGTAAGAGGCCGATCACTTAGGACTGAGATGAGGAGAAATATCTTCACTCAGAGGGTTGTGAATCTTTGGAATTCTCTACACCAGAGGATATTGTGGTTGCTCAGTCAATGAATATATTCAAACAGAGATTGAGAAATTTTTGGGCACTAAAGGGATTGGAGATAATCATCGGCCTATCACGTTATTAAATGGCAGATATAGCTCAATGGCCCCTTTTTTTTTTGAAGTACAGGAATGTTGATTGAGGGATAAGTATTGGCCCCAGGACACCAGGGAGAACGCCCCTGATCTTCTTCAAAATAGTGCCAAGGGATCATTTTACATGCACCTGAGAGAGCAGGCAGGGTCTCAGTTTAATGTCTTACCTTGAGTGACAGCACCTCTGACAATGTAGGGCACCCTCAGCGCTGACCTGGACTGTCAATTTTCACTTTTGTGCGCAAGTCTCCAGTGTGGGACTCGAACCCGCAACTTTCAGGTTCAGAGTGGGATCAACTCAGCCAATGTAGCAGCGTGCATTTAGTGTCGAGAGTCTCACACTCTGAGATTGAAACACCTCGCGTGGTACTTTGTACAGTGTCGGTTAAATCCGCGGACGTTCAATTAAAGAGAAACTTAATGCCTGACTGATCAGCATGTGATCAGATCAATTATTCATGCTACCTGAAACATGGTATACCAACTGTGAGAATGTGTCACAATATCCATGTTGGCAGGTTTGTCAAAGTGTTCTGTTTAATCTCTGAAAATCCAGGGGCATCGTGATTTTACACTGGTTCCACTCTGACCTGACCCTCCTGGACCAGGACATAAGGCCAGGCTGGTGGTATATTAGCATCACATTTGTGAGATGCCTTGAAGATTATGCATAAATTGAGAGCATTAGGAGTTACAATCCTGTGTGTGTCAGCTCAGTGCCTCCAAGCAGCCTCTAATTGGCCCCTAATTGCTAATATTGCTCAGTAAAGGCAGAGGATATGATAAACTGATGGAATAGAAAGTCCCATTGAGCATGTAGAAGGAGCTTTGCTCTGTATCTAACCCTGTGTTGTACCTGTGCTGGGAGTGTTTGATGGGGACAGTGTAGAGGGAGATTTACCTTGGATCTAACCTAGTGCTGTACCTGTCCTGGGAGTGTTTGATGAGGACAGTGTAGAGGGAGCTTTACTCTGTATCTAACTCCGTGCTGTAGCTGTCCTGGGAGCAGTTGAGGGGGACGGTGTAGAGGGAGCTTTACTCTGTATCTAACCCCGTGCTGTACCTGTCCTGGGAGTGTTTGATGGTGACAGTGTAGAGGGAGCTTTACTCTGTATCTAACCCAGTGCTGTGCCTGTCCTGGGAGTGTTTGATGGGGACAGTGTAGAGGGAGCTTTACTCTGTATCTAACCCCGTGCTGTACCTGTCCTGGGAGTGTTTGATGGGGACAGTGTAGAGGGAGCTTTACTCTGTATCTAACCCCGTGCTGTACCTGTCCTGGGAGTGTTTGATGGGGACAGTGTAGAGGGAGATTTACTCTGTATCTAACCCCGTGCTGTACCTGTCCTGGGAGTGTTTGATGGGGACAGTGTAGAGGGAGATTTACTCTGTATCTAACCCCGTGCTGTACCTGTCCTGGGAGTGTTTGATGGGGACAGTGTAGAGGGAACTTTACTCTGTATCTAACCCTGTGCTGTACCTGCCCAGGGAGTGTTTGATGGGGACAGTGTAGAGGGAACTTTACTCTGTATCTAACTCCGTGCTGTAGCTGTCCTGGGAGCAGTTGAGGGGGACGGTGTAGAGGGAGCTTTACTCTGTATCTAACCCCGTGCTGTACCTGTCCTGGGAGTGTTTGATGGTGACAGTGTAGAGGGAGCTTTACTCTGTATCTAACCCAGTGCTGTGCCTGTCCTGGGAGTGTTTGATGGGGACAGTGTAGAGGGAGCTTTACTCTGTATCTAACCCCGTGCTGTACCTGTCCTGGGAGTGTTTGATGGGGACAGTGTAGAGGGAGCTTTACTCTGTATCTAACCCCGTGCTGTACCTGTCCTGGGAGTGTTTGATGGGGACAGTGTAGAGGGAGATTTACTCTGTATCTAACCCCGTGCTGTACCTGTCCTGGGAGTGTTTGATGGGGACAGTGTAGAGGGAGATTTACTCTGTATCTAACCCCGTGCTGTACCTGTCCTGGGAGTGTTTGATGGGGACAGTGTAGAGGGAACTTTACTCTGTATCTAACCCTGTGCTGTACCTGCCCAGGGAGTGTTTGATGGGGACAGTGTAGAGGGAACTTTACTCTGTATCTAACCCTGTACTGTACCTGCCCAGGGAGTGTTTGATGGGGACAGTGTAGAGGGAGATTTACTCTGTATCTAACCCCGTGCTGTACCTGTCCTGGGAGTGTTTGATGAGGACAGTGTAGAGGGAGCTTTACTCTGTATCGAACCCCGTGCTGTACCTGTCCTGGGAGTGTTTGATGAGGACAGTGTAGAGGGAGCTTTACTCTGTATCTAACCCCGTGCTGTACCTGTCCTGGGAGTGTTTGATGGGGACAGTGTAGAGGGAGCTTTACTCTGTATCTAACCCCGTGCTGTACCTGTCCTGGGAGTGTTTGATGGGGACAGTGTAGAGGGAGCTTTACTCTGTATCTAACCTCGTGCTGTACCTGTCCTGGGAGTGTTTGATGGGGACAGTGTAGAGGGAGGTTTACTCTGTATCTAACACCGTGCTGTACCTGTCCTGGGAGTGTTTGATGGGGACAGTGTAGAGGGAGCTTTACTCTGTATCTAACCCCGTGCTGTACCTGCCCTGGGAGTGTTTGATGGGGACAGTGCAGAGGGAGCTTTACTCTGTATCTAACCCCGTGCTGTACCTGCCCTGGGAGTGTTTGATGGGGACAGTGTAGAGGGAGCTTTACTCTGTATCTAACCCTGTGCTGTACCTGTCCTGGGAGTGTTTGATGGGGACAGTGTAGAGGGAGCTTTACTCTGTATCTAACCCCGTGCTGTACCTGTCCTGGGAGTGTTTGATGGGGACAGTGTAGAGGGAGCTTTACTCTGTATCTAACCCCGTGCTGTACCTGTCCTGGGAGTGTTTGATGGGGACAGTGTAGAGGGAGCTTTACTCTGTATCTAACCCCGTGCTGTACCTGTCCTGGGAGTGTTTGATGGGGACAGTGTAGAGGGAGCTTTACTCTGTATCTAACCCCGTGCTGTACCTGCCCTGGGAGTGTTTGATGGGGACAGTGTAGAGGGAGCTTTACTCTGTATCTAACCCTGTGCTGTACCTGTCCTGGGAGTGTTTGATGGGGACAGTGTAGAGGGAGCTTTACTCTGTATCTAACCCCGTGCTGTACCTGTCCTGGGAGTGTTTGATGGGGACAGTGTAGAGGGAGCTTTACTCTGTATCTAACCCCGTGCTGTACCTGTCCTGGGAGTGTTTGATGGGGACAGTGTAGAGGGAGCTTTACTCTGTATCTAACCCCGTGCTGTACCTGTCCTGGGAGTGTTTGATGGGGACAGTGTAGAGGGAGCTTTACTCTGTATATAACCCCGTGCTGTACCTGTCCTGGGAGTGTTTGATGGGGACAGTGTAGAGGGAGGTTTACTCTGTATCTAACCCTGTGGTGTACCTGTCCTGGGAGTGTTTGATGGGGACAGTGTAGAGGGAGCTTTACTCTGTATCTAACCCCGTGCTGTACCTGTCCTGGGAGTGTTTGATGGGGACAGTGTAGAGGGAGCTTTACTCTGTATCTAACCCCGTGCTGTACCTGTCCTGGGAGTGTTTGATGGGGACAGTGTAGAGGGAGCTTTACTCTGTATCTAATCCCGTGCTGTACCTGCCCTGGGAGTGTTTGATGGGGACAGTGTAGAGGGAGCTTTACTCTGTATCGAAGCTGAGCTCAGGTTTTGTAAATCTGGCCAGCACTTAACCACGACTTCCTCATTTGCTTTAAATAAAAACAGAAAACGCTGGAAAAACTCAGCAGGTCTGACAGCATCTGTGCAGAGAAACAGAGTTAACCTTTTGAGTGCGTGTGACACCTCCTTCAGATCACCTTCTTCTTTATTTGCCTCGCTTCCTCTCTCCTCTTTTCAAGCTTAGCTTTGTACTGCCATGTGACCCTTGCCCTTTCACCTCGAGTTCTCCAATAAAGTGTGTGGAAAACCATCACTAGGAATGGGGAAGGGAAGCTTCACTAGCAAGAGCAATAACTTGCATTGATATACGCATTGAACAAAGCCAAGCATTGCAATACTCAACCAGAGCAATACCAATAAAAATTTGACACCGAGCCACAAAGGGAGATATTAGGGCAGGTGGCCAAAAGCTTGGTCAAAGGGGAAGGTTTTAAACAATGTCTTGAGAAGTAGAGGGACAGAGGTTTAGGGAAGGAATTCCAGAACTTAGGGCCTGGACAACTGAAGGAACGGTCACCAGTAGTGGAGCGATGCAACATGGGGTGGCACAAGAGACCAGAATTGACTACTTCGAAGGCTAGTAGGGCTGGAGAAGACAACAGAGGTAGGGAGTGGGTGAAGACACAGTGTGATTTGGAAAGAAGGACTAGGATTTTGAGGGTGAGGTGTTGTTGGGATCCCATGTAGTTCAGCAAGGACACATGGCTGAAATATGATTGGAGCCGTGCGTCATTTTACTGATCCCCCCCCCTTACTGAGTGACCCAGTGATGCATCTTGGGGGTGACCCACGTCCCCCACGTAGCAGCATCGTGGACAAAAGGTGAAGGAGGTTTGCCCGATCACTTTCGCTGGGCAGCGCGCTTTAAAAGATCTGGCCAGGCTGCTCGGTCCCTTTAACTGACTGGTGCCCTGTGGAAGAGCTCCCTCTGTGAGGCTGAGGGCAGAACTGCAGGCTGGTCGTGACCGCAGGTAAAGACAGCCGAGGATAGAAAGGGGTCGCAGGGGAGCGGCGGTGTCTGCACTTAAACTGGCGTGGATTCAAGGAAGAACGCACACAAGAACATTGCAGGGCAGGGAGAATGTCGAGCTGCCTACAACTGATCATTTTACAGTGTAAACTGTGCTGAACTAAGTGGGGGGGGGGGGTGGGGGTGCTGGGACAGATGAGACGTCAATGTGGCAAATGTAACTGGGATCAGGGCTGCAGCAAATTACATGTTTGTAATATACGAGGGCATTTAAAAAAAGGTCTAATTTCTGCACTGCAATAAGTGGTAGAATTTGTTATGCCTGCACTGAGGTGGGAATCTCAGTCCTCCCTTCGGCTTCTGGTGAAGTCGCTCAGTGAAAAGCTTACAATGAATGTGGTGCTCAGCCAGAGACTGAGATAGAGATAGAGAGAGAGAGAGAGATGGTGAGCGAAGAAGGGAATAAAGGGAGACCGAAACTGCTGCCTCTATTTGGTTCCCTGCAGGGACTGCCCATGCCACCATTAACCCCTTCCTTGCTGGAGGGCAGTTCTCTGCCGTAGGCCGGTAGTGCGCTTGACTCTTAACAAAACACGCAGAGATAAAAGAGTTGTGGGAATGCCCAGTACAGTTGGCTAATTGTATTCCAGTCACATTCAGGAAAAGAGAGAGGCAAATATCTCCACAGCTATATCAAAGGCAAAGCACCTGACCCCTTGCTGCAGGAGGGAGGAGACCTGTGTGTGTGTGTGTGTGTACGAATGTGTGTGTGTGCATGTGTATGAGTATGTGTGTGTGAATAAGTATGCATGCATGTGTGTGTGTGTGTACGAATGTGAGTGTGTGCGTGTGTATGAGTATGTGTGCGTGAATGAGTATGGGTGCATGTGTGTGTGTGTGTGTGTGTGTGTATATGTGCGCACGCATGTGACTGTCTGCATGTGTATGAGTGTGTGTGTGTGTGTGTGTGTGTGTGCATGTGTTTCTCAGTGTTTGTGTGCACATATGAGTGTGCATATGTGTGCATGTGTATGAATTTGTGTGTACCCGATTATGAATGTGTGTGCATGTGTGTTAATGAGTGTGTGTATGTATGTGTGTGTATGTGTGTGTGTGTGTGAGAGAGAGAGTGTGAGTGTGAGAGAGATTGTGAGAGTGTGTATGTGTATGTGTGAGAGTGTGTGTGTGTATGAGAGAGAGTGTGAGACTGTGTATGTGCATGTGTGTATGTGAAATACTTGTACTGGTTGCTGCAGAGAACAGAGCAGAGACTTACACTACTAAACCTTATTGTCAGAGTGATGGGGAGGGACTGTGGGGGAGATTTGTCTTGAAATGATGGGAGACACAGAACAGAATTAAAATGAATTCCTCTTAAGAATGTGTGTGTGTATATGAGAGAGAAAGAGAGTTTGAAGGGTTAAAGGATGTGGCAGAGGCACTAGATAAGACCAGAGCTGTTCCATTTCATCTGAGAAACTGATAGGGAACAGAAGGGACTTGTAAACTGGTCAAGGAAGAGTCTGGCTGTAACTGACACACTTACAGCTTTAGCAGGAGGGATCAGAAAGAGAAGTCCTTTATGCAGGACTTGATTCGATTGGCACTTAATTAGAGTGAGGGGGGAGGGAGTGGGAGAGAGAATGAGAGAGGAAGAGAAAAGAGGGAAAGAGAGACAGGTGAGGGAGAGAGAGAGAGAAGGGAGGAGAGAGAGGAAGTGAGAAAAAGATAGGGAGAGAGAAAGACAGGGAGAGGGAGGGGGGAGGAAGACAGGGAGAGGGAGGGGGAGAGAGAGAGAGAGAGAGGGAGGGAGCCTGTTTATTGGGATGTGGGAACACTTGCTTCCTGTAATATAAAGGAGGAGATGGAGCCACAGAAGTGAGGACCTGATGATTTGACGGCTCTTGCATCTGGTGCAGCCCACTAATAGATTTAAGTGGGAGGAAGGATTAATGTGAATCAAGGGAAACAGCCAGCCTCTCTCGTTCAAGGACTACATCTGAATGAGGAGCACGCTGAGAGGCTGCAAGAGAGGCTCCGGGCTGCCTGAAGTCTCAGGGAATCCAGTGACTGGAAAGAAGGAGAGGGAGGGGGAGAAAGCGAGAATTTGGCTGCATTACAGAATGGAATAGCGAGAGGGGAGAGAGAGACACAGGAGCACAAAACCTGGATGAAGATCAGGACTCCAGACTTAACTCCTGTTCAAAGACCTGGAGCAAACTGACTGAGGATCTATAGACACAGAAACCAGTCTGCTTTCCCTATACACCAGCACAAAAGCAGCAGCGAGAGAGGTGGGTGGGAGGGGGGAGGTGGAGGGGGGTAGGGGGGGGGGGTGGTGACAGTGAGAGAAAACTAACCCCTGGCCCTTGGACTGAGCGAAAACAATTCATTGATTGAAGATTACAACCAGGAATTGGACAGCAGAACCGGGAAGCTCATTAAAACACCTGGATGAGAGCTTTGAGCATCTCCTCACCCGTCAGACAAGGCCTCAGCCTCAACTCATGGGAGAAAAAAATAACTCCTGAGTGATTTTTAGGAGGAGGAAAAAAAAAAGAACAGGTATTTGTCTTTTTGGTATTTTTAAAGAATTGTTCCCTCTTCTTTTCAAACGCAGAGGTCGATTCCTGTTGTGCCTTCGAGTACCAGTATTCGGGTGAATGCTCCTCACTCTGTATTGTTCAACACCAGGTAGTTCTAACGCCCTCCCCTCCCCCCATCCCCCCCCCCCCTCCCCCATCCCCCTCCCACCAACCCCCCACCCATCCCCCCCACCCCCCCTCACCCCCCTCCCCACTGGCATCACCACCCGTTCCAACCCGTGCTGGGAATCTGACACATCTCTAACAGGGTTAAACAGATTCGTTATTGGGGAATTTTTCGTGAGCGCTTGTTCTGTGATTTTACCAGTTAGTCCCTCTGTGAGTTATAAATCCAGCAACAACTTAGTCCCTGTAAGCCCACCCGTTCCCCACCCCCCCCCACCAACCAACCCCCGTCACTCTCCTCCCCCTCAGAAAACACGTACCCGTGTACAAGGGGATGTGATATGCCAGTAATGTGAGAGTGACACTGTACGTCTGACTGTATCTAACTGCTGACACACAGCACGCTGCATCCTGCACTCCCCAGCCCTGGCCTTTGTCTCCTCAGCTTTTCCCATTCTCTCTCAGCCTTCTCACCATCTCTCACTCCCCTTCTCCCTCTCTCTAACTCTCCCCGGCCCATTAGCTTCCCCTCCATCCCCCTTTCGACTGCCTCACCCTCTCTCCTCCCCTCATCTCTTCTGTCCCCCTCCAGCACTCTCTTCATCTTCCAAAACTGTTTTAGCAACCCCTCTATCCTCCCCTCTCTTCTCCCTGTACTTTTCTCTCCTTTTCCCGACACCTTCAATCCTCTCTTCCCAAGCTGTCTTTCCCCAGTTATCTCCCCTCCTCTCCTCTTCACTATTTTCCTTACATTTGCTGTCGTTCAACTATCTCTCTCCCATCACTCTCTCCATCTCCCTTTACCCCTTCCTTTACTCTCTCCCCTCATTTTCCATTCCACCTCTCCTCGCCCTCCACCTCCCCTCTCCCTCTTCCTTCTCCATTCTTTATCCCCTCTTCCTCCTCATTTTCCTCCTCCCCTCTCTTGCCCTCTCTTTCCCCCTATTCCATCTCTTTCTCCTCCACCCTCCCTTTCCCCCTCCTCCCTCTCTTTCCCCTCCTCCCTCTCTTTCTCCATCCTCCCTTCTCTGCGCTCTGCTCCCCTTATTCACCCTCCTTGCTTTACCCCACTCTTCTTTTCCCAGGCTTCTTCGTTCCCACCTTTCTTGCCCCTGTTGATCCTCCTTCCCTGTTTTTACCTCACTATCTCTTTGTCCCCTCAGTGTCTCTGTTCCTCAGCTCTCTCCTCATCTTCCTCTATGTCTGCTGCTCTCGCTCTGCTCTCCCTCCATCATTTTCCCATCATCTCTCTGGAGTTCTCCAGCTCCTGCTGAAGTATTTCCCCTTTCTTGAATTCTTTGGTCTTTTTAACCCTTTGTATTAAGGACTCTGATTTGAAAGTGGGGTAATTAATTCAGCCTGAGTGAGGTTTGCAGTGTGCTCAGGGGCCCCACTTTCAAATGTAGAAGATGGCACCTTGAAGGAATAAACATAAAATAAAGCTTTTTGTTCTTCTGCTTTAACTTTCCTTCATAATGACTCTCACTCTGGCATTCACCGACATTGAATCCTTGGCTGCTTCCTCTGTTAAATAAAGCTAATCCTTGTTTTTCATAGAAATGATGTCAATGCCATCTCTGCCCATTAGTTTGCCACTCGTCCCCCCAACGCTCGCGCCCCCCCTCCCCCGTAATTAAGCCAGGACTGACCATGAAACAGAGTCACTCCCACCTCTATCCATTAACCTGGTCAACCCTGCCCATTGCACAATGGGCTTAGCCTAACCCACCTTTGCCCACTAAACTGGACCCATCCCACCTTTGCCTATTAAACTGTGTGAGGCCCGGCCCCTGACCATCCTCTGAAGGCTCCATTGCTAAAGGAAGCGGCCAAGGAGACTCAGGAGGAAGTGTCATAAGAATATACGCGTTAGAAGCAGGAGTAGGCCACTCGAGACTGCTTCACTATTCAATAAGATCATGGCTGATCTGATGGTAACCTCAACTCTACAATCCCGCCTACGCCTGATAACCTTTCAACCCCTTGTTTATCGAGAATCTATCTAGTTCTACCTTAAAGATATTCAAAGACTCTGCTTCCACCACCTTTTGAGGAAGAGAGTTACAAAGACTCACCACCCTCTGAGGGAAAAAAATTCTCCTCATCTTTGTCTTAAATGAGCGACCCCTTATTTTGAAACAGTGACCCCCTAGTTCTAGATTCCCCCACAAGGGAAAACATCCTCTCTACACCCACCCTGTAAAGACCCCTCAGGATCTTAAAGGTTTCGATCAAGTCATCTCTCATTCTTCTAAACTCCAGTTTAGAAGCAACAAGCTCAGTATGTCCAACCTTTCCCTCATAAGACAACCCACCCATTCCAGGTATTCGCCAAGTAAACCTTCTCCGAACTGCTTCCAATTCATTTATATCCTTTCAAGCATCTGTTGACTTGCTCCTAGCAGCGGTGGGGTGGAGAGGGTGGGGAGGGTGGGGGGGAGGGGGAGGGTGGGGGAGGGTGGAGGGTCTTCAGGTGAGGAGAAGGGATGGAGAAATGGCAGATGGAAAACGAACGGCCGATGAAGGGCCTGACCCCGAGCCTCCTTACCTCCTCCTTTTGCAAGTCCAAGTGAAGCATGTTTTAAGCCAGGGCAAAGCCAGTTAGAGAGAGTGAGAGAAAGAGAGAGATATTCTGGCCTGGCGATGGAAAAATCACATGACATCCCTGGCAATTTGTTGTCTTTAAACAAAACGCAAGGCCTTAGCAGCAAGACAACGCGGAGTAAGTCAAAACCAGCACAGGAGAACATCAATCCATTAGCAATAAGTCGCTTAGGGGCATTAAAATTCCCGTTTGAAGAAAATCTTTACATAGGCTCCAAATAACATTCTTTGGACAGCAGCTTTTATTGGGGAACACAGCAGCCACATTGGATTTTAATTCACTGCTGGTAGCAGGTTGAGCAGACAGTCAGTATCGTATAAGATTGGCCAAGATAAAGAGAGACAAGGCGGAGGGATTAGAAGAATGAGAGGCGATCTCTCACTGTTCAGGGATTCGACAGGGTCGATGCTGAGCTGAGAAAATGTTTCCCCTGGCTGGGGAATCTGGAACAGGGGATAGGCCTCAGGGGACGGGCTCGGCCATTTTGGACTGAGCTGAGGAGAAAATTTGTCCGCTCTTTGGGGGATGTGAATCTTTGGAATTCTTTACCCTGGAGAGTCCTGGTTGCTCCGTCGTTGAGTCTATTGGAGACACGGATCAATTAGATTTTAGGGCATTAAGGGAATGAAGGGATATGGGGATGGGACGGGGAGGTGGAGTTGAGGTAGAAAATCAGACACAATCTTATTGAATGGCGGAGCAGGTTCGAAAGGCCTACTCCTGCTCTTATATTCTTATGAAGAAATAGTGGGGGGGGGGAGGGGGATATTTAATGGAGGTAACAGGGGTCTTGCCCGCTGGCTGGAGAGCTGGTGAGAGACCTCTAAAGAGGCCCCGTTGCCTCTTTACGGGAAGGCCTGCCACATTAAGTGCGAATCAGCCACTTAACTGGGCATGATCAGGCCTCCTCCTGGGATCAAGGAGTCTGGAGGGGGGGGCGCAGAAGTCCGGTTGCAAGGCCAACAGCCCTATTGATCGGCAATGCCATCAGGGAGGTGGTGGTTGCTGATGGCACTACAACCACATGAGGCCCAGAATCGCCAGTGGACCCAGGCCTCAGGTAAATGATGGCAAGATGAGTTTTTGGGGTAGGTTTCATGGGGGATGGTGGGGTGGGGTCAGTGGCAAGGGCAGGGGTGTAGCTCTTCCCGATACCAGGCCTCTCGATCAGTCACTGAATGCTTTTGAACGTGGGACCCCATCCTCAGAAGCCCAAAAGCAACACCCAACAGCGGTCCCTGAATCCCCCATATCCGAGGTGGTAAGACGAGGAACTTAGGTGGGCATTAATTGGCTGCTGTAGGGCTTCAATTGGTAACGGGGCAGGAAGGATGTCCACGGGCCTTCCCACCACGGGTTCAACCTGGACAGAGGCAGGAAGGCAGTGTGATCCCCACCTCCCCCTCCCACCAAACCAGCCACGGGGGAGGGCATTAAATTCTGCTCACAAAATGGGGGCAATCCTCAACACCTTTAATTCCACGGGTAATAAATGCGGGCTTCAACTCCTGCCTCATCCCGGTTCCTGCTGAATCGGCTGATCCCAGCTGGACCGGTTTATGGGGAGTGGGAATGCCGCACTCATTCAGGGGGTGGGGGAGGTGGGAGACTTGCCCAAGCTGAGGTTCTCTGTTGGCACAGCGTACAGGGAGCTGAAAGGTAGTACAGTGCTTACGCTCAGCACAACACCTTCTCAAGGGCAATTAAGGGTGGGCAATAAATGCTGACATATCCAGCGACGCCCACATCTGTGAATGAATAAATAAATAAATAAATAAAAAACTAATAATGCAGAGACCTGGACTGAATATTCAATTCCTTTAATAGCACGGTGTTTGAACAGTGCTGTTCCCAGTTAGCATATTTGTCCTCAATTAGAAAGGACTCCGGAAACATCTTTTGAAAGATTAAATATAATCAGCAGCTGATACCACAATATGGCACAGTGTGAAAAAGACTATAACTGACTTCAGGATGATGGTGAGAAGTTAGTTAATTGATGAAGGGTGATACTAAATGCACAGGAAGCAAGATATATTTCATGAAGCGGGTGAGAGGAACGAGACACAAAATGCTAATACTTTCAAAGATGGAACAAAGAAATAATAATGTAGTAGCTTAGTGCTGTTATTATTAGACTAATCATCCAGAGAATGAGAAGTCAAACACCACTGTGACAATTTGGATTCAGTTTTTTAAAATTTAGAGATAAAATAGTTGGTGTTAGAAACAATGAAAATGTGTAACTATCAGATTGTTCTGACAACCCACCTCGTTCACTAATTCCCTTCAGGGAAGGAAATCTGCTATCCTTACCTGGTCTGGCCTATGTATGATTCGTAGCTGTCTTCAGATGTTGCATTAACCCTTTATCTGTGGTTCAACAACAAGGCCCATCTCTGATATTACTTTGTAATTAATCACGTGCTCTCCCCACTGTGAATTTTATTCTGTTTCTAACCCTGTGCTGTACCTGTCCTGGGAGTATTTGATGGGGACAGTGTAGAGGGAGCTTTACTCTATCTAACCCCGTGCTGTACCTGTCCTGGGAGTGTTTGATGGGGACAGTGTAGAGGGAGATTTACTCTGTATCTAACCCCGTGCTGTACCTGTCCTGGGAGTGTTTGATGGGGACAGTGTAGAGGGAGATTTACTCTGTATCTAACCCCGTGCTGTACCTGTCCTGGGAGTGTTTGATGGGGACAGTGTAGAGGGAGCTTTACTCTGTATCTAACCCTGTTCTGTAACTACCCTGGGAGTATTTGATGGGGACAGTGTAGAGGGAGCTTTACTCAGTAGCTAACCCCGTGCTGTACCTGTTCTGGGAGTGTTTGATGGGGACAGTATAGAGGGAGCTTTACTCTGTATCTAACCCTGTTCTGTAACTACCCTGGGAGTGTTTGATGGGGACAGTGTAGAGGGAGCTTTACTCTGTATCTAACCCTGTGCTGTACCTGTTCTGGGAGTGTTTGATGGGGACAGTATAGAGGGAGCTTTACTCTGTATCTAACCCCGTGCTGTCCCTGCCCTGGGAGTGTTTGATGGGGACAGTGTAGACGGAGCTTTACTCTGTATCTAACTCTGTTCTGTAACTACCCTGGGAGTGTTTGATGGGGACAGTGTAGAGGGAGCTTTACTCTGTATCTGACCCCGTGCTGTACCTGTTCTGGGAGTGTTTGATGGGGACAGTGTAGAGGGAGCTTTACTCTGTATCTAATCCCGTGCTGTACCTGTCCTGGGAGTGTTTGATGGGGACAGTGTAGAGTGAGTTTCACTGTAACCCATGCTATACCTGACCTATTGCGATTGCTGATTGTTCTACAGACAGTCCCTCACTTTGATGAATGCAAAATCTCTGGGATCACAATGGATACAAGAGGCCAGCAAAGATAACTATTTTCACCTCCGGTACATCAGGCAGACAGGCCACTAATACTCAGAGCTGCAGACAAGAGGAATGCTGCATTGTTACTGATTCCATGGTGCTGAATGCTAACATTCCTACACATACCATCGCATTGCTGGGATTCTCTTCTCTGTAAAAATGCTTATTGAATTGATTTTTAATTTTTAAAACAAAAACATTAACATTTGCTTTTTTATTTCATAAAATTTCTGTCACCAACAAAGCTGTTCATTTTTTACTTCATTTTTTCCCCCATCATTCCCTGAGCTGTTGCCCAACAATAACGCCAAAGCCATCTGCAGCCCTCAAGTATGTGACCATGCAGCCCTTCACTCGGTAATACAGAACATGAAAATCACTGAAAAGAGAGACATGTCGCTGAAGCTTTTCAACTTGCACCCATCAGGACAAATTCAAGAATGCCAAATTTCAAAAGATCTCAACAATTTATACTACAGGAGAAAAGGGTGCGGATTAGTTGGCAAATCAATTCTGATTGGCTGAGGAGAAAGCGATGGGGAACTGTAGGCACCCTAAGCTCCTGCATAATTCAAAAATGGTGTAAGACCCAAATGTTTTCCTTTTGTTTGCAGAGAACGGGTCCCAGCACTGATTAATATACGTCACTTCTAGCAGGTGTAAATGAAACATGCTACAAACAGTACTGATTTTCTTAAATTGGTTATTAGTGTGGCTATTACTGCATGGTTTTGACCATTCAAAATTTGGCATTCTTGTGTTTGTCCTGATGAGTACAAGACATAAAGCTTCGACAACATGCCTCTCCTTTCAGCAATACTTCACCTTAGTGATTCAAGATAGTTTCTCAGCAAGATCTGAGGTATTGGGATAGAACAGGTCTGGCACAATGGGAATGAATGGGACGGAGGTTATTCTATCAAGGTCCACACATGCTAGGAGTGCATGAGAAGTAATTGTCCTAGGTACCTGCACAAAGGGAGCGAGCAAGGAGTAATTTGCCCTGTTAAAGTCAGCAGACTAAGGGTATTAGGAAAACAATTTGATCCCTTTGGATCTGCACACTGGGATAGAGTGGGAAGGAGTTTGCTCCATTTGGATCCACACAACAGATCAATGAATTCAAATTTCCATTGTAAACTTTGCATTGCAAAAGATGTTGGGCAGGACTTCAAGTCTCCGGGGGAGGCGGGCTTGGAGCCAATTGGTCCCGCAGTTTACTGGCGCCAGTTTGGTGTGCTGTGCTTTTCTAGCATGTCCCTGCCTCTGGGCCATTCAGAAGAGTATGAATGGGGAATGGTTACCTACCCACAAGAGGCAGCAAGCCAATTAGACACATAACAAGGCCTAATAAGGCGCCAATCCTGCCACTGGTTGGGACTTTTCCAGTTGGTATTCAGGCCCCCTGTAGTGGCCGGAACCCAGCCTAAGGATGGAGGAGTCCTCATGACCTGGGGGGACCCACTGCACCAGCTGATGTTTAAAAGCCCCACTCCCCATAGCTGTGACTTATAAAAGACCACAGGCTGCCCTGTGGAGGGATTCTCCCTCCGCAATAGTGCCCTGGCAGCTGTGGTTAGTTTTTATTGAATAAATTTTGTAAGCTTCAAGAGGGCACCTCCATTTTGAGATGTCCCCCGTCCCCCCCCACCTCTCTCTTACCTGCATTGGCAGCACCCACCTCTGTCGGTGGGGTGGCCACTCTCACAGTGCCAGGTGGCCTCCTATTGGCCTTCCAGTTTCGGAAGCCCGCCCAGCATCCTTAATTAAATGTTGAACAAGTTCCCTGGCCACTAATTGTCCACCCTTTCAAAAATCGCATCAGGCGTCTGACATCGATGGGGTCAAGACCTAGAAATGCAGCCGACCTTGGGGTCCCAACCCCGGGACAAACAGTCTGCCCATTGTCCCCAAATAACAGGCATCCATCCAGTTAAATTTGTAGAGAGCATGTCAAACCCACTGCAAATATGTTTTGGCTCACAAAGTGTTCTTGTCCCCAGCACCTGGGCTGTGTGGGATTATCTTTGCAAACGAATCTCCCCTGTGTTAAATCCAAGAGATTGTGAGAATTATAACTGACACAATTGTATTGCAAATCTAACAGCTTTATTAACGAACAGCTTAAAACTAAAGAGTTACAAAGCAATTTTGGAAAGCATAGTTACCCCCTAGGTAATCAGTCTAAGTTGATTTCAGGCCAGTTGGATCTGATCTGACTAGGACAGATCCTTCTTCAGTGAGACTGCTGTCTTGTTCCAACAGTGCTGTGCCAATAAATGTTCTTAGCCTCCTTTTATCCTTTGGTTGCAAAGGAACTATCATCATGTTGATCCTTTTGCACTTCCTTCATTGGTTTCTGGGGTACATTATCAGTCTTTGGCCCACAACGAATTGGACCTAATGCAAAAATATCATGCATATTTGATTTTCCCTGTGGTCAGTTTTCCCCAAGGTCAGTTTTCCCTGTGGTCAGTTTTCTCCGTGGTCAGTTTTTGTCTAAGGTCAGTTTTCTCCATGGTCAGTTTTCTCCGTGGTCAGTTTTTTCCACGGTCAGTTAACCACAGGATGTCTGGTGCACCTGCCTTTTGTCTCTTCAGCCTCAGTTGTCTCAGTGGTGGTTGTGCAACCCTGAGCTTTGCTGTATCAGAGGTCATTTGAGAAAATATGACTGTAGAAGTTGGTCAGAAGAGGCAGTTTGTAAGCTGCTATTTGTTCCAAGAATTGTACATATCCCCACTCATTGTCAGTTTATTTCCACTGCATCTGTGCAACAAATTCAACCAAATCTTTCAACATATTCTTCACAAGAATACCAATATAAGAGGAAAACAATTTCAGGGTATTCTTGCAAAGAGTTCAGATGAGGGCAAGACGAAAAACCTTCAACATGTCTCCTTTTTTCAGCAATACGCAAGTTTTGTACTAACAAACAACTACTTGTTCAATTTCCATCACTACCACACTGCTCGGGCTGTGCCTGCTGAAATCACCATGAGGCGATTACTCCGTAAGGCTGATCCCATGTGGGACCCATTACTCAAAGTGAACAATAGCGCCACTTCATTGTCTGGATCATGAGGTCTCTCTGGGAATCCACCCCAAATTGCAAGACAGCTGAACCACAATGGGGGGAGAGCAGTCAAACATGAGGGAAGGCATGGCACTGTTGTCCCAAGCCGGAACTCTCTGCAATGCAGCATTGCTTGGTTCAAAGCACAAGGCAGAGTACGGAAGCAAGAAAGCTAAGCTGAAATTTATAGTTTATCGATGAGGCCTCGGCTGGAATTTTGTGTCCAGGCCTTGGTGCCCCACTGTAGCAGGATGTCAAGGCCTCGGAGAGGATGCAGAGGAGATTTTGTCATAGAGACATAGAGCTATACAGCACGGGAACAGGCCCTTCAGCCCATCGTGTTGGTGCTGACCATCAAGCTCCTATCTATTCTAATCCCATTTTCCAGCACTTGGTCTGTAGCCCTGTATGTTATGGCATTCCACGTGCTCATCCAAATACTTCTTAAATGTTGAGAGAATTAACTAGCATTGTAACCAGGACTTTAGTTATGTGGAGACTTTAGCAAAACTGGGATTGCTCTCCCTAGTGCTGAAGTTAAGGGGTGATGTCCAAAATTAAGAGGGTTTTGACAGAGTATATAGGGAGGGACTGTTTCCACTGGTAGCAGGGTCAATAATCAGAGGACACAGATTTAAGATAATTGGCAAAAGAACCGGGGGGGGTGGTGGGGGATGAGGAGAATTTAACCCAATGGGTTGTTGTGATTTGGAATGTGCTAAGGGCGGTAGAAACAGATTCAATAGGGAATTAGATATATATTTGAAAATGAAAAATTTGCAGATCTGTGGGGAAAAATGGGTGAAAGAGATTAATTAAAATAATCTGTCAAAGAGAACTGATTGGGAGGAATGGCCTTCTTCTCTACTGCATAATTCTTTGGGTGGAATTTAACGACCCTGGTGAGTTTGGTGGTGGAGGGGGGCATTGAATCGGGCGGGCAATGGCGGGTGGGGACTCTGCCACCTTCCTGCACCCCGATTAAGTCTGTGGCTGGAAGGCGCATGAGCAGCCCCCCACAGCCGTCCGCAATCAATTGACCATAAGACCTTAAGACATAGGAGCAGAAATTAGGCCATTCGGCCCATCGAGTCTGCTCCGCCATTCGATCATGGCTGACAAGTTTTTCAACCCCAGTCTCCCGCCTTCTCCCTGTAATTGAGGCCCTTAAGTGGGCACTCAATGCCCATTTAAGGGCCTCGTCCCACTGCTGCTGGTATTAACCCAGCGGTGGGCGGGGGGGGGGGGGCACCACATGTGGGAAGCATGACAAGCAATCCCATGTAGGGTTGCTGGTGAGCTCCCAGGAGGTGGGGTGGGGGGTGGGTGTCGTGGGGGATCCATTTAAAGACAGTCAGTCCCTGATCGAGGGACCCAGCATTGGGAAGAGGGTGGCCCGGCTGAGAGACACCCCCTGCTCTTGCTGCCGTCCTCCCTCCCTTGTGACCTGCACCCCATGACCCCTCCCCCCTCCGCCCCCCGCCATCATTCACCTGTGGCCTCGGATCCAGTGAAGGTACTGGTCCTCGGGTAGGTGTGTAGGTGTCTTACCGGCAGCAGCCAATGCCTTCCTGCCGTTCAACAGAGCTTTCAGCCTCTGATTGGCTGGTGGCTCTCAGTGGGCAGGACTTCTGCCCGGGTAAGGCCCGCTGCTGTCCTTTTAAGTGGCTGAGCGGCACCTAGTTTGATGGGCCTTGTGAAATCATTCATTTTGGCAGGAAGAATAAGAAAGAAGCTTATTATCTAAATGGTGAGAGATTGCAGAGCTCTGAGATGCAGAGGGATCTGGGTGTCCTAGTGCATAAATCAGATGAGGTTAGTATGCAGGTACAGCAGGAAAGCTAATTGAATGTTATCATTTATTGTGAGGGGAATTAATTACAAAAGTAGGGAGGTTATGCTTCAGTTATACAGGGCATTGCTGAGACAACGTGTATTGTGTATAGTACTGGTCTCCTTATTTACAGAAAGATGTAAATGCGTTAGAAGCAGTTCAGAGAAGGTTTACTAGACTAATACCAGGAATGGGTGGGTTGTCTTATGAGGAAAGGCTGGACAGGTATCCACTGGAATTTAGAAGAGTAAGAGGTGACTTACTTGAAACCTTTAAGATCCTGAGGTGTTTTGACAGGGTGGATGTAGAGAGGATATTTCCTCTTGTGGGACAATCTAGAACTAGGGGGTCACTGTTTCAAAATAAGGGGTCGCTCATTTAAGACAGAGATGAGGAGGAATTATTTTCTCTCAGAGGGTTGTGAGTCTTTGTAACTCTCTTCCTCAAAAGGCAGTGGAAGCAGAATATTTTTAAGGCATAGCTAGATAGATTCTTGATTAATAAGGAGATGAAAGGTTATCAGGGGTCGGCGGGAATGTGGGGTTGAGGTAACAATCAGGTCAGCCATGATCTTACTGAATGGTGGAGCAGGCTCGAGGGGCCGAGTGGCCTACTCCTGCTCCGAATTCGTATGTTCCCGAAAACAGGCAACACGGGGATCTCGCAAGACCCCTATCAACTCTGTGAAATTTCACCCCATGTGTCTATAATTCTAAGTTAGTGAACAATTCAGATAAAATATTTTGTCAAGGGGGCTTGGATCATCAAAAGAGCCAGACACCACCATTTGTTAAAAAATGTACTGGATGGTTCTGTGCTCCATCTGATATTTTTTTTCGAGAATGTGTTTAATCAGGCAAATTATATTTTTTGCCTGATTTCTTGGTTCAGCTGATCTTACCTCAGGCAATGGGAGAAACATGAATATTAAAGAAAGAAAGACTTACATTTACATAGCACCTTTCACAACCCCAGGATGTCCCAAAAACAGGCAATGAAGCACTTTTGAAGTGTAGTCACTGTTGTGATGTAGGAAACCCGGCAGCTAAATTGCGCACAGCAAGATCCCACGATCAGCAATGTGCTGATGACCAGATGATTCTCTCTTTAGTGATGTTGATCGAGAACACCGGAGTGAATTCTTCTTCAAAATGGTTGCCAGAGGACCTTTTACATCCACCTGAGAAGGCAAATGGGGCTTGGTTCAATGTCTCATCTGAAAGGCAGCACATCCAATAGTGCAGCACTCTCTCACTACTGCAGTGAAGTGTCAGTCCCCCGTTTAAGGAGAGGCTAAATCAACCAGGATTCCTTCTCATTATCTCCAGGTGAATATCTAAGAATGAGAGGCGATCTTATTGAGACATATAAGATTCTGAGGGGGTTGACAGGTTAGACACCGAGAGCTAGAACTCGGGGACACAGTTTCAAGATAAGATGGAGATGAGGAAGAATTTCTTCTCTCACAGCATCGTTAACCTGTGGAAGTCTCTTCCACAGAGAGCACTGAATATATTCAGGGCTGAGTTAGGAAAAATGTTGATGGACAAGGGAGCCGAGGGATTAAGGGGGCTGCAGGAAGGAAAGTGGAGTTAAGGTCACAGTCAGATCAGCCATGACCTTATTGAAAGGTGGTGCACGCTTGGGGCTTCAAATGGCCTACTCCTGCTCCTTATGATCTTATAATCTATCCAGTGAGGCCATCCACTTGGTGCTATGGGACAACCAGGTTAGGGAGTAGAAAAGTGGCCTAGGTTCCAGCCCCACTCGCCTTCCTACGACAAGTATGGGGGAGCCAGGTGAGAATCGAACTGGGGAGGGCCTTTGGGTGTTTCACGGTCAGATATTCTGGTCACCCTTACAGGTGAAGAAGAACTGCTGACTGAGGTGGTGGAGGCCCCACTACTGCTTTTGATTCAAAGGCCCAAGAGAGAGAACAAGAAGCAGAGGGAAGAGGAAGAGATCATTGAGATAGGAGACTAATTAGCATGGAGCAGCAGGATATGAGGGACAGGAAGAGGAATAATTAAAGGATATGCGTGAAGATGTTTCATCATAACCTGAGGTGGTGACAATAAGCAAAGCTGATGCAGTACACGTTGCCAGGATGGCAAAAGACTCACTCTCAAATTCCCCTCAACCTACGGGGAAAGCTGATTCATTTTAAACCAGGGGAATGCTTCGATCAGAGATGGTCCTTGCGCAGATCCTGTCCACGGCCAGAAAGGGAAGTCCAGCTGAATGTTCTGAAGAGGGGACTACAACAATGCGCTGCACTGATTAGGCCCCTGTAACATAGTGGAACATCCCAAGGTGCTTGACAGCCGATTCCTCGAATTAAATCTGGCACCGAGCCACGTAAGGAGATACTGAGTCAGGTGAACAAAAGCTTGGTCAAGGAGGTAGGTTTTAAGGAGCATCTTAAGGGTGGAGTGAGGGGTGGAGAATTTAGTGCTTAGGCAGCTGAAGACACAATGAAAATTGGGGATACACAAGAGGCCAGAATTGGAGGAGAATCACAGAAATCTCAGAGGCCTCTGTTTCAAAGAAGAGCAGAGGAGGTTCTCCCTGACGCCCTGGACTAATATTTACCCCTCAAACCAAACATCACAGAAACAGAGGATCGCATTGTTATTTGTGGGATCTTGCCATGTGCAAACTGGCTGCCATTTTCCCTACATTACGACTGAACGCCAGAAGTAATCCTTGGGTTGCAAAGCACACTGGGGCATCTTTTGCTTTGTAGAAATGCAAGAGTGTCCAATTATTTGTGGAAAGTTAGGAAGGAGAAAATAATTCAACAGTAAATATGTTCAACAGCAAAAAAACTGTCATTCTGCAAATTTTTGTTGGGACTGTCACTTAGCAACATTTGCCAGTTAGATGGAGGTCACTTTAATTGGGAACATGGTAAGGAATCAGCTGGTGATCTCCCAGGGCTGCTTCTGTTTAATATGCGCACTGGGAATAAGTCATGCGGTGATGCACCAGCTGTTTGAACTTCTCCAGGTCTGTAGACAGAGAAGCTGTGCACAGGACACCATCAGTAAGCATGCAGAGTCAGTCAGAGTGGGAGGTGCTCATGGCAAGCAGCACCCATGGGTGCCCCCACCTCTACCCTCCCATTCACACATTGAATTCTACCAATTCCACACACTAGCCTATGAACAAAAAAAAAAGGGATCATAGGCACCAGCCCCACGAATAAATTTGCTGTCCAGTCAAGTGGCACAAATATTCTGACCGATAATAATGCAGCCAAAAGTCCAATTCGAAATGTTGTACCTAGCAATGGTATGGCTGCCACGCAGGAAGGAGGCAATATGCCTTTGGAAACCTCATCATTGCCTTGCCCAACATCTGGAGGCACCCACCCCATAAAACTAAAGCGAGCACTTGCAAAAGATGGAGAGAGAGATGCACCAGTAAGTTTTAAAATTTACCGTTTTTAGCAGATGTAACAGGACAAGCAGACATATTAGATGTGATTTTGTGATTGGGTAGAACTTGTTGAACAACCCTGAGTGCGCTAATGACTACACTAACAACCAATTTATGATAATCAGTCGAGCTCGTGGCATAGCTCATTTACACTCGCTAGAAGTGACATACATTCATACGCAGGGTCCCGTTCTCTGCAAACAAAAGGAATATGTTCAAGCCTAAGGGCCTCTTTTGAATCACCCGGGAGCTTGGGGAAACTATAGTTCCTCATTGCTTTCTCCATGGTAACACCTTGGCCAATCAGAGTCGAATTGCCAACCAATCAGCACACTTTTCTCCTTTTTTTTTTCTTTATTGTTTCATGGGATGTAGGCATTGCTGGCAAAGCCAGCATTTGTTACCCATCCCTAACTGCCCTTCAACTGAATGGCTTGCTAGGCCATTTCAGAGGGCTATCAAGAGTCAACCACATTGCTGTGGATCTGGAGTCACATGTTGGCCAGACCTGGTAAGGACAGCCGATTTCCTTCCCTAAAGGACATTAGTGAACCAGATGGGTAGTATAAATTCAGCAGGTCTGGCAGCATCTGTGGAGAGGAATACAGTTAACATTTCAAGTGCATATGACTCTTCAACAGAACTAAGTAAAAATAGAAGAAAGGTGAAATATAAGCTGGTTTAAGGGCGGTGGGGGGGGGGGGTGTTGGTGGTGGGTGGGACAAATAGAGCTGGATAGAGGGTCAGTGATCGGTGGAGATAGCCAAAAGATGTCACAGACAAAAGGACAAAGAGGTGTTGAAGGTGGTGATATTATCTGAGGAATGTGCTAATTAAGGGTAGAAAGCAGGACAAGCAAGGTACAGATAGCCCTAGTGGGGATGGGGTGGGGTGAAAGAATCAAAAAAGGCTAAAAGGTAGAGATAAAACAATGGATAGAAATACATTCAAAAATAAAGGAAATAGGTGGGAAAAGAAAACTCTATATAAATTATTGGAAAAAAAGGGGGGGATCGGAAAGGGGGTGGGAATAGAGGAGATAGTTCATGATTTAAAATTGTTGAACTCAATATTCAGTCCGGAAGGCTGTAAAGTGCCTAGTCGGAAGATGAGGTGCTGTTCCTCCAGTTTGCGTTGAGCTTCACTGGAACAATGCAGCAGGCCAAGGACGGACATGTGGGCATGAGAGCAGGGTGGAGTGTTAAAATGGCAAGCGACAGGAAGTTCTGGGTAATGCTTGTGGACAGACCGAAGGTGTTCTGCAAAGCGGTCACCCAGTCTGCGTTTAGTCTCTCCAATGTAGAGGACACCACATTGGGAGCAACGAATGCAGTAGACTAAATTGAGGGAAGTGCAAGTGAAATGCTGCTTCACTTGAAAGGAGTGTTTGGGCCCTTGGACGATGAGGAGAGGGGAAGTAAAGGGGCAGGTGTTACACCTTCTGCGGTTGCATGGGAAGGTGCCGTGGGAGGCGGTTGAGGTGTAGGGGGTGATGGAGGAGTCGGCCAGGGTGTCCCGGAGGGAACGATCCCTGCGGCATTCCCAGGGATGCCACAAACAGCTCCCAGCTCCCACAAACAGCAGTGTGACTGTGATAGTTAAGGGCTTCATATTGGCCAGGACACCAGAGAACTCCCTGAGCTCTTCTTCAGAGTACGGTAGTGGAATCTTTTACATCCACCTGAGAGGGGCCTTGGCTTAATGGCTCTTCGGAAAGAAGGCACCGCTGACAGTGCGGCACTCCCCCCAGCGATGCAGTGGGAATTTCAGCCTAGTTGATGTGCCCCAGCCCTGGATTGGAGACTGAGAGATGGCCACAGACCTGTTTTCAGGAGCCCAGGGATAATTTCTCCTCTGTTCCTTATGCCAGCTTTAAAAATAGATTCTTTTGTGTAGCAAATACTCACTGCTCCATTGAGCTGAAGGATAGAGACTGAGCTGAGAAGAAAGAGCTTAAGGTTGCTGTATACAAGGGATCCCCAGGAAATCAAACTGAATCAGAATAAACAACAAGGCAAATAGAGTCACTGTGCTTGAGTGAGCTAAGCCAAAATGGGTTTCTTTTTGGAAAACAACTGTCCAAAGATTGAGGGACATCTAAGCTGATATTTAAGAAAGAGGGAAAAAGACTACAGAGAAATGAAACACTTGCTGCTCCACTGAACTCTTGAGAAAACAGCTTTCAGTTAAGATGCCCAAATACAGAATCATTTTCAGTGGGTGACTGGAGGAGATTCTTTCATTGGAAAGGAAATAAAGCGTCTCTGTGATAAATCATCATAGTGGTGTAGGGGGGGGAGTGAAAGTAAGAAAAAAAATAAAGAAAAACCCAACCTTTAGGCCGCGATTTTCCCAAGCACTTTACAGCCAATTAAGCACCTTCTGACGTGTAGTCACTCTTGTAAGATACGCACCAGCCAATTTGTGCACAGCAAGATCCCACAAACAGCAGTGAGACAATCTGATAATCCCTTCTCAGTGATGTCAGTTGAGGGATTAACATTGGCCAGGACACCGGGGAGAACTCCCATGGTTGTCCTTCTGAATAGTGGCCAAGGGATATTTTACCTTGGCCCGAGAGGGCAGACAGGACTTCAGTTTCAGGGCCCGTCTGAAAGAAGGCACCTCCGACAGTTCATCTCTCCCTCAGCACTGCACTCAGGGTGTGGGACTAGATTTTGTGGCCGATTTTAATTGGAACTTCAGCTCACACTTTGCTGACCCCAAGGCTACCAATTGAGAGCTGGCTAAGATTTACCAAAATTTCTGACAGGGTACAAGGACACATGTGTCTCTGAGAAACAGGATGAGAAGGGGTTAATAATTTTCGTTGTCCCGTTTTGGAGATATGGGTTGATAGGGATGTATGGTTCATGGCCTATTGCCTCAGGTCTTTCAGTAAGTAGGGGTTGCTGTTAGACTTGGGAAGCATCTCAGCAGAGCCTAATCTTGCTCAGCTCAACTCACATTCATAAGCACAACCTAAGATGATAAGAAATAGGTGGAGAAGTAGGCCCCCTAGCCCTTCAAGCCTATTCATCATTCAATAAAATCATAGCTGATTTGATTGTAGCCACAACTCAACTTTCTTGCCTGCACCCCCATAACCCTTGCTCAGCCAAGAGAGCCCTGACATCTGTTATGCTTGTTGAAACAGTTGCATCCCAGGGAAAACATTGTTTGATTGACAGCTCAGGCTCTCTGAACTCTGCTGTCAATTTCACAATATTAATTTACACAAGGTTAAGTGGTTTCAAGGGTTTGTGGTTTTTGTTATTATTACTGCACTTTAAAGGGTCTGGATGATTGACACTTTTATTGCTTTCTAAGTGAAATGACTTTTTTTCAACATAGTAGAAAGTTATGAATGAATTACTTTATAAAGTTTTTTTTTACACATCCTACTGTCACTATGGTGTTCATTGATTCTAGACAGTGTATAGTGGGTCGACCGGCATGGAAGTGCCATAACTTGGCATGGGGGCATGAGGGCTATAGGGGGTGGGTGGAAGGGCAGAGCTTGGCATGGGGTGGCAGAACAAGGGCCTTTTCAACTTACCCTTTAAAAGGACCCCTCATGCAGACCAATGTTCACGACTCCTCTGAGGAGCCGTGAACCACGACCCTTTAAAAACCTGGCCCGATTCCATGACTATTGCGGAGGAATAGGAGGTACCTGACTCCGCAGTGAAGATGTTCCAGGTGCGGGCTCCTGACAGGAACCAGCCTGCGCCCTTTAAAGGCAATCCCAAAAATCCGACAACCGGGAATTGGATCAGGAACCCCGGAATCGGGACCGGCCATTTTTAAAGGGCTCCCAATCCGGAGTGGGTGAAAATTCAGGCCGATGTTTCCACTTCTGAGAGAAACCAAAAACCAGGGGCCATAAATATAAGTAGCCACTAATAAATCCAAGAAACTTCTTTATCCAAGAGAG
The DNA here is from genome assembly GCA_026770705.1 of Isurus oxyrinchus. Taxonomy (NCBI): domain Eukaryota; kingdom Metazoa; phylum Chordata; class Chondrichthyes; order Lamniformes; family Lamnidae; genus Isurus; species Isurus oxyrinchus. The sequence continues at coordinate 22,142,627 of JANJGN010000030.1, forward strand.
TGGTGAGAATGTGGAACTTGCTAGCGCATTCCACATGTGGGGGCAAATGGCTTAGACGTATTTAAGGGGAGACTAGATAAGCACATGAGGGAGAAGGGAATAGAAAGATATGCTGATGGGTGAGATAAATAGGGGTGGGAGGAGGCTCGTGTGGAGTCGGAACAACAGCATGGATTATTTGGGCCAAATGGTCTGTTTCTTTGCTGTAAGTTCGACATAATTCCACGCAGTTTTATGTTGCTGGATTGGAGGTGGAGTCAATTCATGCAGAGAAAGGGTTAATGCGTAGGGACAGTGTGATAGGGTTTATCATTTGAAACAGGAATGTGGATAAGAGAGGGAGAGGGCATTCCGATGTCATCATATCCCTCAAGAGAGTGGCCACTCCAACATATCGGGGTCCTGAGAGAGTTCATTCTTTATATTGATGGAGGAGGTTCCTCTTCACACTGAGAGGGAAAAGTGAAATGAGAATAAAGGTTCATTAATTATATGAATGCACTTGGAAATCTCGAAGCAGAGCGAGAAAATGGATTAATCATGAAAAACTGTCCTCACCAGAGAGTGAAAGAAATGGCTGAGGAGAATTATGAGAGACATTGATGAATAAACAGCTTGAGAAACAATGAAGGAGGGGATAGGAGATGGAGCGAGTGAGTGAAGCTGGGATGGAGAGACAAGAGGAAAGCCAGAGGGAGAGAGAAGAGAGGGGAAAGGCAGAATGTGTGAGAGAGAAGGGGAAAGACAGAGAAAGAGGAGGGGAAGGGAAAGGCAGAGAAAGGGAAAGAAGGGAAAAGAGAGAGAGAGAGAGAAGGGGAGGGAGAGGGGAGGGGGAAAGGCAGGGAGAGCAGGGGAAGAAGCAGAAGTTGAAGATAGAGTGCGAGGACAGGAAAACAGAGATGAATCAGGAGAACATTTGGAACAGGAGTAGGTTATTCAGCCCCTCAGTCCTGCTCGTCTTGATGTAGTCACAGTGAATCCCAGAGGAAAGTTCCTGCAATTTGATTTCCTCTTTCCCGTTCATATCGAAGTCTCGTGTATATTCTTTGCGCACACTCCCCCAGGGATTCACCTTTGAGGGGGAGGGGGAGGGGAAGGGTGGAGAGGGGGCCTGAGTTGGTTGCTAATTGCACTCAGTGCACACGCTCCGCATTTTAGTCCTTGCTGGTAATCCCACTTTTGGACATACCACATCAAAGCTGTGTGTAGGTGGGCTGAGATATATTTGGGAGCTGAGTGTTATGTGAAAATGAAATAACTGATGAGAAACGCATTCTCCTTTTTTTAAACACTGTTCATATAAGCTTCATTTTCTCTTGCAGGGATGAGAAGTAGAGGGGCCACCTTCACGGTGACTTCTAACTGTGAGGACAATTAGTCACTGCTTTAAGCATCTTGCATGTTCTTCCCGAATACCAGTGGAGCTGGGATTTGAAGGCAGTCTCGCAAGAGCTCTCTGAGGATTTATCTCGGTGTTCCACAATAAACAGCGCGCAGAAACTGCAGGCGAGCTCGGGGTTGGCGACGGGATTTCACTTTGTGGATTTTTGGGACGTCGAGTCACCTCCGGTGGTGAAAATTCAAGCGTCATCCCAAGCCCTTGGGGGAAACTAAGACCATGGGAATGAACTCTGCTCACCCGTGCCGAGACAACAAGGGAGGGAGGGCAACTGGGGAGCTCGTGACGCGGAACCGCAGTCCGCAGTAAGGCCTCACCATCCTCCGGGGCTCGGAACACTCCGCGACCTCTGATCCAGGAAGGGGAAACGGTTGGCTGTTTTTCCTACCCAGTCCAGCAGTGAAGAGGGAAGAACTCTCCCAGCAAATCTTTTGAGGCTTGTTCAGCCCAAGGATTTGGCCAATGCCATGCACAACTGCGGCTTATATTTTGACCAATCCCCAGCGAGTTTTTCTGCTTCACCGTCAAGAAGGGAGCTGGCTTTCCCGAGCTGAGATCACTAAGGATCAAGGATCGAAACTTTCAAAGCAATTCACCCCGACCCCTTCCGTCGAGACCCTCTTCGAGAAGGACGCCGATTGTGACTAGAGTCCTCCTCCCCCACTCCCCAGGATCTGGAGAGTCACAGCTGAGACTCGGCTTCCCCACCCGGACGATCTTCTCCACCTGAGCCCCCGTCGGGAAGTTGGGCCTTGGTTTTTGTTCCCCCTCTCTTTCCTCATTGCGAAGGCGATGCTGTGGCGAGATGTCCGGAGACGGGGAGGAAGAGTTGTGTCGAAACGCGCTGGCGTTGGTCAGTGAACTGTGCCTGAGCGTCCGGGAGAACCGCATCAAGGAGAAATGCATTGAGTTCTCTTACCTCATGCGGGATCGAGACCGCACGCGCCACATCGAGACAGGTAATGGGACCATAGCGTTGGGGAAAGTGGGGTCTTCCGGTCTCAAGCTGGACAGAATTATGAATCCTACCTCATAGAAGGAGGCCATTTGGCCCATTGTGACTCTGCCAGCTTAGTTCCACTCCCTGCAACCCTGTGAATTTTTCCCATTTAGGTGTCTATAGCTTTTCCTTTATTCTTTCATGGGATGTGGGCATCACTGGCAAGGCCAGCATTTGTTGCCCACCCCTATCTGCCCTTGAACTGAGTGGCGTGCTCGGCCATTTCAGAGGGCATTTAAGAGTGAACCACATTGTTGTGGATCTGGAGCCACATGTAGGTCCGACTGGGTAAGGGATGGCAGACGTTCCCTAAAGGGACACTAATGAACTGCAGGGGTTTGATGAAAATTGTCATGGTCACCATTACTGAGACCGACTCTCAGTTCCTAATGTTACTAATTAATTGCATTTTAATCCCACCAGCTGCCCTGGTGGCATTTGAACATATGTCCCAGAGCATTTAGCCTGAGTCTCTGGATCACTAGTCCAGTAAGATTACCACCATCTCCCCTGATAGTTACTATCAATTCTGCTTCCACAATCCTTTCAGGTAGTGCGTTCAAGATAGTATATGAGATAGGGTTAGACATGTTTATTTTTTAATTCACTCTCGTATGTGTTACTGGCAAGCACAGCATTTATTGCCCAATACCTGTCGCGCCTGTTGAATTGTGGAGTGTCTGTGGTTTATGGATCGAATAAAGCGAGTTGGCCACTTTATTCAGGCTGTAAACAGCTCAGAGTCCTGCCCCTGGTTCCCAAGGAGTGGCAGCTATTTTGGCTCATCTCATTCCTCTGCACAATGGCGTCAATGGAATGAAAATCAATTAATTCCTCTGTCCACCAGTGTCAGCTGGTAGCTCACCCACCTCACCAAGGTGCCAGGTTCAAGTCCCACTCCAGGGACTGAGCGCCAAAAAGAACTCCAGTGCAGTACTGAGTGAGTGCTGCATTGTTGGAGGTGCTGTCTTTTGGGTGAGGTATTAAACAGAGGTCCCACCTGCCTGTTCGGGTGGATGTAAAAGATCCCCTGGCACTATTTCGAAGAAGCGGGGGACTTCTCCCCAGTGTCCTGGCCAATATTTATCCCTCAATCAACCTCACAAAAAGAGGTTTATCTAGTCATAATCACATTTCTGTTTGTGGGAGCTTGCTGTGCGCAAAATTGGCTGCCATGTTTCCTACATTACCACAGTGACTAGGCCTTCAAAAGTACTTCATTGTAAAGTGCTTTGAGGTATCCATATATAAATGCAAGCCTTTGTCTTTTTCTTTTATCAATGAGGGCAGAAGCAGGTCTCAGTTTAACGTCTCATCTGAAAGATGGCACCTCCGACAGTGCAGCACTCCCTCAGTACTGTGCTGGAGTTTCAGCCTAGATTGTGTGCACAAGTCTCTGGGCCAGGGGCTTAAACCCATAGCGTGCTGATTCAGAATGAGAGATTATTACCCACTAAGCCACCGTTGACACTCCACACATCAACAGAAAAGTGTAAAATTGCAGGCGTGGTGGGCCTGTGTTGCTAAGATGGTTGTACTATTGTCGCTCTAAAGGAGGCAGGATTGTAGATTGAATGATCCAGCTGAATGAAACTTGGCTGCGACTTTACAAAAAAAAGGGTTTCTGCAGACCAGAAGTGACTCTCCAAAAATTACGCAGAGGTTTATTGCAAATAAATCTTCCCAACTGCAGAAGCCATTTAACTGCACGTGTCCCATTCACTGGCAGGTTAGGTCTTGGAACTGGGAGGTTGGAAACCAGTGAAGCCATCAGGTAGAGCATTGAAGGCAACGGTATCCAAGGAGCACCAAGTGAAAGTCAGGCTACGGCACCAGTTCTCTGACCCCGTGCTCCGAGTCCAGGGAGCAGGATCCTTCCATTTATCTATGTGCCCGGGTTCAAAGGTCAAGTACATCTGCAGATGGCGTGAGATAAGACCATAAAAAAATAGGAGCAGGAGTAGGCCATTTGGCCCTTCGAGCCTGCTGCGCCATTCAGCAAGATCACAGCTGATGTGATTGTGGCCTTAAGTCCACTCTCCTTCCTATCGCCCTTAACCCTTGGTTCCTTCATCAGCCAAAAACCTGTCTGACTCAGCCTTGAATCTATTCAATGACTCAGCCTCCACAGCTCTCTGAGGAGGAGAATTCCACAGGCCCTGAGAGACAAAATCCTTCCACATCTCCCTCTTAAATGGGAGACCCCTCACCTTTAAACTGTGCCCCCTAGTTCTAGATTCCCCCAAGGCAGGAGGTGGGGAGGGTCCTCCCACCACCTTAGTGGGTGCAGCCAATGATAGTCACTCTGGCCGTTCTAGCACTAAAATTGCCATGGGGTTCCCGATACACATGCGTAAAAGGACTGCGGACAGCCAGGTCACAGTCACTGACCCTGCCATACCTGCTCAGTTAAAATTGGAAGCCCAACAGTTGGTGCCAAAGCGGGCAAGTTGCTTGGGTGTTTTTATTGACCAAGCTACCCAGGTTCCACTGGGCGGGCAGGGTCAAAACTGGCCTCGCATTTGCAAGTCACACTTTTCATAACACATGGCGCTCTGCCACCTTGTGTGCCACCTGGTTCCTGCACCAACGTTTATCACAGATGCCACCCTTGGAAAGGGTTTGGGGTTTCTTCCTCGATTGTCTCCATGGTAAAACCGTGTAGGTGAAACAGGGCAGAGCCCCTGTGAAGCCCTCCTCCCCAGACCCCTGTGGGGTACAATGCCGCCCCACTGACAGCTCATCTGGTTGGAACACCGACCGACTGACCGAGGCAAACAGCAAGAGCCCAGGTTCCTGTTCTGAGACACAGCCGGGGTTGTCACACAGCAGCTGCTCTCCGCGTTCCAGGATGAGCAGGAGGAGAAATCCATCAGCGTTCCCACTTACGTCCCACGTTCAGTGATAGCGTTATGGGGAGCCAGGGCATTTGACATCACGAGCTTTCAGGATAGCGTAGGGAGTGACACCATCATGACTGGGCAATGTGTTTTAGGTGTTACTTGAAGGAGAAGCGTTGGTCAGGAAACAGGAGAAATCCCCCATTCTGTCGGAGAAGGCAGACGAGGCCTACGTTAAACAGTGCGGCACAGTCCTGCACTGGATGTGCTGCCCAAGGGCTTGTTTGTCCTCAAGTGGGACTTAACCCCATGACCTTCTGACTCAGAGGTGAACGGACACTTAGTTTGAGTCTGGAGCCGCAGATGCAAAAATATTTTAGAATTGCCTCCAGACTTCATGTCTGGCATTTAATAAAATGGTCAGTCGGCCTGTTAATTATGAAAACATCTAGAATATTACTTAGGTAAGCAGAAATGGCCTCAGATAAAAGTCATTAAGTTAATGATGCATGTTATGAGCTTTCATACAAAAAAAAATTACCTCATGTCGTTTCTTATATTGGGAGAAGGCAGGACTTGCAGTCTGATGCGAGTCTTCATCGATTTAGACAGGAGAAGCTTTGATCTTTGACCTCGTTTTGGATTCAAATCCTGAGGTGAAAGGTCAATGCCTAAATGCCTGGCTGCAATTGTATAGAGCCCTGGCAACACCGTGCCTGGAGTGTAGCCCACAGTTGTGGTCTCCTTACCTAAGGAAGGATTAACTTGCCAAGGAAGGATTGCGACGAAGGTTCACCAGACCGATTCGTGGGATGGCGGGATTGTCCTGTGAGGAGAGAGTGAGGAGACTGGGCCTCTATTCTTACGAGTCTAGAAGAATGAGAGTGATCTCATTGAAGCATACAGAATTCTTACAGGGTCTTGACAGGGTAGACGTGGGAAGGATGTTTCCCCTGGCTTGGTGGGTGGTAGGTCTAGCACCAGGGGACACAGTCTCAGGATAAAGGGCAGGCTATTTAGGGCTGAGGTGAGGAGGAACGTCTTCACTCAGAGGGTGGTAAATTGTTGTAATTCTCCACCTCAGGGGGGTCTGTTGAGCAGGTTCAAGACAGATGGATTTCTAGATACTAAAGACATCAAGGGACATGGGGATAATGCAGGAAAATGGCGTTGAGATAGACGATCAGACTAGATATAGTTGAATGGCGGAGCAGGCTCGATGGGCCGAATGGCCTACTCAAAGGTCAAAGAGAACAAAGGAAAGTACAGCACAGGAACAGGCCCTTTGGCCCTCCAAGCCTGCACCGATCATATTGCCCGTCAACTAAAACATTTTGCACTTCCGGGGTCCGTATCCCTCTATTCCCAACCTATTCATGTATTTGTCAAGCTGCCTCTTAAACACCACTATCGTACCTGCTTCCTGGCAGCGAATTCCAGACACTCACTACCCTCCGCGTAAAAAACTTGCCCCGCACATCACCTTTATAGTTTTCTCCTCTCACCTTAAATCTATGTCCCCTAGTAATTGACTCTTCCACCCTGGGGAAAAAGCTTCTGACTATCTACTCTGTCCATGCCACTCATAATTTTGTAAACTTCTATCAAGTCGTTCCTCAATCTCCTTCGCTCCTGTTCTTATGTTCCTAAATTGCCCTTTCTCTCTTGATCCCAATCTTTTTAAGGCGATTCCAGTTCAGAGGGTATGTTCTATAGTCACTGTTAGACCGCAGTAGGTTCCCTTATATCTCCCTTCTACGAACAAACTACAATGTTGGGCAGAAGCCAGTTGGCCAATCGAGCCTGCCCACTCTCACGATGGCCGGAATATCGTGACTCCACACTTCCTAACCCCTCTCCTGCGCACAGCCACGTGATCTCCCCAGAGAGGCAAAAATACCGACCGAAAAGGGGGAAAAGAAATCTCTGGGGAATTCCTGATGGACGTCAATCCAGGAGATGACATGGGCCCTGTAGGATCATAGAACCAATTAGAATGGTTACAGCACAGAAGGAGGCCTTTCAGTCACGTCCATGCTGGCCCTCTGCAAGAGCAAGTCACCCAGTGCTACCCTCCGCCTTTTCCCCGTAGCCCTGCAGACGTTTCCTCTTCAGACAACGATCCAACTCCCTTTTGAAAGCTGCTATTGAGCTTGTCTCCAACAAGGGTCGTCAACCCGGGCTGGACATATTCCGGGAGGCGTTGGCAGAAGTAATCCTTCCCCCCCATCCCACCCCCGCTAGGGCTATCAGTTACTTACTCGTCCTGCTTTCTACCCTTTATGTCACCATTAGCTAATATCCTTGGATAATATCACCTCCTTCAACACCCCTTTGTCCTTTTGTCTATTACATCTTTGGCAATCTCTTCTTTGCCTTTACCTATCACTGGCCTCCTATCCAGCTCTACCTGTCCCACGCACCCTCAACCAGCTTATATTTCACCTCATTTCTATATTTCCTCAGTTCTGATGAAGAGTCATACGGACTCGAAACATTAACTGCATCCCTCTCCGCAGATGCTGTCAGGCCTGCTGAGTTTTTCCAGCTATTTTTATTTTTGCTTCAGACTTCCAGCTTCGCATTTCGCTTTTATGTGACATCGCAGAAACCCGGGCAGGGTCGGCTCTCCAAAACTGGCAGGTCACCGGCCCGCTGTTGGGCACCTGAGAAACTGTCGACTCAGGGGAGATTGAACTTGCAGCCCGCTGGATTGGTGTGGCACTGAACAGATGTAACCCGTCACCGCTAAAACTCTGCCGATGCACCTTGTCCTTTTCCGATCTCGTTTCTGTCTCGTGCTATTAACGTTGACGACGCTCATCAACTCAGCTACTTTTAATTTGTTTTTGTTTTTAACGTGATTCCGTCTCTTTCACTTCCAACTGAAGCTCTGCACACAGACGAGCCTTGCTGAAGTCAAACTCCCGTGCAAACGTTCAAGGTGGAAAGTAAATCGTGGGCGGTGAAGATTTTATTTTTCACCCACGGTAAATCTAAAATAGTCACCAGCTCCCCTGCACACAGAGGCACATGCCTGTAACTGAGGCCCCTGTAACCGAGGCTCAGTGAAGAAAGCAAGGACTCCCAGCCAGGACCAACTGGGTTAAGGGAAAAGATAAAAACAAAGAAAACTGCAGATGCTGGAAATCCAAAACAAAAACAGAATTACCTGGAAAAACTCAGCAGGTCTGGCAGCATCGGCGGAGAAGAAAAGAGTTAACGTTTCGAGTCCTCATGACCCTTCGACAGAACTTGATTTCGAGTCCAAGAAAGAGTTGAAATATAAGCTGGTTTAAGGTGTGTGTGTGGGGGGCGGAGAGATAGAGAGAGAGAGAGGTGGTTGTGTGGACAAACAAGCAGTGATAGAAGCAGATCATCAAAAGATGTCAGCGACAATGGTACAATAGAACACATAGGTGTTAAAGTTAAAGTTGGTGATATTATCTAAACGAATGTGCTAATTAAGAATGGATGGTAGGGCACTCAAGGTACAGCTCTAGTGGGGGTGGAGGGAGCATAAAAGATTTTAAAACATTTAAAAATAATGGAAATAGGTGGGAAAAGAAAAATCTATATAATTTATTGGGAAGAAAAAAGGGGCAAACAGAAAGGGGGTGGGGATGGGGGAGGGAGCTCACGACCTAAAGTTGTTGAATTCAATATTGAGACTGGAAGGCTATAAGGTGCCTAGTCGGAAGATGAGGTGTGTTCCTCCAGTTTGCGTTGGGTTTCACTGGAACAATGCAGCAAGCCAAGGACAGACATGTGGGCAAGAGAGCAGGGTGGAGTGTTAAAATGGCAAGCGACAGGGAGGTTTGGGTCATTCTTGCGGACAGACCGCAGGCGTTCTGCAAAGCGGTCGCCCAGTTTACGTTTGGTCTCTCCAATGTAGAGGAGACCACATTGGGAGCAACGAATGCAGTAGACTAAGTTGGGGGAAATGCAAGTGAAATGCTGCTTCACTTGAAAGGAATGTTTGGGCCCTTGGACGGTGAGGAGAGAGGAAGTGAAGGGGCAGGTGTTACATCTTTTGCGTGGGCATGGGGTGGTGCCATAGGAGGGGGGTTGAGGAGTAGGGGGTGATGGAGGAGTGGACCAGGGTGTCCCGGAGGGAGCGATCCCTACGGAATGCCGATAAGGGGGGGTGAAGGGAAGATGTGTTTGGTGGTGGCATCATGCTGGAGTTGGCGGAAATGGCGGAGGATGTGTGTTTCTGTGCACAAGCTGTGCTACCAATCGAATTGGAGGATGTGTCCCATGTGACACACTCACCAACGAGCAGAGAATGCAGGAAGTGTGCAACACTTGCCCTGAGATAACAGCATTCCAGCCTCCAGGGAATGCTCTCGCTAGCTACCGGGAGATTGATGCCACTTCAGGTTTTTTTTTTGGAAAATATACTTTATTCATAGAATATCTGCAAGAACATTACAAGACATTTCTAAATGGCCATCACAAAAAGTGCAATCAGGTTCAACATTTACACATGGATCACGAGGTGCTTCAATACAATCAATGAATGTTAGAGTCAGTTCAATATGGTCATTACAGACAGTCAGACATTGCAGTGGGATTGGAGTTACCAACATACATCATGTTGCACTCTGAGGTGCTTCAATACAATTATAATACAATTAGTATTCAATGCAGACACTCATTGGGAGCTGTACAGCCACTTCAAGTTTGGTAACCCTAACCCTCCACCACACTCTCAGGCTCTGTATTCCGGATCCTAACCACTCGCTGCGTGAGAAAAGCTTTTCCTCATCTCGCCTTTGCTTCTTTCGCCAGTCGCCTCAAACCCACGTCCTCTGGTTCTCCACCCGCCTGCCAATGGGGGACAGCTTCTCCCTGACGAACCTGTCCAGGCCCCTCGCGGTTTTGTAAAACTGCGCGGAAAAAACCGGCAACCCACTCACCCTCTGGGATGTTCCGATCCTGACCCAGATCCCGCCCGTCGTGGGTGGGGTTGGAAAACTTGATGGATCAGCGAAAGGCCCGCCGACTTTGGGCGGGAATTTCCAGTCCCGCGGTGGGTGGGACCGGAAAATTCCGCTCACCATCTTTCTGGTTTGATTCCTGCTGCAGACAAGAACTGATCTGGAAGGCGACGCAGAAAGTCACACAAGCTTTCGTGAGCCCTGACGAGTTGTTTGACGTGGAGTGCATTATAGTTCAAACCAATAATATCCGAATCCAGGGCATGAACCTCCTTAATGTGAGCCAGCCATCAGGAAAGGGAATTTGGCTCGGCAATCCTCCAATTCTGACCCCCTGCACTTCCCCGATTTTAATCACAGAGTCAGTTTGGCACAGAAGGAGGCCATTCGGCCCATTGAGTCCATGCTGGCTCTCTGTAGAGCAAGCCCAGTCAGTCACATTCCCCGTTCTATCCCTATACCCCTGAAACTTTATCTTCCTCAACTGCCCATCCAATTTCCCTTTGAAATCATTCATCGTCTCCACTTCCACCGCCCTCATGGGCAGCGAGTTCCAGCTCATTACCACTCGCTGTGTAAAAAAAGTTCTTCCATACATTCCCCTCTGTACCTCTTACCTGGGGTCTGTGTCCCCTGGTCCTTGTACCATCAGCCAATGGGAAGAGCTGATCCTTATTTCCTTTATCTAAGCCTGTCATAATCTTGTACACCGCGATCAAATCTCCCCTCAACCTCCTTTGCTCCAAGGAGAACCCCAGCTTCTCCAACCTAACCTTGTAGCTAAGAACCCCTCATCCCTGGAACTATTCTGGTAAATCTCCTCCACACCCTCTCAAGGACCCTCACATCCTTCCTAAAGTGTGGTGACCAGAACCAATCCATTAGTTGTGGCCTTACGAGAGCCTTACAAAACTTTCTAATCATTCCACCATTGCTGGATGTAACTTCACCCGCCTGAGTTCTGGAATTCCCTCTCTAAACCTCTTGATGCCTCTGATCCTTAAATCCGACCTCTTTGGCTCAGTGTTTAGCACCTCCCCCGTTACCTCCTTATGTGGCTCATTGTGATGTTTAGACTGATGACGTTCCTTGGGGTGTTAAAAGCATGGACTGAAATCAAACCATAAAAGACAGTGGGCAAGATTTTCCAGTCCTGCTGGCCATGAAACCGGGAATTCCAGCCGGAAGCCGGCGGACCTTTTGCTGATCCATCAAATTTTCAATGGAAGTAGTTGTTCTCACCACAACCCCCACACTAGCCCAGCGAGAGTGAAGTCCCATTGCCATGTCAACAGCCACTATTCAGAATGGGATTAGTTGACTTTGATGCAGATTGGGAATTGGTCCTGGGTCCTTCCTCCAAGGGGTTGGGACAACAAACAGTTTGGCGCCGAAATGAATAATTTGCGTTTTGAACATTAATTCAGCTGATTAAGTTAAACTCACGTCCTGGGACAACAGCTTGTAATCCTGACTGAGGGGTGGTGTTTCACTGCAGGCCACACAGTCTATATTTGTCCAGCAATAATGTGTGTTTGTTAATGCATCTAAATACTATGCTAATCTTTCATTAAGCATTTTTTCTGTGGGAATCAATCAAGAGAGGCAGAGGCCTTTTAATTCCTATTCAGTCATTTGGCAGACACTTAATTAAAGGGAGAAGTACTTTATATCAGTCCACATGTTAAAAAGACAGAGAACTGCGTGTCAACTTGCCAGTGCGTGCAGTCAACATCTGAACACAGAAACAATGCTGGGCAGGATCAGACACTCTGGTCCACCCAGTTTGCCCCACACAACTTGTAATGGCTTGCGCATCACTTTCCAAACCCCGCAACCTCTCCAATAAAGGACAAGAGCAACTGATGCATTGCAACACCACCACCTCCACAAGTCACACTTGACTTGGAAATGTATTGCTGTCCCTTCACTGTCACTGAAAATCCTGGAACTCCCTCCCTAACAGCACTGTGGGTGTACCTACACCACATGGACTGCAGTGGTTCAAGAAGGCGGTTCACCACCACCTTCTCAAGGGCAATTAGGGATGGGCAATAAGTACTGACCCAGCCAGCGACGCTCACATCCCCTGAATGAATAAAAATAAATCTACTCCCCACTTCATCTGAAATCATGTGATCTCTTCGGCCAGGTGGAAAAAACAGATTATAAAGAAAACCTGAGGTTAATTTTGGGAAGGAGGGTGGAAATTCTAGGAAAGCCCTCTCTGACACACCCCTCCCAGCCACCTAGCTCCCCACCAATCGCCCCAGAAGTGATCAGAACTAGTCCAGGAGATACACTGCCCAGGGTTAATGGAATCAGGACCCACCTTTCGTACAAGGCAACCTCCACCCAAGTTAGATCCAGATCCAGCTCCAGCTCTCGCTTGAAGGAATTCGATGAATTGGTTTCTACCCTACGAGCCAGCAGTCTGTGCCTGACATCCAACATTCTCTATTTAAATATGTTGAGGGTTTCCATTTCCTACACCCTTTCAGGCAGTGCATTCTAGACCCCCACCACCATCTGGGTAAAAAAAAAAATTCTCCTCAACTCCCCTCTAATCCTCTAGCAATTATTTTAAATCCCTGCCCCAATTATTGTCCTCTCCGCTCAAGGAAATAGGTCCTTCCTATGCACTCCGAGGGTCCTCGTTATTTTACATACCCAATTGCCTCACAGCCACCTCTGTTCCAAAGAAAATATTTCCAACCTATCCAATCTTTCCTCACAGCTGGATTTCTCCATTCCCAGAAACATCTTCGTAAAGCTCCTCTCTCGTGTGGTCATACCCCGTAATGTGGCGACCAGATCTCCAGGCAGTACTCTAGTGCCGGCCGAGACTGTGCTCCTACTTCCCCATCCAGTCCTCCCTAATCTATTTAGTTAGAATAAACTGTCAACTGGAACACACCCTTGTCATATTTAAGAACTTATAAACCTTGATCAGGTCACCCTTTGATTCTATCAGTTGAATTGGAGTCATTGAGTCAATACAGGTCAGAAGGAGGCCTTTCAGCCCATCACGTTCATTCCAGAATCCAGTCAATCCTATTCCACCCCACTACTCAGCCCCACCCTTGTAAGTCCTGCACGTTTATTTCCCTCAAGCGCCATCCAATTTCCTTTGAAAACATTGATCATCCTGGCATTGAGGTGGAAGATCAGCCATGGTCTAGTTGAATGGTGGAGCTGGGCCGAATGGCCTACTCATGATCCTCTTTCCTATGTCCTTATGTTGTTCCTATGTCTCCGCTTCCACCCTCATGGACAGCGAGTTTCAGGTCATTATCACTTGCTGCGTAAAATAAAATTTTTCCACACATTCCCCCTGCATTTCTCGCTCAAAACCTTAAGTCTGTGTCCCCACATCCTTCTACTCTCAGGTAATGGAAACAGCTTTCCTTTGTCTGCCTTATCCAAACCTGTCATAATCTTGTGCACCTCTATCAAATTTCCCCTCAGTCCGCTATGCCCCAAGGACTACAACCCCAGCTTCTCCAACCTAACCTTGTAGCTAAAATCCCTCATGCCTTCCTGGTGTCTGCAGGTGCCCTCTTGTTTACTGGACAGTGAACATATCAGCAATGACTTACAGAAAGAGACCCCTCTGGTCCACCCAGCTGGTCCCTCATAAATGTGATGCCATGTGCTCTGCAATATAGAGACTCCCTGCCCCACCCAGAGCCGAGTGATCTCCTCAGAGAGGAGAGAGAAAGGATAAAGGAACCACACGCCAATCTGGGAAGTTTTTCTATGACTCCCTCAGTCCAGGGGACCACTCCAGCCCTGATATTTCTATGCAGCTCTTACATCTTGTGCAAGGCGACCTCCTCCCTGCCAGAAGGAAGTTAGTGAATCCATTCACTTAGTCCCCTTCGCACTCTCCCCAACCCCCAACTCCCACCCGATGGCCTGGGCCAGTATTTGACCACTCAACCAAAACAAGTACAAAAAGAACCAATGACCTGGTCATTATCACATTGCCAACTGTGGGAGCTTGTTGTGCGCAAATTGGCTATCATTTTCCTTCCATTACAATAGTTATTTCAGTCTAAAAAGTACCTCATTGGCTGTGAAGCATCTTGGCAGTCCTGAGGTGGTGCAAGGCACTATAGAAATGCATGGTCTCTCTATCTTTTTATCAGTATTGACCAGGTACTCCCCTCCCCCCCCACCCCCACATCCCTCCACCCCCATTTGCTGTTCTGGGAGTTTAGTATTCATTGTCCTAAAGCCCATCCTCTGCTCTTACCTGAAGTAACCCTGGCTTATTTTTATCCATCCGTAATTGTATTGGCAAACACATTTAGCAAAATATCAATACTGTATAATGCACTATGGAGCATGCACACATACAGGCTCACGTCAATATGGAGCCAGCTCTTTCTGCCACCGACAGCCATGCACACAAGCGCTCTCACAGTCTCACAGTATTCAGGGCTCAAAGCAGCAGTCTAATCTTTCATGGAACCCACACGTGACTGCCAGGCAGTCAAATGAATGTGCCGATGGGCCTGTGGCTCCCTCTGCTATTAATCATCTGTGATACCGTCACCGTGCCGTGTGTAAACAAGCAGGCTCTGCCAGGGTGAGCTGGCGCTGTAATTATAGCGTGGGACATCTTCTCCCTCAACCTGAGCTCCTTAACATGCGGGCCTGACATGCTCAGGCACAGCGGCAGTCCGCCACTGCTCAGTGTCTCGTGGTCCGCTTCAGGGGACACAGGGAAAGCCATCTCCTCCGTGTCCCACCTGCCTGATTTCCTCCCTTCCTCTCACAACACTGTCACCTGCAGTGGTACAGGTCCTGGGGCCGTTAGTCCCAGTCTAGGTATCAGATAGTAAGAACTAGGAGCAGGAGTAGGCCATTCAGCCCCTTGAGCCTACTCCATTTTCCGGCCTGTTTGCTCCCCCCATCACCCCCCACCAATAACACTTGACTCTCTTATCAATCAAAAACCTGTCTAACAACCTCAGACATATAAAATACTAACTTACATATGAACATACAAATTAGAAGCAGGAGAAGGCCATTCAGCCCCTCAAGTCTCCTCCGGCATTCAACGAAATCATGATTGATCTGATTGTGGTCTCAATGCCACAATCCCATCATCCATGATACTCTCTGATTCCCTTTTTGGTCAAGAATCTATCTACCTTTGCCTTACAAATATTCAATGACCCTGTCTCCATCACTCTCTGGGGAAGATAGTTCCAAAATTCATGACCCTCAGAGAGAGAAAAACAATTCTCTTCATCTCTTTCTTATGTGGTGGACCCCTTATTTTTAAATTGCGCCCCCTAGTCCTGGGGGAAACATCTTATCAGCATTCACTCTGCCAAGCCCCCACATAATCTTACATGTTTCAATGAGATCATCTCTCATCCTTCTAAACTCCAATGAGTACAGGCCCAACCTGCTCAACATTCCTCGTAAGACAGACCCTTCATCCCAGGAATCAGCTGGGTGAACCTTCTCCGAACTGCTTCCAAGGCAAGTGTGTCCCTCCTTAAGTACGGAGTTGACTCCATGAATGGAACATGCTGGGAAGGTGTTCCTGAGGAGTGAAGGGCATCCAGTGTTGGAGTGATGAAAATTGGGATTGTGCACGAGGCTAGATTTGGAGGAACGCAAATATCTCAGGGGACTGCGGGGATTGAGGGGACTACGGAGGTAAGGAGGTGGGTGAGACCATGGAGGGATTTCAAAGCAAGGATGAAGGTTTTAAAATCAAGGTGTTGTTTAATTGGGTTCTAATGTAAGCCAGCGAGCACAGGGTTGATGGGGGAACATGGCTTGGTAGGAGTTAGGATGTGGGCAGCAGGGCTTAAGGTTATGTAGGGTGGAAGATTGGGAAGTAACCAGGAGAGCATTAGAATAGTCACATCTTGATGTCACTAAGGCCTTGGAGTTTCAGCAGCAAATGAACTGAGGCAGGGATGGATGTTACCCAGGTAGAAGCAGAGAGCTTCAGAGATGGTGGAATTCGACCAGGGGAGCTTCACACATTGCTGGAGAAAGAAATTAGATGGAGCATAAAGCGGGCTACATGTTCTCTAATATTCATTAGCTGGCAGTATGGAAAATTCAGCACACAGCGGAGGAGGTTAAGGAGGAACGTACAATTCCTTGGTTTCATTACTGCCAGCTCCTATATTGGTTAGCAACAACCACAGCAACAGCTGAGAGCATTGGTTATACTGAAGGTGTGTGCTCAAATGTATTATTTATTAGATAGATCACAATGCGATGCATTATTTAACAGCAAGGCTGCTGAGGAAACCAAACTAATATTTTAATTACTGAATTAGACTTTATTACATGGTCTAGCAGCTCATGAAAATTATTTATCCGTTTATAGGTTATTTATTATTGAGCAAATACTGTAATCACTTCCCAAACAGTAGGCCTTCCTATCACTTCTGGTACCTGATCTCTCAGCAGCTCTGCCAGAGTCCGTGCTGCATAAAAAGCCAACTGTTTAGGTACAGCTGTAGGCCTAGTGCAGCCATGAGCAGTAAGTTACCGAGACCCGTCTCATTCGCTTGGGGAAGGAAGGTAGAAAGATGGAAGAGTGTTCAAAGGCTCGGAGAGGGTCCAGAGAATATTTGTGAGAATGCTACCCAGCAGTGAAAGACTTTCAGCTACATACAGAGAAGCTGGGATTGGTCTAGAATCACAGAATGGTTACAGCACAGAAGGAGGCCATAAGGCCCATCATGTCTGTGCACACTCTCTGCTAGAGCAACTCAGCTATTCCCAAAACAAAAACAGAATTACCTGGAAAAACTCAGCAGGTCTGGCAGCATCGCGGAGAAGAAAAGAGTTGACGTTTCGAGTCCTCGAAACGCCAACTCTTTTCTTCTCCGCCGATGCTGCCAGACCTGCTGAGTTTTTCCAGGTAATTCTGTTTTTGTTTTGGATTTCCAGCATCCGCAGTTTTTTTGTTTTTTTTCAGCAATTCCCACTCCCCCAACCTTTTTGCCCAGAGCCTTGCAAATCTTTTCTCTTCAGATAATTATCCAATTCTCTTTTGGAAGCCATGATTGAACCACACTCTCAGGCAGTGCATTCCAAATCCCAACCGCTCATTGCGTAAAAAAAGTCTTTCCTCTTGTCACCCTTGCTTCCTTTGCCAATGAACCTGTGGTCCTCGATCCTTCCATCAACGGGACCAATCTCTCCCCATCTACTCTGTCCCAGACCCCTCGTGATTTTGAAGTGGATTATAACCCCAGCCCCATTTTGGGACTATTTCGGATCAGGTGCACTCTTTGGATGATCGCCCACACTTAAGGTTGAGAAAGACAGGCCTCGCAGACACTCAAGTGGGTCCGAAGAACTGTTCTAACTCTCCCTGAAGGCAAGGAAGTACCAGAGAATGTTACCGTCCTCCAGGTAACCTTTATAACAAGTTTTGCCCAGATTATAACAACCCGGATATTATAAGGATCTGGGCATCGCTCCTCAAAAACTGAAGAGAGTACAGAGACGGGTTTCTGAGTTTGGATATGGAAGACTATATAAGGCAATGGGCAGAGTTGTCCCAAAAATAGGCAGAGTCCGATATCGGGCGGGGAAAGCGGTGTTTGACCTGCCGACAGCAGTGGCGGCTTTTGCCGTCGTATCGTGGCGTACTTTGTTGAAAAAATGCAAGAGGCGTGGTTTTCACATCCGATCACTGGCAGGGTGGTCTCTGACTCGCCTGCCCTACCGTCACCTCAGGCTGTCAGTAACCCGGGCGCCATATTGAAAGGGTGCCCCCTCACAGAGCGAGCTCTCCCGTAAGGGATTGAAAGCTGCTGGAAATTCATGGCTGCCAAAGGGAGGAAACATACTGCCCCCAAATTTAGTGAAACCTCCCTCAAGCGTCCGCTGGACACAGTGGAGGTCCCGCCGCAATCTCCTCTACCCCCACCCTGCGTGAAGACTAGCAAGCAAGGTCACCAATCCAGCTTTTGAGGCGGTGATCAAATAATCTCCTCCGTTCCGCCAGGGTAAATCACTCTTCTCATCACTCTCAACTCTCACACTCACAAACCCGTCACACATCCACAGGGCCCTCACTCACTGTCAGTTTGAAGGACGTTACCAATCACTCTCTCACACACACCTTCATCTGCCCTGTCTTCATCCTGTCCATGGCACCACTCACCACCCACACATGCCAAGCACCCTTCTCATCTGGCCTGGCAGGCATCCCGCTTACACTCCCTCCATCTGTATTCATGTAGGACAAGCTGGCACACAACAAGAGGGAGAGGTCACAGACTGGTGGAGGAATGCCTGACATCAAGGTCCTCACAGCCTTTGAAAATAGAGCTATCCAGCTGGCTGGCGAGGATCTGGACCGTTCCTGTGCTGACAGTGAGGTTGGTGCTGTTCAACCAACTGAGGATCCAGCAGTGCAACATATATCAAACAACAAGGCTGTGAGTGAGTTCCCCCAATAGGCAGTCGCCTGCCATGCATTAATTATCTCTCCCTGCTTCCTTATCTGAGGAGTAACCAAGGGGGTCCACGACCCAGGTCCTCGATTCAAGTCCTGAGGACACCCCAAAAGAGGAATCCGCAGACACCAAAATTGAAGACCCATCACAGCGCTCGCTCACCCTCCACCAGTGCAGAGACATGCACATTGGTGGGACCTAGTTCTAGAGCAACCTTGGAGTCACAATCTGGTGAGCACATCGCACTGTCTGATCCATTGCAGGCAGAGCCAGGGACTTCTCTGGTGTCCGGCTCTCAGAGGGCTGCTGGAGGCCAGAAATTTGCTGAGTCTGAGTCAGATGATGAGCCTCTGGACTGGGTCATGTCACAGTCGCTGGAGCTGCAAAGACAAGCTCGAGAACATCAGAAAGGGATGTCCACTGCACTCCTCAGATTGCAAGGCACAATGGAAGAGTCCGTCCACCTTCAGGCTGGGGTGATAGCGCCAGCATGCCAACACATCGAGGTCAACGCTGGTAGGATGGCAGCTGCCATGGAGACCTTGGTCCAGGACTTTGGTCCTGTACTGCTGCAGGAGATGCATTTCATCGGGGAGCTTTTGCAGGTATCTTGAGCTCACTCCAGCTGCCCCTTCCTCTCAAGGAGTCAGCCAGGAGCCCTCGGGCACCCATAGGGAGGAGGATCAGCAGTACCCTGGGGGCCATCCATCCAGGTGACTCCGGGAGTGTCCGGCCCATCCCAATCTCTTCTTCTTGTGACTCCAGCTCCAGCTCCACAGAGCGAGGAGGGTCCCAGACAGCAGGGCCACAAAAGCAGGCTGGGGCCCTCCAGGTCGTAGCCCTCCAGGGGACACCCGCCAAGGTCATCACAGACGGGGTGTAGCAGTCAGCAGGCTGCCTCCACCTCTGTTATGGAAGTCTGGGGAGCACCAAGATGTAGTAGCAGGGTTAGGAAAGTTAAGAAGATTTAGTTGCACAATGTGGGCATGGGTGTTAATCATTTGTACTTAATGTTGACCATTGTAAATACATTGTAAATGGCTCCTTGTTATGTTGAGCAGTGTTTATGTGAATCAGATGTAAAATCTTGCTTCCTACAATGAAGGCTACTGTCGCAGTCCAGAGCCTCTCCCCTGTGCAGTGTGTGACCTATTCAGCACAGTGATTGTCCGGCATCAAAGTCACTCTCCAGATCAGTGATGGGTGCATGTAGCTTGTGTTTGCTGCCAGTACCCAAGTGTTACTGGGTTCGGTGATGTTCTCCGTGTGCTCTCAGCACCTCAGTGGTGGGGATGCCCTCCACAATCTCGACAGCATTCCTGACAGGTGAAGGTGTGGTGCTGAAGGGAACAGGTGGTGAAGCCTGCCAAAGGATCAAGTTGTCTTCAAGTCCATGTGGCTGCTGTTTCTTGTCAGCGTCTCGATGATATGAGCCTCTTCACAGAGCGTCTGTGCGCTGCCCTCAGCCAGACAGGTGCCAGACATTCCCAGACGCAACAGGAAGATCTCAGGAGGTGTCCTCACTGCATCTCATCATCATCCTGTGGGAATCTTGCGGCAATGAAGACCTCAGAACTACGCCTGCCTCGTCTGGCCAGTACAATGGCCTCATCACCTGCACCCTCGACTTCCAGGACCTCATCACCCTCATCCCCTTCGACTTCCTCCTCATCGGAGGAGACGTGCAGCTCTTGCATCTCTTCATCATCCAGGTCCTCCCCCCTTTGCATCACCAGGTTGTGTAGCACGCAGCAAGCTATGATGCATGATACCCTCTGGGGAGTGCTCCGCACTGCTCCACCAGATCTGCCCGGGCACTGGATTCAGGATGCCAATGGCGTGCTCACAAAAACTTCAGGTTGTGGCATGAGCCTCGTTGCACCTTCTCGCACCAGGGCTCTGAGGCAGTCGCATAGGCATCATCAGCCACATCCTCTCTGGGTAGCCCTTGTCCCTGAGGAGCCAACCCTGCATCTTGTGTGGTCCCCGGAAGATTTCAGGGATCTGAGACCTGCTGGGATGTATGAGGCATGGACACTTCCAGGGTACCTTGCACAACACCTGCATAATCCATTTGTTATGGCCGCAGACCAGCTGAACATTGAGAGAGTGGAAGCCTTTGTGGCCTGTTGGTTGCCAGGGAGATCTAAGAGCCACGTTGGGTGCAGTCGACGGCACCCTGCACCAGTGGGAATCCGGAAATCTGAGCAAATCCCCAGCGCTCTTGTTTCCTGGCTCGCCTGATCTCTCTCAAAATTGACAAAGCTGTGTGCCTTGGCAGAAAAGGCATCCGTGACTTCCTCGATACGCTTGTGGGCGGAGGTTTGTGAGATCCCACCAAGGTTCCCTGTGGATCCCTGGAAGGAGCCGCTGTGGTAGAAATTGAGCGCAGCGGTAACTTTAACTGCCGCCGGCAGTGGATGCCCTCAAAGTCCCCCAGGCGCCAAATCCCGCAGGAGGTGGCATATGTGCGTGAACAGTTCCCACGACACATGGAGAGTCCAAGCCACCACATGGATGCCCAATGTTTATTGCACAGGATGGTTTAATATGTCCACGCCCAGCACCGCCCCACACCACATGACCAAGTGGCAGCAACTTTGGCTGCTCAACTGCCCATCATGTGCTTGTGCTCAGACTTCAGTCGGTGCTGCCATGACAACCACCCCTGGCACTGTCGTCCTTGCCCCAAGGTTGCCTTCTCCCCCTTCCCCTCTTTCACCTTTGCCCTTACCCTGATTGTCCCTTCTCCGCTGGCACTGTCATCCTTGCCCTGGCACCACAAGCCAGCGTGAAGAAGCCGCTGCGGAGATTTGCCTGTGGTCCCGTCTCCGCTCCCCCCCCCCACCAACACCCCCACCGCACCAACCCCCCCCCCCCACCACCACCACACCACAACCTCCCACACCCCCTCACACATCCTCACACCCCCACATACCCACACTGCCACACACCCACACCCCAGCCCCCTCATCACACCAGCATCCCCACAACCCCGCCACACCCCACACACACCCCCACACTCACACACACACCCACACATCCCCCACCCCATACCCCACTACCACACCACAACCTCCCACACCCCCTCACACATCCTCACACCCCCACATACCCACACCCCCACGTACCCACACCCCCACACACGCACACCCCAGTCCCCTCACCACACCACCATCCCCACAGCCCCGCCACACCCCACACACACCCCCACACATACACCCCCACACATCCCCCACCCCACACCCCACCAGCCCCCACCCCCCCACCCCCCACCACACCAGCAACCCCCCCCCACCCCCCCATGCTGGAATCATTGCAAGCGCTGCACAAGCCTGGGTGCGCTACCTCTGAGTTCCCCTTGAAGATGAAGTCATCAGACACAGGCCTTTTGAAGGCAGTTTTTAATCACGCCGATGTGGGCTTTAAATTTGAAGTGGAGGGATGAATCCAGCATGCGGCCGCAATAATGAGATTCAAATTTATTAAAAGTAAGTTCCCGACTTTTGACGGTGGGAAATGCAGCCCGTCATTGGCGGGCTAGAGAGGTTAATCGCATCCTGGATTTACGTTGTCAGGAAACGCGATTAGGGTCTTCTCACAAGAGTCTCTGATCTCGCCACTGAACATGTCCATTACGATCGGGTGTGAAAAATCCTGGCCAATACATTTTCTAAATTATATAAGAGTTTATTAAAGAATCGAACATGTAATTCACTTTTGATGGTAATTGAATTGTAACATTGACAGTTCTAGGCAAAGTATAATTTTGTTTCTGTTAGAGAATCCAAGTCTTATTAACTTACAAAGAGATATTTAAGGTATCTATCAATATTTCAAGTAGTATTTACCTTAAATCCTTGAGTAGAAAGCTAACAAGTCTAACAAGATACGTCTATCCCAATTAAGGGGAGAACTATCATCACTACACTACAGCAGCTACCTTTACCTTAAGAGATGCTGGAGTGAATCCAACGATTCTAAGAATCCTACTGTGTTTTTCCAATATTTCTACCCTAAAAGAACTGAACCAGCAGGAAGCATTTTGAGCGCTCTTGCTGGACAACATCCTTTGTTTTCCGTCAACATCCTTAAATCAAACAAGATACTGAGAGGTGCAAATAATGGTCATTTCCTCGCAACAACCAGTTTCCAGGATTCAGTTAATAAGTTATTTAGGGTCATTCTTAAGGTTATCCATTGTTAGATTATAGTATCTTACAATAGACCAGTGCCTTGCTGAAGTGATGTAGAGGCCAGTTCCTCTTTTTTCAGAACAGCCTTGCTTTAGAGGATATGCCACAGGATGTTGTTGTCCTTGAGTACACAATTATGTCCAGGCACGTTTATAAACATTTAAACCTTTGTCCAGCAGATGAACTATGCTTTTGATTTTTTACACCTACTTCACAGGAGAATCATTCCTTTTCAATCTTTTTAATCTTTTTATTTATAGCTGGATTCTCTGATAACTTTGTATTTATTGCTGCGTTCCTTCACATCTCCTCTCGACTTTCTCTTCTCCCAGAGGAAAAGCCCCAGCTTCTCCAATCTATCCAAGTACCTGAAATCCCTCATCTCAGGGACCAATCACACAAATCTTTTCTGCACCCTCTCTAAAGCCTTCACATCCTTAGGGCAGGATTTTGAGGTTGTCGGGTGGGTGCGGTGGGTGGGCCCAGGAGCAGCCCGGGAAACAGGCGGAGATTGGTCCCCGACCGTGATGTCATGCTTTCTATCAAAGCCCACCCAACGTGAAACGCAGCTCCGCACTGGCCGGGAAGGGCCGAGCAGGGGCAGGGTCTGTTGGCCGCTGGGTCCAATGGTGGCCGGTTTAAAAATGCCCCAGGCAGCCCCTGGAAGGACACGTGTCCAGCGTTCCCAATGGAGCCGGACACGGCAAGCGGGAGGGGCAGGTCGAGTGAGCACTTGGCTCCCCTGCTTCTCCGACAAGGAGGTGGCTGCCAGGAGGGACGCCCTTGTCCACAGAGATGGGAGGAGGCGGCCACCGCACCTCACCAGAAGGGCATGGGAGGAGGTGGCAACAATGATGAGCAGCCATGACGTGGTGCAGCACACATAGGTGCAGTGCTGGAAGAGGCTCAGTGACCTGCTGCACTCAGGAAGGGTGAGTGCCGTGTTAGCATGGGTCAGTGTGCAGAAGTGTTAAAGTCTGGCAGTGCCCCCATGGACCTCAGGGGTGTTAGAGTCTGAGTGCCAGCTGTCAATGACACTGGAGCTGGCCAAGGGGGTGAACCCTGGCTGCTTAGACTGAGTGCCTTGCGTCTCAAGGGCCACAACTTGGATGTGCCCTGCGAGGTGTTCCTCAGGTAGGGTTGACCAGGCTGCGATGGCACTGAAGGTAGGGAGTGGGTTAATCTATGCTCCTCTGTTCTTTCTGGAGAAGACAAGCCATAACCAGGAAGAGAGGGCACATACAGGCAGAGGGCAGCCCAACCTCCTGCTGCTCAGCAGGTTCGAACATGACGCCCTGGAGCTTGAGAGTCGGCACGATCCCCATGCAACCAGGCGTGGAGAGGCTGGGGTGCCAGATGAAGGTAAGAGTGCAGTGCACAGGGGTGAGAGTTTCAGCTTGTGCAACCATTCTAGTGCAGAGTCTCCATTGATGTGAACCTTGAACCTGGAGTCCCCATTGATCATTGAAAGACGATGGCACCATGATGCAGATGTCTATTGTCTCACCAGGTTGCCTGGCATGCACAGTGACTGTGTGAAGACTTTAACTAATGACATGTCCTTCTTCTCCATTTTAGGTTCACCAGCAAGTGTTTACTCTGCAGACCCCGCAGGGCCACCCCTGACACTGGAGGACCACCGAGCTTCTGTTGCACCTGCGTCACAACTGCTCTCTAAAGCAGGCACTAGTGCAGATATCAGTATCTCAGTGGGCATTGTTCGGCAGCTAGTATCTCAGTGTACATTGGTGAGGGCACTCCACTCCCGCTTGAAGTTAAGACGGAGGCAGAGAGTTCCCAGGGCACTGCCAGTCAAAGCACTACTGTGGACCAGGACAATGCTCAGTCAAAGGCTGATGATGAGCCTCTGGAGTCGTCCATTAGGCAGCAGATGCTGGACGTCCAGCGAGTTGTGCGGGAGGATCTGGCGGAGATCCATGAGGGTACGCATGTCATGGTCTCCGTTATGGAGGAGTCCACGTGGAGTGTGAGCACTGCATTGACTCTCATGGTACAGCGCACTGCCTCCTCCATTGAGAGAGTGGTAACTCAAATGGAGAGGCATCTCCACGGACAGAATGAGGGGTTCCTGGGGTTGCGCTTGGACCAGCAAGCCCTCGCAGAGGCAATGACCTCAGATGGTCAATGCCAGTGTGGGAGATGGACGAGGCACCCAGTATCCCAGCTGGGCGCCCATCCATCAATGGTGAGCAGGGAGGTCCAGAGCGACTTGATGTTGGCACACGAGTTGCTTGTCATCTCTGGGGGCTTCACTCAGGGCGCCCTGGATGATGGCAGCAGCCCCTCCGCCCGTCCACCAGTGACCATCACATCTGATGAGGCTGCGATAACTGGGGAGACGCCAGCCACGGTATTGGCTGCTCCCTCCCAGCAGGCTCAGCACAGGCTCCACTGGCCAGAGGTCGACCGCCAAGGTCATCAAGGCCAACAAGACAGCAGAGTCTTCAGGCTGCCTCCAATACTGATGCCAGCAAGGGGATGCACCAAAATTTAGCACTCGCAAACGCAGGTTAAAGGCACCATGAGTACAAGAGGGACAGGTTACAGGTGATTTTTATGTTCATTTATGTTTACTTGATCTATAGTGGTCTGCGAATGAAGACCAGAGAAGTTTATGTAAATAGTTTGGAATTGTCAAAATGAGATCAATTTTGCTTTTGTCATCATGGCCTGTGTATGCTTCACTTTTTTATTTTATTGGTGCAGGGTACGCCAGCATGTAAGGCTGGATGTAGGTAGCCCTGAACTTTATTGCACAGGCATTGAATATTCTTTGTGTTCAAATGAAAGGGGCCTTTCAGACATCCGGGATGGAGGCAGCAGCCCTGGCATGCGTTTGAAGTTGTTCTTTGGCAGCCTTGCTGAAGGAGCGTTGGATCAAGACTCCCCTGGTGTCCCTGCCTCCCTGGAGGTTCCTGAGGTCTGCATCCACATCCTCAGCGTTCCGTTCACTGTGCTCGTCTTCTGACTCACTGCTGGACTCATCATCTGTGGCCTGTGCAGCTGCATCAAGATCCTCTTCCTCCAGTGGGTCCCCCATTGCCAGTGCTAGATTGTGGAGAGCACAGAATGCAACCACGTTCAGAGACACCCGCTCTGGGTGCACCCCTGAATGATCCAGGCATTGGAAGCGCATCTTGAGAAGACCTATAGTCCTCTCTACTACCGCCCTTGTGGAGGCATGACTCAGATTGTAATGCTTCTCTGCCTCTGTTTTTGGGTAGCGAAGAGGCATCATGAGCCACCTCTTCAACAGATAGCCCTTGTCACCCAGCAGCCATCCATCCAGACGGGCCAGAGCACTGAAAAGCCTCGGCTCCTGGGAGTATCTGAGGGTGTAAGTGTCATGGGAGCTGCCTGGGTACTTTGCACAGACTTGCAGAATATGCAACCTGTGGCCACACACTATCTGCACGTTCATGGAGTGGAATCCCTTCCCACTGATCCGCTGGCGCCTTGATGGCCATGTGTGCAGTCGATTGCACCCTGGACATGGGGGAACCCAGCAATCGCTGTAAAGCCTCTGGCTCGCTCCGCCTGGCTGGTCTCGTCTGTACGGTAAAGAATAAAGGTCAGTAACAAAAACAAAAAATGGTGGAAAAACTCCGCAGGTCTGACAGTATCTGTGGAGAGAGAAACAGAGTTAACGTTTCGAGGCCATATGACTCTTTTTCAGCTCTGAAGAAGAGTCAAACGGACTCAAAACATTAAGTCTATCTTTCTCACCACAGATGCTGACAGATCTGCTGAGTTTTTCCAGCATTTTTTGTTCTTGTTTCGCATTTCCAGCATCCGCAGTATTTTGCCTTAATAAAGATCTGTACCCGTCTGAACAGAACTTCTGTCACCAGCTCGATGCAACTGATTGGGAGACTCCATACAGATCCCCCACTGACCCCTGGAAAGAGCCAGAGGCATAGAAGTTGAGGGCCACTGTGACCTTCAGAGCCACTGGCATGGGGTGTCCACCCACACAGTCGGAGCTGATCTCAGGCCCAATCATCTGATAAATGGAGGTCACAGTCTCCCCTGGAGAGGCACAGCCTCCTTCGGCATTGCACCTCAGACATGTTGAGGTAGCTGCTTCGCCGCCTGTAAACCCTGGCAGCAGGATCGTGGCATCTCCTGTGGTCCCTTCCACCTTGGACCACCTGCTGACCCTGTGCCCCTTGTGCCTGCGCCTCTCCCCCCACAGGTCCCTCCCCTGGAAGCTGCACTGGGACACCTGGCCTCCTCTCCCTTCTGCCCCTCTCTTCCTCCTCAGAGGAGGGGCCTCCAGCGGAGACCACAATCCCCATTCCCAAGGTAGGGGAAAGCTGTCTGATACCTGGAAGGGTCCTCATGGTCTGAATCCTCCAGGAGCCCTTGCAGACATCAAGGAGTCCTGAAATGAAGCCTGGAAATGCTAAGAATGAAGTCCTGAACAGAGATGAAGCTGCCAAGTATGAATAAGCAACCAGCAGCAAACTATCTTCAAAACTCCTCACTACTCTTATTGGCAACACTGCTGATCCTTTGTATCCCGCCCGTGGATGAGGTTTTTGAAAATATCAGCTGGCCGCCTGCCCGTTTTGCCCGTGTGATGAGCGCGAAATCGCACAGGCAAGGGGAAATCGCCATCAGTTGGACCGTCAATGGCCTTAAGTGGCCTCTTAATTAATGGCGACCGCGGCTCAAGCACCCGCCAAGAGAAATATCGCGCGATGACTTGGGACGCTCCCCCGACATCATCGCGTGCTAGTTTACACCCAATCAGGTTGGGAACGCGCCCTCCCACCAGAGGTAAAGCTATCAGGTTGGGGACGCGCCCTCCCACCAGAGGTAAAGCTATCAGGTTGGGGACGCGCCCTCCCACCAGAGGTAAAGCTATCAGGTTGGGGACGCGCCCTCCCACCAGAGGTAAAGCTATCAGGTTGGGGACGCACCCTCCCACCAGAGGTGAACCTCTGAGAAGAGAAAACTAAAGGGGAGATTTAAATCGAGGCTTTCAAAATTATCAAGGAGGTAGAAGGAAAAATAACCTTCCTTCAAATACCTCAATCAGCCCACCCAACACTCCCCTAAACGCAAGAGAATGCAACTTGACTCTCCAATAAAAAACCTCGGCAGGTCTGGCAGCAATTGTGGAGAGACAAACATAGTTAACGTCTCGAGAATAATATTACTCTTCATCAGAACTGAAGAGAGGCAGAAATGTGATTGGTTTTATTCTTTTGAAACAGGGGTGGAGGGTCAGGTAGAAAAAAAGAGCAGGTCTGGTTTTAACTGAGAGGGCAGGAGAGAGTAAAGGCAAGTATGTCATGGAACAGAAGGCAAAGGGAATGGTAACGGTTGTAGTAAAGAGACAAAGTATTGGTCCAGAGTAAGTGCTAACGGCAGAATAATGAACAGCTCGGTCTGAAAGCAAAAACATGAAAACAAGGTATGGACTGGCACTTGGCAAAAAATAGAATCAAAATGGGGGACACGGTTCATGGTCTGAAGTTGTTGAACTCAATGTTCAGGAGGCTGCATTGTTTGTGTTGGGGCCTCACTGGAACTGTGCAGCAGGCTGAGGACAGAAATGTGAGCTGTCCCTTATTCTGCTCAGTATTCCCAGCACTTCCTGTTTCTTATTTTGGATTTCCTGCATGCACAGCTTTTATTTAAAAGAGTTTAAAAATATTTCTGCAGTCACAAAATGTCTGCATTCATGCTGACAGCTCAGCTGCTGGTAGCCTCTGTGGTGCCCGTTTACTTTGCTCTGAGTCCACACCCAGGCTTAACGAATCAAGCGCAGTGAGCATTGATCAATTACCAGACTCTCATAATCAAACACAGAATAATTGAACACTACAGCATCCTTCTATGATTACATTACCTTTCTTTTGTACCTATGAGTAGCTATTCTGTACAAATAATTATACATGATTATTGAAATTGCTGATTGCTTCAATCTTGGTTGTTTTGTTCAATATTGTAGAGTTTAACACTTTGAGCACGTCATTGTGTCCTTCAAAGATTTGATGTTTGTTGCTAATGGTTGTCTCCCTCTACCCACTGTTGTCTCTCACCTCAGATATATCGGTTAGCCTGCTCTCAGTGATCGTAACATTCTGCGGCATAGTCCTCCTCGGCGTCTCGCTCTTCGTCTCGTGGAAGCTCTGCTGGATCCCATGGCGGGACAAAGGCTTGAACCCCCAGCGCAAGGACTCCCACCACCTGCACCACCTGCACCACCACTCGCACTTCACCGACCTCGCCGTCGAGCGGGTGGAGTGCGGGCCTGAGATGCCAGAGCGCTCTTACCTCGACCTGGAGTCCTACCCTGAGTCCAGCATCAAACTGAGCCAAACATCGCCCGACATCCCGGTTGACACCAACTCCGGGAGTAAGGAGAACAGCATCCCAAATGCGCACTCTCACCAGCAGGTCTCCGCCCTGCCACCCGCAACAAGGTGGGAAATGTGGTGTGATGTCTGAGTGTTTGGGGTGTTATGGGGCTGCGGGGAGGTGGGTGTGAGTGTTGCTTCCCCCCCCTTTCCTGTTTGCTTATTTAAGGCTTAGCCAACCTATGGTAGCCTAAACTATGTTGGGGAGATTCTGGCCTAGTGGTAATGTCGCTGAGTTAGTAAACTCAAGAGCTTGGCTAATGCTTTGGGGAGCTTGGGTTCAAATCCCACCACAACAGCTGGTAGAATTTCAATTCACTTAATAAACCTGGAATTTAAAGCTAGTCTCAGTAATGGTGATGAAGCTATCATCGATTGTTGTAAAAACCCATCTGGTTCACTAATGCCCTTTAGGGAATGAAATCTGTCATCCTTACCCAGTCTGGCCCACTTGTGACTCCAGACCCACAGCAATGTGGTTGACTCTTAAATGCCCTCTGCAGTGACCTGGCAAGACAGTCCATTGTACCAAACTGCCACGGCTAACAGATGGACTACAGCAGTTCAAGAAGGTGGTTCACTACCACCTTCTCAAGGGCAGTTAGGAATAAGCAACAAATCACATTTGAGAAAGAATAAAAGAAAACAAGGTTTAGATTGGGGGGGAGGGGAATATTTGGGGGGGGGCGAGAGCTTGTAATAATAACATATCTCTTTTATTTGTTGGTGTGTGAGCATCACAGGCAAGGTCAATATTTATTGCCCATCCCCAACTGCCCCTTGAGAAGGTCGTGGTGAGCCACCTTCTTGAACCGCTGCAGTCCGTGGTGTGTAGGTACACCCACAGCGCTGTTAGGAATTTTGACCCAGTGACAGTGAAGGAGCGGCAGTTTGATGCAACTGAGTGGCTTACTAAGCCATTTCAGAGGGCAGTTCAGAGTTAACCACATTGCTGTGGGCCTGGAGTCACATGTCGGTCAGACTGGGTAAGGATTTCTCCCCTAAAGGGCATTAAGCAAACCAGATGGAAGTTTTCTGATCGTTATAAGAGTGACTGATTTTATTCCAGATTTATTAAGTAAACTAATTTAAATTCTCCCAGCTGCCAAGGTGGGATTTGAACTCATGTATTTGGACCATTAGTATAGTTTCTGGATTAGTAGTCCAATAACATAACCATTTTGCTGCCGTCCAGCACCTTTCATGTAATAAAATAATCCAAGGTGTTAATCCGGGAATTTTTATAAGCAAAGTTAGACACTGAGCACATATTAGGACAGGTGGCCAAAAACTAGGTCAAAGAGGTCGGTTTTAAGGAGCATCTTAAAGGAGGTTTAGGGCTGAAATTCCAGAGCCAGGCCCAGGCAGCTACAGGCACTGCCATCAACAGTAAAGAACGGGACAGGGGTTGTAATGAAGGGAGGGATTCATAATGAGGCTGGGGATCGTATCGCTATTTCCTGACAGAGACCCTTTGTTGAGAGAACTCTGACTGCAGCACCGAGCATGAGCAGGAACCATTCCCCCCGCCAACACCCCCCACCCCCCACCCCCGACCATGTCCCAGCTACTCATGTACCAGGAGGTGACAGCTTCTCTCGTGGGAGAGTGTGAAACATCGTCAAAAACTGGTCAGCACTGGACTTTGATTAATAATTCCCTGGCCCTCACTCCTGCTGAAATACTCTGACTCGGCTGACTGTGTCTTGGTAGCTGGGAGAAATGGTGACTCTGGACAGTCCAGGGTCTCTGGACGCAGGAGAGCTCATTGTCACTTCAGGAGTGCAGGAGAAAGATGGGATGAAGGGTGGCCCCCGGGACATTAACTCCCACCTGGCTCTCGTACTGCTTCATACACCAGCTTTTGATAATCATAAGAAATAGGAGCAACTTGTAGGCCATTTGGCCTCTCAGGCCCTGCTATCCCATTCGATTAGGTCATGGCTGCATCTCTGCACCAACTCTACTTTCCTGCCCTCCCCAGTTGCTTATCTTAGTGTCCAAAAATCTCTCAATCTCAGTCTTGAATATACTCAATGGCCACTGTCTGGGGTGAAGAATTTCTAAGATGCAGAACCCTCTGAGTGAAGTCGTTTCTCCTCTTCTCAGTCTTAAATGGCTGACTCCTTATCCTGAGATATAACCCCTAGTTCAAACTGTCCAGCCAGGGAAACAGCCTCTTGGCATCGACCTGTCAATTCTTGAAAACTATATCGAATTCAATGAGATCACCTTTCATTCTTTTAAACTCCTGAGCTTATTGGTCCATTCTATTCAATCTCTTCTCATCCAGCAGCCCTCTCAACCCAGGAAAGGAGATCCAGTGAACTATCTGAGCCAAAGACCCCCATATTCCCCCATCGGCCACCATCCATCCCCTTCCCCACTCACCACCACCAACCCCTCCACCCCCACCCCCACCCCCAATTTGCTCCCCTCCCTTTCCCCTGCTGGGCACCTTAACTATACGTCCCTACAAGTATCAGTGCACACCACTCTCTCATCTCAACTACTTCCAGGAACCTCGTAAAATGGCCATCCCTCCAGGCGTGAGTCAGCAAGCTATTCAACCTCATGAGGCAGTACCTGCCATCTGCCCTCACAGGTTTGCTAAATTGATCACTGGGATGAGGGGGGAAGTATGCCCTGTGATGAGAGACTGAGCAAATTGGGCCAATATTCACTGGAGTTTAGAAGACTGAGGTGTGATCTCATTGAAATATACACACAAGACTCTGAGGGGGTTGATAGGGTGGACACTGAGAGATTGTTTCTACTGCTCAGGGAATCTAAATCACGGGGACACAGAGTCCGGATCATTTCGGACTGAGATGAGGAGAAATTACTTCATGCAAAGGGTTGTGAATCTTTGGAATTCTCTCCATCCCTCCCCGCCCCAAGAGGGTTGTGGATGCTCCATCGTTGAATACATTTAAGGCTGGGATCGACAGATTTTTGGTCTTTCATGGAATTAAGGGAAATGGGGAGCAGGCGGGAAGGTAGAATTGAAGCCCAAGATCAGCCATGTCGAATGGTGGAGCAGGCTGGACTCCTGCTTCTATTTCTTCTGTTCTTATATGTTCATGTCAGAAGGGGTATTGGATAGTGATCAAGGGCGTGAACACCAGCTGAGTTTCTCCTCTATGTCCCAGGAATGTTGAGGACTATTGTAAGATTTCTGGCCGAGATGAGTCAAGTGATCTCCTAACTCCAGTAGTCACAGTGAAGTGAGTTTAGCATCGGTTTTGCTGTCCATTATGGACAGAAACCCATGTTTGAGGGTCTCCAAATCAAGTAGGCAAACTTCTGTTTGGCTGTATTAGGGAGAACTGACTCACTCTCTCCCCCCTGTACAAGACGACCTTCCTACTTACCCGAGTTTAGACACGTCTGGAGGCTTCAGGTGGGTGGGAGGCAGTGGGGAGAATCCCCACAAAATTTCAATCTCCTTAGCATAGAATCTACAGCACATGAAGGGGCCCTTTCAACCTATAGTGCCTGTGCCTGCTCTTTGATAGATCTATCCAATTAGTCCCACTGTCCCACTCTTTCCCCATTGGCCTGTGAATTTTTCCTTTTCAATTCTTTTTTAGAAAGTTACTCTTGAATCATCGGGCAGCACATTCCAGAACTTAATAACTCCTTGCATAAACAAAAATGTCTCTTCAACTCCCTTTCGGTTTCGTTGTCGGATGTATTGCAGATACGCCAGTCACAATCTGCCTCATCTGGATCCTAGCTGTGTTATCATATTGGTGAGCCAAAGAAGTGAAAAACAGGAGCTGGGGTAAAGACTGCTGCCTGTTGTCACTGACATTATCTCTACTGAGAACTAGAGGGCAAGTCTTTAACTCCATGGCAGCCATTCCCTTCTCTGAGTCAGAGATGGTGTTAATCCCAGTTGATGTTAATAGGATGAGTTAGATCCCAGAGTGAAGCCTGGCTTGTCAGATCCTATCTTTATTTTTTTTGAGAAACCATAAAAATCAGTTACTGAACACATTCACAAGAGTCTGCCAATGTACTGTTAACACAAAGAATAACACATTTATTAAACAAGGAAAATGAACTATATTACACTGGACATAAATGGTTGGAAAGATTTCAATACAAGCACCAGAAAATCATTCAAACGCACACTACTCCTTTTATCCCAGCAACACCGTTACAGACACAAAACCCCAATGGAGATTTACCACTATCTCAACACCAAGGCTCTTTGCTTGGACAGTGGCAAACTAGACGCTTTCCCCTCAGATGGCATCACTCCCTAAGACACCCCAAAACACAACAATCCAAACACACTGTTGCTTCAACTTCAGAGCAAACACGAGCTCCCTAAACTCAGTTACCCAGCAGGATTTCTCACCAGCCAACCTCGGAGTGCTGACTTCCCTCTCCAGCGGACACACACTGACTGGCTACCTTTCTATCTTTCCTTGTGTCTCTGTGTGCCCCTGAGATCCCTGTCGCTAGGCGACAGCACAGTTTTTCCTTCCTGCTGTAATGGGCAGAATTTTCACCTTGGCGGGCGGGCGCGTGCCCCACCCGCTCGAGCGTGAAATGACCCGGGTTGACATCCGGACGTCAATGTGCAGTCGTGCGATATTCCGGTCGGCGGGTGCGGGAATCGGCAGCCTGCCCGCCGACAGTGAAAAGGGATCAGAGTCGCAATTAACTTAGGTTTTTTTCGCTGCCCGTCCAACCTCACGGTGGGCAGGGCAGGCGAAAAGGCCCAGCAGCCTTTGCACTTTTTTAGGAAACCTCACCCACCGGCAGGATGAGGCTTCCAAAAGCAAATAAAAATAAAATAGACATTTTACAGTTGAATTAATAACATGTCCCTGCTCGTGTGACAGAGTCACGTGGTGGTGAGTGGAGGGGGGCATGTTTTTGTAACGTTTTATGTGCCTTTATTTATTTTTCTGAAAACCCTTCATCTCCCCGGGGCAGCTCTCTGTGCCTCAGGGAGATTTGTAAGCGCGCACTCGTTCCCTCTCTCTCTCCCTTCCACCCCCACAGCGCTGAGCATTGCCCGCTCGCATTTTGTGCTGGGTGGGCCTTAAGTGGCCTGTCAGTGTGAAATCGCAGTCACTCGGCTCTCCGAACCCTGACCCCGCAACCCCGCACGCCCCCCGCAGAGCCCACCCGACAGGGGACTAAATTACGCCCCATGTCTTTTTCTAACTTCACTTCAAGGGTTGAAAAATCACATTATAAAAGCCTGTGGACAAACAGTGTCTCTAGGCTTCCCAGCGCCCAGATCACACAAAAAAAAACAACATCTAAAGTGAAACTAGAACCATGTTTCACCTTTCTTAACCCACAAATACAAATATAAATTAAGCTTGAAGTTATACGTTGGTCCTAACGGAGGGGGGGCAGAATTACCCCGGACTCAGGCTGGTGGGATGGAGGTCGGGGATGGTACATGAAGATAGGCTGGCGGACAGGGGAGTGTGGCTGCAGGCTGCCGGGGGGCAGCTAGCAACCGGTCCAGATGCTTAAGGCCACAATCAGGTGCCATTTCGGGCACTCCCTGGCATTTTGCTGGTGGTAAAGTGGCCTCACGCCACTTGTGAAGATCGCCAGCTCAATGGAGGCAGCTACCCTGCGGTAATCCCAGGGCACCATCGGAGCTGGAGGCTCCATCTCCCAAAGGCTGGGCTACTGGCATCAAGGCTACCCCCCACTGCCCATGTGCTGCCGCCACAGGAGTGCCCCTCCAATGAGAGGGGCCTTCTTGTTTGGGCCCTCGAAGGAAGTTTGATTATTTTGACTCCTCCATTTTAAGGCATCCTCACGGTTACCGACCTGCTTCAGCAGCACCCACCTCTCTCTCTGCTGAGGCTCCAGAGCTGCGATTGGGCAGCAGCAGACCATCTACCATCCTTGATCATGCAGCAGGCATGGAAGCAGCCAATTCAGGGGGAAAGTATCTCCTCTGGCCTGGCTCCTGGTGAGTGCGGCCTTGGGTTCCTTGTTTGGGATTCCGAAGCCTTTGGGGAATGCCTGGCCAGGAGATTCAGGGCTTTGAATGCTGTTCCACGCTGTCCCAGCCACTGAGGGCTGGAGCACCAACTCTGAATTTCGGGTTGACGTCCAATGTGGTGTCCAGTGAATGTGGCTGAATCTCTTAAACCCCTCCCCCCACCTCGCTCCCTATTTGGGCTTTCAGGTTGTGGAGGGCTCATAGCCACCTCCTGCTGTATGTGACGTCCCCCCACTCCCCCGACCACCCTCCCCACCACCCCCCACCAACCAACACCAGCTGTTTACAGTCACAGTAGGAATGTTAATTAGCTTGGGAATCTTGCCACCAGTTCATGCTACTCTTTCCAACGGAAGAGTGTAATGATATGCACATCTGTCCTGGTATAATTTTGTTTCTTTTAAATTCATTTAAGGGGTTTGTCCAACATGGCTAGGCCCAGCATTTGTTGCCCATCCATAATCGCCGTTGAGAGCCGCCATCTTGAACCGCCATTGTCCATCCTGTGTAGGTACACCCACAGTGCTGTTAGGGAAGGTGTTCTGACAGTTTGACCCAGCAACAATGAAGGAACAGTGATTTAGTTCCAAGTCAGTGGCTGTGCCATGCGACTGGTGACAGGGGCTTCCTCGCTTTTTTGTTTTGGGAGCAGAGGTCCACATTGCAGGTCACCCACACGAGTGGAACACAGGCTGGGGAAGACCAGTTAACGTCTCTATTGCCTTCCAGGTTCAACTCGCTCCCAAGGCCAATTCCACAGCAGTTGTCCAGTCCGGACTTTGGGAGCCAGACTGATGAAAAGGTGGAGCAGGTCACCAGCATTGGCCAGATCAAGCCAGAACTCTACAAGCAGAGGTCCATCGACGCGGAGGCAAAGAAGCACCAGAAAGTGAACTGTGGGAGGATAAACTTCCTGCTGAGGTACACATACGCCACAGAGCAGCTGGTGGTCAAAATCCTGAAGGCCCTTGACCTGCCGGCCAAAGACGCCAATGGATTCTCCGACCCTTACGTGAAGATTTATCTACTCCCCGATCGCAAGAAGAAGTTCCAGACCAAGGTTCACCGCAAGACGCTGAACCCGGTGTTCAATGAGACCTTTCAGTTCAACGTGCCCTTTAACGAGCTTCAGAATCGCAAGCTCCACTTCAGCATCTATGACTTTGATCGTTTCTCCCGCCACGACCTCATTGGACAGGTGGTGCTGGACAACCTGCTGGAGTTCTCTGACCTTTCCGAGAGCACGCCCATGTGGCGCGACATCTTGGAAGCGACGTCGGTGAGTTGCGTTGATTTTTCCCCACACTGAGTGATATAAAAATGAGGGTCTACCCCCAATTGCTCCCCTTCCCCCACCCACCATGTTTCAATGTCTCCCCCTTTCCCCTCCTCCGCAACCACATCCCAGTGAGCAGGTGCCATACTGAGGGAGTGCTGCACTGTCAGAGGTGCCAACGAGACATTAAGCCGAGACCTCCGTGTGCCCCTCTCAGGTGGGTGCTAAACATCCCGCGACCACAACTTGAAGAGGAGTTTCCTCTGGCCCCTTCGCCAATATTTAAGCCCTATCATTCCCAGGAGGATAGGTAAAAAAAAGACCCCCCCAAAAATTAGGAACTTCCCTTTTTTGGTCTTCCTCAACACGTTTCCTGATGAGAAACTCACCGCAGCTTGCTGCTCAGGCCGGCAAGTTAGAATTGCCATCTTGTCCTGATGACATCATCAGGATGTGACACACATGCTAATAAAGATGGATGCCGTCTTAATTTGATCTTGTGTAAAATGGATTTGCTGTGTGGATCGACCACATCCTAATTGAATGGCAGATCCCAAGGCTGAACTCCAATTCCTAATGTTCCTAAGGACCTTTAAGGTTATGAAAAGTTTCAATAGGGTAACGGTACAGAACATGTTTCCACTTGTAGGGGTGAATAAAACTAAGGTCCATATTTATAAGACAGTCACTAATAAATCCAATAGGGAATTTGGGAGAATCCTTCTACCCAGAGGGTAACGAGAATGTGTGAGTAATGCTGCGAGGAACAATTGAGGCAAATATTATAGATGCATTTTTGAGGGAAAGCTAGATGAGAAAATGAAGGAGAAAGGAATAGAAGGATATGCTGGTCGGGTGAGATGCAGTAAGGTGGAGGGAGATCAGTGAGGAGCCTAAACAGCAGCATAAACCAGGTTGGCCTAGTGGCCTGTTTCTGTGCTGTAAAGTTCTGTATAGTCTTGCTGGTCTGCATGTAGGTGGCACAGTTGCAGACTGAGCCAGGGATCTTTGTTCTTTTTTCAACAGCCCCTTGCTAAATATTCTTAGGTAGCTCAGAGTGCTTAGCAGGGCCTGCTGGCAGCCACATGCTCACAACAACAAGGGCTGACTCTCTGTTGGGATGTATGAGGTGATGAGGCCATCTATGTTGGATCCCAAGCAGTGATTGGGCGGGGGTGTTGAGTGCTCTGACAATAAGGACGTAAGAAGTAGGAGCAGGAGTAGGCCATAGGGCCCCTCGAGCCTGCCCCACCATTAATACAATCATGGCAGATCCTCAGGCCCCCAACTGGGTGGATGGTGGCATTGTGGTTATGTCACTGAGCTAGTAATCCATGAGTTCAAATCCCATGTCAGCTGGTGAGATTTAAATTCGATTAATAAATCTAGAATTATAAACAGAGGGTTTTCTGGCCTTGCCTGTTTACCAATGCTGCTGAAGTCAATGGCCTCTTGGCTGCCATGGCTGAAAACCCCTGGCTCTAATCTTAGTAATAGTGACCATGCAAAAAACCCATCTGGTTCACTCATGCCCCTTTAGGGAAGGAAATCTGCTGTCCTTACCCAGTCTGGCTTACGTGTGACTCCAGACCCACAGTAATATGGTTGACTCTTAAATGCCCTCTGAAAAGGCCGAGCAGGCCACTCAATTCAAGGGTAATTAGGGATGGGCAACAAAAGGCTGGCCTTGCCAGTGATGCCCACATCCCATGAAACAATGAAAAAAAAAAGCAAACTCCGCTTTTCCATCTGCTCGATAGCCCTTGATTTCCTGAGAGACCAAAAATCTGTCTGTCATTGGCTCATCCCCATAACTATTTATGGGCGGTACAGAGGCGAGGGGCGTGGAGTTGGGGAGGCTGGGGGTGGGGGGGGGGGGGGGGGGGGCGGTGGTGCGTGGCAGTCAAAACTATTCTGTCTAACTCTTCCACGAAGTCCAGCAGCTACAATTTGCTGACTGAAGACCTACCCTCAACCTTAATAAAAGAGGCCCTTAATCTCACTTTATAAGCTAGCTCTCCTGACGCCGCTGCACTCAATTCATTCCGCCGTGGTCATAGCCTAAAGATTGTTTCTTTTT
Organism: Isurus oxyrinchus; assembly: GCA_026770705.1. Classification (NCBI taxonomy): domain Eukaryota; kingdom Metazoa; phylum Chordata; class Chondrichthyes; order Lamniformes; family Lamnidae; genus Isurus; species Isurus oxyrinchus. The sequence continues at coordinate 22,181,201 of JANJGN010000030.1, forward strand.
TATATATTATTCACTGAATCTTCCCTTTAGCCACGGGTGTGGAGTGGAGACAGTTGCAGGACAATCCCTCTGAGCCACTTTACAGTGTTTCCAATTTAAATTGCTGTCAGACATCAACTCATTTCCCTGGGACATATGAGCAGAGTAAGATTGCAGCCTGTCCCTGTACATATTGCTGTCCAGCCTGCCAGCTGCATTGCTAATGGCTTTGAGCAGAGGATGTGATTTGCTTTGCAACCAGCTGTTTCCCCTGCAGGGGTCTGAATCATAGCATCACGCAGCACCGAAGGGGGCTATTCAGCCCACTGAGCCTGTGCCAGCTCCCCCACACCCCCGCTCTTGTCCACACAGGCCTGCAAATTTCCTCCCCTTTGAATACTTATCTAATTCCCGTTTGGAGATTGCTTTTCAATCTCTTCCCTCTGCCCATTCAAGATCATGACAACTCTTTGCATAAAAAAAGTTCTCCTCATTCCCTTGGGCTGCTAACTAAGAAACGGCAGCTTTTAAAAGCTGAAAAGATATGGCTTTGTAGTGTATGTCACAGTTCACTCAAGAGCCTGAGTTACTTTTCCATGTATGTTGTAGTCTAGAGCTATGGATAGTGATGATAGAGGCTCCAATATTCTTTCCATCAGATGGCTGATCAGGAATCTCTCCCACTCTTACCCCCCCCTGCCATTGGCATGCGTTGGAAGGATTTGCAGGTTGATACTCAACCTGTTGGCCACATTCTGAGCATGCCTTCTTTGACCATCAAGTCCTGGAGTGAGACTTGAACCCAGAGCTTCTGACTCAGGGGCAGGTTCACTACCCACTGCACCACAAGACCTCAGAATTCACATGTGTGAATATTCTAATAATGGCTCCGTAATGGTTACAGCTCTCTCCCCCACCAATCCCTCGACCCTGCACCAAAAGGCTTTAGGTTTAATTGAACAGAAGTTCCATATTAACATGTCCCTGACTATTCCACTTCCCTATGAGGGAAGATAAACAATTGGAGACATCAAAGGGAAAGCCCGTCAGGTGAAAGGTCCCTAATGGCCTACTAGTCGGAAGTTTGCAGATTCAAGCCCCCACTCCAGACACTGCACCCCAAAATTGAGGCTGACGCTCCCAGTACGGTACTGAGGGAAAGCCAGACTATTGGAAGTACCACCTTTCGGATGAGACGTTAAACTGAGGTCCTCTCCGGTGAACCTTAAAGATGCTGTGGCCCTATTTCGAAAACAATTTTGGCAAAGGTACCCACCCTATCCTGGTCAATATTTCCTTAACCAACATCACCAATCATTTGTTGATCATCGTCTCATTGCTGTTTGTTGGATTTTGTTGGGCACAAGTTGGCTTCCACATTTCCCATATTACAACAGTGCTTGCACTTCAAAAGTAATTCATTGGCTGTAAGGTGCTTGGGATTCTGCCAGGGCCACTCAGCTCGTGCCCTCATTAAAGCCTTGGTTCAAACGTGGACAAAAGAGCTGAACTCCCAAGGTGGGGTGAGAGTGACAGGACAGTGTACAGGACAATACTGGGCAATTTTCCACATAGCCTGGTAGATGCCAGTGTTGTGGCTGCACTGGAACAGCTTGGCTAGGGACCATTAGCCCAGTAACACAAGCATTAAGGTGCTGTGCCCCACATGGCGCAACACTCCAAGCAGAGTTGGCAACCTTGATGATTGTCTCTAAGTTGTTTGCTTTAGAAGCCTTTAGTCATCATAATCCTGAAGCTGACAAAACGAGTGGGAGTTCATGACTCAACGATAAATTTTTATGCCTCCTCGCAGATATCTCTCAGTCCAATTTTATTCGTCCTCTGGTAGCTCTGGCTAACTGATGGGTCTATAGAAATACTCAAATTACCACAGTCTGGCTCTCTGTTGCTGAGAGTACCTGGGTGTGGGAGGGGAATGGAGAGCAAGGGAGTCAGAGGTTGCCACTGGGGAACAATGTGGAGATGAAAAGCTTCGCGAGCAATTTAGAAATGAACAAATGAGGAAACAAAAGCTCATCAAAGTCAATCAGTATTCTCCACAGGAGAACTACATTAAGTAGGCCTCACTCTGGGGGCTGGGCTCTCATTAATCTGATAGATAGACTGTCAATATGCACAGAACCTCAGTATGGCACCAACGAGGAAGAAAGATTAATTTGAGGTAATTTGGAGAAACAGCTTCAAATACTAACCATGATGGGGTGGGGGGAACAGGATATCATTTTGTGATTTTTGTTTAGTGAAATTTTACAGCAAGATGTGGGCAAACAGGTGTTGCCAAATGCAATTAAATGTATTCCTGGAGGTTTCATCACATGACTTGCCCCCAGACATTAGTCAGCCAACACATCCAACCTTGTGACATACTACCTTCCAACGCCAATTGGAAAGCAAAAAAGATTCATTACGCCTTTTTTCCCCCCATTTTCAATATCTTTCTATCTGGTAAAAATAAATGTTGGAAGAAAATTAATTAATCTCCCGATGATTTTTCATCAGGGTTGCACACAGCAGTGCCCTGGCGATTGATCTTTAATTCCTGGGGACTTCAGGGCAATCCTGCAGGATAAGGAGTATGGGTATGAACTCCTTCATTGGCCAGAGTATGGGAGCGGGGTTAGGTAATGGAAACAAATGCAGACGGGATGAAAGGTGAGTTTAAAATAGCTAATCTTGAACAATTCAGAGGTGGGGGTCATTAGAATGTGTGGGAGTGTGTGGGTGTCCATAAAGTGACAACAGGATTTTGATTGGCTTTAATCAAATTGTCTGCCACTTTGTGCCTAGACTCTCACACCGTTGAAGAAAGACATTTAGATAGGGTGCGGGTAAGCTACATACTTAACCCCAGCAAGAATCAGTTACTATTCCCTTCCCTGGGGTAGGAGAGAGTATTCTTTGAAAGTGCCGTCCAAACCCCTGACCACCATCTGTTAGAAGGGCAAGTGAACCAGACATGAGGGAAAGACCACCAGCTCCAGGTACCCTCCAAACCACACACTATCCTGACTCAGACATTCTCGGCTGTTCCTTCACTGTCACTGGGTCCCAATATCCTGGAACTCCCTTCCTAAAAGCACTACAGAAGCACCTTCACCACATGGGTGGCAGCAGGCAGTCTGCTTCTGGAGGACAAATTGGGATGGGCGATAAGTGCCAGCCTTGCCAGCATTCCAGGAATGAGTATTTATTAAAAAAAAATTGCATATTTGCCGTTCACAAAGGTTGCTCTAGTCTTTAACTTTTGGATACTCTTCCATTAATGACTTGGACAGTGATGAGCTGCAAAGTATGTACACACTGGGATATGTGGAGTCATTGAGTAAGTGATTGGTTTGGCACAATGCTAGCTGAATGCTGAAACAGATCATTTATTGTACAGAGATAAGTAGATATGCTTTACCTGCACTTTCTCCAGTGCTATTAGGTAATGGAGTCTATCAATCACTTACCTACCTTTATGCAACTATTAATTACATTGAAATCTAATTGAAATAGCAGTGTGTGCACAGTCACGATAGAGGGTAGAGACACTACTGTTCCAATTGAGAAGAGCTGCCCATTACACAAGTGGGTGCTGGGATGAGTATATTGGAGAGGCTTGTCTCATTGTAACTTGGAACTATGCTGCATTTCACAGGGTGGGAGGAGTCCTTTCAACTCTCTACATCTTCACTAAGCCAGTCTCAAACTAATCCTCCTGCTCTGCTCTCTCTCCCCAAATTCCTATATTTTCCTTTACTGGAAATATTTGCCAATTTTCCTTTATAAGGTGCAACATTCCCCACCTTAACCATTCCCAAAGGCAAAACATTTCCCAATCCAGCAACACTACATCAATCAGCTTCCCCCAATTCAACAGACTTTTAAAAATTCTTTCATGAGGTGTGGGTGTTGCTGACTAGGCCAGCATTTGTTGCCCAGCCCTAATTGCCCCATTGGGGAGACTGAGGGCTCTTCATTCTTGAAGTAAGAAATCTGAACGGTGATCTCTTCAAAATTATGAAGGGGTTTAATAGGGTGGACACAGAGATGGTGTTTCCGCTAAGGGTGGAGAGACCAGATAATTTGTTCATAAATCCCGCAGGAAACTCAGGAGGAACTTACTCAAATGGTGATAAAGTTATATCTGTGGATAGTCCTTGGGCTGGTGGCTGGAAGGCCCTGAATTTCCCTGTTCCAGGGAAAGAAGACCAAGTAGCAACCTTATCAGCTTCCATTCCCTCTCCCCTGCTGAAGGCTTCTGTGATGTTCTTGGGACAGAAAAGTTCAGCTAAAGACATTTTGAATTAGAACTGTACAAGCTCTTAAATATGGATTCTTTATAATCTCATCTTAGTAGACTCCCTCTACTGGTACATGTGTGCATGGTAACCTTAAGCAGACAAAATGCACAGTACAATTTCCATACACTACAGTCTCAGTCCCGGCTATGTCTGTTTCATGACATCTGACCTCTTGTGCATCCCTGATTTTAATCGCCCCGCCATTGGTGGCCATACCTTCAGTTGCCATGGCTCCAAGCTCTGGAATACCCTCCTTGCATCTCTCCACCTCTCTATCTCACTTTCCTCATCTTTGACCAAGCTTTTAGTCATCTCACCAAATATCTCCTTATGCAGCTCAATGTTATACTTTGCGTTACAATGCTCTTTTGAAATGGCTGGTGACATTTTATTACATTAATGGTGTTATATATGGATAAATCGGTTGTTGTTCTTGTTGACCTTTAGGAAACTGGGCCGGGATTCTGACTGGGGGTGCTTCTCCTGGAAATCTCCACCCACCCCCAGCCCTTAGTATGCGATTTGTCCCGGAATCTGATGGGGCCAGAATGTAACAGGTTGTGAAATACAGCTTAATGCATTTCTACCACAAGAAGCTGCTAGCCAGCCTACAGCTAGCGACATCTTGTGGCAGAATTAAGTATAGTCGGCGCTGTTGAAAGGTAAATTATGGGGAGGATTTTCTCCCTGTCGGGCAGGCTGGTTGGAGGTGGGCACGGAGCCGATCGCCGCCATTTTACGTGGGTGGGCCAATTATGCCTCACCCAGCATGACGCGCAGCTGGTAGTGCCCAGCGCTCCCTGTGTGGGCGGGGGGGGGAGGAGGGAGAGTCAGGGTGTGCGAAAGAGTGCAGAAATCTCCCTGAGGCATGGAGCTGCCTCAGGGAGATTAAGTTCATAATGAAAGTTTCAAATAAAGAAAGGGTAAAATTATTTAGACATGTCCCCTCATGCAGCAGTGCCACATGAGCTGCAACATGTTTACGAAAGGCGAATAAAATATTTATAGGTTTTGTTAAACTTTCAGGAAACCTCATCCCGCCCACGGATGAGGTTTCCTGAGAAACACGAAGGCCACTTGGGCTTTTCGCCTGCCCATTAACCTTAAGGCTGGACGGGCAGCATTGTTAATTAGATTAATTGGCTTTTTAATGGCCTTAACAGGCCTTTGACAGTTCAGCAGGCGTGTGCCGGATCTGAATGACATGCGGTGACTTCGGGACGCACGCCCCACATCACCACACATCATTTTACACGCCGATGTGAAAATTCTCCCCTATATCTTTCAGACTAGAATCACCAATCCAACTCAAGCAAGTTGACTTTTGGGAGTGGGCTTCTATGGTCATTAACTGAAGTGATGTAAGGATTCAACAAAGTGAGTCAGCATTTGCACAGTGAGCATTTTTATTGTTTTTAGTTCAGTGGTTTGAATTGCCCCATCACTGAAAAACAAGTCAAGAAAGGCATGTTGAAGGGATTAGAGATGGAAATTGGAGATCTGACACTGGTTTTTTACTTTTGAAGCTCGTTCAAGCTTAACAGTAACACAGGCGAGTGCACAGACTGACAGCTACAGTTTGGGGCCAGGCACCAAGAGGGAGCCATGTTTGCCTGTGCACAGCATATACCCTGAACTCAAAGATCAGTTATATTCTTCAGGCTTGTCAGGTTCCATTTTTAGCATAGTGGTGACACTCACATTTGCGAAGCAAGTTCCAGAGGAGTACAGCTCATCAGATTAATTTGTTCACCTGCCCGTTAATTCTTTTAAAAAAATTTTCACGCTATTCTCCTTCAGTTCCATGCTAATCCCTCAACCTTCAGTACCCTGCCCAAGTGACCACTCCTTGCGTGTGAGCCTAGACTGTGGGTGCCAGCAGGGCAGGATATATGAGGGGTGACGATGGCATAGTGGAAATGCCACTGGCCTAGTAAGTCAGGAGCCCAGGCTGATGCTGTGGAGAATATGGGTTCATAATCCCACTGTGGTGGGAGTTGGAATTTAACTTCAATTAATAAAATCTGGAATTGAAAGACAGGGACCATGAAATCATCACTTTTTTGTTGTTAAAAAGCCACCTGGTCTGCTAATGGAGGAAAGTAGCCCATCCTTACCTGGTCTGACCTACATGTGACCCACAGCAATGTGGTGAATTTTAACTGCCCTCTGAACTGGCCGAGCAAGGCACTCAGTTCAAAGGCACTTAGGGATGGGCAACAAATGCTGGCCTTGTCAGCGTCACCTACATCCCAAAAATCACAGTGGAGCTCACTCCTGCTCTCTCCCACTCAGGATAGCAATTGAGAAACCCTGGCTGCTGTTTCTCTTGCAAACCCACCCCCCCACTTCCTGTCTCGGTGGCTGAAGCAGCCAACCCATCTCACTCCACAATAGGCTCCGAACTGAACCTGGAGTCATCGGGTCACACACAGGCCATGCCAATTGAGGCAGAAGGGGTGCTGTTCCACCTCCACCCCCGCCCCCCAGCCCCCCATCTACTTACAGGTCAAGTATCCTTTATCCATAAACCTGAAAACTGGACACATCCAAAAACCCTGACTCCCCAAAGCCTATCCACCATTTGCAAGGCACAAGTCAGGAGTGTAATGGAATACTTTCCACTTGCCTGGGTGAGTGCAGCTCTAACAACACTCAAGAAGCTCAACACCATCCAGAACAAAGAATCCCGCTTGATCGACACCCCATCCACCACCTTCAACATTCACTCCCTCCACCACCAATGCACAGTAGCAGCAGTGTGTACCATCTACAAGATGCACTGCAGGAACTCACCAAGGCTCCTTCGACAGCACCTTCCAAACCCATGACCATTGCTGTCTAGAAGGACAAGGGCAGCAGATGGATGGGAACACCACCACCTGGAAGTTCCCCTCCAAGTCACTCATCAATCTGACTTGGAAATATATCGCCGTTCTTTCACTGTCACTGGGTCAAAATCCTGGAACTCCCTCCCTAACAGCACAGTGAGTGGACCTACACCACATGGACTGCAGCGGTTCAAGAAGGCAGCTCATCACCACCTTCTCAAGGGCAACTAGGGATGGGCAATAAATGCCGGCCCAGCCAGCGAAGCCCACGTCCTGTGAATGAATTTTTAAAAAAGCACTCTTTTTGAACTTTATCGACCTTCAGCGTGGGATGTTTCTGAGCAGAGCCGACACGATCCAAGCCAACATGAACCTCGCCAACCACACCCAACCTTTAACTCAGGAAGTCTAGTTGTTCATTTGCACTGTTTACCTTATGAACCCTCTTCTACAATCAGAATCGCAGATGGCGCCATGGGTGGGAACTTATTACAGGTACCCTGTATTTATTATTCAGTGGTACATCTTACTATTCTAGCCATTTTATTTACTTTAGACTATAGCTAGCCTAGGCTTCAGCCATTGCAATGTAAGTAGGCCTAGTTCTATACGCAATATCCGTAAACCAAAACTATCTGAAATCCAAAACGCAGTCAGCCCCGAGGGTTTGGGATAAAGGACACTTGACCTGTGCTTATTTGAAGGCCTTCCTCCCCAAATTCATGAACCTTTTCCCAGCAAAGATCTGTGGTTTGTCGGAAGTTTGGGTAATTTTTAGGGCCAGCAAATGTTGTCTGAAAAAAAGTGAAAGTATGAGAAAAAACTAGTAAGAAATATAAGAACAGACAGTAAAAGCTTCTTCAAGTATATAGAAAGGAAGAGAAGTAGCTAAATTAAGCATAGGTCCCTTACAGCGTCAAACTGGGGAATTAATAATTGGAAACAAGGAAATGGCAGATGCTTTGAACAAGTGTTTTGTATCTGTCTTCACAGCAGAAGACATAGAAAGCTACCCAAGAATAGTAGAAAACTAACAGGCAAAAGGGAGGGAGGAACTCAAAACAAACACAATAACTAGGGAGAAAGCACTGGGAAAACTAATGGGCCTAAAGGCTGACAAGTCTCCTGGTCCTGATGGCATGCATCTGAGGGTCTTAAAAGAAGTGACGGAGATAGTGGATGCATTGGTAATCTTCCAAATTCACTACATTCTGGAAAACTGCAAATTTAACGCCCCTATTCAGGAAAGGAGGGAGACAGAAAGTGGGAACCTATTGGCCAGTTGGCCTAACATCTGTCCTTGGGAAAATGCTAGAATCCATTATTAAGGAAGTAGTAGCAGGACATTTAGAAAATCAAAATACAGTTAGTCAGCATCAACATGGTTTTGTGAAAGACAGTTGTGTTTGCCAATTTTATTGAAGTTCTTTGAGGATTCAGCTAGCAGAGTAGATGAAGGGGAACCAGTAGATGTAGTGTATTTGGATTTCCAAAAGACATTCGATAAGGTGCCACATAAAAGGTTACCACACATGATAAGAGCTCATGGTGTTGGGGGTGATATATTAGCATGGATATAGGATTAGCTAACTAACAGGAAACAGGAACAGGAACAGTATAAATGGGTCACTTTCAACTTGGCAAACTGTAACAAGTGGAATGCCAGAGGGATCAGTACGGGGGCCTCAACTACTTACAATGTTAATGAAGGGTCGGACTGTATTGTAGCCACATTTGCTGACAATACCCAAATAGGTAGGAGTTTGCAGGTCCAAATCTCATTTTAGAAACTTGAACCCACAAAATCTTGGCCAACACTCCCAGTGCACTACCAAGGGAACTCTGCTTAAGTAAGGAATGACCTTTGGATGAGATGTTAAAACAAGGCCTTGTCTGCCTTCCTCATGTGGATGTTGAAGAAGACATGATTGGAAGAAGAGTGGTGGGGGGGTGGGGTGGGGGGGGGGGGGCGCGGTGGTGGTGGGGGTGGTTGAGGGGGTTGGGGATGGTGGTGGCACATCCCCAGCCTCTTGGTCAACATTTATCCCTCAACCAACACCACTAAAAACAGATGACCTGATCACTGTCACACTGCTATTTATGGGAGCTTTACGTTGCTGCTTCATTCCCTCCGTGACAACTGTCCAAACTCCCTACGTTACAACAACTTCAAAAGTACTGCATTGGCTTTAAAGCGTTTTGACATTTAATGAGGTTGGGAGAGGTGCTACAGAAAGGCAAAGCCTATCTGCATACAGTTATAGCTTTCTCTACAGAAATGATGGCCAGAATTTTCCAGCCACCCACTGCAGCGGGTCCTCCAGAGTGAGGCAAGCGAGCTATCGAAATCTCCATCCACATTGGCGGGATGTGAAGATCCCACCAGCGTGAGGGGCTGTAAAATTCCGGCCGATGTGTTATTAATAGCAAGATCATAGCAGGAAATAGGGGATTCTTTGGATGAAGGACTTATCTCATGAGGAAAGATTGGACAGGTTGGGCCTATATCGGTTGGAGTTTAGATGAATGAGAGGTGATCTTATTAAAACCTGTAAGATCCTGAGGAAACTTGACAGCGTGGATGCAAAAAGGAGAGAGACTAGAGCTAATGGACACAGTTGAAAAATGAGGATCTCCATTTAAGATGGCGATGAGGAGAATGTTTTTCTAATATCTTGAGTCTGTGGAACTCTCCTCCTCAAAGAGTGTAAAGGCAGGCTGATTAAATATTTTCAAGGCAGAGGTAGATAGATTCTTGACTAACAAAGCTGCCTCAGTTCATTTGCTGCTGAAACTCCGAGACCCAGCTGAGGCCTTAGTGACATCAAGACGTGACTATTCTAATGCTCTCCTGGTTACCTCCCAATCTTCCTCTCTCCATAACCTTGAGCCCTGTTGCCCACAAACTAACTCCCACCAAGCCCTGTTCCCCCATCGACCCTGTGCTCGCTGGCCTACACTGGCACCTGATTAAACAACGCCTTGATTTTAAATCCCTCTGTGGTCTCTCCCATCTCCTTATCTCTATAATCTCCTCAAGCCCCACAGCCCCCCAAGATATCTGCATTCCTCCAAATCTAGCCTCATGCACAGTCCCAATTTTCACCACTCCATCATCCCTCACTCCTCAGGAACATCTTCCGGCATGTTCCATTCATGGAGTCAGCTCTGTACTTTAGGAGGGACACACTTGCCTTGGAAGCAGTTCAGAGAAGGTTCACCCAGCTGATTCCTGGGATGAAGGGACTGTCTTATGAGGAAAGGTGCAGTTTGGGCCTATACTCAGTGGAATATGAGTGAGTGGTGGAGGCAGGGTTATTGAATATTTTTAAGTCAGAAGTAGATAGATTCTTCCCTACCAAGGGAGAAAAAGGATGTAGGGGGGATAGGCAGGATCGTGACATTGAGGCCACAATCAGATCCGCCATGAAGCAGGCTCAAGGGGCCGAATAGCCTACTCCTGCTCCTGATTCGTATGAAAGATGAAGCAGTCTTGGTATAATTGGTCTAGAGTACAGTTCAGTGATTACATCTCCCACTGCTCCATTGGCCTTTTGGTTGTGATTGATGATGAGTAATGTTTTCACCTCAGGAGCAAGTACAGGTGCGGACTATTTTAATCCCTTGCAGCAGTGCCAAGAAATGAAGCCCAGGTCGCAGTTTTCTGGCATGTTTATCTGCCGCACTAATGTTTTTCTCTCTCCCCCAGGAGAAGGCTGATCTGGGTGAGATAAACTTCTCGTTGTGCTATCTCCCGACGGCAGGGAGACTCACCATCACCATTATTAAAGCCACCAACCTAAAGGCGATGGATTTAACTGGATTCTCAGGTAATTTCGCCACCTCATGTGAGTGCTAGACAGAGGACTCCCTCCTTCTGCTTGCCTCAAACCAGTTTTACTTATCTCACCCCTCCCTCCACCCATCCCTGCCCTCTCTTGGGGCCTTGCTCCTACAGATACTGTCAGCTCCTCTGGTGTGTGAGCTTAGACAGGGAGTGTCAGTTGGCCATTGCTGGCCAAACCCTGACCCCTGATCCTGAACCGTGCACATGCTCCCTATTTTAGGAGTGATGCAAAACTCTCCCATATAAAAGTAGTGGGTGCCAGGTGGACAAATTGAATTTTCGATGAGGTCGACACTTTTTATTGGGGGGGAGGGGTAAGGGAATTAAGGGCTATGAAGCAAAAGGGGGTACACTGGAGTTGAGGTACAGATTGTCCATCACCTATATTAATGATGGGACAATCTAGAGGGGCTGAATGGCCTGCTCTTGGGGATAATCATTCAGGAATAGGACTGCTGGCTTTATTTACTTTGCCCTTTACCATTCTGGGGGTGCTGAGGTCAACTGCAGCAATGCCAATGTTATCAGTGCAGACTCGTGTTTGTACCAGACGACTGAAGGCACAGACCCAGTTTTGCACAATGCCTTGATGCAGGCAGAGGTCAGCAGGAGTTGGCAGTATTTTTTCTCCTGTTTGAATGTTGTGGTAGTGGCTGGGGGGTCGGGGATGGTGGGGGGGGGGGGGGTGTGTGTGTGTGTGCGGGGGAGGAGTAAAGGCCCAGTGGCAGCTGGTGGGCCCCAGCCCGAGTGTTGTCCAACCCACTCCTCCCCTCTACTCGCAGATCCCTATGTGAAGGCGTCGCTGATCTGCGAAGGGAGGCGCCTGAAGAAGCGGAAGACATCGATAAAGAAGAACACGCTGAACCCGGTGTATAACGAGGCCCTGGTGTTCGACATTCCCAACGAGAACATGGATCACGTGAATGTCATCATTGCCGTCATGGACTACGACTGGTGAGAAGCTCTCTAACCAAATAGGGGTCAGCCCCGGGGTGGGTGGGGGAGGGTGGAAGGTGGGCGCTTGCGAGAGGATTCAGCTCCAACGTCCATCTATACTTAACAAAAAACAAAAATACCTGGAAAAGCTCGGCAGGTCTGACAGCGTCTGCGGAGAGGAACACGGTTAACGTTTCGAGTCTTCTGTCGAAGAGTCATACGGACTCGAGACGTTAACCGTGTCCCTCTCCGCAGACGCTGTCAGACCTGCTGAGTTTTTCCAGGTATTTTTGTTTTTGTTTTGGATTTCCAGCATCCGCAGTTTTTTGTTTTTATCCATTTATACTTATGCTGGTACCTGTGTAGCAGTGTGTACAGTGTGTGACTGAGACAAGCAGTCATGGCACTGAAAAGCAAATGCCTAGTAACGGGACAGAATACAGCGTAGATTTACTAGAATCTAAGGACTCCAAGGGTTAAATTACAAGAAGAGATTATACAAACTAGAGTATATACATATAGAGGGCTGGCTAAGGGGGGGAGGTGGTGGTGTACTGGTAATGTCACTTAACGTTCTGTCGAAGGGTCATGAGGACTCGAAACGTCAACTCTTTTCTTCTCTGCCGATGCTGCCAGACCTGCTGAGTTTTTCCAGGTAATTCTGTTTTTGTTTTGGTAATCTAGAGGCCTAGGTTAATGCTGTGGGGACATGGGTTCAAATCCCACCATGGCAGCTGGTGGAATTTAAATTCAGTTCATAATGCTGGGCTCAGTAGGGCTGAATATTCAGCTTGGCTAGAGGGGGTGGGGCCTGCTCACCAAGGTGTCACGCATGAGTCCTGAGGTCACCATGTGTCATTTAGATTTTCAGTTTGGCAATCGCACAAAGGCCTGTTAAGGCCATTAATTAACAAATTAACCCTATTGAGAAAGTTGCCCATTCAACTTTAAGGTTGGGGGGCGGGCAAAGAGCCCAGGCGGTCTTCAGATTTTTTATGGAACCTCATCCACGGGCGGGATGAGGTTTCATGAAATGTTTATAAATTAGATAAACTTTTTCATTAAAGTTCATTGATAAGTCCCAGCTCATGTGACATTGTCACGTGAGGGGACGTGTTAAATTTTCTTTTCTTTATTAAAACTTAAACTTATCTCCCTGAGGCACCTCCTAACTCAGGGAGCGCTCAGTGCTTCCAGGCACGCTTCACGCTGGGTGGGCCTTAATTGGCCTGCCCACGTAAAATGGCGGCGCGGACCTGATCGGGGGTGCGATCAGGAGCACGCCTGCCCCCGCACAACTCCCCCCCCCCCCACCCCCACCACCGGTGGGGGGAGAATTCTACCCCATGAAACTATCATTGATTGTTGCAAAACCTATCTGGTTCACTAATGCCCTTTAGGGAAGGAAATCTGCCATCCTTACCCGGTCTGGCCTACATGTGACTCCAGACCCACAGCAACGTGGTTGATCCTTCACTGCCCCCTGAAATGGCTGAGCAAGCCACTCAGTTCAAGGGCAATTAGGGATGGGCAACAAATGCTGGTCTTGCCATTGATGCCCGCATCCCATGAAAGAATAAAGGGAAACAAAAGATAGACAAAGAAATGCTGTCCCCATAAAAAGGACTAAGGGATACAGGTTTAAGTTTTGGGAAAAAGATGCAAGGGGGATTTGGAGAAGACCTTTTTGACACGGTGTGTGATAATGACCAGCGGGGGTAGTGAAACAGAGGCAATCAATGATTTCAAACTGAAACTGGACAGGCACCTGAGGGGGATAAACATGCCGGGCTACGGGGACAGAACGGAGGAATGGGGCTGACTGGGTTGCTCTACAGAGATCCAGCAGGAACTCAATGGTCTGAATGGCCTCCTTCGTGTGTCAAAATGATTCTAATGGCAGAATTGTACATTTCATGGACGGTGGGTTTGTGGCGGGGGGAAGGGGGAGGGGGGGTGGCGGGGTGGGTGGGGTGGGGGGGGTGCATGGCAGTGACCATTACATTTCTCCAGCAACCTTCCCACCGGCCTCCCCAGCCCTGACTTCGCCACAATTTTATGCTTGGACGGTTGAGCCCTAGGCCGGCCTGCTTGCCCTTGGCCCAATAGAGGCCCTTAAGTAGCCAATTATTAACCACCTAAGGGCCTCAATTTTCAGACTGGTGGGAGGAGTTCTGGGGCATGGGGAAGCCTATAAATGAACCTTGTTCAAGCATTGGGTGGGAAGCGGGATAGGGGCCTCCATCAGCAGCCTCCTTTTAACATCGGCGCCTCCCCTCCACCCACACCACAGAAGCTCCAGCCCCTTCAGCTCCTCCCTACCCTCAGGCCTCTCCACCAACAGCCCCCCCAGTCCCCCATCTGCCCACCCCACCCCCGCGGGTCACTTCCCCTCCCTGCCCTGAGCCCCTTAAAACTTACCCGGTCCTGCAATCCCTGGGATTTAGGCTCTGGGGCCTAGTTGCAGTCCCAATCCTGCAGCTTCTGGTGCTCCAGGGACTAGAAAGCTGCTGGCCAATCAGATTAGGCTGGCAGCGCTCTGAGGCAGGACTTTCTCCTGAGTGAGGGGTGGAAATCCCGCCTCTAGCCAATTAACGTTTGTTGGAGCGGGGCAGGCAGTGTCAGCAGGGATGTGTTCCCTGTCGACTCTTCGGATGGTGGGATAGGAAATGCCGCCATTTTAAAAATCCTGGCCAATGAACCAATGAAGTAAGTCAGTCAGCCCCAGAAGGAAAAAACAGTTTGGACCAGTATTCTTATTTCCCAGTTTCTACTGTCCGTCCCTTCAGGGGCGATTGTAGAGAGAAAGGATTAATGTTCGGGGTATGAGCCAGCAGCGCTGGCTGTGGAATCTAAGGCACACCACCAGTGCCACGAGCAGCCAGTGCTGTGGGTGCCATTTCTCACCGCGATGCCCCGTTTTGGGGGACTGGTTCTTTAAACATTGACCTACCTTTTCTCCTGGCCAGTCCTACCTTAGCAGCTCTGTGTGTTTCCTGCATTTTTTTGCTTTCGGTTTGCAATTTCCTTCCTGTGCCTGATGTTCAGGGAGTATCAGAAAGGACATCAGTCGGAGTGATTGGACAATGCGAACAGTACCCGTCAAACCAGGAATGCAACACCCTAGTAGGAGTTTCAATTGACCTATGGTGATCAGAAACTTAATGGAACAAGCCACATAAATACTGTGACTACAAGATCGGGTCAGAGATTCTACAGTGAATAACTCGCCTCCTGACTCCCCAAAACCTTTCCATCATTAAGAAACCACAAATTAGGAGCGTGATAGAATACTCTCCCATTCGCCAGCTTGAGTGCAGCTCCAACAATACTTAAAAAGTTCGACACCATCCCCAGGACAAAGCAACCTGCTTTATCAGCATCCCATCCACCACCTTAAACATTCACTCCATCCACTACTGGCAGTGACTCCCAAACCCACAAGCTCTAGCAACTGGAAGGACAAGGGCAGCAGATAGATGGGAACACCACCATCTGGAAGATCCCCCTCCAAGCCACTCACCATCCTGACTTGGAAATATATCGCCGTTCCTTCACTGTCGCTGGGTCAAAGTCCCAGAACTCCCTCCCTAACCGCACTGTGGGTGTACCTACACCACATGGACTGCAGCGGCTTAAGAAGGCAGCTCACCCACCACCTTCTCAAGGGCAGTTAGGGATGGGCAATAAATGCTGGCCTTGTCATTGACGCCCACATATCATGAACAAATAAAAAGAAATCTCCTGATATAGTGAGGGGGCGAGCTAAACATCATAAAGAAATAATGTGGTAGAAACAATTTTCTTATAATGGGGGATTTTAATTTTCACATATGCTGGAAGGTGGTGAATATCTCGGGTAATAAAGACAGTAGCATTTTTAAAATGCGTTTGGATGTATTTCTAGAACTGACCAGGGAACAGAGCTTACTCAATTTAATCATGACTAATGAGCCAGAACTAGTTAACAATCTGAGGGTAAGGAAAAATCTTGCAAATAGTGACCCATAATATAATTCAATATTAGGTTTGAATAGAAGACGGTAAACCGAGATTTTACATTTAAGCACGTCAAATTTCAAAGGAGCAAGGAATAAATTGAGCGCATCCGAAGATAAGATATGCATAGGTAAACCTTTAGGCTGACAGTGGGAAGCATTCAAAGATGTTTTTGGATTGAACACAAAGCAGTACACAGTCCTGCAAGGCAAAAGCTCCATTGGTGGAGTTAAGTGAGAATGGTCAAGAAGTTAGGTAACAGACAGTATCAAATGAAAAGATGTACACAAAAACAAGGAATAGTAGAGCGCCAACAGACTGGGGTAGCAAGAAAGAGATACAAAGAAAGCACAGAAAGGGAACACGAGAAAAACTTTTAAGGGGTATCAAAGCTAACAGTGCAAGTTTCTAAAAGTATGTTAGGAGACAAAGGATGGTAAAGGTGATAGTGGACCTGCTAAAGCAGGAGAGACGAAAATGGACAGTACAGAAATGGCAGACTTGTTAAATAAAGTTTTATGTGTCTATTTTTACAGTGACAGATAGGAGCAAAAAATCAAGTGGTATAAACTAAACTAAAAATCATTCAGGACAAGAAATTTATTGAGTGTAATGTAAGCACAAAACTGGAGAAAATAATGGGACTTGAGATAAACAGATCTTCCAAGAGAAGCTCTGAGCACCATACCTCAGGAAGGACATATTGGCCTTAAGGCAGGACAGAGCGGATTCACCAGAATAATATTAGGGTTTAGAGGGTTAATTTATGAGGGCAAGTTGCATAAACTTGGCTTATATTACTTTGAGTTTAGCAAGTTAAGGCGTGCTCTAAGTAATGTGTTTAAAACAGTAAAATGATTCGACAGGGTAGTTTCTCCAGTGGAGAAATTCAAAACAAGGGTGCCTCTTCTTAAAATTGGAATCGTGCCATTCAGTGGAATAGGGAAACATTTTTCACACAAAGGGTAGTGGAAGTCTGGAATTGTCTTCCTTAAAAGGCTGTGGATGCTGAAGTCAATTAAGATCTCCAACAGTGAGATTGATGGATTTTTGTTGTGAGGGGATTGAGGGATAGGGATCAATGGTGGATAGATAGAGTGCAGGTGTAGACCAGCAGAAGAGGCTTGAGGGCTGAAAGGCCTCCTCTTCTTCCTAATGTTCCAAAGAACGCATAGGGTCGCTTGTGCAGAGCGTGAATATTGTTGAAAAGGGAGACCATGTTACTGAAACTTTTCATCTTGCACTCATCAGGACAAACACAAGAAAGCCAAATTTTAAACGATCATGGTAAATTACACTGCAGGAGAAAAGGGTGCTGATTGGTTGACAAGTGGACTCTGGCGTTGCCATGGAGAAAGCATGGTTCCCCATTGCAATGCCTTGGCAAGATGGAAAGATTCATCAGCTTGTCTCTCTTTTTATCAACATGTAGGTTGGTGGATTGGGAGCTTAGAAGGACCAAGGGAGTAAAGTTCGGGGGGGTATTGGGGGGGGGGGGGGCGCTGCTGGCAAGCATTTTGCTGAAATAACAGAGGAAGAAGACAGATTACAATGAAGAGAGAAACAGTGAGTGTCACAGGCAAAAGAACAAAGCAAGGGCCTTTGAACAAAAACAGAAAATGCTAGAAAAACTCAAATGGTCCAACAGCATCTGCGGAGATAAAAACAGAGTTAACATTTCAAATCTGTATGATTCTTCTTCAGAGCTGAAGAGAAGTAAAAATGTGATGAAATTTATACTTAGGCCCTTGAATGCTGGGAATCTAGTCAGCAAAACCAAGGAAACGTTGTTCCTGGTTATTATTTATCTGTTTAACTCAGAAGGTATTTTGAGACATCCGGAGTATATAATAGTTGCTATACAAATGCAAATTCTCTCTAATATTTCTTAAACTTTGATTCATCCTGTTTCAAGTCTTGTGGCCTGGAAGTTTGGAACAGTTTGTGGCCTCTTTAGTGTAGATATCCTAAGTCTACCTGAGGGTAGACAACACCTGTCATTAAAAAAACCTTTATCCCATTAGAGAAACAGAGACAGAGCTTTGTCCATTCAGAGGGGGAGAGAACCTTGATCCCTTCAGAGAGAGGAGTCTTTCATCTCCAGGTCTTTTGCCTCTGCTGGGGGGACAGAGAGGGACAGACACAGACAGAGGGGATGAGAACAGACAAACAAAAGGAAAACAGAGGTCGGGGGCTGAATTTTTTGGCCCCGGCAGCAGCCATTTGTGCCAAGGTGGGGTCAGGGACGGCAGGACATGTCCCCATGAGGTAGGTAGCCAGTTAGGCCCATTCAGAGCCTTGTTAAAGGCACTAACGGGAAGCCAGATGGGATATTCCAGTCAGCCTCCAGTTTCCTGAAGTGATGGGGAGCAGTTTAATTGCCTCAAGATGTGCACTCAGCATCAGGCTAGTGGGTAGGGTGTGGGGGAGGGAGGGGAAAGGACAGGGAGGGCTGCAGTCCAGGCCCTCCTTGCCTGCCTGGGTACAGGTACAGCTAAATATCACCCTGTAGAGTGTAGAGGGGTTACCCCATGCACAGCAATAGCCTGCCTATTGAACCTGTTTTTAATTTAAAGTTCTAGAGAAGTTGGTGAGAGGGTGCCTCATGTCAAAGTGCCCTCTCTGTTACTCACCCTCTACAGCAGCATGCTGTCCTCTGAAGCTGGGAGGCATCCAATTGGCTTCAAGAGCCCACCTGGTGCCCTTAATTGGGAATCTGCCTCTGTGCCAATTAAGGGGCACTTCCATCAAAATCCCAATGAGTGACTGTTTCATCCCATGGGAAAATTCAGCCAGAGAGTGAGACATATGTGCATGCACAGACATGCATGCACAGACACACATGCACAGACACACATGCACAGACACACATGCACAGACACACATGCACAGACACGCACACACACACATGCACAGACACACATGCACAGACACACATGCACAGACACACATGCACAGACACGCACACACACACACACACACATACACACACATGCACAGACACACATGCACAGACACGCATGCACAGACACACATGCACAGACACACATGCACAGACACGCATGCACAGACACACATGCACAGACACACATGCACAGACACGCACACACACACACACACACATACACAGACACACATGCACAGACACGCACACACACACACACACACACACACACATACACACACATGCACAGACACACATGCACAGACACGCACACACACACACATACACACACATGCACAGACACACATGCATACAGACTAGCACACACACATACACGCACATGCACAGACACACATGCACAGACACGCACACACACACATACACACACATGCACAGACACATATGCATACAGACACGCACACATACACATACACGCACACACACACACACACATACACGCACATGCACAGACACACATGCATACAGACACGCACACACACACATACACGCACATGCACAGACACACATGCACAAAGACACGCACACACACACATGCACAGACACACATGCATACAGACACACACACACACACACATACACGCACATGCACAGACACACATGCACAGACACGCACACACACATACACACACATACACACACATGCACAGACACACATGCACTCACAGACATGCACACACACACACATACACACACGCACACATACACATGCACACGTGTACACAGACACACACAGGTGCTTCTGCACACATACGCACATGCACACACACACACACACACACATATATACATACACATACAAACACAGAGGAACAGATCAACAAAGTGTCAGAAATACAGTAATAAAAGCAGAAAATGCTGGAAAAACTCAGCAGGTCTACAGCATCAGTGGAGAGAGAAACAGAGTTAACATTTCGAATCCATATGATGCTTATTGAGAGCTGAAATACAGTGTTAGGCAAAGAGTGGGAAAGAGACATCTGGAGAGAAGACTTTTGTTAGAAATGTGAATTTTGCAATAATACATAGACAAAGTAACTCCAGTCATTTCTCTGTGTGCCAAACACTTGCCAATTTATTAAAGATTAAATACTACACTTACTCACGACCAATACCTGAGATTACAAAGGATGCTTCACAGCGATACGGTGCATCAAAGCATCTCCAGATGTCTTTCTTTATCTACCAATCTCATATTGCAATTGCCTTGTTTTTGAGTTCAGTTAAAAGGACCATTACATCAGCTCCTCCAAGACCTTCACTCTGGGTTTTACAGCAAGTATTATTAGTGTGGCACAGCAAAGGCTCAAAGACGCTCCATAGCACGTCCTCAGGACATTATATAAGCTACCTTACCTATTGTCTCATTCGGAAAATTATATAGATGGATCCACAAGAAGATTCAGACTTTTCAAGACTATTGTAGCTACAGTCTCACAGGTTTATTGTCATTCTGGAGTTTCAGAAAATTGTGAAAGAAATTACCCACAAAATGAAGTCTTTCATACAAAGTGGAATTTGAATATAACTTTAACATGTCTCCTTGAACACTTACATCCCACCACAGACAGGAAACCCTCATTCCTTCACTTTAAGGAGGCGTCTGGGCTCTCCCAGCCTGCCTGAGTACAAGTGCAGCTAAAAGCTGTCCTTGTATAGAGATTTCACCTCCCTCTCTGCACCCCCCTCCCCCAACCCTGACCCCCACGCCCTCCTCCCTCCCCCGCTACACCCCTTCTGCCCTCCCCTCCCCGCCACCTCTCCCCCCACAGTTGTGGCCTGACTGTTGAACGTGTTTCTTCTTTATGTAAAATGTTAAAAAAAAGTTGGTGAGAGGCGGCCTCATGCTGAAGCACCGTCTCTCGTACTTACCCTCTACTGCAGTGTGCCGCCACTCTCAACCTGGAAGGCCTCCAATTGGCTTCAAGAGCACGCCTAGTTCCCTTAATTGGACAAGGAAACCTGTCTCCATGCCAATTACAGGGGGATGCCTACGTGAAAATCCCATCGAGTGAAACAGTTCCGACACCTGTTCCCAGCACCAGGTCGGGTAAATCCAGCTCCGAGCGTCGAGCCATTTGACAAACATCCATCCAGCTCTCTGAATGTGTCAGAGTTAAGTGCGCCATCCAGGATTGCAATCGGGAGTAGGCAGATGAGGAAGATCCCGGGTGAGATGCCTAGTTTTGATGGATTTGGAGGTCCTGAGGTTGGGTGCTCCCATTAGGCCGGAATTCTCCCCTGCCCTCGCCGATGGGTGGAGGGTGGGAGGATGGTTGGGGGTGGTGGGGGGGGGGTGGGGGGGGGGTGGGGGGTAGAATTTGGCACGAGGCCCAAAAATCGGTCGGTTTCACGGCGGGATCTTCCAATGCTGCCCGCCATGGTGGATCGGGAATCCCACCGGAAGCCGGCATGAAACCGACTTGCATCCCGCTAATGGGATGCAAATGAAAGCTGGACCGGAATCACCCCCCCCCACCCCCACCCCACCCCCATGCCGGATTCTCCATTAAGCCGGCAAGAAAACACGCCGGCCCAGAACATGTCCGGACAAGTGTGACGTGCTGAAGTAGGATCTCACCGTTAAGGCCTTGCTCAGATTGCAGACATCTGAGGAGGAGAAGGTGCCGGGGCTCCACAGCTGCCGCACCCTGGAGGAACACGTGCATCGCACACTGGGTGACTCTGTCACGAAGCAGCTTTCTAAGGATTCAGATCTTCATGGATCTCACCGATGCTTCAGCCCTGCTGGGCTGGTAAGGACGCAGCGAAGGAGGGTGGGGATTGGGGAAGGTTTAGGTGTGAGGGGCAGAGGAAGGCCTTAGGGAGAGGGGGGTGAAGATGGGTGGTGGGGGTGAAGGTGTCATGGGGAGGGGTAAAGATGGGAGGTGGAGATTGGAACGGGGAAGGTGTAACGGGAGAGAATGGTGCAAGTCGGGAGGCAGCTAATATGAGGGAGGAAGGCGTAAGGGAGGGAGTTTGGAGCGGTGGAAGATGTCGGGGGGAGGGGGGAGGAGAGAGAAAATACGGGGGTGGAGGAAGGAGTTTGGAAGGGGGAAGGTGTCATGGAGGATGAGGGGATACAGGGATGATGAAGAAGTTCAGAGTGAGAAGGTGTCCATAGGGAGAAGGGAGTACGGGGTGGGGAGAGGAAAGGAGTAAGGGGGGAGGAAAGTGTAAGGGGAACGTGCAAGGTAGGGGTCTGTGGAGTCAATGACTGCCTCCTGGTGAACGAACTGAGGGTGGGTGTGGTAGGGGGGGATGGTTAGAGTGAGAAAGGGCAGAGGGAGGCGGGAGAGTGAGGGTGCATTGGTAACAGTAGAAGGGGTGGCGGGGGTGGTTGGTGGGGTCACCGAGGCAGACACTGACCCTGGGGGTGGGAAGGAAGAGGTTGGTGGTTCACCATGGATGGGGGTGGGTTCTCTGGAAGGTAGGGACCGTGCACATCCACCTGGGCATCCTGGAATGGAGAAGGGTTTGGGCTGGAAGGTGACGGTGGGGAGGTCGAAGATTATGCCAGGGGTGTCTATTGTTATGGGGGAAAGGCCTAGATGAGTGGGAGGGGAAATGGTAGAGGAGCTCATGAGGAATTTGACCACCACCATCTTTATGAAATTGAAAGTGGGCGGAGCCTCGTGTCGGACGGGCAGAGGTGCTGCATGGGAACGCGGTCAGTGGGTGGGCGGAGATGCAGGTCAGCTCCGAGGGACAACTGAAAGAGAACCCCAGCAGGCAGCATTGAAGATACTCGAGACATTAAGCTGAGTGTGATGGATGAAGGCTCCGCGTGTGTGGGAGAGAGCTTGCACGAGGCTCCACAAAGCCCTGCCACAGACACTTCTCCCTCCAGAATCACTCATGGTCCGGCTGAACTGCTAGTGTTGGGGGTGGGGAGATGGTGGGGTGGGGGGGTGGGGTGTCCTGCAAAGCATATGTAATGAGGCTGAATGACAACAGTAGACATTATTTAACAAGAGTGAATATGTTTGCAGCTAATTCAGTGACAGTGTTCACCTGTGAAACCACTTGAGATCAAATTTTCTTGATTTTATGTTGCCTACCACTTCTTCTAAGTGTTGCCCTGACAGCCGCAGCAGGCGTGGACGAGACCTGTGGAGTTGTCTGCTCTGTTGCCTTTGATAAACTTGGTGGCCATGCCCTGGACAGCTGAGGCCTGGAGGGCCCCGGCTTGCTTTGGCTGTCCCCCTGTGGGCCAGCTGCTCCCCCTGTGGTGACAGAGGACGAGGTTGAAGGGGTCACAGGCAAAGTGGACTCTGAGGGAGTGGACAGCCTCTGAGAGTCCAGAGTGGATGGCCCAGGGCTGTTTAGTTGCTGCTCCACATCCCGTTGGGTGCCCGAGGGCCCCGGCCTGATTCCTTGAGGGGAAGGGGCACCTGGAGGGACGTTGAGGTGCTCCATTCCCCTCTCGCGTAGCCACTGCATGAACTTATCCATGGCAACAGCAATGGAGTGCAGGTCTGTGCGCATCTGTGGCAGAAACTGGGCGTCTTGCTGGACAAGGTTCTCCATGGTGTTCGCCATCCTCCCCACGGAGGCCTCCATGCGCACACATGTGGGCAGCACTTCATCAGAGAGCAGGCGGACAGACCCCTTCGACTCATGTGCCAGTCTGCTGAGGGTTTCCAACAGCTCTGCATGATGTGCCCCCGCCACTTGCTGACATCTCTCGAGGCTCGTCATCCAACTCGGACCTCACAGATGCCTCTTCCCCAGCAGTCCTCCGAGTGCCGGGGAGCTTGGCCGACCCTCCCTCCTCCTGCTGCGGACACGTGTCCGTGTGGTGACCACCAGATTGTGAGACCCTTCCTAAACTAGCACTAATACCCACTGAGCTGGTGGAGGGTGCAAGTGACACCTCTACAGGCGTGGAGCTCCCTCCTGGCTTACCTCGGGGCTGGGTCTGGAGCCGACGCCTGATAGGGAGCCCTCTCCTCTTCCTCCTTCTCAGGCCTCGGTCTCCTCCTGGAGGCACCTGTAAGTGAGGTAGAAGAGTGCAAGTGACAGCATCAGCTGCCTCCAACATGGATGCACGTTCAACCCTCGGGTTTGCATTGATGCATGAATCCTCATTGTTGGGTGCCCAAAGCTGAGGTCCCCATCGCCAATGGCTCTGTCCTGCTCTACTCCGCGGAGCTCAGATGCCCTCTCCTTGAATTCTGTCAGAGACCTGAAAAATGGTCACCCTTCACCCCCTCCCCCAAACCCCGTCTTCTCGTGTTGTCTGCGACTGTGACGGAGCTTCTCCTGCTCAAAGATGAGAGCATGTCTGAGAGGAGTCGGATGTGGGCATGGATTGGTGCGGAAGAAATTGGTTCATTCATCATCATCCCTCCCCTCAGAAGATAGCCCACCTTGCGGCACATCGTCACTGGTGCGAATTGGGCAGAAGGGCTGTGGACCAGCTCCCTCCAGAGCGCTGAGCAAATCCACAGGCATGGGGAAGGCTCAGACAGGCGTGTGATTTGCAGAGGTTGCTGGTTCCCTCTGGGCCTAAGTCAGTTCTCCCCATATCTTACCCTCAACCAACCCCCCCACCCCCCCTTCCATACCATGTTCCATGTCTGCTGAAGGGTGAGGGGGGCACAGTGGACTGCAGTGTGGAAGCACTGAAGTGGATCTGTGAGGCAGTTCCGGACTGAATATTGAATTCAACAACTTTAGGTCGTGAGCTCCCTCCCCCATCCCCACCCCCTTTCTGTTTCCCCCTTCCTTTTTTTTCCAATAAATTATAAAGATTTTCCTTTTCCCACCTATTTCCATTATATAATAAAAAAAACGCCCCCACTAGAGCTATACCTTGAGTGCCCTACCATCCATTCTTAATTAGCACATTCGTTTAGATAATATCACCAACTTTAACTTTAACACCTATGTGTTCTATTGTACCATTGTCGTTGACATCTTTTGATGATCTGCTTCTATCACTGCTTGTTTGTCCACAAAACCACCTCTCTCTCTCTCTATCTCTCCGCCCCCCCCCCACACACACACCTTAAACCAGCTTATATTTCAACTCTTTCTTGGACTCGAACTCAAGTTCTGTCGAAGGGTCATGAGGACTCGAAACGTCAACTCTTTTCTTCTCCGCCGATGCTGCCAGACCTGCTGAGTTTTTCCAGGTAATTCTGTTTTTGTTTTGGATTTCCAGCATCCGTAGTTTTTTTGTTTTTATCTCTGTGAGGCAGGGCACGTCATTGCCACTAGGCCTTGGACCTTGACATATTGGAGCCTTTGTGCTTTATGTGACCATCTGATGAGACTCACCCTGGCGGACCAAATAAGGTTGTTCATCCCCCTCTGGGACTGTGTTGCTGACTTCTTGTGCACCCCCTGGGCACTGAGGGCATTGGCCACCTGCGCCCGTTCAGTGTGGTAATCCCTGCTTGGCCTCCTCCTGCCATCAGGTGGGTACAGCACATTGCTGAGCACCTCCGCATGGTCCAGGAGGACGCACAGGGAGGCGTCACTAAATTTCGGAATTTAGGCCGCTGGATGACCTTGCAGACGTCTCTGTTTTCGGTCTGACATTGTGGATGTCCGGGCGACTTTTAGATATGGCGCCCAGATATGATGGCGGGACGCGCGCTATCAAACCTGGAAGATGGCGCAGAAACCCCCGGATACGTAATTAATGTCAGGGGCGGGAAGATATGGCACGGCTTCCCATCGGCCTCTGCAGCGGGAGACACTCGCTGGCCCTGCTGCTGATATTGGACTTAGTCCCGGGTTGGGAGAATTCCGCCCTTCATCTCAGATATCCTTGACTGGGAGCAAAATGAAAACACAGCAGAGGTCTTGACCTCCTCAACTACCTGCTCGTAAAAAGGTCACCTGGCAAGACCTGGATCAGACTCGCCTTTGATGCTTCTCACAGCCTGTGCCCCATACCACCCAGCCTTGAATTACCAAGTGCTGAAATGGGGAGTTGCCCAGACAGCGGCGATTAAAGGGTTAATGTCGAGGGGTTGGTTGAGCAGATGATGCGCTGTGGATTTCGGGACTGAATCTCCCCCAGTGGGTGGCGGGGGGTGGGGGGCGGGGAAGTGGACAGGGTGGGGAAGGGGGAGGGGCTGAGGCGGGTGCAAAGTGTAAAATATTTGAAGTATAACAGCAGTGGTCTGTCAGTGGGAGTTGCCCTCGTAGGGTGTGCCCGTTAGATCGCAGCTGAAGCTTTTTACCTCCTTGAGGACGCATGACATAACCGCATTCAAAATCCCGGCTTCTCCTGCCAAATGTTTGCGGTAAGACAAGATGGTAAATGGGAAAGTGGGATAGGATTGCAAGAAACTGGGATTTCTCTTCAAGATTGCTTCAACAGAAGCATTTTTATATAACACCTTTGCCATACTAACCCACTCCAACCCTTCCTTAATATATCCCTCAACCAACATCATGAAAAAAACATAATATACCTCATTGCTGTTTGTGGGAGCTTGCTGTGTGCAAATTTTCCCACATTACATTGGTGACCACACTTCTAAAACTACTTAATTAGCTCTAATGCACTTGGGGATGGGCCTGAGGTCGTGCTATATAAATGCAAACTGGAATCCTGTTGAAAGAGAGGAAAGTTTCTCCCCTCACCGACTGCCTGGCCTTACGGCCTAGGACACCCAGGCCACAGAATCACTCACAGGAACAAGTCCCATTTGGTTTTGATACAATAGTCCCAAAATATAGGTGCTGTTATTTGACCAGATGTCCGAGGTGAGGGCCAAGCCAATCCATTTAAATACAAACATCCTGATAAAATTTATCTGGGTGTATTTGACTGACAGCCCTTTCTGAGTTTCAGAGATTTGAAAATTTGATTTGTCCAATATTCTTAAGAAGTAATTCTCAGCTTCTCGTTCAAATTGAGGAATCTGCCATCAAAGGGAGATAGATAGTCAGCAATAAAACACCATGTAATATTCAAGGTCCAGTATAGCCTACATTGCAGCTCTGCATAGCATCTGGGGTAGGTTTTGTCTTTAACTTTCTGTAAAGGGATCGCTGAGCCAGTAACTGCTGTAAATCCACAGTGTGCCGTTATTCCTGCTCCCTTACCCATTTCCGTTTTAATCTGTTTGGCAGCTTTAAGCCTCAACCACAGTCCAGCGAAGTGTTGATTCTGCCACCTTGCGCTGTAGCGGGACATTATATCAAGGAAGATTAGCCTGGAGAAGTTGAGGCTGCTCTCCTTCGAGTACAAGGAGATTGAGGATAGATCTGATCGAGGTGTGCAAGATCATGACAGGTTTGGATAAGGTGGACAAAGAAAAGCCGTTCCCATTGGCTGAGGGCACAAGACTGGGAGGACACAGATTTAAGGTTTTGGGCAAGAGATGCAGTGGGGGGAACTTGTATTACTCAGCGAGTGGTAATGACCTGGATCTTGCTACCTACGAGGGCACTGGAAGCGGAGACGATCAATGATTTCAAAAGGAAATTGGATGAGCACTTGAGGGAAATACATGGCTACGGGGGATAGTAGAGGGGAATGGGACTGACTGGATTGCTCTCAAGAGCCAACCTGATAGGCCAAATGGCCTCCTTCTGTGCCCTTATGACTCTATGAGTTTTATCCTCACTCAACACCTACACAAGCCAGACATCAATCTGGAGCAAACTGCTGTTTCTTGTTTGGCCCAGGGGCTTGGGAAGAAATGATTACAACTGGAATTCAACGCAGGCCAAAGGTGAAGTCAGGGACTTTCCTGGCCTGTGTGGCTGAGTTTCAGCTCCCTAATTTTCAGCTGGAGCCCAAGGTCCAAGCGAGAAGGACATGGTCTAGATCCAGGCAGGCATTATTGGTTGCAAAACTTTTGGCTTCCTCGACTGCCTCCATGAAGCCTCTCTGCGTCTCTCCTTTCCACTTTCCTCTTTACTTTTAAAAGCGTTTCTTAAAGCCCAATTTACAAAGCTATTGGTCACCATCTCCTAACTTTTGCACAAAGGATCAGCATCTACTGGGGTTAGAAGACCATCTTGGGGGGAAGGCGGCGGGGGGTGTGTGCTGAGAAGCCTATCACTAAACAGGATGTGTCACATCACAAACATGCTAGACACAACTGAGTATCGGACAGGGACTAATGGGATGGTCAGTTTGATTTCTCTCATTTTACTATACCGTTCCAAGGTGAATCTCTATCCTGTGTTATTATGGGTGGTCTTAGGCACAATGGTAGCATCTCTGCCTCTGGACCAAAAGTTCAGGGTTCAAATCGCACCCAAGACTTGTTAGCCATGGAAGGAGCAGTCATGACGCTGTTCAACAAGCTGATAATCAGCCCAGGAATGCTTCCGCCACCTTCCCACTATTCCCTAAAGGGGAAAAGTGTGAAGACATGCTTAAAAAAAAAACCCATAGTATTTATATTTTCCTCCCAATTGTATATTTTATATCTCAGATCTATACAGAGATGGCACTAGTTTCTATGTCTGTAACAGGTTAAATTCACAGTGCTCTAAAATGTCTACTCCATGCTTCAGCTCTGGATTCCAGCTCTTTCTGCAGCTTTGTTTACTTTTCTCTGAGTCCAGACCCAGGTTTAACTAATCAAGCACAATGAGTATCAATAGTCAACAGACTCACATAATCAACCACAGAACAACTGAACACTGCACTTCCTTCTCTGTAAAGCACCTTGAGAGATTTTCCACCACAAAAGTTCTGATCAAATGGAAATTGTTTTCTTGAAATAGGGGGAGAAAGAACTTGTATTTATATAGCACCTTTCATGAGCACAGAATGTCTCAATGTACTTTATAACCAATGAAGTATTTCTGACATATAGTTGCTTTTGTAATCTAGGAAACGAGGCAGCTAATTTGCGCACAGCAAGTTCCCACAAACAGCAACCAGATCATGACAGATCATTTGTTTTTGGTGATGTTGAGGGATAAATAGAGGACAGGACATGAGGGTTAACTCCCCTGCTCGTTGTGGAATAGTTGCCATGGGATTTTGTAACCCTACCTGAGAGGGAAGACGGGGCCTTGGATTAACATCTCATTCAAAAGATGGCATCTCTGAGAGGGCAGCAGTCCCTCAGAACTGCACAGGAAGAGACATGTTAAATCTAGTACTCAAGTCTCTGGAGGAAGAGTTGAACCCACAACCTTCTTGGTGAAAGGCAAGAGTGATACCCACTCAACGCCAAGGGAGGTAAATTGACATAAAAACAAAAAGATTGTTGGAAATACTCAGCAGGTCAGGAGCATCTACAGAGAGAAACAGAGTTAATGTTTCAGATCATGATAACCCACAGAACTGAAGAAAGATAGAAGTGTAAGCACTTTTAAGTCAGTGGAAAGATGGGGGAGGGGTCAGGAAGAACAGAAGAGAAGCTCTGCATTAGGGTGGAGATCTTGAGAGATTAAATGACAAAAGATTTGATGATACAACAGCCAAAGAGAGCGGTAATGGGTATAGAAAAGAAACAAAGGTTGTGTCCAAATAAGGCATGAATGGTTACATAGCAACAATCTGAATGGAAAAGAAACAAGGCCAACCCAAGAAAACCAGAAGAAAAATATATATAAAACAAGATGAAGATGGAAGTTCTGATCTAAAGTCAAGGTTCTTAGGGGGCGTGAGAGAGTAGATGCTGAGAGGTTGTTTCCTCTTGTGGGAGAGTCTAGGACCCAAGGGTGTAATCTCAGAGTAAGGGGCCGTCCATTTAAGACAAAGACGAGGAGGAATTTCTTCTCTCAGAGGGTAGTCAATCTGTGGAATTCTTTACCTCAGTGGGCTGTAGAGGCTGGGTCATTAAATATATTCAAGCCTGAGATAGAGATTTTTAATCAGTGAGGGAATCAAGGGTTATGGGGAAAAGGCAGGAAAGTGGATTTGAGGATTATCAGATTAGCCATGATTTCATTGAATGGGGGAGCAGGCTCGATGGGTCGAATGGCCTACCTCTTCCCCTACGTCTTATGGTAACTCAGTGTTGTGTTGAGAAAGCTGTTGGGTGCCCAGTCAAAAGATAAGCTGCTGTACCTCAAGTTTGGTTTGAGCTTCACTGGGACACTGTAACAGGCCAAGGACAGAAAGGTTAGATTGGGAGCAAGGTGGAAAATTAAAATAACAAGCACCTAGAAGCTCAGGGTCATGGACTGAACGGATTTCAGATTTCCAGCATCTGCAGTTCTTTGCTTTTAACGTTTGAGTTCAGCTGACAACTTTATCTTCAGAAGAGCTATTGAACACTTCCTGTTAACGTCTCTCTTGCTCTCTCCGCAGTATCGGTCACAATGAGGTTATCGGGATGTGTTGTGTGGGCAATGATGCTGATGGACCAGGTCGAGAGCACTGGAACGAAATGTTGGCCAACCCACGTAAGCCCATTGAACAATGGCACCAGCTGATTGAGGTGAGCTTGAGGCCCTCCGGATAGCTTGGCTGCATTCTTCGGGAGTTGTGTATTGTTGAGAAATTGGCAGTGTTTGACACAGAGCAGGGAGAGTCTTAACAATCAGTCTAGAGTTTTAAACTCATTCCAATTTTCCATCTCTGTTCTATTTCTTATTTATCCCTCAGGAAAAATTGATGAATAGTTACATGACAAAGAGTTACACCACCAGTACTGGTGCCACCAAAGCAGTTAGCATTGTGGTGGAGAGTCCTCATTCAGACTGAGAGTCTTACCATACACCATATAAGGTGAGTGCTTCCTTCCCCGTTGGGCCAGGCAAGAGAAAATAGAGGGGTTGGAATAATCAACAGTGTGATGGAATGAAGGAGAGAATGAAACATAGATGTTATGACATGGCAGAGGAATTCTGCCACGTGGACCAAATGATGCTATCACAACGGTTTTGCAATTTATGTTTATTATGAGAAGGTGTGTGCACTGAATTTAGAAGTAATGAAGTAATGAATCCACCAAGACCTTTAGTTAAAATATTTATTAACAAAATAAAAGATTTCAAGCACATACATATGACTCAATTACTTATTACTATAACAAATCCTAAAATTCTTAATTGACCTGACTCCCAGTTACACACACTTCTTTAAGGCAACAGTCCAAAATAGATTTTAGATTTAAAACGAACCCAGCAAGTTAACACAGTGGAATTCCAAATGGTTCGTCTCTAACTTCAGTTACTTTACACAGCAGACTTATGCACAAATGGCTGGAGGCTTCTTGAAGGCTTTTTCACACACTGCTGTTAGATCTTACATGCCCTTTTCTCATATAGTCTTTCATTCTCCTTTATATATGTTTCTCCCTCTTTAATATGTAAATTCTATTGTTCCATATGCCTTTGAAACTGTATCTTCCTCATAATATAAAAATCTTTCATGTTGCCAATATTGTCTGTAACCTTTGGGAAAATAAACACACTCCTTAGCCTTGTTTATCTAGCTAGTTGTAAACAGACTAACATCCCTTTGAAATCCAACAATCCCTTCATTTATCTAAAAATGCAAATTCCCTTCACACTTTACATGCTAAGCTAGCATCCATGTTTACTCATTAGCATGTCAAACACATTTCTATACCTAGCTTCTTTTGATGATTTCAAGCTTGCAGTCTTCTTGGCTCCAAATGTAATTAAATCACAGAGACCCATCTATACTTACCCCCATAAACCTACTTCACAACAAACCAGAGAAATATTATGAAAATTATTATATTTTTATCATAATAGAACACTAATTAGGACACAGCTAGAGTACTGCGTAATGTTCTGGTCAACCCATTACAAAATTAAATGTGATCACACTAGAGAGGGTAGAGAGGAAATTTATCAGGACAGGAATGAGGAATCTTGTGATGAGAGAGGATTTGATATGCTGAGGGGAGATTTAATTGAGGTGTAGAAAATTATGAGGGGTCCAGGCAGAATAGACGGGCAGGGCATATTTCCCTTTGCAGAGAGAAATCAATAACCAGGGCAGATAGATTTAAAGTAATTGGTGGGAGGATTAGAGCGGAATTGAGTAATCTTTTTCACCCAGAGGGTGGTGAGGGGTCTGGAACCCATTGCCTGAAAGGGTTGTGGAGGCAGAAACCTTCATTGCACTTTAAAAAAACACTTGGATATGCACTTGGGACACTGTAGCCTACAGGACTATGGGCAAAGAGTTAGAAAATGGCTGGTTCTTCATCAGCCAGCAAGGGCATGATGGGCTGAATAGCCTCCTTTAGTGCTGCCAATGTTCCTATATGCTTCCACATCTAACAGAGAGAGATGAAGGTAGAGGAATAAATGGAGTGAAAGGAGAGTCAGACACAATGACATTCACAGGATGGTGGTGTTGTGTTAATGTCTCTGGACTAGTGATCCAGAGACCCAGGCTAATCCCACCATTGCTGCTGGTAGAGTTTGAATTCCATTAATTAAAAAAAAAATCTGGCATATAAATCTAGTTTCATGACCATAAAACTATCAGCAGTATTGTAAAAATCCATCTGGTTCATTAACATCCTTGAGGAAAGAAACCTGCCATCCTGGTTTGGCCGACATGTGACTCCAGACCCACAGCAATGTGATTGACTCTTAGCTGTCCCCTGCAAGCCACTTAGTTCAAGGGATGGGCAACAAATGCTGGCCTTGCCAGGGATGCCCACATCCCATGAAGCAGGGTAGCAGAGATTTAAAGTGACAAAAATGGTAAGGTTAGAGAGAGTGAGGTGAATTCAATAGTGGAAGTTAGAGAAGGTGACTGTTAGCAATAGCTGTGTATTTGTGATGGAGGCAGACAGCGATAGGTTTCTGTGATAAATAGGAACAGCAATAATCTAGTTACTTCAGTTTCATCCTCTCTGTCTTTTCTCTCTCCCACAGGGAACACAAGAAGCCAGCAGTGCTTTTTTTACTTTTCTTCAGTTTTAAAAATCCTTTCTTCATCGCGAAAGAGAGAAAGAAAGGGGGAAACAAAAACATACAAACTTCTGCATCCTGGTCGGAGGAGAGCGAGGAGGAGGGAAGTGGGCATGAAAGGAAGGGATAGACTCATAGATTAACCCATTGGTTCATCTAAAACCATATTCAACCAAATGTGTGCATTTGTGAAGGGGATGTCTGGGAGACCAACTCAGGACTGACTCCCGAGCCGGAACCGAGGTGAATGTTTGGAAGCGATGCAACTATGAAACCGAGTCTTTTGGAGCAAAGATAGCTTCATTTAGAGTGCATGTTTCACCATGTATGTCATGGATGCGTGTGGCTTGGGTAAGACCTATGTGAGTGGGAAATCGCTGGCCCACACCATAACCCCCGCCCACTTTCCTTTCATCATCCCCACCCCACCCCACACCCCCTCCCCACCCCACCCCACCCCACGACTTGGGGCTACATCACCAAGTCAAAACACGATCTATTCTCTGCAAATTCCCACCAACCGGATGGATGGAGAGCTGTGCCGCCGGATATGGGTTCCCAGCCCGCGAATTTCAGAAGAATTTTTTTTCTAGAGTCAATAACGTGTTTTCAAAAGCGTTGGAGACCAGGACTTCGGTCACATGGCAGCAACCTTGCTAAGTGAGATTCAAGTGGATTCAGTTGCCCAGGCCTCAGGGTTGGCGGGGGTGGGGCGGTGGTGTGGTGGGGTGGGGAGGGAGAGGGTCATTGTTAGGGAGAATTTCTATCCTAACCTGCCCATCAGAAAGCTGAAGGGGTTGGGTAAGACACTAGTTCTGCATTATTGCCAAATTTCACTCTCCTCTAGTCCATAAATGACTTGGGGCAAGACCCAGCTGATTCCTCACCCATCAAGGCAGGTTAAGATTACCACTATCTCCTGAGGTGGGAGTGAGAGGGGTCTCCAGTAGCCACCACCCCTCCTACCCTCCATGACCACCTCAAGCCCAGCCCAATGTGCCAACATCTGTTCTTTGTGAGTGCCATCCAGTTGATCCAAATGTTCATGAGAAGCGAACCACAAACTATTAGAACCAGAAAGCAGGTGTAAATAAAATGCCAAAACGTTTCATTAAGATTTTTAACGAACCATCACCAACAGTGGAGCAAATATCAAGGGTCAGCCCACCCTGGTCCCATCCTGTTCCTTTCTAATTCCTTGCTAGAGTGCATCTTAATTATGTTAAATCCAAACTGACACCAACAGGCATTGAGTTCCTGCTAGTCTTTGACTACTTATGTTCAATAGGGCAGATCATTTGTGACAATCCAACTCACACATTCATAGCTGCACAGGTGCAGGAGGAGGCCATTCAGCCCCTTGATTCTGTTCCACCATTTAGTGGGATTATGGCTGGTCATGAAGTCGTACATGGAGATAGAGGGAGTTCCACACAAAGGTCTGTTCTCAGGCTGGCAGGAGCCAAGCATTTGAAGCTACAACTGATAGAATAGGGACATGTAAAAGTCATTGATCAGTCTTGTATTGTTTCAGAGAATATAGACATACAGTAACAGACACATCCCCTTTAAGAATCTCCCAAAAATGTTGGTTGTTGAGGGGGTGTTGGGGGGGCGGGGGGAAGGTGTAGATGGAGGAGGGTGTAGTGGTGGTATTTCTGCAGGATCACTCCCAGCTGCCCATCTGTTGTAATAGATGATCAGGAAATCACACCCCCATCTCTCCCCCCATCTTCCAAAACACTCTGGTTCAGAAGGGATCTCTCTTGCCCCTCACTCAGAAGATTGTGGACTCAAGTCAACTCTGGGGACTTGAGCGCATGAAACAAGCTGACACTTTGAATAATGTTCTCACTTTTTGTTCTTCTCTCTTTGTGAAGAACATTTTCCCTCACTGACCAAATTGGACTTCCTCTCTTCCAGTGCGCTCCTGAAATGATACAGCGCCTCCCTCCCTCACCTCCACCCTCCCTAACTAACCCACTTAGCTATCCTACTTTTGAAAATGTCTTCGGCTACATAATAATTAAAAACTGCAGTAACCCTTACCCTGCTGAATTATCTGCAACTCCACACAGTTACACAGTGAATGATCATTACCCTGCTGAATTATCTGTAACTCCATACAGTTACACAGTGAATAACCCTTACCCTGCTGAATTCTCAGCAACTCCATACAGTTACACAGTGAATGATCCTTACCCTGCTAAATTATCTGCAACTCCATACCGTTACACAGTAAATAATCCTTACCCTGCTGAATTCTCTGTAATTCCATACAGTTAAACAGTGAATAACCCTTACCCTGCTGAATTATCTGCAACTCAATACAGTTACACAGTGAATGATCCTTACACTGCTGAATTATCTGTAACTCCATACAGTTACACAGTGAATAACCCTTACCCTGCTGAATTATCTGCAACTCAATACAGTTACACAGTGAATGATCCTTACGCTGCTGAATTATCTGTAACTCCACACAGTTACACAGTGAATAACCCTTACCCTGCTGAATTCTCTGCAACTCCATACAGTTACACAGTGAATAACCCTTACCCTGCTGAATTCCCTGCAACTCCATACAATTAAACAGTAAATAACCCTTACCCTGCTGGATTCTCAGCAACTCCGTACAGTTACACAGTAAATAATCCTGACCCTGCTGAATTCTCTGTAATTCCATACAGTTAAACAGTGAACAACCCTTACCCTGCTGAATTCTCTGCAACTCCATACAGTTAAACAGTAAATAATCCTTATCCTGCTGAATTTTCTGTAATTCCATACAGTTAAACAGTAAATAACCCTTACCCTGCTGAATTCTCAGCAACTCCATACAGTTACACAGTGAATAATCCTTACCCTGCTGAATTCTCAGCAACTCCATCCAGTTACACAGTGAATAACCCTTACCCTGCTGAATTATCTGCAACTCAATACAGTTACACAGTGAATGATCCTTACGCTGCTGAATTATCTGTAACTCCACACAGTTACACAGTGAATAACCCTTACCCTGCTGAATTCTCTGCAACTCCATACAGTTACACAGTGAATGATCCTTACGCTGCTGAATTATCTGTAAATCCATACAGTTACACAGTGAATAACCCTTACCCTGCTGAATTCCCTGCAACTCCATACAGTTAAACAGTAAATAACCCTTACCCTGCTGGATTCTCAGCAACTCCGTACAGTTACACAGTAAATAATCCTGACCCTGCTGAATTCTCTGTAATTCCATACAGTTAAACAGTGAACAACCCTTACCCTGCTGAATTCTCTGCAACTCCATACAGTTAAACAGTAAATAATCCTTATCCTGCTGAATTTTCTGTAATTCCATACAGTTAAACAGTAAATAACCCTTACCCTGCTGAATTCTCAGCAACTCCATACAGTTACACAGTGAATAATCCTTACCCTGCTGAATTCTCAGCAACTCCATACAGTTACACAGTGAATAATCCTTACCCTGCTGAATTCTCAGCAACTCCATACAGTTAAACAGTGAATGATCCTTACCCTGCTGAATTCTCAGCAACTCTATACAGTTAAACAGCAAATGATCCTTACCCTGCTGAATTCCCAGCAACTCCATACAGTTACACAATGAATAATCCTTACCCTGCTGAATTCTCAGCAACTCCATACAGTTAAACAGCAAATGATCCTTACCCTGTTGAATTCCCAGCAACTCCATACAGTTACACAATGAATAATCCTTACCCTGCTGAATTCCCTGCAACTCCATACAGTTACACAGTGAATAATCCTTACCCTGCTGAATTCTCTGTAATTCCATACAGTTAAACAGTAAATAACCCTTACCCTGCTGAATTCTCAGCAACTCCATACAATTAAACAGCAAATAATCCTTACCCTGCTGAATTCTCAGCAACTCCATACAGTTAAACAGTGAATGATCCTTATCCTGCTGAATTCCCAGCAACTCCATACAGTAACACAATGAATAATCCTAACCCTGCTGAATTCTCAGCAACTCCATACAGTTAAACAGCAAATGATCCTTACCCTGTTGAATTCCCAGCAACTCTATACAGTTACACAGTGAATAATCCTTACCCTGCTGAATTCTCAGCAACTCAATACAGTTAAACAGCAAATGATCCTTATCCTGTTGAATTCCCAGCAACTCCATACAGTTACACAATGAATAATCCTTACCCTGCTGAATTCTCTGTAATTCCATACAGTTACACAGTGAATAATCTTTACCCTGCTGAATTCTCAGCAACTCCATACAGTTACACAGTGAATAACCCTTACCCTGCTGAATTCTCAGCAACTCCATACAGTTAAACAGTGAATAATCCTTACCCTGCTGGATTCTCTGTAATTCCATACAGTTACACAGTGAATAATTCTTACCCTGCTGGATTCTCAGCAACTCCATACAGTTACACAGTGAATAATCCTTACCCTGCTGAATTCTCTGTAATTCCATACAGTTAAACAGTAAATAACCCTTTCCCTGCTGAATTCTCAGCAACTCCATACAGTTAAACAGTGAATGATCCTTACCCTGCTGAATTCTCAGCAACTCCATACAGTTAAACAGCAAATGATCCTTACCCTGCTGAATTCCCAACAACTCCATACAGTTACACAATGAATAATCCCTACCCTGCTGAATTCTCAGCAACTCAATACAGTTAAACAGCAAATGATCCTTACCCTGCTGAATTCTCAGCAACTCCATACAGTTACACAGTGTATAATCCTTACCCTGCTGAATTCTCAGCAACTCCATACAGTTAAACAGTGAATAATCCTTACCCTGCTGAATTCTCTGTAATTCCATACAGTTAAACAGTAAATAACTCTTACCCTGCTGAATTCTCTGCAACTCCATACAGTTACACAGTGAATGATCCTTACCCTGCTGAATTCTCAGCAACTCCATACAGTTACACAGTGAATAATCCTTACCCTGCCGAATTCTCTGTATTTCCATACAGTTAAACAGTAAATAATCCTTACCCTGCTGAATTCTCTGCAACTCCATACAGTTAAACAGTGAATGATCCTTACCCTGCTGAATTCTCAGCAACTCCATACAGTTAAACAGTAAATAACTCTTACCCTGCTGAATTCTCTGCAACTCCATACAGTTAAACAGTGAATGATCCTTACCCTGCTGAATTCTCAGCAACTCCATACAGTTAAACAGCAAATGATCCTTACCCTGTTGAATTCCCAGCAACTCCATACAGTTACACAATGAATAATCCTTACCCTGCTGAATTCTCAGCAACTCCATACAGTTAAACAGCAAATGATCCTTACCCTGTTGAATTCCCAGCAACTCCATACAGTTACACAATGAATAATCCTTACCCTGTTGAATTCCCAGCAACTCCATACAGTTACACAATGAATAATCCTTACCCTGCTGAATTCTCAGCAACTCCATACAGTTACACAGTGAATAATCCTTACCCTGCCGAATTCTCTGTATTTCCATACAGTTAAACAGTAAATAACCCTTACCCTGCTGAATTCTCAGCAACTCCATACAGTTAAACAGTGAATGATCCTTACCCTGATGAATTCTCAGCAACTCAATACAGTTACACAGCAAATGATCCTTACCCTGCTGAATTCCCAGCAACACCATACAGTTACACAATTAATAATCCTTACCCTGCTGAATTCTCAGCAAATCCATACAGTTAAACAGTGAATGATCTTTACCCTGCTGAATTCTCAGCAACTCCATACAGTTAAACAGCAAATGATCCTTACCCTGTTGAATTCCCAGCAACTCCATACAGTTACACAATGAATAATCCTTACCCTGCTGAATTCTCAGCAACTCCATACAGTTACATAGTGAGTAATCCTTACCCTGCTGAATTCTCTGCAACTCCATACAGTTACACAGTGAATAATCCTTACCCTGCTGGATTCTCAGCAACTCCATACAGTTAAACAGTGAATGATCCTTACCCTGCTGAATTCTCAGCAACTCCATACAGTTAAACAGCAAATAATCCTTACCCTGTTGAATTCCCAGCAACTCCATACAGTTACACAATGAATAATCCTTACCCTGCTGAATTCTCTGTAATTCCATACAGTTACACAGTGAATAATCTTTACCCTGCTGAATTCCCAGCAACTCCATACAGTTAAACAGTGAATGATCTTTACCCTGCTGAATTCTCAGCAACTCCACACAATTAAACAGTGAATAATCCTTACCCTGCTGAATTCTCTGCAACTCCATACAGTTACACAGTGAATAATCCTTACCCTGCTGGATTCTCAGCATCTCCATACAGTTACACAATGAATAATCCTTACCCTGCTGAATTCTCTGTAATTCCATACAGTTACACAGTGAATAATCCTTACCCTGCTGGATTCTCAGCAACTCCATACAGTTACACAGTGTATAATCCTTTCCCTGCTGAATTCTCACCAGTCCATAGTTATACAGTGAATAATCCTTACCCTGCTGAATTCTCAGCAACTCCATACAGTTACACAGTGAATAATCTTTACCCTGCTGAATTCTCTGCAACTCCCTACAGTTACACAGTGAATAATCCTTACCCTGCTGAATTCTCAGCAACTCCATACAGTTAAACAGCAAATAATCCTTACCCTGTTGAATTCCCAGCAACTCCATACAGTTACACAATGAATAATCCTTACCCTGCTGAATTCTCTGTAATTCCATACAGTTACACAGTGAATAATCTTTACCCTGCTGAATTCCCAGCAACTCCATACAGTTAAACAGTGAATGATCTTTACCCTGCTGAATTCTCAGCAACTCCACACAATTAAACAGTGAATAATCCTTACCCTGCTGAATTCTCTGCAACTCCATACAGTTACACAGTGAATAATCCTTACCCTACTGGATTCTCAGCATCTCCATACAGTTACACAATGAATAATCCTTACCCTGCTGAATTCTCTGTAATTCCATACAGTTACACAGTGAATAATCCTTACCCTGCTGGATTCTCAGCAACTCCATACAGTTACACAGTGAATAATCTTTACCCTGCTGGATTCTCAGCAACTCCATAGTTATACAGTGAATAATCCTTACCCTGCTGAATTCTCAGCAACTCCATACAGTTACACATTGAATGATCCTTACCCTGCTGGATTCTCCGCCACTCCATACAGTTACACAATGAACAAGCCTTACCCTGCTGAATTAATAGTAATTCTGTACAGTTACACAGTGGGTGATCCTTACCCTGCTGAGTAAACATAAAGACCCTGAAATCCATGGAACTGAAAGGATTCTACAACAACAGAAGCCAACTTGGGGATAGGGGCATCAGGGGACAGAATTTTGGGTAGCATTCACTTCCACGCATGCCCATTTCCGGACTTTTGTTATTAGAAGGTGAGCCAGGCTGATGGGTTGACATCACTCAATGGTTACTTTTTACACCAGAACCTCTGGTGTAACTCACTGTGTAATTGTACAGTGTTATTATTTTTCAGCAGGGAATGTTTGCTCACTGTGTAACGGGTACAAAGATATTAATTTATTCAGCAGGGTATGGATCACTCACTGTGTAACTGTACAAAGGTATTAATTTATTCAGCAGGGTAAGAATTGTTCATTGTGTAACTGAACAAAGTTATTAATTTATTCAGCAGGGTAAGAATTGCTCATTGTGTAACTGAACAAAGTTATTTATTCAGCAGAGTAAGGGTCACTGCAGGGAATCTTAGAATTGGGCCCAATCCAATGAGAATGTGGGGATTTCAAGATAACATGAGTAGATAATTGGATAGGAGGTAGGAAACAGAATAGGAAAAATGGGCATGCCCTCCAAGTTGCAGCCTCTGACTAGTAGAATCCCCAAGCATACTGTACTGGGGCCTCAGCTTTTCACTATATTTATAAATGAATTCAATAAAGAAATAGAAGGGGGTCTTGTGGCGTAGTGTCCCTGCCTCTGAATCAGAAGCTCCTGGTTCAAGTCCCATTCCAGGACTTGATGGCCAAGGAAGATGTGTTCATAACACAGCCAAACAGATTGAGTATCAACTTGTAAATCCCTCCAACACACACCAAGGGCCAGCAGTAAGAGCAGGAAAGATTCCTGGTCAGCCATGTGATGGAAAGTAAGTTGAAGCCTCTACCATCACCATTCATATCTCCAGACTTCAACATGCATGGAAAAGTTCATGTCAGCACAGCAAGTTGGACTCCTTGGTTGGCTGGACAACCAGTATGGATGTGATTGGTGCCAACTGCATGGGGTTTGATCCCTGTTCCGGCTGGGGTGGATTCAGGACCTGCCTCCTTGCCCTACACATAGTGGATGTCATGAGGCTTAAAAATTTCATAACTGGTAATTTTGTTAGGCAAGGACTTGAAGGGTTATGGATCCAAAGCAGGTAACTGAATTTAACATACAAACCAGCCATGATCTAACTGAATGACAGAATAGGTTTGAGGGGCTGAATGGCCTCTTCCTATTTCTATGTCAATATGTATAGGAACACTGCAAGTGCTTTGGGAAGAACAGGCTTGCAATGTCATGACATATAGTGACTGTTCTTGGAATCAAGGGTTATGGTCACGGCAGCCATAGTAGGAGGAAAGTGGAGTTAAGGCCATAATCAGATCAGCCATGATCTTATTGAAATGCGGAGCAGGGTCGAGGGGCCGAATGGCCTACTCCTGCTTCCATTTCTCATGTTCGTATGTGCCCCAGAAACTTAGCGAGATGCCCCAGGGAGGGCCACACAATCTGATTCAAAATAATGACCCGGCTGCAATAATAACCTTTCAGCACTAGATGTCTATAACATGCTTAATATTCGTTTTTAATTGTGAAACCAAAGGATATCACCAAGTTGGAAAGAGTGTGTGAGGTAAATGGGTGAGTCGTGGTTAGCTGACACCTGTTTGTGACTGAAACGACTTATGAAGGAACAATGAAGGAAGACAGATGGAGATCAGGAATAATGAAATCCTGGGGAAGATCAGGTTAGATTGGAGACAGGGCGCTTCTTAATTTTAGCACAGTGCGGATGTAGAGAGGAGGAAAGGTGTAGGATGGAATTCTTCAGCTTCTGAAGGCCCAGGAGAGGACAATTTGGAGGAACAGGACAATAGGGAGGGAGAGTCAAGAAAGGCTGTGAGAGAGGATGGAGCCTGGGGGTGTCAGAGATTTATCTTGCATCCTCCCCAAGAGTGAACTACTCGTTGGCCATTTAGTAGACCTAAAAGCAACAATCCCAAGCAATAGAATTCCACATGATCCTCCATTTTCTTGTTTTTTTTTGTCATTGTAAAATTTGCCTAATGTTACCAGTGATGAGGGTCAGAAACCATGTCTCTTTTCCTCCATTTTTTGCATGTGGTGTCTTGTCAAGTGGCATGCAGAGGCAAAAAATAACTTGCTCCTTTTAGAGAAAACACAAGCGGGGGGAGGGAAAAAAAAAATCTTGTCAAATCCAATCTTGTAAATCGAATCCATCCATTGTGAATGTTTGTAGGATGTTTTCCAGCATGTGTCAAATATGTTTGTCAAAAAAAACCCACACACTCAAAGCCATGAACGCTGAAAAATAAATGTGATTATTTTCTCTTTTCTCTGAATTGGTTGTGTTAACTCCGCTCACACCTGTGGCTGAACTGTTGAATAAAACATTCATGACTTATGGTGATATCTCTTTCGCTGCAGTAAGTTATTTTTAGGCAAAGGGGCATTGTATTGACTTTTGAGCTTTCCTGGGGTGACAGTGGCTAAGGTAAGGAAGGGTTAACACTTGTGCTGCTGAGGTTCAGCTCCTGTGCAATAAAAAACCTTCATTGTCTCACTCACCAGCTCAGATACCCAGAGCCCTCACTGTCTCTGATACCCTGAGCCCTCACTGTCTCTGATACCCTGAGCCCTCACTGTCTCCAATACCCTGAGCCCTCACTGTCTCCAATACCCAGAGCCCTCACTGTCTCCGATACCCTGCGCCCTCACTGTCTCCGATACCCAGAACCCTCACTGTCTCCAATACCCTGAGCCCTCACTGTCTCTGATACTCTGAGCCCTCACTGTCTCCAATACCCTGAGCCCTCACTGTCTCCAATACCCTGAGCCCTCACTGTCTCCGATACCCTGAGCCCTCACTGTCTCCGATACCCAGAGCCCTCACTGTCTCCAATACCCTGAGCCCTCACTGTCTCCGATACCCAGAGCCCTCACCGTCTCCAATACCCAGAGCCCTCACCGTCTCCAATACCCAGAGCCCTCACTGTCTCCAATACCTTGAGCCCTCACTTTCTCCGATACCCTGAGCCCTCACTGTCTCCGATACCCAGAGCCCTCACTGTCTCCGATACCCAGAACCCTCTCTGTCTCCAATACCCAGAGCCCTCACTGTCTCCAATACCCAGAGCCCTCACTGTCTCCGATACCCAGAGCCCTCACTGTCTCCGATACCCTGAGCCCTCACTGTCTCCAATACCCAGAGCCCTCACTGTCTCCGATACCCAGAGCCCTCTCTGTCTCCAATACCCAGAGCCCTCACTGTCTCCGATACCCAGAGCCCTCACTGTCTCCGATACCTTAACCCTCACTGTCTCCAATACCCAGAGCCCTCACTGTCTCCGATACCCAGAGCCCTCACTGTCTCCAATACCCAGAGCCCTCACTGTCTCCGATACCCAGAGCCCTCACTGTCTCCGATACCCAGAGCCCTCACTGTCTCCAATACCCAGAGCCCTTACTGTCTCTGATACCCAGAGCCCTCACTGTCTCCGATACCCAGAGTCCTCACTGTCTCTGATAGCCAGAGCCCTCACCATCTCCGATACCCAGAGCCCTCACCGTCTCCGATACCCAGAGCCCTCACTGTCTCCAATACCCAGAGCCCTCACTGTCTCCGATACCCAGAGCCCTCACTGTCGCCGATATCCGGAGCCCTCACCGTCTCCGATAC
Organism: Isurus oxyrinchus; assembly: GCA_026770705.1. Lineage (NCBI taxonomy): Eukaryota > Metazoa > Chordata > Chondrichthyes > Lamniformes > Lamnidae > Isurus > Isurus oxyrinchus. Next base: position 22,224,854 of record JANJGN010000030.1, read on the forward strand.
CCAGAGCCCTCACCGTCTCCGATACCCAGAGGCCTCACTGTCTCCAATACCCAGAGCCCTCACTGTCTCCGATACCCAGAGCCCTCACCGTCTCCGATACCCAGAGCCCTCACTGTCTCCGATACCCAGAGCCCTTACTGTCTCCGATATCCGGAGCTCTAATATTTTGTATTTGAACTGCTAACTTATGAGTGAGGGGCGGAGAGATCAGGTTAGTCACGTGGCTGTTATGGTGCTGTGTGTGAGAGCTGTTGATGTAGGGTTAATGTTGTTATTGAGATAAGCAGTGGGTGAGTGGCAGCAATGATCCCCTTCTTGCAGAAACCTAGCAAGCCAAAGACTCCCGGGTCAGAACCACTGGTTAAAACACCAAACCGCACAGGCTGTGTAGGTTCCTGCTCGCTGCTGAGATAGCTGACCTCAACCAAGGCAAACTTAAGCACCGCTTAAACTCAAGGGCTGTAGACGGAAGGCAAGGTGGGGCTGGGAGAATTGGGAACTCTCCAGAGGGCTCCTGCTCTTGGTAGTTCACCATCCACTCCTGCTAGAGTGTATCGGTACAGGTACCCAATGAGACTAGGATGAGTCAGGGACATAAAAGTAGGAGCGGTAGGCCATATGACACTTGGACTAGTTCTGCAATTCAGTAAGATCTATTTTTTCCTTTTTGTTTTGCGTGATACAGGCAGCATTTGTTGCCAATCTCTAACTGTCTTGAGCTGAGTGACCAGCTAGGCCATTTCAGAGGGCAGTTAAGAGTCAACCACATTGCTGTGGGTCTGGAGTCACATGTAGGCCAGACCAGGTGAGGATTGGCAGATTTCCTTCCCTAAAGGACATTTGATGGGTTTGTACAACAAATCATACAATAATGGTCACCATTCCTGAGGCTAACTTACAATTCCAGATTTTATTAATTGAATTTAAATTCCACCAGCTGCCATGGTGGGATTTGAACCCATGTCCTCATCATCACTACGCCATCATCACCCCTTAACTCCACTTTCCCTCACTAACCCTCATCCCTGCAAATCCAAAAATCTATTTTTGACTTTCCTCAACAACTGTCAACACTGAGCTATTCCACTGTGGAGGTAGTCACCTGATGGTTTGGCAGGAGCTACCAAACGCTGGCTAATTTGCTCTCACACTCCAGCTGAAGGGTCATATAGAGCCTTCCCACTATCCTGCCTGAGATAAACCAGCCAAGGGGTTGAAGTTGGGGCCCTCAGCTCCATATGGAATGGTACATCAGCCAACTGGCCATCATGGGAACATTGCCAGGCGCTTCATCTGGAAGGTAAATGCAGTTTATTGGAGAAACAAACAAGGCAAAGAAGGGTCCAGCTCTGAATGAGATGGCAATGAGAATAATGTGGAGAAATTCTTTAGCTAGCGAGGACTGTGGCTCAGTAGATTAGTGCCTCGATCTCTGAGCTAAGAATGCCGGGTTCGAGTCTCACTTCAGGACTTGACAACCATGGTAGGAGTGTTCATGATGTGGTTCAACAAGTTGAGAATGAGCCTGTTATGCCCCAAATGGGGATAGGGGCAGGGCCAAGTATGAAGCAAACAAATTTGGAAGAGAAAAGACATAGGAGCAGAAATTAAGCCATTCAGCCCATCAAGTCTGCTCTGCCATTCAATCATGGCTGATAAGTTTCTCAATCCCACCTTCTCCCTGTAACCTTTGATCCCCTTACCTATCTATCTCAGATGGAGCATGTGATATGGTTACAGAAAGAGCCAAACCTAAAATTATTTCTTCTGTAGCAGATGAGATGTCACCTTCCTTGGCTCCATCTGCCCTCACACACCCAGGAGAACTGGTAGATCCTGGAGGAAGCACCACCTCCACATCCAAAACGGGCAGCATTTGTTGCCAATCTCTAACTGTCTTGAACTGAGTGACCAGCTAGGCCATTTCAGAGGGCAGTTAAGAGTCAACCACAATGCTGTGGGTCTGGAGTCACATGTAGGTCAGACCAGGTGAGGACAGCAGATAGTGTAGTGTTTAATTGTTCTGTGTTTGATTATATGAGGCTGATAACTGATCTATGCTCACTGTGCTTGATTGGGTGTGGACTCAGAGCAAAGTAAACAGATATGATGAGTGTAGACATTTTGTGACTGCAGAGGTGTTTTTAAAATCTTGTAAATAAACCAGTTGCAAATTCAAAAACTAGGGTCATCTCTCTGAGGGAAATCAAACATATAAAATATACAACACATACCCTTTATCTCTGCTCTCTGTTTCCTATCCCCCATGTCCTCATGTTATTACCAATTCCACCTGCCCTCATTTTAACTAAGAAATGGGTAGAGGAGATTTTGTGCCCAGCTCATGCTGTGATCAACAACTGAAGGGTGGAGAGTTCTCAAGTCCCTCAGAAACATGTGAAAAAAACACACAAAAGCACAGCCAGGCGGGTGGTGTCAATCTGTCAGTGTCTCATTACAAGACATTATTGAAATCGACTGTCCAATTACATGGCTCGAGCACCTTTAATCATCGGCCGTCGCTCAGGGTCGTTTTGGCTGTCACCCTGTGTGCAGATGTCACGATCAGTGCCCAAAGCTGTCTGTCATACATTGGCACCGCACTTAATTAATTGCCCTGGTGCAATCAGTCTGTGTTTAGTTCAGGAGAGCACTGCTCTTCAGATCTCTAACAAGAACGTATGGAAGGGTGGTGGGTAGGCAGGGTGCAGGGGTACAGCAGGGGCTCGGAGGTGGATTCTGCAACTGTTTTAAAAGCATCTTGTAGCATTCAACTGTCACCCCACGCTCAGTGGGCAGCACTCCTGCCTGCAGGTCAGACAGTCAGGAATTCAAGTCCCTCTCCAGAATCGTAAGTGTAAAATGAATACTGAAACTCCTGTGCAGTCTTCGGGGTTTGCTACATTGGTGGAGGCAGAAAAGATGTTAAACTGCAGTCCTGTCTCCTCTCCAGCATTGAGTTAAATGATCCCATGGCACCATTTCAAAGACGAGCAGAGGCAGATTTCCTTGGTGTGTCAGCCAATATTTATCTGTCAGTCAAAGACAGTGAAATAGATTATCTGGTGATTATCACAATACTGTTTGTGGGAACTTGCTGTGTGTAAATTGGCTGCCATGAATTCTACGAGAGCAACTACACTTCAGTGATTTGGAATGTCCTGATGTTGTGAAAGGCAGTAACTAACATTGAGTCACTCCCAATGGGGAGAAATTTGTTCTTAAAATTCTAAATGCCTTTACATTAGCATCAGCCCTACTTATCTCTTTTCCTTCCTCTTAGACTTAATCTGACATCCTTATTCAGGCTTGGAATGGCATAGCAAGGAAGCTGATTTGGTACTGCAGTCATCAGTTATACTGGTGGCCCTGGGGCTCAGTGGGTAGCATCCCTGCTTTCTAGAATTAGAAACTCTGAGTTCGAGTCCCACCCTGGGACTGGTTGCCCACAGAGGGAGAGTTCATGACATGGTTCAAAAGGTTGACAATCAGTCTGCCAATCCTTCCACCACCTGCCTCTCCAAAGGAAGAGAGGAGGGGGGGGAGAAAATGTGTGTGTGTGAAGATGCAAAACAAATGAGCATCTGTATTTGTAATGGCTTGAGAATGTGATTTAGAGATGTTCCCTTGACAGTCTGTCTCTCTGAAGCTGAATCAAATAGGCAATTGGTTTGAGACAGATGGTTTTGTCCAGAATACAGGGGAAGGAGTTTTATTAGCGGTTGAACTGATGCCACTATATAATGTTTTAAACCTTAAATGATTCCTTTTTTTGCAAACTTGGATCACAAAGAACCCTCAAAACAAGTTTACCGTGTTAAAATGTTGACAGGGTGAATTCCTGCACTCTCTCCCTCTTTAACTGAAGTTTGCTGTTTCGATTTAAAATTCACTGTGTGTTGTTCCCAATACAAAATGAAATAGAACAGGTTGAATAGGCCCCAGAAATTGCAAACCGTCTCTTTGTGATTTCCACTGGAGGCAGATTGGATTTAATCAGTATCCATTGGCTGGGGATCAATGGAGTGTGTGTGACAAATTGATCTTACAGCTGTGATTGACGTCAATTTGATTGTCCCAGTTTTCTGGGCTTGTAGCAGGAGGGACAGCCGAAGAATTACTGCCTTGCTGGCTGATGAGAGAAACAGAGGGAAGACGTGCCCACAGACAATGTGGCCAGAACACAGAGGGCGAGAGGCAGACAGTCACAATCCAATAGCGAGAGGGACACACAGGCTAAAGCTGGGAGGGAGACACACACACACACACACACATGCACACACACAAGTAGGGGGAGATGCATGCACCACCAAACAGTCATACAGTGGAGTGGGACACGCACACACAAGAGGAATATGCACAAATATAGATGGAAACAGAACAGGCAGAGGAATAAGTCAAATGGACAGCGTTCCCTTTCTCCCATGTACTTGCCTGTGTGGATTTTTTAAAAATTTATTCTTTCATGGGATGTGGGGGTCACTGGTAAGGCCAGTATTTGTTGCCCATCCCTAATTGCCCTTGAACTGAGTGGCTTGCTGAGCCATTTCAGAGGGCAGTTGAGAGTCAACTGGGTCTGGAGCCACATGTAGGCCAGACTGAGTAAGGACAGCAGATTTCCTTCCCTAAAGGACATTAGTGAACCAGATGTGTTTTTGCAACATGGTTGTCATGGTCACCATCTCTGAGACTAGCTTTATATTCCGATTTTATTTATACTAATTGAATTGAAATTCCACCAGCGATTGTGGTGGGACTTGAACCCATGTCCCCAGAGCATTACCTTGGGCCTCTCCATTACTGGTCCACATTATGACTACACCACCATCTCCCCATATGCATTGAGTCAGAAGTTTCACTTGCGACCTCTACTTAAAAAAAAGGTCCAAAATTCTTGGCTTCAATTACCAATGGAAAGAGCACACAGCTCATGCTTGCATAATACCTACAAAACCCTGTCACTGTCTCCAGATCAAGATGGTCAGCCCTTAAAGATCAATGATCAGTTCAGCCCCAAACAGGCCACAGGAAAGAGCAACATTCACATAATGTCCCACTGCAAAAGCTCCTCCCAGTGCAGGCCCTCTCATGGAGGCTAATGCGAGCTCCATTCAACAGAGGATTTGGGGGCATTCATCTGACAACAACCTGCATTTCTACAAAGCTAAAACTTCAAGGAATCTTGCATAAGTAAAGTGGTTGTCACAGAGAGGGGGAGAGAGAAAGAGAGAGATTTTTGGAGGACAGGCCAGAAGAACAGATTTTGAGAAGGTCCTTGAAGGATGAAAGAGATGCAAGGGTTTTGCCAGGAACAGTTTGTCTTCTTCCTGTAGGAGTTCTAGGCACAAAAATCATCTGGTGTTGCCTCATTTTATTAATTGCTTGTTCAAAGAACATAAGGAATCAGAGCCCATCGAGCTTGCTCTGCCATTCAGTAAGATCACGGCTGATCTTCAACCTCAACTCCACATTCCTGCTCTATCACCATATCCCTTAATTTCCTTAGTATCTATTGCTCTCAGTCTTAGTCAATTGGCAGTACAGGACTTGAATATTGCTGGAAAAGGCACACATTGTTGAAGCTTTTTGTCTTGCACTCATCAGCACAATTCATACGAATACCAAATGTAAAGGGAACAACAATTTATACTTCAAAAGAAGAGAATGCTGATTGGTTGGCAAGTGGACTCTGATTGATAGAGACGCTGCCATGAAGAATGCACCAGTTAACTGATGACTGACAGTTAACTGCCAAGCTTGGTTTGAATTCAATCCAGGAAGGCTGACTCTGATTGGTCAAGGCATAGCCCTGGGCAATGAACCAGAGAATTGTTATCACCTATTTTGTTTAGTTGAAACAGGCGCAATGTGTGTACATATTCTTTCTGTCTGCAAAGAACAGGGCCCTGTGCATTAATATATGCAGCTTCTAGCACGTGTAATTTAGCCACACCGCAAGTCTAACTGATAATCTTAAATTGGTTGTCAGCGTAATTCTTAGCACACTCAGGATTGTCTAGCAAATATTGTCCAATCTCAGTCTTGAATATACTGACCGATGGAACATCTAGAGCTCTTTGGGGTAAAGAATTTCAAATATTATCTACCTTTTCTATGCTTCATACTGTCTCCTGACTTGCTAGGTCTGACTACAGCTCCAGTACCAAGTGTCCAAATGTGAGCCAGCTTGAAGCCTGATCTTAGCTTGCGGCAGAAAATAGGTTGAAATAGTGGATGTGTCATCAGTTGTTGAGGTGTATAAGAACCAACCAATCTCTCTGTTTCCAGATATTAAACTCCCAGTGCAGTCAGAGGTCCCGTCTTTCTGGGTGCGGCCTTGTCTCTCCTTTTGGCTGAGCGTAAAAGTTGTCAGGGCATTATTTGACAAAGAACAGGAGAGTTCATCCCAGTCTTTTGGTCAATACTTATCCCTCAATATCTAAAAACAGCTTCTTGAATCATTTATCTCATTGCTGTTTGTGGGATTTTGCCTTGTGCAAGTTGGAGGTTGGGTTTCCTACATTATATTGCAACCATTACTTCATTGGCTTTAAAGGTTTGGGATGTTCTGAGGTTGGGAAAGGGGTTGTAGATGTAAGATCTCTGAAAATTAGTCCTTTCAGTGCCGACAGGACATTGGGTCATTGGGGGTAGCACATGCCAGTCTCACCAACCACCACATCTGTAAGGGTGTGGCAGGGGTGGGGGAAATGATGATGAGCAAACTGGATAATGATCAGGGGGTGGGAAGCTTGGCTGGCTGTACTTTTGTTTTCCTTTGTGCTTGGGAAGTGGGCATCTCTGCCAATGCCAGTATTTGATGTCCATCCCTAATTGCTGTTAGGGAAGGAGTTCCAGGATTTTGAATGTGAAGGAACTTGGAGTATTTCCAAGTCAGCATGGCTTGTGGTGAAGCTACAACTCAAGGCTACTTGTGTGCCAAACAGCATAAGCAGCAAGCAATAGACAGGGCTAAATGATTCCACAGTCTCTCTGCAGTCCTACCACATCCAGTCGCGAATAGTGGTGGACAGTTAAACAACTCACTGGAGGAAGAGCCTCCACAAATATCCCCATCCTCGATGATGGAGGAGCCAGGCACATCAGTGCAAAAGATAAGGCTGAAGCATTTCCAACAAACTTCAGCCAGAAATGCCGGGTGGATGGTCCATCTCGGTCTCCTCCGGAGATCCCCAACATCACAGATGCCAGTTTTAGCCAATTCAATTCACTCCACGTGATATCAAGAAACGGCCGAAGGCATTGGATACTGCAAAGGCTTTGGGCACTGACAATATTCTGACAATAGCACTGAAGTCTGGTGCTCCAAAACTTGCCCTGCCCCTAGCCAAGGTGTTCCAGTACAGGTACAACACTGGCATCTGCTGTCAATGTGGAAAATTGCCCTGGTCTGACCTTGACACAAAAAACAGGACAAATCCAACCCGGCCAATTACCGCCCAATCAGTCTACTCTTGATCATCAGTAAAGTGAGAGAAGGGATCATCAACAGTGCTATCAAGCGGCACTTGCTTTTCAATAACCTGCTTACTGACACTCAATTTGGGTTCTACCAGGGTCACTCAGCTCCTGACCTCATTGCAGCCTTGGTTCAAACATGGGCAAAAGGGCTAAACTCCCGAGGTGAGGTGAGGGTGACTGCCCTTGACATCAAGGCCGCATTTGACCGAGTGTGGCATCAAGGAGCCCTAGCAAAACTGGAGTCAATGGAAATCGGGGGAAAACTCTCCACTGGCTGGAGTCATACCTAGCACAAAGGAAGATGGCTGTGGTTGTTGGAGGTCAATCATCTCAGTTTCAGGCAGAAGTTCCTCAGGGTAGTGTCCTCGGCCCAACCATCTTCAGTTGCTTCATCACCGACTTTCCTTCCATCATAAGGTCAGGAGTGAGATGTTCGCTGATGATTGTGCAATGTTCAGCACCATTCGCAACTCCTCAGATACCAAAGCAGTCCATGTCCAAATGCAGCAAGACCTGGACAATATCCAGGCTTAAGCTGACAAGTGGCAAGTAACATTTGTGCCACACAATTGCCAGGCAATGACCATCTCCAACAAGAGAGAATCTAACCATCACCCCTTGATATTCAGTGGCATTACCATCACTGAAACCCCACTATCAACATTTTGGGGTTACCATTGACAAGAAAATAAGCTAACTATATAAATACTGTGGCTACAAGAGCAGATCAGAGGCTAGGAAACCTGTGGCAAGTAATTCACCTCCTGATTCCCCAAAGCATCATCTACATGGCATAAGTTGGATTGTGATGGAATACTCTCCACTTGCCTGGGTGAGTGCAGCTCCATCACCACTCAAGAAGCTTGACACCATTCAGTACAAAGCAGACTGCTTGATTGGCACCCCAGCCACAAACATTCACTCCCTCCACCATAGATGTACAGTAGCAGCAGTGTGTATCGTCTACAAGATCCATTGTAGAAGCTCCTTAAGGCTCCACCAAGGCTCCTTAAACAGCACCTTCTAAACCCACGACTGCTACCATCTAGAAGGCCAAGGGCAGCAGATACATGGGAACTCAATCACCTGCAAGTTCCCATCCAAGCCACACACCATCCTGACTTGGAAATATATCACCGTAACTGTACCTATGCTGTTTGTCCTCAACCACTCCTTGTGGTAGCGAATTCCACATTCTCACCACTTGCTGGGTGAAAAAGCTTCTCCCGAATCCCTGTTTGGATTTATTGGTGACTACCTTATATTTATGCCTCCCTTTTTGATCTTAACTGGCTTTAATTGGCAACCTAAAACATTTGGAGTTGGTTCTTTCCATTTTCATCAACTCTGAGACTATTTATGCCAGGAGAAGGGAATGCTGGAGTGGGGAGTGTGTTGCAGATCGAAGGAAGGGACAGAAAGTAGAAGAGAGAGCAGCAGTAAATGGAAATAATGCTTTTGGCATAGTCTACTGGGCAAATGGAACCGTCAGTGCAATAGTGAACCAAGCAGACCCAGATCCAGCACTCACTGGGCACCAACCCAGAACCCTTGGGTAAGGGAGTGGCAAGTAACCTGTGCTCCACAGAAGCCAGGCAATGAGCATCTTTTTCTTTATTCTTTCATGGGATGTGGGCATCATTGGCTAGGCCAATTCCTATTTTATGTATTTCCAGATATACTTAGGATGTGCCTGGGAGCTGGCCGCTAGCTATTTCTCTTCCCTGACCTCTTCATGGAGCTTGACCTCAGCATCTGGACAAGTGTGCGTGTGACCTCATTTCTTGACTCTCTCCCCAGGCCTCCTTAATAACCTTTCTGATAATTCAGTATCGATCCTCCTCAGATTGATAAAACATTAACGTAATGCCTGCATTTGCTTTCCCAGATGTGCTCTGTGGTTTTACACAGTGAGTGGAAACTGAAAGCTCCCAGTGTCAATTGTTACTGACTTCAGCCGAGTGAGCTGGTGCCAGTCCAGGACAGAGGTTGGAGTGTTGTGAATGATATTGGCCTGCCACTTGCTTCTCTGGCTGAGGACAGGCTAGAGAGAGGAGATAAGTCAGTCCTGATTACTATTGAGTGACTTCTTTTGTTAAGTGTACAGGGTTTGGGTCTTGGTGGTGATCTGGTCATTGTCCCATCACTGTTTCTGGGAGCTTGCTGTACGCAAATTGGCTGCTGCGTTTCCTGCGTTACAGTAGTGACTACACTTCAAAGTATACTTAATTGGCTGGAAAGCACCTTGGGACACCCTGGGGTCATGAAAGGTGCTATAGAAATTCAAGTTCGTTGTTTCTTGTTTGCTTTAGGACCTGAAAGCTCAGTCTACCCTGACACTTAACTGCAGGGCTGAAAGAGCTGACAATCATAGTGTTATGGATGAAGTGTTAAACCAGCGTCTTGGCCAACATTTCCATCTCAGTCGGCACCACCAAAACTAGCCTTGCAAGTCATTCTCCTTAAAGGTTGCTCCTGGGATCCTGCTGTGCTCAAATTGTTTGCCCCATTCCCCTGACTGCCCTTCTTCAAAAACAACCCAGGTCATGGACGATATATTAGCATGGGTTATTTCACTGGGACATGACAAATGAGGGTGACTGCTGCCCATGACTGCAGCATACCTCCCGAAAACCAGCAACTTTTAGAAGGCCACAGGGATGTGAGTAGGCCATTCAGCCCTTCGAGCCTGTCCCGCACAGAGGAAGCAAAATAGGTGCAACCCGCTTTCCAAAAACATAACGCTCCTTTTCTCAAGCAGTATAAATTGTTGCTCTCTTTGAAATTTGGCCTTCTTGTGCTTGTCCTGATGAGTGCTTCTACAGCGTGTCTCTCTTTTTGTCAACAATGCTCAAGTCCTGTACTACCAAGCGACTTTTAACATCAGAATGCCAAATCAAGTTAACATTCTGATTTTTAACCTCGGGCTAAAAATGCAATAATGATCACTTCTGGAAATGCATCCTTGGTAGATTTGCCCATGCACAACCTCTGTTGCCCACTGCTGGAGATCTCAAAGGGTTAATTCTGCTCATCCTGTGATGGGATGCCTTGACCAAGTTAAACCATTAACCCCCGGTGCTGCTTCAAATTTCATTGGAAATGTGGTTTCCATGGCGACAGTTGCCAGTGGAAACTGCTTCCATTCTGATCAATTCTCCGATAAATTACTCAGTGATAATGCAGCATGCGCTGATCTTTATCTGTCAGCCAGGACCACCCTCGCTTTCTCAGCGCAGTAGAACGTGATTTTAAGCCCGCAGCCTCCCTTTCGTTTGATCCATGCCATCTACAGAAGAAATCTAAGATCCAACGTCTGTAAATCTCTCTCAAACATAGGCCGCAGGCTCCGCTCGGCCTGTATTTAACATACAGAGCAACGTCCCCTCCCCACAACATTCAGCTCCCAACAGCTAACTAGACAATAGGTACCAGGATTTGGATGTTATCCCATTGTTGGGATCAAGAATTAAATTTGGGAAGGTGATTAAGTCACAGCAGCTCATGATGTCATACTGTTCGCAGCGCGGTCCATCGGGTGAGTGGAGCAATGGGGGAGTTATCAGCCAGTCAGACAAACAGCAAATTGTCTGGGTGTGAAGCACAGCAAAGGGTGTTACTGTTTGGGAGAATCAGAGGCAAAGAAAGCAAAAACGTGCATTTATATCGCCCCCTTTCCCAGCCTCAGGGTGTCCCAAAGTGTTTTATAGTCAATGAAGCACTTTTGAAGCACTGTCACTGCTGTAGTGGGGCAAGAACAAAAGTCAGTTTGTGCACAGCAAGCTCCAACTAGAAGCAATGAGATAAATGACCAGGTAGTCTTGGTGACATTGGTTAAGGGATAAACATTGACCAGGACACCAAGGCTGACTCCCTTCTACTGTTCCGAATAGTGGCTCTGGGATCCTTTATGACCACCTGAGAGGGCAGTTGAGACCTAAGTTTAACTCCCACATTGCTGACCTGGAGAGTTATCCAAAGTGATATGCTCAAACCCCTGGAGTCGATTTGAATGCACAAGCGTCTGACTCAGGGATGAGAGGGCTGCCCACGGAGCCAAGGCTGACTAAAGTTATCCCACTTTTGAGCAACATCAACTCAAATATGGAGGGGGTAACTGGTTAGCAATTAGGAATCGGAGCTTTACCCCCTTGCCTTGTCCATTGGCACTAACGCCTACTGTAGGACTTCTGCAGCTCAGGACAGCTAACTTTGTACCTTCCGCCATTGCAAGCTATCAGCAATCCTTAAGACTCTGACAATCTGGCCCACCACGTCAACTACTGATTCTATTTGGGGGTAGATTTCGCGGCCCCTGATTTGTCCTGATTGAATTTTTTAAAAAATCTTTCATGCCAGCATTCGTTGCCCATCCCTAATTGCCCTTGAACTTGGCTTGCTCGGCCATTTCAGAGGGCAGTTAAGAGTCAACCTCACTGCTGTGGGGTCTGGAGTCACATGTGGGTCAGGCCAGGTAAGGATGACAGATTTCCTTCCCTCAAGGGGATTAGTGAACCAGATGGGTTTTTAAGACAATCTATGGCATGGCCCCCATTACTGAGACTAGTTTTATATTCCAGATTTATTAATTGCCACCAGCTGCAATGGTGGGATTTGAGGTCATGTGCCCAGGGCATTAACCTGTGTCTCTGGATTAAAGTCTGACAACATTACCATTATGTCACCACCTCCCCGTCGGGAGCTTGAAGAGGGCTTTGCTTTAAGTGTTGTTGCCGCTTAACTCAGAATCTGCACTGTCTGTGCCTGGGTGTGAATCAACTGAGCTGCACAGTTGAGTTTACCATGGTAATGTTTTCAAGTTCACCTTCTACCATCCTGATAGTCACATGATACAATGATAACAGAGTTATTGACTAATCACAGCAATCGATCCCTACCAATGAGCCTACAACAGACCTAGGCACGAGGTGAGGAAAACCCCCAGTAGTGGAGAGCGTTGGGAACCATATGCCAAAGCCCCCTCCCCACCGTCCTTCACATTCAAGGAGACCAGTATCAGTCTTATAGGAGCAGGTCTAGCCCATATGGCCCATCGAGCCTGCTCCGCCATTCAATATTATCATGGTTGATCTTGGGCTTCAACTCTCAGATTCCCGCCTGCTCCCCATATCCCTTGAATCCCCAAGAGACCAAAAGTCTGTCTATCCCAGCCTCAAATGTATTCGACGATGGAGCATTACCCTTAGAGTAATATCTCCTCATCTCAGTCCTAAATGATCGGTCCCTTATCCTGAGACTGTGCCCTCCCGTGTTTTAGATTCCCCGGCCAGTGGAAATAACGTCTCAGTATCTACGCCATCAAGCCCTTTCAGAATCCTGAACGTTTCATGAGGATCGCCTCTCATTCTTCTAAACTCCGGAGAACATGGGATTTACTCAGCCTCTCATCAGAGGACAACACCTTCATCCCAGGGACCGATCTAGCGAACCTTCGCTGTATCACCTCCAATGCATGGATATCCTTCCTTAAATATGGAGACCAAAACTACACTCAGTATTCCAGATGTGATCTCATCAAAGCTCTGTACAATTGTAGCAAGACTTCTTCATTCCTGTACTTTAATCCTCTTGTAATAAAGTCTGTGATGACTCAATGAAGCAGAAAGGTAAGGAAACAGTAAAACTTTATTATGGAGACATCTAGGAGTGTTTGTACCTGGACCCAATCCCTCATCTGAACAGACTCTGCCACCCACCCCCCACCCCTGCCGGATTTCCGTCCTAAGAGCTCACTGGTCAAAGACCCTGCTCTTAAGGCAAAAGGGATCAGAGGATATGGGGAGAAAGTGGGAGCAGGCTATTGAGTTGGATGATCAGCCATGATCATAATGAATGGTGGAGCAGGCTCGAAGGGCTGAATGGCCTACTCCTGCTCCTAGTTTCTATGTTTCTATGTACATCACATGATCCGTGATTGACAGGAGGGAGGGACAATACATGCAGTTAGCATGTACTTGCACCGCCAAACCTGGCTCTCTTACCTGGCAGAAATCACAGCGGGCTGGATTTTCCCCTTTCACCATTTGTGCAATGAGCTAGTGGCGCGTGTGCACTTCCCTCCAATCTTCGTTCCCTTCCACACAGAGAAGCTGATCAGCTCCTCCAGATTATCACACAAACGTGAGCCTAATGGGTGCATGATTCTGCCGCTGGGCCAAGGGAGCGGGATTCAGCAGTTTGGAATGGAGTCAGTGTAGGAATGCTGGTGGGTGGTGGTGGGCCTTGGACAACCTGAAGGAAATGGGTAACATGAGAAGGAAACTCTTTGGTGTGGAATTCGTGAATGGGATGAGCCCTTTGCACTGACAGCGGCCAACAGTAACATCTCTTTATGAATGGACATATCCTGGCAAATCCCGGAAGGAAAAGCCAGTTCAAAATTGCTAAATCCCAGTAAAAATCAGTAAAACTGGCACTAATATGCTGGAGGCATACAAGACCAGTTCAGACAAGTTTAACTGGTACCCTTCATTTCCAATTTTTACTAGTTTTTCCTTTTGCCAGCCCCCAACAAACCCCCACCCCCCCCCCCCACCCAAGTCAACATCACTTTATCTCATTCCTGTTCCTGGGAGCTTGCTGTGCACAAATTGGCTGCCATGTGCTTGCTGCATTTACGACGGTGACTACACTTCATTGGCTGAAAACCAGTTTGGGACGTCGTGGGGTAATGAACGGCGCTATACCAATGCAAGTTCTTTCTTTTGTTGCCGCATTCACTCCAGCCCCTGACCATGTGAGGAGATGGTGGTTTTCTCTCTGTGAATGCTGCTTTGTTCGAACAGGAGGAGTGGCAGTTTCGGAGGCTGGGTGCACCTCCTCGGATTATAGCTTCAAAAAATGCTAACCTCACGTCCTGGCTGATATGCTCCTTTCAAACTGAGATCAATAAACACTGCCAGGGCAACGTGGTCAGAGTGAGAACCCAGTCCTACTTCAAGTGAAGCAATATAGAAATCGACTCTTCCTCATTTGAATTTCAAATGCAGCTCAACCTAACGCAGTCCATATGGAGCCTCAGTGCTACGAACGCTTAAACCTTCCTTCTGAATATTAATGAAGAGGAATTGAGAGTGTAAGTCCTTCCGGATCCCTGTAACTCTGCAATGTTAGTCACAGCGATGTGCATTTAACTCTTTATTGTCATTGGGAAATGAGGGTGGAGGAGGCATTAGGCCACAGTGCCTTAAACTGGGAGGCCACAGGATTAGTGAAGTATTCATTACGAAGTAAGGCCAGGTTTGGGTTTTAATGGCTGGAGGATATGTCAGGAAGATCAGGAGACCTGCAGCTCTGGGGGAGTGCTGCATTGTTGGAGGTGCCATCTATCAGATGAGACATTAAATCAGGGTCTTATTTGTCCTCACATTAAAGACGCTGTGGCACTATTCCAAAGAAGAGGTAGGAGTGGGGGGTGGGGGGGTGCGGGGGAAGGTGGGGGAAGGGGAATTCCCCAGGGGAGTTCCCCGCCTGTCTTCCACTGCCATGTCACGGGCTATATTTATCCCTCAGCTGGTTATCTGGTCATCTGAGGAAGAGTCATACAGGCTCGAAACGTCAACTCCGTCTCTCTCTCTCTTTCTCCACAGATGCTGTCAGACCTGCTGAGTTTTTCCAGCATTCTCTGTTTTTGTTATCTGGTCATCATACATTGCTATTTGTGGGAGCTTGCTGTGCGCAACATTGTCTGTTGCCTTCCCTACGTTACAACAGTGACTGCTCTTCATTGGCTGCAAAGCACGTTGGGATGTCCTGAGGTCGTGAAATTCTTTTTTTGCAAGCCAGAGTAAGAACGAGCATGAGTAAGAGAGTCCCTCCATGGCCTCACTCCTCCCTATCTCTGAAATCTCTTCCGGTCCCACAACGTTCCGAGAGATCTGCAATCCTCTAATTCTTAAGCATCCCTGAATTTAAGAGGCCCCAAGCTCTGCAATTCCCTCCCTCGCTACTTCTCTTTCCTCCTTTAAGATGCTTCATAAAACCTATGATTTTGACCAAGCCTTTGATCATCTGACCTAATATCTCCTTATGTGGCTCGGTGTCATGTTTTGTTTTATAATGCTCTTGTGAAGGGTCTTTTATTACGGTAAAGGTGCTATATAAATATAAGTTGTTGGTGTAGAGTGCATCTACATGTGCGTACTATGAGGAGGGTTATTGCACAGGAGTGGGAGAGTTCGAAACTGGGATGAGAAGGCTTTGGGCATGTGTTCTGCACTATCCCTTCTGCCAAAGAGGTCCCCATCAGCAGTGTCTGTCGGCATTGCACACTTTGGGTGCATTAAGGATCCCAAATTGTGTGCAGCCATATTTAAATGAATAAGCAACGTAATTTCTGCCCTTTATGCTCAGACTGCAAGTTTTTCCTGCAAAGCCCATTACGAATGCACACTTGGGTAGCTGCATGTACGATGCAGTTGTTACACAGGAACATCTGCATCTTGTTAGAACAAAATTTATAGTAGTTTTTCCAACACTGTTCCAGGTTTTGTTAATATTATCAAATGTTGACATTTTTTAAGGGTAATAAATTGTTTCTCATTAGAGCAGGTTTCCTCTTAAACATTTCACTCTCTAACCCCCAATCAAAAAGTACAGTGTAGGTGGAACATCACTTTGTATCTGACCCCGTGTTGTATCTGTCCTGGGAGTGTTTGATGGGGACAGTGTAGAGGGAGCTTTACTCTGTTTCTAACCCCGTGTTGTATCTGTCCTGGGAGTGTTTGATGGGGACAGTGTAGAGGGAGGTTTACTCTGTATCTAACCCCGTGCTGTACCTGTCCTGGGAGTGTTTGATGGGGACAGTGCAGAGAGAGCTTTACTCTGTATCTAACCCTGTGCAGTTGATGTAGTTTATATGGATTTCAGCAAAGCCTTTGACAAGGTCCCACATGGGAGACTTATAAAGAAAGCAAATGCACATGGGATACGGGGTAATTTGATAAAGTGGATTCAAAATTGGCTTAGTTGTAGGAGACAGAGGGTGATGACAGAAGGATGCTTTAGTGACTGGAAGCCAGTGTCCAATGGCGTACCACAGGGATCTGTGCTAGATCTCCTATTATTTATCATTTACATAAACGACAAAGATGACTATGTGGGGGGTAGGATTAGTAAGTTTGCGGATGACACAAAGACTGGCCGGGTGGTTAACAGTAAGGTTGAGAGTCTTATAGATGGGATGGTGAACAGGGCAGATAAGTGGCAGATGGAATTTAACGCTGAAAAATGTGAGGTTATACACTTTGGAAGGAGTAATTTTACAAGGAAGTATTCAATGAACGGCATGACACTAGGAAGTTCTGAGGAACAAAGGGACCTTGGCGTGTGTATCCATAGATCTCTGAAGGCAGAGGGGCATGTTAGTGGGGTGGTGAAAAAAGCATATGGGACACTTGCCTTTATCAGTTGAGGCATAGTTTACAAAAGTAGGGAGATCATGTTGGAGTTGTATAGAACCTTAGTGAGGCCACAGCTGGAGTACTGTGTGCAGTTCTGGTCACCACATTATAGGGAGGATGTGATTGCACTGGAGCGGGTGCAGAGGAGATTCACCAGGATGTTGCCTGGGATGAAACATTTAAGTTATGAAGAGAGGTTGTATAGACTTGGGTTGTTTTCATTGCAGCAGAGAAGACTGAGGGGCGACCTGATCGAGGTGGACAAGATTATGAGGGGCATGGACAGGGTGGATAGGGAGCAACTGTTCCCCTTAGTTGAAGTGTCACTCACAAGGGGCATAAGTTCAAGGTGAGGGGCAGAGGTTTAGGGGGGGATATGAGGAAACACTTTTTTACCCAGAGGGTGGTGACGGTGTGGAATGCACTGCCTGGGAGGGTGGTGGAGGCGGGTTGCCTCAAATCCTTTAAAAAGTATCTGGATGAGCACTTGGCATGTCATAACATTCAAGGCTATGGGCCAAGTGCTGGTAAATGGGATTAGGTAGGTAGGTCAGGGGTTTCTCACGTGTCGGTGCAGACTCGATGGGCCAAAGGGCCTCTTCTGCACTGTGTGATTCTGTGATTCTGATCCTGTGATTCTGTACCTGCCCTGGGAGTGTTTGATGGGGACAGTGTAGAGGGAGCTCTATTCTGTATCTCACCCTGTGCAGTACCTGCCCTGGAAATGTTTGATGGGCAAAGTGTAGAGAGAGCTTTACTCTGTATCTAACCTGTGCTGTACCTACCCTGAGAATGTTTGATAGGGACAATGTAGAGGGAGCTTTACTCTGTATCTAACCCCGTGCTGTACCTGCCCTGGGAGTGTTTGATGGTGACAGTGTAGAGGGAGCTTTACTCTGTATCTAACTCAGTGCTGTACCTGTCCTGGGATTGTTTGATGGGGACAGTGTAGAGGGAGCCTTACTCTGTATCTAATCCCGTGCTGTACCTGTCCTGGGAGTGTTTGATGGGGACAGTGCAGAGGGAGCTTTACTCTGTATCTAACCCCATGCTGTACCTGGCCTGGGAGTGTTTGATGGGGACAGTGTAGAGGAAGCTTTACTCTGTATCTAACCCTGTGCTGTACCTGTCCTGGGAGTGTTTGATGGGGACAGTGTAGAGGGAGATTTACTCTGTATCTAACCCCGTGCTGTACCTGTCCTGGGATTGTTTGATGGGGACAATGCAGAGGGAGCTTTACTCTGTATCTAACCCCGTGCTGTACCTGTCCTGGGAGTGTTTGATGGGGACAGTGTAGAGGGAGCCTTACTCTGTATCTAATCCCGTGCTGTACCTGTCCTGGGAGTGTTTGATAGGGACAATGCAGAGGGAGCTTTACTCTGTATCTAACTCCGTGCTGTACCTGTCCTGGGAGTGTTTGATAGGGACAGTGTAGAGGGAGCTTTACTCTGTATCTAATCCCGTGCTGTACCTGTCCTGGGAATGTTTGATGGGGACAGTGTAGAGGGAGCTTTACTCTGTATCTAACCCCGTGCTGTACCTGTCCTGGGAATGTTTGATAGGGACAGTGTAGAGGGAGCTTTACTCTGTATCTAACCCCGTGCTGTACCTGTCCTGGGAATGTTTGATAGGGAATGAGTTGGATGGGGAGTGGCTGGAAAGTGGGCCAACCTGATGGTCTGACCAAATCAGTTGGGTTGTGGATCTGGAGGGAGTAAATTTGACTCATACCTTATTTTCCCTTAGTATTGGAACACAAACTTGCAGCAGAAAAGTTTTAAAATCACCAGATGGCTTCCGAGATTCATAGTTTTTCTCTGTTCAGTATTTGTCCCCAAAAGAGTTTTATATCAAATAGCTGAAATATAGCATTTATTTTGTTTCTCTCAAAACTATCATCAGGGGCATTGCTTGGCTTATTTTCTTCCAAGATTAGTTACAGCTGCCTTTTCTGATAAGGAGCATCAACAGCCTTGTATTTATATAGGATCTTTAATGTGATAAAACATCCCAAGGCAGGAGTGTTACCAGCCAAATATTGACACCATGCCAAAGAAGGAGGTATTGCTACAAGTCACCAAAAGCTTGGTCAAAGAGATAGGATTTAAGGAGTGCTTTAGGAGAGGAATTTCTGAGCCTGGGGCCTAGACAGCTGAAGGCACAGTCTCCAATGGCTGGGCAATGTGGGAAATGTGCAAGAGGCCTGAAATGGAGGAGCGCGGAGCCTAGGAGTCAGGTTCACCCAAGCACCCAAAATTCAGTTGCCTTTGCCTTTTTTTTAATTCTTCCATGGGTTGGGGGCAAGACCAGCATTTGTTGCCCACCTCTAATTGCCCCTTGAGCTGAGTGTCTTGCTGGGCCATTTCAGAGGGCAGTTAAGAATAAAGCACATTGCAGTGAAGCCACATGTAGGCCAGGCCAGTCAAGGACAGCAGATTTCCTTTCTTAAAGGACATAAATGAACCAGATGGGTTTTTACGACAATCAATGATGGTTTCACAGTCACCATCACTGAGACTAGCTTTCAATTCCAGATTTGTTCATCGATTTCAAACTCTGTGGTGGGATTTGAACCCAGGCCCCCCCAGAGAATTAAAAACAAAAATAAAAATACCTGGAAAAACTCAGCAGGTCTGGCAGCATCTGCAGAGAGGAACACAAACTGTGTCCCTCTCCGCAGGTGCTGCCAGACTTGCTGAGTTTTTCCAGGTATTTTTATTTTTGTTTTGGATTTCCAGCAACCGCAGTTTTTTGCTTTTACCCCCAGAGAATTAGCCTGATTCCCCTGGATTATAGCCCAGGGACATTACCACAATGCTGCCATCAACCCATCAAGCACGCTTTTGTGCTCTTTGAGTCAACTGAGTGATGTGGGGGTTCAAAACTCACCTGGGATAGTAGCTAAGGTGTCAGGCAAATGTGTTAATTATTCATCTGTTATTGAAAGTGAAAAAAGGAGAATATCTAGCCTCGTCCGATTTTAAAACAGAGAAAACTTGAGAAGCACAACCAGGTTTGGTGGCCATTTGAATGGAGGAGAAGATAGATTTTCCTTCACAACTTAGTCCCAAAGTTTAGTCTTCTGCAATATTGACTCATCGTGATTTCTTCTAAAGTTCCTTAAGATGACATTTGTTTATTTAAAGTTGTTCAATCAGCATCCCCTTAATCCCGTTAATCTTCCGCCTACTTCGGAGTTTCTGTGACGGGGTACTAGCTACGGATAGGCTAGTGGGCTAGTTTAATCCTGTGAGGCAGGTCCGCTGCCAGTGGGGATTATAGTAGAGACATGGCTTTAAAAGTTTTAGTTCACCAATTAGCAAGATGTAGCTTTGGTTAGATCCCCCAATGAAAGGAACTGGGCCCTGTGAAATCATCTTCAAATCCATACCAGTGCACCCACTTTCATATCTAAAAATAAAACAGTAATCCTTTCAGGAAAAGGAGATGATTCTTGGCTTCATAGGTTACTGAGAATGGCACCTAATTAGGTCCCAAAAGGAAGGTTGGATAAAACTCAAGACAATGAGCACTGCTGTCAAAGAAAACATAGTTTTGTGCCTTTTATGTGTTAAACATAATGGAATCTTGGATATGTATTCAGTTTGTGTTAAGACCACCTTGTTGATAAATGGATCCCAAGCCAAATAGCAAAGTATGAAAGTAGATGTGAATCCTTTTCTTGATAGTTGGTTCATTTACAGAATGCAGCATTACATCCGTCTACCTCCTACCTACTAAACCAGTCTCCCAGTCTGCCCAAGATACTTAAACAATCAATGCCGCTCACCTGCTTAACTTTAACAATACAATTAACAAAACCATTAACACTCACTCTCAGCCCGACTCCTTCTTTTCACATGTCATTGAATATATATCAATGTTCTTCTTCCAAACTGTCAGGTTTTTTTTTGGAGTGGTGGGAGTGTCTCAAATAGTTTGAAGCTGCTGACCAGCTATTACTTCTTTTCTAGGTGAGTGTTTGCGGCTGGTAGTCCATGAGGGAGCTGGGGCCCGTGGATGTGTCTCCTAGCAACAGATAGAACTCTCAGGTTACCCACCCTCCCGCAATGTCCCGGAGGCTCCTTAAATATTAATAAGAAAGGTCTCGGGGTGGGGTGGTGGTGGTATTAAAGAAAATCTTGTTGCCATATTTTTGTTGAATGATTTTGATTTCACTGCTAAAGGTGTTGGAGATGGGAAAGGATTGCTGTTTGAAGGATGGTCAAAAATCATCCAATCGGATAAGGGAGTGAATGTTCACTTTCCAAATGGTGTAGGACTGCAGTGCATCACGAAGATAGGCATGCTGGGTGACCAATGGCGAAGGGCACGGTTGGTTGGTTGGAGTTCTTGTGATGAAACCTTCAGGGATAGGGTCAAACAGAGTTGACTATCCTACAGAACCTGCAGCAATGGCGGGAATCAAAAGGGGAATAAAATAACCACAGATTTAGGGATGAAGGGAGAAGGCAAAATGCGTGACACACACACACACACACTGGAAATAAGGATAAAGTGAAAAAGACTTATAAGCCTTGGTAGGTGCAACACTGAGAACAGCCAAGCAAAGCAGAAAACGGTCAACAGAAATGTTAGTCAGCCACAGGATTTGAATACAAATCAGGTGGAGGATAACGTCGGGAAGTGTGAGGTTATTCACTTTGGTAGTAAGGTAGAATAAAGGAACATTTTTTAAAAGGCGGTGAAACTTCTAACTTATTGTTCAGAGAGACTTGGGCATACTCGTACAAGGAACACAGAAAGGGTATGCAGGTACAGCAAGCAATTAGGAAAGCAGATTGAATTTTGGCCTTTGTGGCAAGGGGATTGGAATACCAAAATAAGCAAATCTTTCTGCAGTCGTACAGGGCTTTGGCAAGACCACAACATGGATACTGTGTGCAGCTTACGTTCCTTCATTGTCGCTGCTCCTCCACTGTCACTGGGTCAAAATCCTGGAACTCACTCCCTAACAGCACCGTGGGTGTACCTACACCGCTTGGACTGTAGTGGTTCAAGAAGACAGCTCACCACCACCTTCTCAAGGGCAATTAGGGATGGGCAAAAAATAATAGCTTAGCCAGCGACGCTCACATCCCATGAATGAATGAAAAAAACCTTTGGTCTCCATATTTAAGGAAGAATATACTTGCATTGGCAGTACAGCAAAGGTTCACTAGACTAGGGATGACAGGATTATCCTATGGTGACAGGCTGAGTAAATTGGGCTATATTTTCTGGAGTTTAGAAGAGTCAAGGGATTTGGGGAGTGGACAGGAAAGTGGAGTTGAGGCAGAAGATCAGCCTTGATTGTATTGAATGGTGGATCAGGCTCAAGAGGCCCCATAGCCTCCTCCTCCTCATACTACCTATGTTATGTCAAGTACCACCTCCACTTCTGGTCCTAAGACACAAGAAAGGCATCCAACACTGGCAGTGGTGCAGAGATAGCCATAGGGATGATCCCTAGTGACAAAGATCTAAGTTATGAGGAAACGCTAGAGAGAATTGACCTCTTTAACCTGAGAATGATGTGTCTGGGAGGTACGTTTAGAGCAATTAGTGTTAGTCTAATGGACAGAAAGAATAAATCCAGAATATTACTCAAAATTAAATGGTACTGGGGGGGTCAATGGGACATTTCTGTAGCCTCTTTCAGGATTTCAGAACATTCCAAAGCAGTCTACAGCCAGGAAAGGACTTTTGAAGTATGGTCACTGTTGTAATGTAGGAAATGCAGCAGCCAATTTGCACACAGCCAGTTCCCACAAACAACAATGAGATAACGACCAGGTCAAATGTTTTAATGGTGAGGGATAAATATTGGCCAGGACACTGGGTACAACTCCCTGGCTCTTCTTCAAATGGTGGCACCTCTGACAGTACAGCACTCGCTCCGTACTGCACTTGGAATGCTGGTTTTGAGAATGAGGCCCAAAGTAAGTAAATAGGAAACTTTGGGGCCGATTTCTCAATTTACTCCTTTGCAAAAGATGATCGATGCACCAAAAGGACTCTTTGATATAGCATTGGAGGCAAGAAAATTGAACCATATACAAAGCAACTGGATGCTACAAAGAGGTTGAAATATTGCTGGAATCTAGGACATTTCTGAATGGATTCATTAAGATGGGCCAAATAGCCTCTCAAATTTGTAATTATCTTTTGCAAGGATAAGAGAGGTCTGGCAATCAGCTAAAATGGATGGGCGTTGGGATAGACAGGGCTGTTAGAGACCAGCTGGCTTCTAGTTTGAGTTTTGGATAGATGGTGGAAGGAAGCCAAGTGTAACTCTCCGAGGAGATTCTGCGACATTACCTACTTAGAAGCAAAGCTTTTGCTGCAGCAATAATTACCAATCAGAAGGGAAAATGATGTTCGGACAGCAATGAGTCATTGCTGTTGACTTTGGGTTGTCCTTCGCATCTGTGTGAGGGAAAACTTTGTGCCTTTGGCACTGATACCAGTTTGATGCTTAGGAGTTATGAGGCTTTATCACAGCAAGGGTGACAGAGGCTAATGGCAACTATGGAAGGAGCTCAAAGGAGAAAGGAATTCCTTGCATAATGCGCTGTAATGTTTAAAATTGCTAAACATGACTCTAAAGTAACAAGCTGATAGTTTTTTTCTGCTTTTGTAAGCACAAGTAGGATTTATTTTTGGTCTTTGTATTTCAGACTAATTATATCACAGTGTGTTTACAGTACAGAAGGAGACCATTCGGCCCATCGAGTGCACTGGCTCTCTGAAAGAGCATTCCACCTACTCCCACTCCCCTGTCATATCCCCATAACCTGGCACATTCTCTCTTTTCAGGTAGCAATCCAATTCCCTTTTGAATACCTCAATCGAGCCTGCCTCCACCACTCTTTCAGGAAGTTTGTTCCAGACTCCAACCACCCTCTGGGTGAAAACATTTTTCCTCGCATCGCATTTACTCCTTTTGCCAATTATTTTGAACCTGTGCCCTCCAGTTCTTGATGTTCTCTTGAGTGGGAACAGTTTCTCACTAATTAGCCTGTTCATACCCCTCAGGAACTTGAATACCTCTTTCAAATTTCCTCTCAGCCTTCTTTTCTCCAAGGAAAACAGTCCCAATCTCTCCAACCTATCCTCATTGCCACAGTTCTTCATCCCAGGAATCATTCTTGTGAATCTCCTCTGTACTCTCTCTAATGCCTTTACATCCTTCCTCAAGTATGGCACCCAGAACTGGGCGCAGTACTCCAGATGAGGCCTAACTAGTGTCTTATATAAGTTCAACATGACCTTCCTACTCTTGTACTCAATGCCCCTATTAATAAAGCCTAAGATACTATATACTTTATCAACTGCTCTCTCAACATGCCCTTCCATCTTCATTGACCTATGTATGTATACACCACACCTCCTTTATTTTACATTATCTCACCATATCTTTCCTGCTGAAATGAATCACCTCACACTTCTCTGCATTGAACTTCATCTGCCACTTATCTGCCCAGTCCACCAACATGTCTATGTCAGGTTTTGACATTCAAAACTATCCCCATCACAGTTGACAACATTTGCTTCATATCATCTGCAAATTTTGAAATCATGCCCACCACAGTCTGGGTCATTAATATATGTCAGGAAGAGCAAGGGTCCCAGCACTGGCCCCTGAGGAACTCCACTACAAACCTTCTCCAATCTGAAAAACAATCATTTATCACTTCTCACTGTTTCCTGTCACTCAGCCAATTTCTTATCCAAGTGCCTATTTTCCTTTTTATTCCATGACCTAGAATTTTGCTCGCTAGTCTGTTGTGTGACACTGTATCAAATGCTTTTTGAAAATCCATATACGCCACATCAGCAGCATTTCCTTTATCAACCTTCTCTGTCAGCTCCTCAAAAAAACTCCAGCGAGTTGGTTAAACATGGTTTTCCCTTGGTGAACCCATGCTTGCTTTCCTTAATTATCCTGCACTTGTCTAAATTATTATTGATTTTATCCCGTACTATAATTTCCAGAAGTTTCCCTACCACTAAGGTCAAACTGAACACCCTGCAGTTGTTAGCTTTATCCTTGCACCCCTTTTAAAACAAGGAATATAATCTGTATAAAACTCTAACCATGATGTGGCATTTGTAAATACATTCAGTTGGTAATAGACCAGAAAAGATCACAGAGCTTGAAAACATGACATTTGACCTTGTCAGCCATCTTAGTGTGTAGTGAATCATAGTGAATCCAGGTCAAAGAGGAGCACTCAGGAAATGATGGGCACTACTAGGTTCTGCCAATTTTGATACAGGAAGAAATGCTCAGCCCAGTGCTCTACTGAGCCACGGAGAGCAGGGAGGTTCCAGCCTAGATCTCCAGTCTGTGCTAAGTTGGAAGACAAGAGCCGGGTTTTTATCAATGGGAAATGCTACAAATGACCTCATTGCTCTTGGGTACTGGATGGGTAAAACACAACCATTCCTCATCTACCCCTGGAACATGCACATGGATGAATGTCTGATGGGGACGTGCTAGGGCTTAGCTGTGGTAACTTCCATGGATGAATATCCTGCCATCACTTACTGGGCATTTCCAGGAAGAATACCCACTTGTGTGAGGTACTGGAAGGTGGCTGTTATGCAAGTGGCCCCCACTAATGGTATGAAGACTAAGGGACACAGATCTAAGGCTTTGGTCAAGAGATGTAGGGGGAATGTGAGGAAGGCCTTTACACTGTGAATGATAATAGCCTGGAATTCGCTGCCTATAAGGATGCTTAAAGTTGAGACAATGTATTATTTTAAGAGGAAATTGGTTGGGCACTAGACAGATACGGGGATCGAGCTGGGGAATGGAGCTGACTGGATTGCTCTACATAGAGCCAGCATGGACTCAATGGGCTGAATGACCTCCTATGCCTTCATGACTCTATGAATTTGGGGTCCAGTACAGGCTGCTTCACTCTACCTCTGGCTGTGCTTTCCTGGACTTGAGTGTTTGCTGCCGACACTGAGGTTAGAAACTGTATTTAGAAACAAGTTGCTTGGTTTCCCAGAACTGATATCCTTCAACTTGAGCATAAAAATCTGGCAGTTTTCACTGTAACTGTGTGTAACTCAACACCCACACACTGTCAAAAAGAGTACTTGCACCAGCAATCTCACTTGCTCATCATCAGTCATTCTTAAAACTGAGCAAGAAAGAAGCAAAATAGTCAAGTCAATCATTGTTCCTCCCAACTGTCTGAGTCTAACACAGATGATAAAGGTCGGACATCAGTCTGGAATTTCCTGAAAACTTGCACCAGGGTGGTGGTGAAGTAACAACCCATTATTCTAAAGCAGAGGTAGCTGGGCAATGGCCTGCAAGGTGGGGGCAAAATAATGGTGAGGTTCATGGCGTTAATTGTTATCAATGCATAAACCATTCAGTAACTTGTGGCGGAGAAGAGATACTCCAAAAGTTATGAATCACTACAAGATGTTGGACAATTCACATTGATTTGCCTATTAGCCTTGCGCAGCCTCTACCCGAGGAACAAGACATTATTGCATTTGCGCATTAATTACCAGTTAAGCGCAATGCATAAAGTTAGGGCTGTTATTTAACAGCGTAAGGATCCTTTTAATGATGAGATTCATTTTCTTCATTGCCACTCAACCTCTCCCACCCAAGAAGGGAACAATTGAAACTGTGGATTCCCATTCCTAGAAATAATAAATTATTCTTAGAGAGATTTTTTGTTAAAATGTTTAATTCTAAAACATCTTACCTTTTCTTTCTGCCTCTTTTTTCTTCTCTTAATTCAGTCTTTCTTTCTCTCTCTTTATTTCATTTTCTCTACCTGATTCGAAGCCAATTCACCTGATTTCCGTCTCTTTCATTCTCGTTTCTTTTTCGATCCTTAAATCTCACCGGTTGAGATGTTAGACTGTGGGTCCAGTTGTTCACCTGGGTCCCTGATATCCCCACTAGCCAATAATCAGCTCACATCTCCAGAAATTTGATTTGATTGAAGTTTTCAGGTTATTAAGTGGGAGCTGATGAGGTAAATGCAGAGGAACAATATTCATTGGTTAGCAAGTCCAGAACCAGAAGCCACAGGCCTTCCAGGAGTGAAATTAGGAAACACTTCTACATGCAAAGGTTAGTTGGGGAGTTCTTGTGACAGAGTGGGTAGCACCCTGCCTCTAAGCCAGAAACTCTGAGTTTGAGTCGCACTTCAAGGAAAGTGTGTTTATAACATGGACAAACAGGATTTAAAGATTAAGAAGGGTGTTCAAAGCTGAATTTGTTTCACAAAATAATCTGCTGTTCACTTTCTGATTATGTAGGGGAGTACATTTTATTATAGACTGTCTAACTCCTGGTTCTCGTTATAAATCAGTTACAAACCCTACATGGCAATGAGAAGCAGGTTCTCAGCAGAAAGGACATTACGAGCAGCACATAAGATGAATACTTAATCATAATGTCTAGATTTTACAGCCTGAGATGGAACAATTTTGCAGTTAATGTTCGGTCCTGGTTGCATTAAAATGCCGATAAAAACCTAAAGCATCAAATCCTAGAATGTGAAAGTACAGAAAGAAGCCATTCAACCTATTGTACTCGTGCTGGCCTTTTGATGGATCTATCCAATTAGTCTAATTTCTCCCACACCCCCTTTCTCGAGAGCCCTGCAATTTTCCCTCCCCAACCTTTCAAGAATATATCAAATTGCTTTGGAAATTTATTATTGCTGGGAAAACAGACATGCTATCAAAGCTTTTCGTCTTGCACTCATCAGGACAGACAGAAGAAAGCCAAATTTAAAAGGGAGCAACAATTTCCACTGCACGTGAAAAGGGTGCTGATTGGTTGGCAAGTGGACCCTGACTGTTGGAGGCATTCACATGGAGAATGCATCAGGGAACTATTATCCCCCACACTGTTGTTCAATTCAAAAAAGGCACAATGCCTGCAGATGATAGGTCCCTGCATGTGAATATATGTAGCTTCTAGCAAGCATAAGTGAGCGACTTGAAAATTTTCCATTGCCCTTTCAGGCAGTGCAGTCTAGATCGTAACAACTCGCTGTATAAAATAAAATGTTCTCATCTTGCCTCAGGTTCATTTGCCAATTATCTTAAATGTGTCCTCTGCTCCTGCCAGTGGAAAATATTTCTCTATATTTACTCTATTAAAACACCTCATGATTTGGAGCACCTCTATCAAATCTCCCTTTACCCTTCTCTGCTTATTGAGAAGCAGCCATAGCTCCTTTCCTCTTTCTGCATCACTGATGGGTCCATCCTGGTCAATCTCCTCTGTACATCCTCCAAGTTTTGGTGACCATGTTTGATCTGATGTTAAATCAAGGAAATCTCTACGATGGCCGTATTTCCTTGCAGTAAATGAAAACATTGGATGGAGCTTATATTGCAGATTGGATCATCATTCCTTAGTGAGATTGTAAAATGCAGGGAGACACTAATTGAATTAAGTTTTAATTAATGAAGTCTACTTTAACTTGAGTACAATTAATTGGGTTTACATTTGTCATAATGTTAAATATATGTCATAAGACAAAAGTAATTAATAATATTAGACTGTAAATTGTCAGAACATTTGAGGATATGGGTATTACAAGTATATAGGGTAATTAAAAATGAGCAAAGGACATTCTGAGCGAGCACCCCTTTACAGCTCCTTGGATTAACACCGTCAACAACAACAATTTATATTTACATAGCGCCTTTAATGTAATAAAACACCCCTAGGCACTTCACAGGAGCATTATAAAACAAAGTATATCACCAAGCCACACAAGGAGGTATTAGGTCTGATGACCAAAAGCTTGGTCAAAGAGGTAAGCTTTAAGGCAGGGGTTCCCAAAGTGTGGGTCGTAACCCCCCATTAGGGCCACCAGAAGAGATTTTGGGGTCAGGAGCTCCGAGGCAGCAATGGCAGGTGCGGAGCTCGGACCGAGTTTTGACAACTCTGAGGCCCCTTTAAATGGTCATTTTTTGTCTATTGGTTGGCGTGACTTAATCATCTGTTCTCTGAGGCCCAACTGCTGTTACAACCACAGCCCCTAAAAAAGTGAGGTCTGCATTTCTCTCAGGGCGAACACAGCAGTTTTAAATCACCCCGGTCAACAAATATCTCCTTCGCCCTCCCCACTGCTGAACAACGTTCAACCCTCCACGCCACACCCCCCCACACCCAATTTTCACTCCGGGTCACAAGCAACCTGAGGCATTAAAGTGAAGTCACATCAGGAAAGTGTTTGGGAAGCACTGTTTTCAGGCGTTTCTTATAGGAGGAAAGCAAGTGGGAGAGGCGGAGAGGGTTTGGGAGAGTGTTCCAGTTCTTGGGGCCTAAAGGATTGAAAGCATGGCCGCCAATGGTGGAGAAATTAAACTCGGGGATGCACAAGGGGCAGATATCTCAGACGGTTGAGGGGCTGGAGGAGGATGTGTCCATGTAGGGATTTGAAAACAGGGTGAGAATATTAAAATCTAGACATTGTTTGACCGGGAACCAATGTAGCTGACAGAGTACAGAACTGATAGGGTATCGGGACTTGCTGTGCGTTAAGACACAGGGAGCAGATTTTTGGATGATCTCAAGTTTACAGAGGACAGAATGTGGCGATCAGCCAGCAGCGCATTGGAACAGTCGAGTCTAGAGGTAACGAAGGCACGAATGAGGGTTGCAGCAGCCAATCAGCTGAGTCAGGAGAAGTCAGCTGGACGATAATGAGATTTACCCTTAGACTTTGATTTTGGATTGATGCATGAGGAACCGGGCAAACAACAGTCTGAATTCTGACCGTGAGAAAGCAGTGGCAGCAAATTGTCCGTCCTTGTCTTCAAACAGATTATCGAATCAGGGTTTGAGCTCTCATTTAAGTTGTCAGGCTGCCTGGCTGACATCCAGCACTGGCTGAGCAGAAATTTCCTCCAGTTTAATATTGGGGAGACCAAAGCCATTCTGTCCACTGGACTCTGGGTTGAGACAAGTTCTTCCGTCCACAAAGCATTCCCCCAACATCTGGTGCCTCTGTTTTAAATTCCAGCCTTTTAAGCTGGTATTCTCTATCTCGTTCTTTCTCTCTGGCCTGAAATTCCATTTCCAGCTGCCCAAATGCACTTTTTCTTTCTGCTCTTTCCAGTTCAAGTTTAAGTTTCTCCATTTCTCTTTCAAGTCGCTTCATTTATAACCAAATCCACACCCACCCACACCACCCCCCCCACCCCCCCCCCCCCCCCCCCCCACATAGAATATGGTCTTTCTTGTATCCCTTCCAATTTCAAATGCTGCGCTATTACCTCAACTATGTCCGCTTTCCTCACCTCTTCCGCTAATTCTAACTCCAACTTATCGGCCAAATCCCTTATCTTAGCCTGAGTTACTTTTTGTACTTCCATCTGTAGAAAAGTCTTCACGGCAACTTCCAAAGTCCTGACAGTTACCAATAAATCAGAAACCTGTCTTTTTATCCTTTAACAATTATTCTTAGTCTGCATCCAATCACTCATTGTCCGGGCTTCAAATCCCATGAGAGGCCCCAATCTTGTTATGGACTGAGATAGGAGGAGTGCACCATTAATTCTAGCCCCACTTCTCCACAGGTCGTAACAATAGTTCAAGTGTCTAACTCACCCCTAAAACTGGTCAGTTATTTACTTTGATACTATTATTCCCAGCATAAAAAGACTCTAATCAGGCTTCTTTCAGTAAACACAAAAAATTGATTTATTATAAAACAAGCTTTTTTTTACAGCTTATAAAACTGATTAACATACAAGTTGTAGTTTAGAAGTGTATTGGTTTTCCCCTTAAGAAAAACATTTTCAAATCCGCATACACACACGCAAACACAAAACAAAGCAAAACAAACACAGTCCCCTGCAGAGGCTGGAGTATGGGAATGATTCTTTTAAAAGGATAAGATTTGAAAATACCTCGCGCTGTTGATCTAACAGAATTCTGGTCACAATAGATCTGGAAGTTTCAGATGGATTTTTGGTGAAACTGTCCTTGATGACCCTTGCTTATCACAACTTTGCAGACTTTCAAAAAGGAACAGATGAGTTATTCTGATGAGGCATTTCTGATGAAAGTTTAGCTCACTCTAGACCACATGTAAAGGTGGGGAAAAGGGAGGGAGAAAGAGAGAGTTTTCTTCTTGCAGCCTGCTTTTAAGGCATCCATGCACACTCTCTGACTGAGAGTCAAAGAATCAAATGTTCGGAGAATGTTCTCTCAGGCCAGTCGTTTTTAAACAATCAGCAAAGGGTCTTTGGCCTGGCCACAGTAGTTCTTTGTTAACTTAGACATACAAAAAACATCTTCCCTTTCCAGGTGCCCCCTGCTGAACATATGTCTGTTGACCCATGAGTTTCTTGAAGAATGGCATATTCACAGCACGGAACTAATCTCGCAGACTTTTAAAAATAACTCAGGACAGAGAATGTCCAAAATTCAATGTCCGTCAAATTTTCCAAAAATGGGTTCCTCACCCTGGCAATTATGTCATTAGCTATTGGACCTACTGAATATAGTATTCACTTGTTCAGCCTCTGTTTTCTCATTCAAGCCTGATGCTATCATATATCTTAAAAATATGCTTCATAACGTTCAATTTTGCAACAGTCTGGCCCTTCCATCTGCCTTAATTGGTCTACCATCCATGACTGTTTGCAACACAGGGGGGAACAGCTTTATTATTTTTTAAAATGGCGCTGCAGTAATTGTTTTTCTTTTTTTTCCTCTTCCCACGGGACTTGGCGGGCTCCTGTTACGGTTGCCCAGCCGTTTTAAACTTCAGCGATTCTGCGGAAAATCTTTTGAGTGAATCGTTTTGGCCAGCTAGTTGCTTTCCTGAGCTCAGAGAGTTGAATTGAAGTTGATTTTTTTTTTTGTTCTGGGTTTGTTTTTTGTGCGCAGGCAGTCGCCATGTGTTATGGCACCAACTCTGGATCCGGGCTGCAGCGATCCTCAGGCTGCCTTCATTAAAACCATCGGTCTGCCAGTGCTGCCTGATTATTGCGCCGAGTTTAAAAGTTTATTTCAGCCACTTTTGGGAGTTTGGCTCACCCTTTTAGCGATCTGGCTAGGCTCTTTGAGTGTGTTTTTGATCAGGTGTCGCAACGGAACTCCACATGCTCATTTTACACAGCACAGTGGATCTTTCTTCTGTCCCTCAGTCTCCACGCCTGTAATGGGGATCCTTAGGCGATCTCCAGCTATGTATTCGAGGTCTTCAAGTTAGGCGCACTTCTCTCAGGCCAGACTGCAGTTTCTTTACTCTTCCATTCTTAAGAATTTTGAGGTCCTTCATCTGTTGCCACCATGTTGTAAGGTTGTGTTGTCTCGTGAAGATGTCTAGAGGCTTCTATGGTTGAACAATAACTGTTTATTAATAAAACATGACCACACACATAAATACCAGCTACAGCCCTGACTAATTTCTACCTTCATGCCGACTTCTACTGGACTTTCCACCACACTCCACTACTCCCATGTGACTCTCTACATCGTATTGTGGGCGGGTACCATTTCCCCAGTCCTTCATTAACCCTTACAGCCCCGAATACCCTGATACTACGTTTATGTGCAAATTGTCTGCTGTGTATCTAACATCAAAGCAGCGACTACAGGGCCTGAGGTTGCGAGGGGATTGATTACAAAAGTAAGGAGGTTATGCTCCAGTTATACAGAGCACTAGTGAGACCACATCTGGAGTACTGTGTACAGTACTGGTCGCCTTATTTAAGGAAGGGTGTAAATGTGTTGGAAGCAGTTCAGAGAAGGTTTACCAGGCTAATGCCTGGAATACAGAGGATGTTTTATGAGGAAAGGTTGGACAGGCTAGGCTTGTATCCGCTGGGGTTTAGAACAGTAAGAGGTGACTTGATTGACAGGGTGGATGTGGAGAGGGTGTTTCCTCTTGTGGGAGAATCTAGAACTAGGGGGTCACTGTTTAAAAATAAGGGGTCGCTCACTTAAGACAGAGATGAGGCGAAATGTTTTCTCTCAGAGGGTCGTGAGTCTTTGGAACTCTCTTCCTGAAAAGGTGGTGGAAGGAGACCTTTGAATATTTTTAAGGCAGAGGTGGATAGATTCTTGGTAAGCAAGGGGGTGATAGGTTATCGGGGGTAGGTGGGATGCAGATTTAAGGTTCCTATCAGATCGGCCATGGTCTTATTAAACAGCAGAGCAGGCTCGAGAGGCTGAATAGTCTACTCCTGCTCCTTGTTTGGATGTTTGTAAAGGCGCTATATAAATGCAAAGCTATTCCTTCTTTCAGGAAAGTTGAAATGAACTTCTGGCCGGGGGGGGGGGGGGGGGGGGGGGGGGTGGATGTGGGGTGGTGGGGGGGGGGGGGGGGGGTGGGGAAGGAGACTGCTTTTTGGGGCCCAACAATCTTCTTTCGTTCAGTTCCCTGTGTACGTTTACAGCCACACTCAATTCCTCAGCTTTGCTATGTTCCTGGGGGCCGTGGGGTGGCTGGGAGGTGTGCTGGGGGGGGGTGGTGGGGGGGGGCTTAGTTACTCCATCTCTCAACGCGGGCAGCAAGCAAAGGACCCTGGGAATGTCGGCTCCAGCTCGCCAGCTGTTGGCGGCGGCCGCTCAACCCTGTGGCAAGCTGCCACCACGGAGCAGAACAATTTGTAAAGTAGCAAACACCCACTGCTGCATCACTGGCCACACGGAAAGGGAACCAAGCTGTGTAACCATTAAACTGCTAAATTAGCTTTTAAATTGCACAGTCACACCAGACAGAAACTCTGCAGCAGGCACTCAGCATGTCAAGCTTCCATGTTTTTCAGTCTATTGACATAGTACTGTGGACAGTGAGCCTCAGCAGATGCATATTTAACATAACTCAGCCTAAGCGTATTATTGATGTTTCTTCATCTGTAAGTGAGGTTAAACGTTTTTTCCTCCCCTCTCCCCTCCAGTTTTACTCTTACTGACTCGTGGGGGCCTCCAGTTCCACAACTGCCTGACACGCTCTCTTGAAGCACCCCTTTCTCTGCCTGGCCAGCAATACCCAGCTGCTTGACTGCAGCAGGCATCACATCAAAGCCTGATCCAGTCCTTACCCAAACGCCCAGCTTTTTTTTTGCCAATATTGTGGCTGCACCATAGCTGGTTGTACTTTTTTGACACTTGCACCCCACCTCGCCCCCACACAACTGAGATCTACCGGCCCAACCCAGTAAGCTCGAGCCTTAACGGTTGCTAACTCTGGTTGGACAAGTTCACGGAGGCTTTGTCACATGACCACTCACCTTCAACAGCCCTGCCCCTATTGGTCACCCAACACAAGCTTCTTTGGGGGAAAGTAGGGTTGGGGGGGGGTGGCGTGCTTCCCACATTAATTGGAGAGAAAACAGGCCCTTTTTTTAAATCTGATGGGGCTATTCATGACAGTCAGTCAAACAGCCTTTATTCCCATCTCAAAAACAGGCAGGTGGAGGGGTCCTCTTAACATCTTGGCCCAAAGACAGCACCATCCGACTGTGTAGCACTCCCTCAGTGCTGCACTGGAGTGTCAGCCTTGATTTTTGAGCTCAAGCCCTGGGACCTGAACCCAGATCCTTGTGATTCAGGGATAAGTATAACTACCAACTGAGCCACAGCTGACATGTATCTGGTAATATTGATGGAAGGATTGTGGTTTGCACTCCAAAATTCACAGGTTCCAATAAGGAAGAGGCAGCCCGTATCTATGTCATGCCTTAAATGACACCCCAAAGCAATGGGATGGCGTATGGCGCATGAAGTTCCTTGTTGATTTCGGGCTCAAGTCTTGGAGTGCGACTCATCCCCACCGATCTCATAGGCGGGAGTGACAATACTCCAGGGAACCAGGACCTTGAGCGCTGACACATTGAAAAAGTGCCCATGAGAGCTGCTATTGTGTTCACCAATGCCATTTATGACTGGAAGCTACCCTGCTTAACTAGTCTGGCCTACATGTGACACCTGCCCTCTGAGGTGAGCAAGCCATGCAGTTGTACCAAGTCCAGTTCACCCCTCACCCCAGTTCCTGCTGACATTCATTGGCTACCCCATGGGGCAGAATTTTGCCCTTGATGGACAGCCGACACCCGCCCCTGAAACGGGGGCCGCCGCCATTTTGAGTGGGCGGGCCTTATGGGCCTGCCCGACAGGAAGCGCTTCCTGTGCAGGGGTGGGAGGGAACCCCCAGCTCCTTCACGCACGCGCACTGCTCCCTGAGACTAAGTGCTGTCTCAGGGAGATTAGTGACAGTGCACAAAAGTTAAAAATAGAAAAATAAAAACATTATTGACATGTCCCCCTCATGTGACAATGTCACACGAGATGGGACATGTTCATAAAAACGACATAAACTTTATTAAACTTATTAAAAACGGACTTGAAACCTCATCCCGCCAGAGGTTTCATGTATTATCAGAAACCCGCTGGGGCTCCTGGTCTGCCCGCCAGCCTTAAGGTTGGACAGGCAGGTCTTTAATGATCTTAATTAGCCTGTCAATGGCCTTAATTGTCTCAAAATAAAGATTCTCTTCCTTGTGTTCAAATCCTCCGTGGCCCTATCTCTGTCACCTCCTCCAGTCCTACAACCCTCTTCCCACTCTGCACTCACTCCACCAATTCCATCCCCTTGTGCACCCACTGATTCCTTTACCCCACCATTGGAAGCCTTGCCTGCAGCTGTGTTGGGCCCAAGGCTCCACCTCTCCCTCCTCCTTCCATGCAGGCACTCTTTAAAACCCACCTCTTTGACCAAAGGCTCGCTCAGCTGCCCTAATGTCTCCTTGTTTGGCTCGGTGTCAATTCTTATCCTCCTATGAGACACCTTGGGACATTTTACTACGTTGACAGTGCTTTATAAATGTACTGAGTTGGTTTTGTAAACGTGAACTGGTGGCTAAGGTTAACCACAATGCTGTAAGCTTTCCCCCTCTGGGCTTTGCTGGGCCTCTACAGACTGTACTTAGACTCTGGTTATGAAACCCCTAAAACAATTCACCTTTTCTTTAATTGCTTACCTACACTTGTCCAGATATTGAAGATGAGTCCACTTTCATTTCCAGGCCGATTTTTTTAAGCCTCCTGCTAGCATTGCAATTCAATTCATTCCACCCTCTCCGCAGAGGCTGTTGGTTAAAAGCCAGTGAGGTCCTAAGGGTTAGAACAACCAACTTGCCGTCTTTAGAATAACTTAACAACTTTCTTCCGGAAGTAATTGTATTTTAATTATAGAACCTTATCAATGATACAGCGCAGATGGAGGCCATTCAGCCCATCGTGCCTGTGCCGGCCCTTTGAAGGAGCGCTCCCAGTTAATCCCACTGCCCTGCTCTTTCCCCACAGCTCTGCAAATTTTCCCTTTCAATCCAGTTTCTTTTTGAAGTTACTCCTGAACCTGGTTCCATTATACTTCCAGGCGATGCTTTGTAACAGGGTAAACATTTCTACAATAATTATCTCGAATATATTTAAAGCCTTGCATTTGCTGTCAATTTCATCCATGATAAATTCTGCACCCATATTTTTCATAGAATTTGCAGAGATTAACTCATCATGCTGTACATAGCCACAGTCTCCCACTTTCTACCTCCCTCTCCTTCATTAAGACAATTCCTGAAGTCGACCTCCCTGATAAAGCAATCCTAACATCTCCTTATGTGACTCAGTGTCAAATTTTGTTTGATAACACCCCTGGGCAGCAACTTATGTTTTTTCTACCTTAAAGGCGCTATATAAATGCAAGTTCTTGTTGTTTGGTTATCTGTGTATATAACACGTTGTAAATATAGGCCCCAAAGCAGCTTGAGTCATTCCATCACCCGTCACCTTGGAATTGAATAGACAGACCACTCTTTCTCCAGGCAAAATGCTCATTGCAAAGTGTGGCACCTTGTTGACCAACGCTTTACATTTTGCAGTGTTGAATATTTCTTCCAAATTGTCTGTCCAAATGTAAGACTCACCAATAGATTCTTGTTAGGCAAAGGTATGGTTAAGCTATCAAGGCAGGTTGAATCAGGTAAGATGCAGATCAGCTGTGATCTAACTGAGTGGTGGAACAGGGTCAAGGGGCCGAATGGCCTCCTCCTGTTCCTGTGTTCCAATGGAAGATTTGCGAGGTTTCAGGGATGAGGAACTTCAGTTACTTAGATAGACTGGAGAAGCTAGGACTGTTCTCTCTCGATTAGAGAACGTTGAGAAGACATTTGATAGAGGTGTTCAAGATCATGAGGGGTCTGGATACAATAGATCGGGAGAAACTGCTCCTATTGGCAGAAGAGTTGAGAGTCCGAGGTTAGTGATTTAAGGTCATTGGTAAAAAACGAAATGACGACATGAGGAACAACATTTTCACGGCAGCGAGTGGTTAGGATATTGAATGCACTGCCTGAGAATGTGGTGGAGGCAGATTCAACTGTGGCTTTCAAATGGGAATTGAATAATTCTCTGAAGAAAAAAATATTGCAGGGCTGTGGGGAAAGGACTGGGGAGCGGTGTTAATGTTGAAAATGCTGTAATAACTGAGTGCGTGCTGTAGTTGTGATTAAAAGTAGCTGGTACTAATTGGGGCAAGGGTTAGGGCACAGGTATAAAAACCAGTTGCCACCCATGTGGAAGGGAAAATTAGTCTACACTTATGTTATACAGGGTTTTGTGAATAAGCCTAGGTTGAAGGCTGACTGGCTCCAGCTTCTTCCTTTGCCAGATGGATTAACAAGCTCTTAGTGAGAGCCAGCATTGACACAATGGGCCAAATGGCCTCATCCTGTGCTGGAACCATTCTAAGGTTCTATGAAATCTTTCTGTCTGCATTCTATTGTCTCCACTAATTTTCTTTTTTTATTCTTTCATGGGACTTGAGTGTCCCTGGCAAGGCCAGCATTTGTTGCCCATCCCTAACTGCCCTTGAACTGAGTGGCTTGCTGGGCTATTTCAGAGGGCAGTCAAGAGTCAAGCACATTGCTGTGGGTCTGGAATCACGTGTAGGCCAGACCAGGTGAACCAGAAGCGAGTTCTTGTTCAAAAACAGAAGACGCTGGAAAAACTCAGCAGATCTGGCAGCGTCTGTGGACAGAGAAACCGAGTTATGTTACGAGTCCATTTGACTCTTCTGTCAGAGCTGGGAAGCTCAGATCAAGCTCTTGTTGTTTGGTTATCTGCATACATAATATATGATAAACAAAAGCCCCAAAGCAGTTCTTTTTAAGCAACAATTTAATCATTACTGAGACTATTCTAGATTTATAAATTGAATTTCCACCAGCTGCCATGGTAGGATTTGAACCCATATCCCTAGAGGATTAACCTGGACCTCTTGATTATGAGGCTAACGATGTTACCACTACACCATCATCTCCTTTACTTATGTACAGTCAGCAAACTGGATGAACTCACTGAGGCAGAGTGTAGCGATGACAAGTCTCCACATCCCTAATAAAACCCTATTGAATTTCTCTCCTCTCTCCACTCCTGCCAGGTAATATTTTAGACTCAGGCGTAAATCCACCCCAGTGAGACTGGAAGAGACACACGACTGAATGACAGACAGACCTGGGAGGAATTATTCTGGAGGCAATGCTCCATTCAGACAATTTACTTATGGAAAACAAACACAATTGTGTTGAAAGCTTTGAAGATCATCCTGGGGTACCTGAGGAAGCCGACCCCTATTCCCTTACCTGCTGCTTAGCACAAGTAGAGGCTTTGCTGCAACATGTACTGAACTGAAAGGGGTCACATTCTGATCCACCCCCGCATCGCAAAGAAAGGTGAACCTCACAAGGGCTTTTTTAAAGACGATTTTCACCTCAATTGCCTCCCGAATTGGACTTTTACACAAAGCCACCCATGGGGAAGCATTTGCCTGATGTGCTTTCTAACAGCGTCCCACGCCAAGGAGGATAACGTTAAGCCTGGATGGCTTCGGGTTGGAACGCGAGGTGGTTGTAGCCTCTGGCGGGTGAACCTGCTATCATGTGTCACTTTGCATTTGTCCCACTGTACGGTTAATCTTCAGAGGCAGGGAAGGTCAAAGATGGTGTGGCCTGTCCAGGAGATTGCTCATTCAGACGTCAAAAGGTGTTTAAAGAGAAAATGCTGAGGGTTTTCCTCCTCATGGGGCACAGATACTTTACTCTCATTCTCTTTCCTTGTGTGGTGGTGGTTGTGTGTTACAGATCACTCAGGGATTCTAAGTTGCTGTGGCAACGTGCACTTTTAAGCATCTTGTAGTCTGAAGCTATGGATAGTGATGGTAGAGGCTCCAACATTCTGTCCATCACAAGGGCTGACCAGGAATCTCTCCTGCTTTTATGCCCTGCCATTGGTGTGTGTTGGAAGGATTTGCAGGTTGATACTCAACCTGTTTGGCTGCACTTTGAATGCACTTCCCTGGCCTCAAGCCCTGGGGTGGGGCTCAAACCTGGGACTTCTGACACAGAGGCAGGGACACTACCCACTGCACCTCAAGACCTCCCTCTCCTGATGTAGCTGGATCCTTAATTTTTCTGTGGATCCAAAGGCGTTGCTACTTTACATTGAATCAGAGCAGCTCAATGTGATTGGGAGGGAACAGACGCAGGGCTGCAGAGTGAGCCGAAGGGTCGGGGGAAGGAGGAGCTTTTGTGATTCTGAATCTCCACACATGCCGCAAAAGAAAGAACCTGCATTTAAATAGCACCTTCTGCAGCCTCAGAGTACCCCAGTGAAATACTTTCGAAATGCAGTCACTGTTGTAATGCAGGAAATGCGGCAGCCAATCTGTGCACAGAAAGCTCCCACAAGCGGCAATGAGACAAATAACATTGGACATTCATTTTCGGTGTTCGTTGAGGGATAGGGGTATTGACAAGGTTAGTGGGGGGGGGCGGGGGGACGACTCGCCTATTCTTCTTCGAATAGTGGCACAGGCTCTTTCACCTTCACGTGAGAAGGTGGAGAGGGGAGTTCCTCCTGTGTGCACATCAACATCGAGTACTGTATTGGGGGGGCAGGGGCGGGGGGGGGGGTGGTGGAACCAGACTAGGTTTAGTGCTAAATCTTTGCAGTGACACGAGGAACCCACAACCTTTCAAAGCGGAGACAGGAGTGCTCCACACTGACATTTCCTTACAGCACCTGGATTTTCTGTTTTCTTCATATAGAGCACAAAAGTAGTCATACCTGGGGAGATGGGCTGTTGGTTTTTCCTGAGTGGTGTTTAATCTGCTGTGGCCTTTTTTAAGCAGCATCATGACGGTGCTATTCCGCTTTTATAGCCAGCGGTCTACAGAATATCATACACGTCACAGTGAGTTACGAATTTAGGTTCGGCAGTGAATTGATGCACCTCATGAGCAAAGCAAGCACGTGGGACCCTTACCCACGCTAGTCTGCTGTAATCCTGTTATCACAGTCAGTGTTGAAAATTTCTCCCTATTACTTTCTGGGTGGAATTTTACTGCCACTCCCACCAGTGGGATTTTCCGGTCCCGCTGAAATCAGTGGACTTCTGAGCGGCTCACCGCATTTTCCGGCTTCTCTCCCCACCACCCCAGCCACAACCGGGGCCACAAAATTCCACCCTCTGTCTCGAACTCTCTGCTTCTCGAACTTTTCTCCTCCTCGTCTTCTGTTCCCCCTTTTATTCTTTATCTTTATCTTCTGTCTCTCTTTTTCACTCTCGCTTTGTCTCTGTCTCTACTGTTTCTTTCTCCGCCAGGTTTTCTGGCCTATTGCTCTTTCCCCACTCCCTCAATTTCTCTCTCTCTCTCTCTCTCACCTCATACATAAGCAGTGAAGAGGATCACAAGATTAATGATATTAAGTTATCTTTGTCAAAGCATGGTATCTGTTCAAAGTCAGATTTGACTAACTACATGTGTAGCAACAAAACACAATGACAAGTGATTTTACACATTTGCTGACCTTTAAACAATTTTTCTGGGAGTGTGTTACAGCGTGGAATGTAATAGAGAGGTTTGGGTGGTTTATTTATAGAATAATGGATGTCCGGGAATGAATTACTAGTTAGAATCCAATATAGGTATCAGCTTGGCTCAGTTGGAGCCCCTCATTTTTGAGATAGACGGTTATTTGTTATACGTTTAAACCCACCCTGGAAATTGGAAATAGGAAATATAGAATGACTCGCATTTATGTAGCGCCTTTCAAAATCCTTAGGAGGCCCCAAAGTGCTTTACAGCTAATGAGGTACTTTTGAAGCGTAGCCACTGCTGTAATGTAAGAAACAGGGCAGCCAGTTGGTGCACAGCAAGCTCCCACAAACAGCAATGTGATAATGACCAGGATAATCTGCTTTATGGTGTTGTTGGCTCATCGGAATCAGAAGACCAGCAGGAAGCCCAAAGCTCCACTTCAAGGATGATTACAAGCGTGACATGAAGGCCCAGAACATCGATTTTCACACCCGAGAGACACTAGCCAATGACAGAAAGAAATGACAACATCATTTCAACATGAGCCACCATGATGATGATTCGTGGCTACAGCGGCTTGGCAATAGATAACAACTACTGAAAACAACAACCCATAATGACGCCTAATAATCACTTCATGTGTGACACTTGTGGCAGAACCTGCCTCTCACAAATTGGGCCCTTCAGCTACCAGTAAAAGTGCACCACATGAGGCTGCTCTATTCCCAACAGATT
Source organism: Isurus oxyrinchus (assembly GCA_026770705.1). NCBI lineage: Eukaryota > Metazoa > Chordata > Chondrichthyes > Lamniformes > Lamnidae > Isurus > Isurus oxyrinchus. The sequence continues at coordinate 22,266,400 of JANJGN010000030.1, forward strand.
TTTTTTTAATCATTCATGGTGTTTGGGCATCACTGGCTAGGTCAGCATTTATTGCCCATCCCTAACTGCCCTTGTTCAGAGGGCATTTTTAAGAGTCAACCACATTTCTGTGGGGTCTGCAGTCACATGGAGGCCAGCAGATTTCCTTCCCTAAAGGACATTAGTGAACCAGATGGGTTTTTATGAAAATAATTTCATGGTCTTCATTAGACTTTTAATTCCTGATATTTATTAAATTCAAATTCCACCATCTGCTGCAGTGGGATATGAACCTAGATCCCCAGAGGATTACCCTAGGTCTATAGAATACCAGTCTAGTGACATTACCACTGCACCACCATCTCTCCAAGTTTGTTATCTAACACCAATAGAAGAATGCTGATTACCATGGTGGCATTAGCTAAGGTGTGAAACATTGGGCAGAACACCGGTGAGGGATCTCCTACTCCTGCGTCTTTCAGATGAGGTATTAAACCGAGAATCTCTCTACTCTCAGATGGATGGGAAAGATCCCATGGCACTATTTGAAGAAGAAGGGAGTTTTTCCTGTGTGTCCACATCAAGGTTGATCCTTCAATCAACAACTACAGTTCTGAAGAAGGACCATGTTGGACTCGAAACGCTAACTCTGTTTCTTTCTCCACAGATGCTGTTTTTATATCAAATTATTATACCTGGTCATTTTTTTTCATTGCTGCTTGTGTGAGTTTGCAGTGTGAAAATTAGCTGTTCATTGCCCACGTTTTAATAGTGACTGCATTTATTTTTCTATGGGATGAGGGCATTCCTAATTGTCCAGGCCATTTCAGAGGGCAGTTAAGAGTCAACCACATTGATGTGGATCTGGAGGCCCAACCAGGTACGGACAGCAGATTTCCTTCCCTAAAGGGTGTTAGTGAACCAGGTGGGTATTTACAACAATCAATGATATTTTCATGGTCACCTTTAGCTTTATATTTTATTAATTGAATTTAAATTCCACCAGCTGCCATGGTGGGATTTGAACCCATGCCCCAAAGAATTAGCCTGGGCCTCTGGATTACTACACCACCATGCATCTCCCTCAGCAAGAAGTAATTAGCTGTAGAATATCATGGGATCTCGTGAGACCATGAAAGATGCTAGCAAAAATCAGGGCTGAGGGCAGGAAAGTGGAGTTGAGGTAGAGGATGAGTCACGATCTTATTGAATGGCGAAGGGGCCATATTGCCTACTCCTGCTCCTATCGCTTATGCCTGTACTTTCTTTCAATCAAAGGGTTTGGATTGTTTCTCGATGTAGAATAATAAATTAACTGGAGAGAGGTAAAGGGTTTTTGCTAATCATTAAGGTGCTATTCCAATAGAGAGACAAATAGTCTCTTACGTTTTAAAACCTCTGATAATTGCGTGCTGCACAGAATCTTGTAACTATCAATCAAGGCCTCACTGGAGAACAGCAGGATGACAGATTGCAGTGATTAATTATTGTCAGCACCGGTGCATTCAGATGCAGTGAGGAACTGAAGGACTGATCAGACCCATCAGCACCATCTCTCTCTGGCTCTCTCTTACTGCCAGTGTAACACTGCTGTCTCCTCCATGGGTACGGCATGTTTCTACCAGTGCAAGGCATCAGGGGGCTGCTCTTCATATGGGAGGCTAGCCAGAGGGTATATTTCAAAATCCCGACTCTAACTCAGGTATTGTTGCTCCTTATTTCTTTAATGGGGTGTTGGCATCGCTGGCTTGCCCAGCATTTATTGTTTATTCCTAACTGGCCTTGAGAAGGCGGTAGTGAGCTGCCTTCTCAAACCACTGGAATCCATGTGGTGTAGGTGCTGTTAGGGAGGGAGTTCCAGGATTTTGACCCAGTGACAGTGAAGAAACACCGATATAGTTCTAAGTCAGGATGGTGTGTGGCTTGGAGGGGAGCTTGCAGGTGTTGGTGTTCCCATGCATCTGCTGCCCTTGTTCCACTGGATAGTAGAGGTTGTACGTTTGGAAAGTGCTGTCAAAGGATCCTTGGTGAATTCCTGCAGTGCATCTTGTAGATGGTGCACACTGCTGCCACTGTGTGTCGGTGGTGGAGGGACTGAACATTTAAGGTGGTGGATTGGGTGCCAATCAAGCGGCTGCTTTGTCCTGGATGGTGTTGAACTTCTTGAGTGTTGTTGGAGCTGCACTCAGGCAAGTGGAGAGTATTCCATCACGTGCCTTACTTGTGCACTTACTCAGGGCTTGAGGGCTATTATAGTGTCCATATGAGGCAGACAGGGCCTCATCCAAAGAAATGGAGCCAGCATACACTTGGATTAACCGCGGACGATTCACTAACTTGCCCCCTTCCCACCCTCTGCAGCACCATTGGAGTGAGGGAGCTGCGTGTGTCTTAGAGGCAAAGGTTGCAGTCTCCATGACTGAATGCTTGTTGCTTAGTTACTTGCACTAGCAGATCCATTTGAGGGTGCGGCAGAGCGAGGAGAGTATAGTGCACGTCCTCACTGCACTTGAATGTCTTAATTTCCCTGTTCCCTCACTATTTCTTTCCCTTTCTCCTCTGTCTCCTCCTTTCCCTCCCCCTCCCCCACTCTTTCTCTCTTCCTCAGTGTTCACAGGACAGTGTACTCTGTGCCCTCTCTTCAACCTGAAACTTTGGCTGGAAAATGGGGTGAGCTGGCCAAAAGTCCATTGGCTTCAGCAGGACCGGTGGGTCCCGCCCTTTAGCTCTGTTTCTCTCTCCACAGATGCTGTCGGACCTGCTGAGTATTTCCAGCATTATCTGTTTTTATCGCATAGACTTGGCTTGTATTTCCTTGAGTATAGAAGAGGAAGCGGTGACCTAATTGAGGTTTTTTAAGACGAGCACAGCGTTGAATCGGGTGGATAGAGAGAAACTATTTCCTGTGGTGGGGGACAGGCTAGAACAGGAGGGAATAACCTTAAAATTTGAGCCAAGCTGTTCAGGCGTGATGTCAGGAAGCACCTGGTCACACAAAGGGAGGGGAAATCTGGAAGTCTCCCCCCGCAAAAAAAGCTGTTGAAGCTTAGTGGGGTGGGGAGGAGTCAATTAAAAATTTTGAAACTGAGATTGATAGATTTTTGTTGGGGTAAGGGCATTTTGGGATACATGGATCCCAAGACAGGTAAATTTTTTTGTTGTTCATTCACGGGATATGGGCATTGCTGGCAAGGCCAGCATTTATTGCCCATCCCTAACTACCCTTGAGAACGTGGTTCTGAGCTGCCTTCTTGAACCGCTGCAGTCCCTGTGGTGTAGGTGCACCCACAGTGCTGTTAGGGAGGGAGTTCCAGGATTTTGACCCAGCAACAGTGAAGGAACGGCGATACATTTCCAAGTCAGGATGGTGAGTGTCTCGGAGGGGAACTTCCAGGTGGTAGTGTCCCCATGCATCTGTTGCCCTTCTAGGTGGTTGAGGTCACAAGCTTGGAAGGTGCTGTTGAAAGAGACTTGGTGAGTTGCTGCAATGCATTTTGTAGATGGTACACACTGCTGCCACTGTGCGTCGGTGGTGGAGGGAGTGAGTGTTTGTGGATGCAGTGCCAGTCAATGGGTAGCTTTGTCCTGGATGGTGTCAAGCTTCTTGGATCACAGAATTTTAACAGCACAGAAGGAGGCCATTCAGCCCATCATGTCCATACTGGCTCTCCAAATGAGCATTATGCACTAGTGCCATTAACCTGCTTTTTCCCCATACCCCTGCATATTGTTTCTATTCAAATAATTATCTGATGCCCTCTTGAATGCCTCAATTGAACCTGCCTCCACCACACTTCCAGGCAGTGCATTCAGTGCTGCACTCATCCAGGCAAGTAGAGAGTATTCCATCACACTTCTGACCTGTGCCTTGTAGAAGGTGGACAGGCTTTGTGGAGTCAGGGCGTGAGTTACTTGTCGCACGATGCCTAGCCTCTAACTTGCTCTCGTAGCCACAGCATTTAAATGGCTATTCCAGTTCAGTTTCCGGTCAATGGTTAACCCCAGGATTTTGAAGGCATTACATGGGGTTAAGATACAGATCAGATCGGCTAATTGAACAATGGAACAGGTTTGAGGGGCTGAATGGCCTCCTCCTGTTCTTATGTTCCTAAAGTACCCTGTCATTTATTGTATTTGCAGGTATTACTTTGCTTTTTACCTCTTTGTTATTCTATTCCTCGTGCTGTCTGTCTCTCATTCTATTTGCTGACTTTATCGTTTATTTTCTTACATTCTCAGTCATTCTTTATTTGTCTGCTTATTGTTGCCTCAATTCCGATTCTGCCCTCTCTCTGTCCTCATCTTTCTCTTACTCATTTTCTCGTCATTTGGCTGTGCCTCTTTTTCCTCTCGCTTTATTTTAATCTCTAAATCTGCTTGACTTCCTTTTAACGTCAGTCAGGTGACCCTCAGTTGTTTTCTCCTAAATGTAAAACAGTTCTTTGCAAAGACAGCTGGAATTGTAAGCTCCCTCCACCGCTCCTGGCTAACTAACCACTCGCTAAGAGATTGGATTAGATGTTATTTAATTAATGCTTTTATCAGGGTGACACCTGAAACTGCTGTTGACTAAGTGCCTGTCGAAGAATTCTCAAATCAGAAATGTAAATTCACTCGACGTAAATGGCTCTTTATTCATTTCCAGTGTTTGAGATTCAAAGTTCGCCCATTTATTCATTTCTTTTAACTCTGTAAAGGGTTTGCAATGATTCATTCTGTGAGTCAGTGCATAAATGTGATAAAAGACTACTGATGTGGGTTTCAGTCTAGAAAAAGCAGCATACACTCTTGATCGAGGGTTACAATCCTGAAGGAAGCCCCAATATGTGTGAGTGTGTGTGTGTGTGTGTGTGTTTGTGTGTGAGTGCGTATCTCACCCTGTATCTCCCTTCCATCTCTTTCTCTCTTTCCCTCACTATTTTTCTCTCTCTCTCTCCTTCTGCCTCTTCCTTTCCCTCTCTCTCACATACCTCACATGATTTACACTGGTGGGTTGCTTTAAATGCAATAGTGGTAGGGTTGCTGAGCTTAGAGTCTCTGGGCATTAAAGACACATTTCCTGGACACTGCTGTGAGTAACCCGGGAGAAAAGAGATAGATGCATTAAAAATATTGTGTGTCTTGTTCAATTCCTTTGAACATGATTGCTCTCTGGAAGATTATTGGAGTTGGGAAAAAATGGCTATTCAACCAGGAGGTGCAGTTAGTGGCAGAAGGGCATTGTGATGAAACCTCAGGAATACAACCAATCATCTATGCACAGTAGCAGCAGTGTGTACCATCTACAAGATGCACTGCAGCAACTCTTCCAAACCCGGGACCTCTACTACTTAGAAGGACAAGAGCAAAAGGCACATGGGAATGTCACCATCTGAAAGTTTCCCTCCAAGCCACACACCATCCTAACTTGCAACTATATCGCCGTTCCTTCACTGTGGCTGGGTCATCTTCCTGGAACTCCCTCCCTAACAGCACTGTGGGTGTACATACACCACATGGACTGCAGCGGTTTAAGAGGGATCTCAGAATAAAAGATACCCTAGGAAATAGTGACCATAACATGGTAGAATTTAGCATTCAGTTTAAGTGTGAGAAACTTGGGTTGGAAACAACTGTGCTAAACTTAAATAAGGGTAATTAAAAAAGGAATAAGGGCAGAGTTGGCTGGAGTGGACTGGGAAAGGAATTTATCAGAAAAGATGGTTGATGAACAATGGCAGACATTTAAGAAAATAGTTCATGACTCACAACAAAGATATATCCCAGTGAGGAAGAAGAATTCTAGGAAGGGGATTAAACCAACCACGGTCAATCAAGGAAGTTAAAGATACTATCAAATTGAAAGAAAAAACATACAATGTGGCAAAGATTAGTTGAAAGCCAGAGGATTGGGAAAGCTTTAAAAACCAACAAAAGATAACTAAACAAATAATAAGGAGGGAGAGAATAAACCTTGAGGGTAAACTAACAAGTAATATAAAAACAGACAGTAAGAGCTTCTTTAAATATATAACAAGGAAGAGAGAGGCCAAAGTGAACATAGGCCCATTAGAGAATGAGGCTGCAGAAATAATAATGGGGAACCAGGAAATGGCAGAGGAGTTAAATAAATACTTTGCATTAATCTTCACAGTAGAAGGCACTAATGGTGTTCCAAAAATACTAAATAATCAAGGGGCAAAAGGAGTGGGGAGGGAGGAAATAAATACAACTATCACTATAGAAAAAGTACTAGGGAAACTAATGGGGCTAAAGGCTGATAAGTCCCCTGGACCTGATGGGTTGCATCTTAGGACATTAAAGGAAGTAGCTACAGAGATAGTGAATGCACTAGTAGTAATCCTCCAAGAATTCTTAGATTCTGGAAAAGTCCCAGAGGATTGGAGAATGGCCAATGGAACACCCTTATTTGAAAAAAGAGGGAGTCAAAAAACAGATAACTATAGGCCAGTTAGCTTAACATCTGTCATTGGAAAAATATTAGAGTCTATTATAAAGGATGTAATAGCAGAGCATTTAGAAATACATAATCTAATCGAGCAGAGTCAGCATGGCTTCATGAATGGGAAATCATGCCTAACAAATTAATTAGAATTTATCGCAGAGGGCTTTAGAGGCTGGGTTGTTAAATATATTCAAGGCTGAGATAGACAGATTTTCAATTCGTAAGGGAATCAAGGGTTATGGGGAAAAGGCAGGAAAGTGGAGTTGAGGATTATCAGATCAGATACGATCTCAGTAAATGGCGGAGTAGACTCAATGGGCCGAATGGCCTACTTCTGCTTCTACGTCTTATGGTCTTATGGTTTAACGCGGCTCACCACCACCTTCTCAAGGGCAATTAGGGATGGGGCAGGAATGCAGGCCTAGCCATCGACAGCCACAGCCATCAGAATATATAATAAAAGCCGGCAAGCCTAATAGGCGGTAGTGCTGTCATTGTATGGGAAAGCTGCAGTCAGGAAAATTAACCTGCACTAAGCTAAAAGCAAAAAAAAATACTGCGGATGCTGGAAATCTGAAATAAAAACCGAAAATGCTGGAACAGCTCTGGCAGCATCTGTGGAGAGAGAAACAGAATTAACATTTTGAGTTTGTATGTCTCTTCTTCAGAGCTAAAGAGAGGTGGAAATGAGATGGATTTGATACTGTTTAAGAGGAGGTGGAGCAGGTGGAGCAAAATAGGTCAGGTAGGAGCTAAGGAGAAATTTGACAAAGGTGTCATGGACACCTTGAGTCTTTAAAGCTACATCCACGACATCTTTGTCAACCTCTCCTGAGCTCCCACCTACCCCTGACCTTCTACTTTGCTCTGCCTGCTGAAGGGGATATAAATAGGTTAAGTGAGTGGGTAAAGATCCGGCAGATGGAGTATAATGTGGGAAAATGTAAAATTGTTCATTTTAGCATGAAGAATAAAAAAAGAATCATATTAACTAAATGGTGAGAGATTGCAGAGCTCTGAGATGCAGAGGGATCTGGGTGTCCTCGTGCATGAATTGCAAAAGATTAGTATGGAGGTACAGCAGGTAATTAGGAAAGTGAATAGGATATTATTGCTTTTGTGAGGCAAATTGAATAGAAAGTAGGGGGGTTATGCTTCAGTTATACAGGGCTTTGGAGAGGCCACATCTGGAGTACTGTGTACAACATTGGTCTCTTTATTTAAGTAGGGATGTAAATGCGTTGCATGCAGTTCAGAGAAGGTTAACTAGACTAATACCAGGAATGGGAGGATTGTCTTATGAGGAAAGGCTGGACAGGTTAGGCTTGTATCCATTGGATTTTAGAAGAGTTAGAGGGGACTTGATTGAAACCTATGAGATCCTGAGGGGTCTTTACAGGGGGGATGTGGAGAGGATGTTTCCTCTCATGGGAGAATCTAGAACCAGGCGTCACAATTTAAAAATAAGGGGTCGCCCAGTTAAGACGGAAATGAGGAGAATTTTTTTTTCTCTCAGAGGGTCATGAGTCTTTGGAACTCTCTTCTCCAAAAGGCAGTGGAAGCAGAATATTTTTAAGGCAGAAGTAGATAGATTCTTGATAAACAATGGGGTGAAAGGCGATCAGGGGTAGGTGTGAATGTGGAGTTAAAGTTACAATCAGATCAGCCATGATCTTATTGAATGGTGGAGCAGACTTGAGGGAGTGAGTGGCCTATGCCTGCTCCTAATTCGTATGTTTGTGTGTTCATATATACCTGCAGGTTCATTCTCTGTTTAACTTTTGGTTTATCTCATTTTTCACTGTAGAGCAGGGTGGGTTCCAGATGCTCAAAATTGACGGGCTCTTTGCTAAGGGAGCGTCCATCCAGGGTCAGATAGCAGGATCCGGTTTGGACAGATCCCAGGTGCCCGGCAGAGAATGCTCAGCCATTTGGAAGTTCCACAGATGATAACTTGAGGATAGATGATAGTATAGTGGTAATATCACTAGACTAGTAATCCTGAGGCCAGGCTATTGCTTGCTGGGCATGGGTTCAAATCCCACCATAGTCGCTGGTGGAATTGAACTTCAATTAATAAAGTCTGAAATTGTAAGTTGCCCTCAGTAATGGTGACCATGAAACAATTATTGATTATTATTAATAACCCATCTGGTTCACTAGTCTCCTTCAGGGAAGGAAATCTTACCTGGTCTGGCCTACATGTGACTCCAGACCCACAGCAATGTGGTGGACTCTTAAAAAAAAAAGTGGGAAATTAGGGATGGGCAATAAATGCTGGCCCAGCCAGCGATGCCTATGTCCCATGAAAGAATGAGTTGTAATCAAATTTAACATTGCAAATCTCACAGAAAGGACAGAGGATTACTAGTTCTCAGATGCTTCGAGGAGGGGTGAGGAGGGGAGGGGTGAGGAGGGGAGGGGAGGGGAGGGGTGGGGTGGGGGGGGGCGGTGCCACTTGGCATAATATACAGGGCTGACAGCATTTTTCTTGGCAGGGAACCCCACTGCCCCACCACACTGCACCCCCTCCCCACCCCCCCCCACCCCCCAACCCCCACCCTGCCCCCTCCCCGACACATGAGGAAGCCACCAGCGTAATGGAGGCAGTTTCCCTGTAGCAGCCCAGGGGTGCTCCAGAGCTGGAGGCTGCATTGCCCACAGGCAGGGAAGGCAGACCCCAACCTATCCACAACCGTTCCCCCACCCCTGGAGGGATTTCCCCTCTGGGCCTCCTGAATGTTTTATTTTTAACCTACTTACCCAGAGGGGCCCCAAGCTCTCTTGCCTGCCACAGCATCGCCCCCACCTACCCACCACCCCCACCCCACCCTCCCCCCCCCCACCCCCCCCCACCCCACCCCCTCACCCACCTTCAGAGCTGCCGGCCTTTTGGAGCAGCTCACCCAGCACCGGGAGCCCTCCCGCTCTCCTTAATCGGATGGCGTGCCCGGAGACAGCCACTGAGGAAGTCCCCCCCTCTGTGGTAAAAGCGCTGAGCCAGTCCCGCTGCTGGCAGGAGCAAGCTCAGAACCGGCTATTCACCTGGACGTCAAGTCCCGAGGCCCTCGGTAAAATTCAGCCCGGAGTCTGCGGGCAAGAGGAAATCTATCGGGGGCCAAGCCTCGTTCTTTCTTGCCCATGGATTTTTAATAAGTTACTTGAACTAATTTCTCCTCTGGGACCAGCATGCCCAAGGAAGCACCTTGCATTCTGCTCTGAATAATTTCAAAAACTCACTTAAATGATTTATTGGAGCATGCTACATGAGGGATGAGCTCACTCTGTTGCTCACCACGCTAATGAATGTGTTCATCGTCTCCGCCAAAAATTTTCCCTGGCATCCTGGAGTGCCCTTTGCACAACGAGCTTTGGGCTCTGTTCCAGGCACAGTGGTTACGTTAATGCACTAGCAATCTTGTGGGCTTGAACTCGTGGACCAGAATCTTCTACTCGGCGAGCTGAGGCGGGACCCGCACGCCGACCTGTAAAATGACGCGCGGTGACATTGGGCGTGTGTCCCGACATCACCGCGCGTCATTCCAATCGTCAACTCGGCGGGCACGCGCCAGAGTCGGCTGCGCACCCGCCAAACGGTCAAAGGCCCACTCAGGCCGCTAATCACCTCAGTAAGGTCATTGTTGGGGCTGCCCGTCTGACCTTAAGGTTGGCGGAGCCCAGGCGGCCTTCACGTTTTTCATGGAAGCTCATCCGCGGGCGGGATGAGGTTTCATGAAGGGCTTATAAGTTGAGTAAAATTTTTTTATTAAAGTTCATTGGCATGTCCCAGCTCATGTGATTCTGTCTCATGAGGGGACTTGTCTTAAAACTCTTTTGTTCCTTTATTAAAATTTTAAAGATTCACACTAATCTCTCTGAAGCAGCCCCGTGCCTCAGGGAGATTTCTGCGCTCTCCCTCCTCCCCCCAGCCCGCACAGGGAGCGCTCAGCGCTTCTGGGTGTGTGTCACGCTAAGGGGAGGTGGTGGGGGGGGCCTAAGTGGCCCACCCACGTAAAATGGCGGCGATCGGCTTTGCCCCCGCCCGCTCACCCTCCCACCCAGCCTGCCCAACGGGGAGAAACTTCTCCCAATGATCTGAAGCTATGAGTTCAGAATCCCACTCCAGCAACTGGGACATTTCACTTCAATTTTAAAAATCTGGAATGAAAAATCTAGCACCGGTCGTAAAAATGCATCTGGTTCACAAACGTCCTTCGGGAAATCTGCCATCCTTACCCGGTCTGGCCCACATGTGACTTCAGGACCATGTGTGGTCGGCCCTTTAATTGCCCTCTGAAATAGTCAAGCAAGCCACTCAGCTGTATTCAAGGAGGCAGCTCACTGCTACCTTCTCAAAGGCGATTAGGGATGGGCAATGGATGCTGACCTTGCCCCAGCTGCCAACATGCCAAGGATGAATAATAAAAGTACCCATTTAACCACATCACACTGCAAGAAATTCAGGCTCGATAAATGCTAGCATCAAAACACAGGGAGGGATTTATAGCCTCTGATTCCTCAGCCACATATACAATACGGCAAAGGAAAGATCTGGTCATTATTACATTGTTATCATTAAACGGCACCATATAAATGCAAGCAATTTTCCCCTCTGGCTCGCAAGTGGAAATATCTTCTCTGTGCCTGCCCTTTCAAACCCTTCATAATCTCTGCATTCTTGTAAGGCAAGACCAATGGTTCTAGACCATCACATTCTTTCTCACTGACATTCTTATTTTTGTCTTCCCTTTCCCTGTCCCCACCCCCCACTCCGCTTCTGTTTGATGTTTTCCACAGCCAGAGACCCTCAGGCCCCCCCACCACCCCCACCCCCCCCCCAACCACTTCTCCCCACCTCCTTGCGATCTGAAAGGACTGTGTGAACACTGGCTCCAGGCTCACAATAAAACATCTTCATTATCTCCAAAAAGGCTGAAGGCTCACGGCCTGGACAGTGTGTGCGGGAGGCTAAACAGACAATGGGTCGGTTTGTGTGCATCCTTCATCCGAATTGAAAAACGAGCTCGATGAAAGAATATTAAACCCTTTTTTGTGTAGCGTGAATTAAAATATAATAACGCTGGTAAAACGACAAAAGGTTTCACAAAAGGATTTGACGCCCAAAATATCAACCCCCTGTTTCCTAAATTGCATGGGATGACAGAATTGCTGTGCTTTCTCTTCTCATTTCAGATTCCTAGCGGTGGTATTTTGTCAATGCTGGGTCAATCAAATCTGGAGCATCCTGGCTGAAATGTAGAGACCCCGCAGAAGGTACAAAACAAAATTTACTAGAGCAATACCAGGACTGAGAGGTTATACCCGTCAGGAAAGATTGATCAGGTTGGGGCTTGCCTCTAGCTAAGGGTTGACCTGATAAAGGTCTTTAAGATGAAAGGGTTTGTTAGGTATGAGCACAGGATCTGTGGGCCAGAGAGAAAAAAGAGACTTGCATTTGTATAGCACCTTTACGACCACAGCACGTCCCAAAGCCCTTTACCTGCAGCCAATTAAATACTTTTTAAGTGTAGTCACTGTTGTGATGTAAGAAGTGTGGCAGCCAATTTGTGCACAGCAAGCTCCCACAAAGCAGTGTGATGATGACCAGATCATCTCTTCTTCTGTGATGTTGGTTGAAGATTAAATATTGGACAAGGCACCGGTTGTAACTGCTCTTCTTCCAAACAGTGGCCATGGCATCTTTACATCCACTTGAGAGGGCAGGTAGGGCCCTGGTTTAACATCTCATCCCAAAGGCAGTGCCTCCCACCATTCTGCAATCTGCTTTTTGTACTCAAAGGAGGATTTGAACCCACAGCCTTCGGACTCCGACGCCAGAATGCTACCCACTGAAGCACACCCAGCACTGGCCAGGATTAGTAGTCACAGGCAGAAGATCGTCACTAATAAATCCAACAGGGAATTCAGGAGAAACTTCAAAGGCAGAAACGTCCCCCCATTGGAGGGGTTGTGCAGGGGCAAGTGGAGGTGGGCACGAACCCAATCGGGGCGGTAACACCATTTTATGTGGGTGAGCCGATTAAGGCCTGCCCAACGTGGTGCGCTCCCTGTGCATGCGGAGGGAGGGAGGGAGTGGGGGGGTGGCGGGGGAGTCCCTGAGTCGGGGCCTGCCCTCTTTCGCGTGCGCGTCATTTTACGTGTTGGCGAGCGGGCCCCGCCCCCGCTCGCCAACCCGAAAATTCTTCCCCAAGTGTGGTTAAAATGGTGCTGAGTGGTGGGAAGGAATGGTTTGAAAGGTGCGCCCAGGAAGAAGTTGTACCTGCTAGCTAACTAGGGTCAATCATCAGCCTCCAAGCTTCAGGTCAAATGGCTGGCTCTCTTTGTTTCTGAATGTACACCAAAGAACCATACGGGCCCACACTTATGATGGCTGCAGTATTGTGACTGAAGACTTCCTATCATCTGCCCCCTTCGAGGGCAACGAGTTCCAGGTCATCACTGCTCACTGTGTAACAAGTTTCTTCCTCACATCCTCCCCTATATCTCTTGCCCGAAACATTAAATCTGTGTCCCTTAGACTTTGTACCATCAGCTAATGGGAACAGCTTTTAATTGTCCACCTTATCTAAACCTGTCATCACCTTGTACACCTCTATCACATCTCTCCTCAGTCTCCTTTGCTCCAAGGAGAACAAACCCAGCTTCTCCAACATAACCTTGTAGCTAAAATCCCTCACCCTTGGAACCATTCTGGTAAATCTCCACTGCACCGTCTCAAGAATCCTTACATCCTTCCTCATGTGTGGTGACCAGAAATGGAAGCAATACTCTAGTTGTGGCCTAAATGGAGTTTTATACATCTTCAGCATAACTTTTCTGCCTTTGTACACAATAAACTCTAATCATGAAACCCAAGATCCCATATACTTTGCCAACTGCACTCTCAATATGTGCTGCCACCTTCAAAAATCTATGCACTTGCACCCTGGGTCCCCCTTGCACCCCCTCATTAAAACTGTGTCATTTAGTCTATATACATGTGCCAGGAAGGGGGAAATTGTGTGGGTGAGGGGGTAAATGCATATTATGGTGCCAAGGCTTGAGAAAAACTGGAGGCTCCAGTTTGTGAGAGATTATTCATTGGACCTTGCATGCAGTTTCAGTAATTCTTGGCCCAATTATTGTTGAGCGGAAGATTGCACTTTTTGATTATTAGGGAATCTCGGTGCTATTTTCTAAGATTGCTTTAACACAATGGTAAACACTCATGAGCAGTGAACTGGAGACACCAATTGAAGGAAATTACTATAACTGTTTCCAACAGTGTTTTGCGATGTTTTGAGTGCACTGTTGTGTGTGTAATCTTCATTTTTAGTCAACAATGGATTTAGTTCAATAAAAGACAAGCCAGTGTGGAACCAAAATATGATTAAAACAAGGCAGTAGACTTTGTCATGTTTTTGCAATGATATAAAGGCACCAATCGCTCGTAAGGGATTGTGTAAACATGTGTGGGTTTCATTTATTGAGACAAGGCACTTGAGAACATTCACACAAAGGTATAAAGCTTGGAGACACATCAGCAGAGCTGTCTGTGCTGCGCTCTGCTTGAAAGCAAAAAGTGAAACTAAGACTGGATCACATGATGCATTTCCTTCTAATGATGTCATGCTGCAATCCCTTAAAGGCATATTACAGCAGGTTTCGCCTCAAATAATTATTGTGAAGAATTTATTTTTTAAATTGTGGCAGTGCAGCTTTATAAATTTACTGGGCTATGTATCCATCTCTCTTCCCCAGTGTGTCTACAATCTACAACATGCACTGTGACAACTAATTAAGGTTACTTCACCAGCACTTCCCACCCCATGACCTTAAACACCAAGAAGGATGAGGTTTATTGCATTATGATTTAGGACTGTATATTTTGGTTTATAAGAGCATTACAGTTTGGGACTGTATCTTTAAATTTCAGGTAAATAAAAGGGGTCATGTGACATGTTTTGGAATCTAGCTAACAGTAAACCTGGGTGATTTAATTGTTGGGGATCAGAAGAAAAGCCAGATTGTTTTATTGAGAACAAGGTGCCAGGTATTTATATAAAAGCAAAAAACTGCGGATGCTGGAAATCCAAAACAAAAACAAAAATACCCGGAAAAACTCAGCCGGTCTGACAACATCTGCGGAGAGAAACACAGTTAACGTTTCGAGTCTGTATGACTCTTCAACATTGAAGGTATTATCGCTATCAAATTGTAAACAGTTGGGCTGAAGCCTATCCCTTTATTTCTAAGATGAAAGGCAATTTTGATCAGAGAAAGCTGATTAGCATTTCTATTTAGATACAAGGCTGATGTGCTTCCCTTTACCATGCAGAGGAGGACAGGGGGAGACCATTTTATAAGCTTCCCTATAAACCCAAAATATATCACAGAGAGAGAGGGGTTGCAGTTTGGGGTTGTGGGGTCTGAAGCCAACAGAGAGGAAGAGAGCACGAGAAATGGAGTCAGACAGACCTGTACCTTAAAGAGATAAAATGCTGTCTCTATTGTTCACCAAGGTGGGAGCTTGCACTCAGTTTGAAGCCCAAGTTCTTGAGGAATTAAAGCAAGACTGGAGGGTTCGCCTAGTTGAAGCTAGAGGGGGGAATAAAACTCTCCCCCTAGAGAGGGAGGAAAACTAACACTTTGGAAGATAGTATTGAGAAAGAAAAATAATGGAATTGAAACCATTGGGCGTTGTGACTGACTTTGGGTTGGCTCTGGAAGAATTGGATGTTTACTTAAGAAATTGAGTAACGTAACAAATTTGGGTTTTTCAGTTGTCATTCAAGTAGAAAGGGGCAAATTCAGTTTGATAATTTAAAGTGTAAGTTTCCTCTGAAAGGGAAATTTTATTTTGTTAATATTGCTCTTGCTGTATTTGTCACAGTAAAAGTTTTAAAATGTGATATCTTTCTGTTTCCTTCTTCCAGCTAGTAACTGGAAGCCCAACTTTCTCTTTAAAATTTATCGGTCTCTCCGAAGGTTGTAACATAAATAGGAATTATTAAAATAGTTGACTCAAAAATGTTGGTTTCTGTAATGGTGGCCATTAAGCTGTCAGGTTGTTGTTAAAAAACTGCCCAACTGGTTCACTAATAACCTTCAGCAAAGGAAATCTGCCCTCCTTCTCTGACCTATATCTAACTGCAGGCCCACACCAGTGTGGTTGAATCTAATCTACCCTCTGATAGGGCCTAGCAAGCCATTCTATTCTATCAGAGCACTACAAAGAAGTAGTCACCACACGGACCACAACAGTTCAAGAAGGACGCTCACCAACATCTTCTCAAGCGCAACGAGCGATGGGCAATAAATTTTGGCCTTGCCAGTGATGCCCACATCCTTCAAAATGAATAAATAATAAAAAAAAACCCAGAATTACCTCTTGACTTACAGAATCCACTGCAAGTGGGCCTGTGAGGTTGTGCACAGTTCCTCTCAGTTCATGGTCAGCCTGGCTTGAGGTCTGGAGCATCCCAAAGGCTGGCAGCCATTACCCACTGCAAACCACTGAGGCCTACAGAAATCGCCACTATCCTCCCTTGATCTTAGGGGCAGGGTGTTGGCACATCATGGCCCTTCCTAACTGCTTGAGCCTGGAAATGTCAGCAGGGTAAGGCCCATGCAGACAGCAGGTACTGGGTTCACTTTTGGTGACTGGGGGTAGGTCGGTAGGCAATTAGCCATTGTCCGTGAGGGACTGTTGGCACCTCTTTCTATTTGAGAGAGACAACTGGTTATATAGCTTGAGGGGCACCACCGTGTATTAAGCATAGAGCAGGTGAGGAGGTAGGTCCTCAGTTTACCTCAGCAGGCACAGGAATCTGTGCTGTTGGCATTATTCTGAACCACATGCTAGCCATTGGCCAACCGAGGTAACCAGCCCCTGGACAGGAGCAGAGGGGAGGAAAACCAAGCTAATTTCTTTCTCTTCCATCCCAATGAATCATGTGCATTAATTAAATTGCAAGTGTTGACAGCTTTGCCATCAACCTACACCATGCTTGGCCTAAATAGCCAAGTGGTTATGGTACTGGGTTTGTAACCCCAAGATCAAGGGTTCAAATCTCACAATGGCAAACTATGAAACAATGTAACTTCATCTGAAACAGATGGAAACGGGTTTGTGCTCGAAAGAGTATCAACCTACACCATCTTTGGGTTCCTCCCGTCCATTCCTGAAGAATGTCGGCTGGTTTATAGAAATGACATAAAAAACAAGGCCCCCAACAAGGTTCTGTACTTGACTTATTTTGTAATCAGTTATCGGAGCATTGTTAGTGATGTGATCGGGTGGATCTAATCCACATCACGAAGGGTGTTTCTGACCAGGCCTTTGTGTTGACCTCTCCCTCTCATTCGCTTCACCTGAGTCTTCAGTATATCATAGCCAAGATCCCGTCACAGATATAATTTAAGTTGCTATGACAACCAGTTATAAATTTTTTTTATCTTACCATTCCTTTGCTGAGCGCAGCACATGCTTCCAAAGGAGATTAATTTCCATCTATCCTACGCTTACTAAATGAAGGAACAATTTCTCCCCACTCTCTGACTCTATTTTCATTTTGTCCCTTCTCTTTCTTTCCCTTGTCCTCTTTGTTCCTCCCTCAAATTGTTCCCTTCACAAATTTCTACCCTGTCGCCTCTGCTAAATGAGATGTAGTTTGCCTCAGACAAATCAGCAGTCATCCTATGTGAGTATTGGTGCTGAGTGAAGGGTAGCTCTTCAACCAATGGAGTGTGATTGTGCCCAGCAAAGGTATTTTTCAAAGATCTTATTTTTTTAAATGTTTCTCTCTCCAGACTCGACAATTCCAATGTACTCCAGGCTGGTCTCCCACATCTACCCTCTATAAACTTGAGGTCATCCAAAACTCTGCTACCCCATGTCTTAACCTGCAGCGAGTCCCATTCGTCTATCGCCCCTGTGGTCACTGATCTACATCGGCTACGTGTCCCTCGAGTGCCTTTTGGATGCTGTGGAGGCCTGCCGTGATGTCCTCTACTCTTGCTCTGGCTGCAATATTACCGCTCTGGCTTGGTAGGCGATGGCAGTGGTGACCAGTGCCAATGTTGCGCAGAAGAGGTTGGCCAATCAAGCAACGCCCTGATTGTAAAATTCTGATCCTTGTTTTCAAATCTCTCCCTCGCCTCTACCTATTTCGGCAATCTCCTCTAATTCTAGTTTCTTGTTTGTGTAAACCCCAATTATAATCATTCCACCATTGCATTAATTGCCCAATTAAGGTCTTCAATTGGCAGTGGGGCAGGAAGGCCACCCACTGGCCTTCCCACACTAGACTCAGTTGGGGTGGAGGCAGGAAAACAGTGGGGACCCCAGTGCCACCCTCTTGGTTGGTTAAATGCCCCCCCACCCCCGCCATCAAATTTACCATGGGAAGAACATTAAATTCAGCTTGATGAGCCTACAGCAGCCCCAGACATGAGGTGAGGAACAGCCCCAGTGATGGAGAGTTTTGGGAAACATAGGGCCAAACTCACCTGTTCCTTCCGAGCTACACTCACAACATGTCATGCCTCAGATCATTCAGAAAGTAGATACCCAAATTAGTGTTTTCTGAAAGAAGTCTATTTCATTTACATTTGAAGGCAGCATCAATATTAAATATTCCCACCGTCTCCCTTAGGAACAATCCATGGTTCCATAGATTGACCATTCACTTACTGGGGTTTGTGTGGGGGCACAAGTTGATCTGTGCAAAAGGCACTCAAGGGGCACATCACTAAACCTAGAGGCAGCAGGCTTTTTCCTTTCAGAGTTATGTCTTCTTTGCAGCAATTGTGAGCTGGAAACACTGAGATGTGTACTTGCAGATGCACTTTAAACATGGCGCCCAGCGTGATCAAGCGACAAGGTGATGGTGTGGCGGGTGAATAAGAGCCTGCCCCCCATGGAAATGGCATGTTTCCTGGGAATGCATAATTAATGCGGTGGGTTTGGGATGATACGGCGTGAAAAGCCACCATTGCGGCCAGTGGGTAAAACGTTGTTTTACCTGCCCGCTATTGCACTTAGTGCAAATCTGGGACGATTCCACCTTTTGTCTCTACAAATTAGTTTTGAATTTACCCTCTGCGAGTACCAGGCGTGTCCTCTGGTTCTACTTGCAGTGTTCAATGTTTGATTATGTTTGTTGACTGATCTATGCTCACTGTTCTTGATTAGTTAAGCTGGTGTGATGATTCAGAGAAAAATAAACAAATTGTAGAAGGAGCTGGAAGCTGGAGCTAGAAGCATGGAGCAGACATTTTAAAGCATTGCATAAAATTGTTGTAAAGAAAGTTCCTACACACATAGAAAGTAGTGTCATCTCTGCATAGCTCCTAGATTTAAAATATACAACACTACTATTCTGGTCAAGATGAAAGAGCTTGAAATAATCAATATTATTGAGTCCCTTTAGAATCTTAAAAGTAGCAATCACCATAGAACACCAGGAATATGACTTTGGGTGCTATTGCACTTAGAGTTCTCGACATAAATTTACAGGCTATCTAGAACTGGTCTGAATGCAGGAAATTTGTGTGAGCTGTATTTTGCATAGCTTGTGGGGGGAGGGATGTGCTAATCAGCAGCGGAGGACTTTGGAAAAATACGTTGTAAGTAATTGAGGAATTTCAGACGTTGTCTAAAACTGGGCACAAGTTACGTCGGAATTTCCTCAGTCTCTTATGCCAATCAGCATTGTGCCCCACCATGTGCTGCTGTTCTGGCGGAAATACTCAGGAAGTTCCTGGTTATGGTGCACAACAGGGTTTCCAGAGCCGCGGGGTCAGGTTTTACCTGCAACAGATCGACAAGTGGGGTCTAGATCGGTCCAGAAACTGGTGCTGACAAATGACAGCAAAGCTCAATAATGAACGGGAATCAGTCCCAAACACAGAGGTCCAACATCTTGGGTCTCAGGGCAGGTTCTGCGTGCTCCTCGACAAAGGAGTGCTTCCTAACAATAATTATATAACATGAGCGGGATTGTCACCAGGCCTCATTTTGCAAGCCTTTGTGCTGGTGCAGCGCCAAGTTGAAATTATGGGCGGAATTCTACAGCCCTATCCTGGTTGGGGCAGGCTGTCAAATTCAGCGAGCCATTCAAAAGTCCATAGACTTCGGCGGGAGCGTAAAATCTCACTGGTGTAAAATTCTGCCCTGTGTCTCAACGTTATGGCTGCTCGGGGTTGTTAGATACTGAACTCTAAATTGTTGTCACTTTAGAGAGACCTAAGAGGAAGATTCTTTTGGCATTTTTGGGTCCAGCTCTGCACCACATTTCCACTTTGTTCAGGCTTTATGGGGCCTTTGTGGCCATTCCTTTGCAGCTGCTTCAATGGTGCCACCAACGAGTTTCCCAATGGGAATTCTCTCATGTCAGCTCACTGGAAGAAGAGGCAAAATTGCAATATAAGATGCTTTGTGCCTACCCACTCGAGTCTGCACACTCACACTGGGAGACAAAACCACATATACTCTGCATTGACAGTGAAGAACATACCTCTTACTCCTCTGTTGTTTCCTCTCTCCCTCTCTCTGTCCATCTTCCTCTCCTGTCTGACCCTCTTGTCCTCTGCACCAGTTGCTCTCTCTTCCTACAATAAAAGCAAAATACTGCGGATGCTGGAAATCTGAAATAAAAACAGAAAACGCTGGAAAAACTCAGCAGGTCTGACAGCATCTGTGGAGAGAGAAGCAGAGCCAACGTTTCGAGTCCACATGACTCTTCTTCAGAGCTCTCTCTTCCTCTCTGTCCTTTACTGCTTTCTCTCTCACTCACTCTGTCCATCTCCCTGTTCCATTTGTCTCCTTTCTCCCTTTCCCCGTTTCTCTTTTTCAATCTCCCGCTTCTATTCTGTCTCTCTCACTCTCTGTCCCCTCTTCTCTCTGTCCCAGTTTCTGTGATGAATATTGGATCTTCGAGGGCTGCTTTCAGGGCCATAATCAAATATCACCCAAGATGACCTTATTGACAAAAGTGAAGGCAAATTTGGTGAATCAGGTGGTGTATTTTTATTTTATAATCCCTTGTTGATAAGTGCAGAAAGCAATAAGATAATGTAGGCAGACTCGCGGACGAACCTCAGTAATTTAAAGCAGTGATTACAGAGCAAGATTCTATTTCAACAACCCTGTCATAAACAGTCGGTGTAGGAAACAATCGTAAAATATTCATAGCATGTTTTATGCAAACATGGGTTACAAAGATTAAAATCTATCCTGAGGAAAACCTTCCAGTCCCCTTTGAGAGTAAAATGTAGAACAACTCATTATTTTATCATTTTCTTTCCTCGTCTGAAGGTGATAAGTTGTACTGGGACACATCTCCACATGAACCAACAATCCCCTGGTACCTCCTTCTCCTGTCCTAGATAGTGAGGATCTGTGCATAATTTGCACACAAATACACACACACACTTCTATATATATATATATGAAGAATAAAAATATATATAGCAGCAACAACAACTTACATTTATAAAGCAACTTCAATATACTAAAACATCCAAAGGAGCTTTGCAGGAGCATTATTGGTCAAAAATGGACACCAATCCAAAAGAGAAGCCACAATGATATGTGATCAAAAGGTCAAAGAGGTGGGTTTTAAGCAGGGTCTTATGAAACAGCTGGAGGGGTTTAGGGAGAGAATTCAGAGCTCAGGGCCTAGGCAGCTGACGGCATGGTCACCAATGGTGGAAGCGAAGAAAGTGGGGGATGAGCAAGAGATCAGAATTGGAGGAATGTGAGATCTTGGAGGGAGTTAGGGAGGGGTGAGGACATAGAGATACAAACATGCACACTATATAATTTTTATATATACGTTATATAAACACGTTAATGTTATGTTACTTGTATCGTTAAGGTTGAACAGGTGGAGAGTATTGATTGACTAAGTATCTTGGGCACATACAAAGAGGGACTGCTAGGAGGCAGACATATGCAGTGCTGCATTCTATAGGTAAACCAACGATCAAGAAAAGGATTTTCTTCTAGTTTCATACATCACCAACTGCCTTGGGATCCACTTATCAACACACAGACACACATGCACGTACATGTACATCCTTCTGTCCCTTTCCCATACCTTCTCGTATCATCTTTCTCCTCTTTCTACTCTTCATTTTCATTTCCTTGCTCTACCTCGCTTGCTCTCTCTCTCCTTCCCTTCTGGGGGCATCTGTTTCTGCCTCCCTCTGCCAATCATTTCCTTCTCATTCCCTGTTTCCAATGCTCTCTTATATTCCAATGCTTTCTGGGTTCCATGAGCTAGCAATCGTCACTCCTTATAGCCTTCTTTCTCCACAGTGTGGTGTGTGATAGCATTGGTTGAGGAATAAACACTGACCAAGACACCAGAGGTAACCACCACCCCTCACCCCATTCTCTTTTAAAATAGCACCAAAGGACCTTTTATGTCTATCTGAGAGGGCGGCGGTGGGGGGAGGGGGGGGCTTTAAGGATACATCTGAAAACGGGGCAGGGGGGCTGCTTCTGCCGCTTGAGTCAAAATGCTGTGGGTTCAAGTCTCACTTCAGAGAACAAAATATGACATGTGAAGTACAAATGGATGTAGCAGTGTGGTGTTGGTGTGAACAACACCTTTTTAAAAAGGTTTTACTGACCTGGGTTCTATGAGCTACCAATCATCACCCCTTATAGCCTTGTTTCTTCACAGTGTGATGTGTGATTACATATTTACCTCTGAGCTACTCCTATTTCACATCCATTAGCTCAGTCCTGTCTCTCCACAGTCCCGATGGGGCGATATGTCATTCATATGGAACAGTAAATTAATCCCAGGACGTTTTTCTTTCTCTCTCGCACACCCATAGAGCAAATTATTTGGCTCAAAATGACGCACCATTAATCAATAGCAAAGAGAGCATTGGAAACAGGGAATGAGAAGGAAATGATAGACGCAGGGAGGCAGAAACAGATGCCTCCAGAAGGGAAGGAGAGAGAGCAAGAGAGGTAGAGCAAGGAAATGAAAATGAAGAGTAGAAAGAGGAGGATGATAGGAGAGGGTGGGGACAAGGAGAAGAAGGAAAAACAGGATGTTGAAGTACAGCGAAAGCATAAATTTTTGCGGAGAAATGTGGAAAGGCAAAAGAGACAGTGCGCGTGGGAGAATACGTAGATAAATTGAAGAGAAAACAGAAACAGAAATACCTGGAAAAACTCAGCAGGTCTGGCAGCATCGGCGGAGAAGAAAAGAGTTGACGTTTCGAGTCCTCATGACCCTTCAACAGAACTGAGGTCATGAGGACTCGAAACGTCAACTGTACTCTTCTCCGCCGATGCTGCCAGACCTGCTGAGTTTTTCCAGGTATTTCTGTTTCTGTTTTTGTTTTGGATTTCCAGCATCCGCAGTTTTTTGTTTTTATATTTTTGTTTTTAAATTGAAGAGAGTGGGAGTGTTTTCCTTGGAGAAGGTTGACGGGAGATTTGATAGGAGTTCAGAATCATGAGAGGTCTGGGCAGAGCAGAGAGGGAGAAACTGTTCCCACTGGCGGAAGGATCCAGAATGAGAGGGCACAAATTTAAGGAAATTGGCAAAAGAGGCAATGGAGACACGAGGAAAAACTTCATCGTGCAGCGAGTGGTTAGGATCTGGAATGCGCCACCTGAAAGTGGGATAGAGGCAGCTTCAATCGAGGCATTCGAGAGGAAATGGGATTGTTATCTGAAAGGGAAGAATGTGCAGGGTTAGGGTGAGAAAGCTGGGGAATGGCACTAGATGAGTTCTCTTTCTGAGAGCCGGCGCAGACACAACAGGCCGAATGGCCTCCTTCTGTTCTGTATCTTTCTGTGATTCTGAGAAAGAGAGAGAGGGAAAGCAAGATGGAAAAACACACAGGAAAATTGAAAGAGTTGAAATAAAGAGAAATGGACCAAAAAAAGGAGAGACAGAGTATAACTGTAAAAGAGAGTCAAAGTGTGATTGCAGTGAGATGTATTTCTTGACTTAGCGATGGTCTCACAAGACCACAGGCCATCGTGGAGCACATATCAGGTCTAAGAAAAAGGTAATTGCAGCCCCTGTGGTAGGCACCCCGTGGGCAGTGTGTGTTCAGGTCAGGCTATGAGCAAAGTATCTCAGAGGTAGGCTTGTACTCACAATTCAGACTGCGAGAGAACAAGAGAGTGATGATTGGTGGCTCCTAGCAATCAGGTCAGTAAAATATTTTAAAAGGGCATTGTTCCCACTAACTCCATACTGTGTGATACCTATGAGTATAATATTGTCCCAATTATCCCTCAGCTGTTAACTGACAGACCATGAAGCCAATCGTACCTTGTGACTTCTTATTATAATTCTGGGCTTATTTAAATGCAGGACCAGAGAGGTAAATATATCATTAGTAATTGCAAAACCAGATGAAAATTTACCTCCCTCACAATGCACCCCACTGCCCCTCTCCCTTCCCATCCCACCCCCCAGCACATATAACATGTCCATTCAATCCCAAGCCGGTTGGTGAAGCATGAAGCTAGACATGATATTTTCTTGATAATAGGTTTATTTACAGAATCTAGCATTACATGTTTGCTTCCTTATCTACTATTCCCTTGTTTCGGCAGTCTCTCTTTATAAGTGCTCTAGGTGCTTAATTAAACAATGCCCTTCACCGATGTGTCTTAACAATGTAATCAACATACCGCTAACAGAGAAATAATGGGTAGCTTGAGTTTTGCCTTTCAGTTAGGGAAAGGAGCACCCCACCCTCTTAAGGCATTAAGCTGTGGCCCTGTCTGCCCTCTCAGGTGGATGTAAAAGATCCCATAGCATTATTTCAAGGAAGAGCAAGTGAGTTCTCTCTAGTGTCCTGGCCAATATTTACTCCTCAAGCAACCTTACTAAAAAAAAAACCCAAATTATCTGAGCCTTACCACATTACTCTTTGTGGGATCTTGCTGTGCAAAACTAGCTGACATGTTTCCTACATTACAATGGTGGCTACCCTTAAAAAAAATACTTCATTGGCTGATAAACAGTTTGGAAGGATCTCAGGTCATGAAAAGTGCTATATAAATGCAGGTCTGTCTTTCTGAATAATGACCATTATTGCAGGTCCAGACTTTAGTGCAGAGGATGTCACGCTGAAGTATGTATCGTGGTTTGTACACGTCCTTGTGATACACTAGGGCATAATTTGACCAAGAGGGGTGGAGGAATTCTGTGCAATTTCTTCAGCTCTAAAAAAGAGCAAGTCAGTAACTCTTGAGCAAGATGTCATCGATCTCACCCACCCACCTGCGTAAAGGATTGTCAATTCGCCCCGGTTTCAAGTGTCCACCTCTTGACTTGGCAATCACACCACAGCTGCGTTGCAGCAAACAAGTGGAACAAACCACTGAATGAAAGGAAGACATAAATTTATACAGTGCCTTTCAAAACCTCTGGATGTCATAAAGTACTTTACAGCTAATGAAGTACTCAATTGAAGTGCAGCCACTGTTGCAACATAGGAAAAGCTGCAGATTGTTTACGCACGGCAAGCTCCTGCAAACTATAATTTGATAGTGCAACAGCAACTTGCATTTATACAGCACCTTTAACATAACAAAACATCCAGAGGCACTTCACAGGAGCATTATAAAACAAAATGTGACACCGAGCCACATAAGGAGATAATTCATATTAATTCAAACCTAAGCAGTTGGTGAAGTATAAAACTGGACATTAATACTTTTCTGGATAATTGGTTTATTTACAGAAAGTAACATTACATATGTCTGCCTCCCACCACCTCACCCAGTGACCCGGCAGTCTCTCTTTTTAAGAGCTCTAGGCATCAATTAAACAATTCTCTTCACCTGTGTATCTTAACAATGTAATTAATGAGCAATTAACAGAGCAATACTGGATAGTTTGAGCCATGGCCAGATTACCAAACACTTGGGGCTTGGCCTAAATAGCCAAGTGGTTATGGTACTGGGTTTGTAACCCCAAGATCGAGAGTTCAAATCTCACAATGGCAAACTATGAAACAATGTAACTTCATCTGAAACAGATGGAAATGGGTTTGTGCTGGTTACGGTACTGGGTTTGTAACCTCTAAGATTAAGAGTTCAAATCTCACAATGGCAAACTATGAAACACTGTAACTTCATCTGAAACGGATGGAAACAGGTTTGTACTCAAAAGAGTGACATCTTGCTTGGCCTAAATAGCCAAGTGGTTATGGTACTGGGTTTGTAACCCCAAGATTGAGAGTTCAAATCTCACAATGGCAAACTATGAAACAATGTAACTTCATCTGAAACAGATGGAAACAGGTTTGTACTCAAAAGAGTTACCAAACGCTTGATCAAAAAGATAGGTTTTAAGAAGCGTCTTAAAGGAGGAAGGAAAGGTAAGAGGGGCCGAGAGGTTTAGGGAGGGATTTTCAGAGCAGGGCCTAGACAACTGAAGGCACAGCCACTAATGATGGAGAGATGAAAATTGGGGACGCTACAATGGCCAGAATTAGATTAATGCAGATATCTCAAAAGGTTGTGGGGCTGGAGAAGATTACAGAAAAAGGGAGGGGTAAAGCCATGAAGGAATTTGTAAACAAGGATCAAATAATCTGTTTTGGTGACGTTGGTTGAGGAATAAATACTGGCCAGGACACTGGAGTGAACTCCCCTGCTCTTCTTCAAAATGGCGATAACTGGGTCTTTCAATCAGTATGGGACCTTTTGAGCAGTGTAGCAACCTTTAATTGGTAGGAGACCCTTCAGAGGATGGAGAAACATCTTTGCTGCTTCAGATGCTGTACGTATGTTTGCAGTGATAGTGCAGGACGCTGTTGAAGGAAACTTACCGGACTTGACTGTTTAACAGTCTATAGGTAAAGAACCTTTCCAGTATTGTTCCTCCCCCGCGATTCATTACCATTTAATAATATAGCTGCAAAATATCAATTTTTATGTTGAAAGTGGCAATCTCTGTGTCAAAAGATGACAGCAGGTGTTGGAGCTGCTTTACAAAGCTTCAGAGAAATCCTAATATAATTCAGACAGACTCCAGGGAAAGAGACTTGCAAATTAACACACAGCCCGCTCATTGCTAGAAATCTAATTTCTTCAGTCGAATGAAGTGGTGTAATGGTGAAAAATCCCTCTGATTAATTCTTGATAAAGTGCCAATTAGCAGGAGGAACCTACGCACATTTTGTAATGCACAGCGTTGCTTCATCTCTCCAAGCTTTCTGCATACCGGATGAATTCCTTTCTTGTTTCCACCTCCCCTCATCACCCCCTCCACAGCCCGCAAACCCCTCTCAGAAAACTGACTCATATGATAGATTATAGTTCAAGCACGCCCGTTCTAAAGTACCGTGTGTTCAAGCTTGTGCCCGGCTGATAGACTATAATAGGCATCACACCCATGGATGTGACGTTAAACAGCGGGCCCTCCTGCCTTCTCGGGTTAATGTACAATCGCCCAGGACCTCAATTGCGAAGAAGAACAGAGAAGATGGCCTCGGTATCCTGGTCAGCATCGACAAACCAGGATTGTCTGGTCATTAACACATTGCTGTTTGTGGGATCTGGCTGTGTGCAAATTGGCTGCCGTGTTTCCTACATTTCAAGAAGCGCTTTGTTGGTTGTAAAGCACTTTGGGACGTCCTGAGGTTTCAAGAGGTACACTAGAAATTCAAGTCTTTCTTCCTTTTCAGTCCATCTTGATGTTCAGTTTCCAGCAAGGAATACTGGATAAGAACACTCTACAGGTACTGAAGCCAATCATAGGTGTCCCATAAAGAAGCTCTAGCAAGAAATTTCAGTATTTACAATCACTCAGAGCAAAGCTCTGTCCACTGTCCCCATCAAACACTCCCAGGACAGGTACAGCACGGGGTTAGATACAGAGTAAAGCTCCCTCTACACTGTCCCCATCAAACACTCCCAGGGCAGGTACAGTACAGGGTTAGATACAGAGTAAAGCTCCCTCTACACTGTCCCCATCAAACACTCCCAGGACAGGTACAGCACGGGGTTAGATACAGAGTAAAGCTCCCTCTACATCATCCCCCATCAAACACTCCCAGGACAGGTACAGCACGGGGTTAGATACAGAGTAAAGCTCCCTCTACACTGTCCCCATCAAACTCTCCCAGGGAAGGTACAGCACGGGGTTAGATACAGAGTAAAGCTCCCTCTACACTGTCCCCATCAAACACTCCCAGGGCAGGTACAGCACGGGGTTAGATACAGAGTAAAGCTCCCTCTACACTGTCCCCATCAAACACTCCCAGGACAGGTACACCACGGGGTTAGATACAGAGTAAATCTCCCTCTACACCGTCCCCATCAAACACTCCCAGGACAGGTACAGTGCAGGGTTAGATACAGAGTAAAGCTCCCTCTACACTGTCCCCATCAAACACTCCCAGGACAGGTACAGCACGGGGTTAGATACTGAGTAAATCTCCCTCTACACTGTCTCCATCAAACACTCCCAGGGCAGGTACAGTACAGGGTTAGATACAGAGTAAATCTCCCTCTACACTGTCCCCATCAAACACTCCCAGGGCAGGTTCAGCCCGGAGTTAGATACAGAGTAAAGCTTCCTCTACACTGTCCCCATCAAACACTCCCAGGACAGGTACAGCCCGGAGTTGGATACAGAGTAAAGCTCCCTCTACATCATCCCCCATCAAACATTCCCAGGACAGGTACAGCACGGGGTTAGATACAGAGTAAAGCTCCCTCTACACTGTCCCCATCAAACTCTCCCAGGGAAGGTACAGCCCGGAGTTAGATACAGAGTATAGCTCCCTCTACACTGTCCCCATCAAACACTCCCAGGGAAGGTACAGCCCGGAGTTAGATACAGAGTAAAGCTCCCTCTACACGGTCCCCATCAAACACTTCCAGGACTGGTACAGCCCGGGTTAGATACAGAGTAAAGTTCCTGTACACTCTACACTGTCCCATTAATGCGGTTTAACACAATCCCAGGAGTGCATCTGTAACATGCTCATTGTGTTCCATTTTTCACACAAGCAATCCTTATGGGCTCTTTGCGTGGGACTGATAATTTAGTACCTGTCAGTACTAAACACTAAATCGTTATCAGGCAGAGTTTAAACTTGCAGCATAAGGAGAACTAATGTTCAGAGATATGTGGAAGATAAACTTAAAACCATATTGTTCAGACTGACTATACCCGGGTGTTAACACAAAAATCTGCTTTGATGTTATCTCCCTCATTTTAGAACATGTCAGAGGGCCTCAGCTCATCTGCTGCTGAAACCCTCATTACCGGTCAACTTGACTATTGCGATGCCTCCTTGGCTGATCTCCACATTCTCCGAAAACTTGAAGACAGCCATAGCTCTGCTGCCTGTGTCGTAACTCGCACCAAGCCCCATTCCCCGTCACCCCTGTGCTCTCTGACCTACATTAGCTTCTGGTCAAATAACGTCTTGATTTTAAAAATCCTCATCCTTGTTATCAAATCCCTCCAAGGCCTCACCCCCTCCCTATTTCTGTAATTTCTTCCAGCTCTACAACCCTCCGTGATACCTGCGATCAAATTCTGGCCTCTTCAGCGTTCCCAATTATAATCGCTCCACCATTGGTGACCGTGCTTCCAGTTGACTGGCCCCCACGCTCTGGAATTCCCTCCTTGCACCTCTCGGCCTCTCTCCCTCATTTTCCTCCTTTAAGATACTTCTTAAAGTGGCTCTTTGAGCTCTTTGGCCAGGCTTTTGGTCACCTGACTTAATATTTCCTTATATGTGGCTCAGTGTCACACTGTTTGTTTTATAATATGCTCCTGCGTAGCACCTTGGGACATTTCATTACTTTAAAGTTGCTACATAAATATAAGGTGTTGCTTTTGGTGATGCTAAGGAAAGGACACTAGGGAGGAGTGGGGAAATGGAAGGGGCAGCATGTCTTGCTGAAGGGAGAAACTTCTAAGATGCCCTTGAAAGGGGCATTGGGAAGAGTGATGTGGGCATGGAAGAGAATGCAAAGGCCTAAGGTATCACAGGCTTTGATAGAAAACATGAGTGAAGATTGAGTAGCCATCTGGAGTTGGAGGATGCATATGAGGGAGACGAGGTTGACAAGGGCATTGAAAATGAAGGTCAGGGCTCAAAGTGAATATACAGGCGGAACAGGGCAGCAGTGGGAGTCCAGAGTGGACATGTGGGGGAGGGGAGAGGGATGATCTGGGTGAGCAACACAATACCAAGATGGGGTGAAGAGAGGATTGCGGGGGTGAGGGGTGGGGGGGGGGGGGGGTGCTGGGGGAGAGGTGCGCAATCAGACCTTGCTGCGGGGCTAGCAAGAGGGATGTGTGTCTGAGTGGGTGTTTGTGGGGGGTAATGTGTGCGTGGCTAGGCCAGGGTAGAGAAACCGCAGTGACTGATCATTCATTTTCAGTTGGCCAACTTATCCCATCAGGTAACACAGGGTGCCCACGGAGCCACATGTTAGAATGGCACGGGGCACAATGGCTCAGAGTGGCGCAGTAATCACGGTTTGGGGAATGGTGCTGGGAGCCTAATTAAAGGGATGTTGCCTATAGTCAAAGAATGTGTGATGCCGCTCTTTTTTCCTCTTGCCAATGAGATGACATAAATCGTATTGCAATGTGTTATCGAGTCATTTACAGCAATGACATAATGACAAATATAATCCATGTCTCCTCTCTCGCCTCGGTGTAGAAAAATTGTCTGGCAGACACTTCCTGATAAATTTTAATAACTTTACTCTAAGCAGAGTATCACCGCGGCTGCTTGTGTAATGGAGAGAAGTGGGACAGGAAACTGGCACATCGCTGCCGATCTCAAAGAAGCTGTGGCTATTTCGGTGATCAGCTGCTGTCCTTCTTGGACACGCATTTTCCCAACAGTAGCTGATCTTGGCTGGGCAGCTGTCCAAGATGACCTGCTAAGTTGGCCTGTCCCTTTAAGGTCACTGCTCCGTAGCAGAGGCCAAGGAGGTCCATGCAGGGTGAATTGCAACTGCTTGGGAGCTGGGGTCAATCAGAGGGCAGTAAATTCCAGGCTCCAAGTCACTGACTGGCTGGCTTTTTTTTTAATCTGAACATATAAAATTGGCAAGCCTACGAACATAAGTCCAAAAGCTAGAGGAGCTGGAGTAGGCCATTCAGCCCTTCAACAAGATCAAGGCTGTCATCCTACCTTAACTCCACCTTCTTGCACTATCCCCATATCACTTAATTTCCTTAATATCCAAAAATATAATGACCTCAGTCTTGAATATATTCAACAGCTGAAAATAAAAAATAAATCCAAAAAAAAATTCCACAATCCGCACCCCCCTTCCCTGCAGCCACATGATCTGGAAAGGTTGAGGAACGTTGGACCTACACTCATTGGAGTTCAGAAGAATCAGACGTGATCTTATGGAAACATATGAGATTCTGAGGGGGTTGAAAAGATAGATGCTGAGAGGATGTTTCCCCTCGTGGGGTAATCTAGAATTAAGGGCCACAATTTCAAAATAAGATGAAGACGAGGAGGACGTTCTTCTCTCAGAGGGTCGCTGGAATTCTCTTCCCCAGAGCGCCGTGGAGGTGGGGTCATCGAATATATTCAAGGTTGAGCTGAACAGATTTTTGATTGACAAGGTGGTCTAGGGTGATTGGCAGGAAAGTGGAGTGAAGGCCACATCAGATCAGCCATGATCTTACTGGTTGGTGGAACAGGCTCGATGGGCCAAATGGCCTACTCCTGCTCCTATTGCTTATGTTCTTCTGGGAAAGGCAAAAAAAAAAGGAAATATCAATTCCTGTCCGACCCCCTCAAGTAATTGAAATCTTCAGATGGGTCATGTGTACATTAACTGTTAAAACACGAGCCTTCTATACGATGGGATCTCAGTGAGGAACATGTCGAGTAGCCTATTGAAGGCAGAGTCAGCACCCAGTGCACTAGGCAGTAGTGCAGCTGTGGTATTAGGAGGGTGACAGTCATACAAGACTTTTAACTGAAGACTTTTATCCGTGCAATTGACTATTCTCCAACCTTTCTTTTCAATCTGTCTCTCAACTGACTTTTGCTAGGGGCCAGTCCCATAGCAGCTGATTGCCCCCTGCTACCTCATCCAAATTCTTCACGTGCCGAACATCCTGGAGACACTCGCATGCTGGACTTCACGTGTGAGTCTGAGTAGTGGACACAGACAGTCCCTTCAAAACTGGGTCTGAGAGAAGCTAAGTCAACACTCGGGACCTTCTGCCTCGCATAGCACCATCGCCAACATTGGATTCACCCGCTGCGCCACAGCGTGATTAGTAAAATAGACAAAGAGGCTAAGTGGGTGGGATTTTCCGGTCCCAAAGTCGGCGGACCTTTGGCTGGTCCCACCTGTGCATTTCCTGCCACAGGCAGGACCAGAAAATTGCAGCCAGGGAGAGGGAGAGAGAGAGAGAGAGAAAGAGAGAGAGGGAAAAAGAGAGGCAAGAATGGTTGCAATGGATAGAGAGAGGTAAGAGGTGAAAGGGTTCTTGTTCCTGAGAGTATTCCATGACCTTTGTTGGAGTGTGTATGTGAGTGTGAGTGTGAGAGTATGCATCTATGTGCATAATCTCCTCCAGACCCACAACCCTTGAGCTCTCATGCACTCCTCTAATTCTGGCCTTATGAATATTCTCGATTTTAATCGCTCTACTATTGGCAGCCATACCTCCAGCTCTAAGATCTGGAATTCAGTCCCTAAACCAGTCCCCCTCTCTACCGCTCTTTCCTCCTTTAAGATATTCCTTATGTGGCTGGTTGTCAAATTTTGCTTTATAATGTTCCTGTGAAGCACCTTGGGACATTTTATTAAAGGGGCTTGATTGACAAGTTGTTGTAGTTGGTGTGTGTGTGTGTGTGTGCGCGCGCGCACTTGCATTGGGAGTTGAGGTGACCACAAGATTGGGCTTTCCTTTGGTGCACAGCTTGGTCAAACAGCTGACCAATGAGTGCAAAATGAAGAGCCGTGTAGAGATCGGGGGAGGGTGTCATAAGATTGTCATTGGCCGCATCGAGTTCCAACCAGAGAGGAGACACCTCGGTGGAAAAGGAGGAAAAGTGGTTTCTGGTTAGTCGCACACTGTGTAATGATCAAGCAGAAAACAAATGGTGAATGTTAATGCCTCTAGCCCAGGGGCAGTACCCTGTGATGATGCTTTGCCTGAGACTAACTCACTCATCATCAGGTAAAAATTAGCCACTGTGCCACTGTTTTCCAACCTTGAGAAGCCAACCAATTGTCAACATTTTGTACTGATTCTGGTAGTCTTTAAGGAGGCAAAAGAAGCCACCAATGAGTGGATAACAGTCGCAAAGCTCCCACATCTGCATCACGGCTCAGTCAGGGTCTACGAGTCACGATGGGCATTTGCGATTTGCTTTCTCATCAGAATGACCCATGCAGAAACCCACAGAACCCACCTCACAAACACTGCCTGGGTGGTGCATGGGGACAACCACCGCCTGCATGCTCGCCTTCAAGCCACACACCATCCCAATTTGGAGATACATTGGCCATCGCTTCAGCATGTCAAGGTCAAAATCCTAGAGCTGTTTCCCTGGCAGGACTAATTCGCAGAGAATGGATACAGCAGAGAAAGAGGCCATTTAGCCCTTCATGTCTGCGAGAGCAGCCCAGCTAGTCCCACTCCCCTGCCTTTTCTCAGTAGTCCAGAAAATCTTTCCTCTTCAGGTGCTTATCCAGCTCCCTTTTGAAAGCCACGATTGAACCTGCCTCCACCATCCTCTCAGTCAGTGCATTCCAGATCTTAACCACTCGCTGCTTAATAAGGCTTCTCCACATGTCGCAACTGCTTCTTTTGCCAATCACCATAAATCGGTGCCCTCAGGTTCTCAACCCTTCTGCCAATGGCAACAGTTTCTCCCTACCTACTCTGCGCCCCCTCCACCCCCCGCCCTCCACCACCACCCACCCCCCCCCCAACCCAGACGCCTCAAGACGTTGAACACCTCTATCAAATCTCCTCTCAACCTTCCTTTCTCGAAGTAGAGCAGCCCCTGCTTCTCCAATCTATCCACGGAACTGAAGTTCCTCATCCCTGGAACCGTTCTTGCAAACCTTTTCGGTTCCATCCCTAAAACCTTTATAATCTCCAGAGTTGGACACAGTACTCCAGTTGAGGCTGAACCAGTGTTTTGTAAAGATTCACCACAACTTTCTTGCTTTGGTACTCTCCGCTCCTACTCATAAAGCCCTGGTAACCATATGTCTTGTTCACCGCTTTCTCAACCTGCACCGTTTTACCCCCAGTCCCTCTCTGCCCCTGCACCCCATCTGTGAATTATTATGAATTGTAAAATATACTGTTTCTGCTCATGCTTCCATCCAAAATGTATCACGTCACCGTTCAGAAATGCTAAACACGCGATCTGGTCATTATCATGTTGCTATAAGTGGGATCTTACTGTTTGAAAACTGGCTGCTGTGTTTCCTACGTTACAACAGTGACGATGCTTCAAAAAAGTACCTCATTGGCTGTAAGGTGCTTCGTGAGGTTGGGAAAGGTGCCGTAGAAATGTAATTTTTTCCCCTTTTTCTTCCCCTCACTGCAGTGTGGAGGTCTCTAGTCAGTCAATGAATAGATGGTTTGAGAGCTCGGTAAGTGGTCGACAGGTATTCAGAGGCCCTCGTGGGATGATATGTCGAGCTGCAGTGATTCTGCGGAAACTGGGAGGAAGAAAAAACAGTTGCGTCGACCAGTTCACCCGCCCATCCTCTTTCCACTCCAGTCCTGACCAACAGTTTCACCGAGGCTCCAGCTGATCTCAGGCGAAGATAAGTGAAGAACTCAGTCCGACTCTCCCTCCAGGCGTTGGGAGCTATGAGGAACAATGCTGCTCCCTCTTGGTGAGAAAGCAAACAGCAAATCACCCACTGTGACTGACAGGATAACAGAATGGTTCCAGCACCGATGGAGGCCATTTGGCCCATCGTATTTATGCCAGGTCTCCAAATGAGCCTAGTGCCATTTCCCAACCTTCTCCCTGTAACCCTACACATTCTTTTCCAACTCCCTCTTGAATGCCTCAATTGAACCTGCCTCCACCACTCTCTCAGGCAGCGCATTCCAGATCCTAACCACTCGCTGCGTGAAAAAGTTTCTCCTCGCGTCTCCATTGCTTCTCCTGTTGCCAATTGCCTTAAATCTGTGCCCTCCCATTCTCGATCCTTCCACCAATGGGAACACTTACTCCCTCTCTACTCCATCCAGGCCCCTCATGATTTTGAACAGCTCGATCAAACCTCCTCTCAACCTTCTCTCCTCCATGTAGAACAGTCCCAACTTCCCCAATCCATCTACGTAACTGAAGTTCCCCATCCCTGGAAAACGTTCTCAGAATCCCTGACTGAGCTGTGATGCAGAAGCGGGGAGCTGTGTGTCTGTTGTCCACTCACTAGGGGCTTCTCTTACCTCCTTAAACAAATCTGTTGACCACTGGCCGACTTCTTAAGGCGACAGAGCATCACGGATGTAATTTTAAACTCATTTTCAGATGATGCTGTGTGAATTAGGATCCAGCTGTGGAATTGAGCATGGGTTAGGGAGGTAAACAATCAGCAAGGCCTCATCCCCTTTATCAATGTGGAGTGCTCAGAGCGCTACATTATGAGGAAAGGCTGGAGAAACTTGGTGTGGAATTTTACAGACCCCTGGGGTCGGGCTGGTTGCCATGGCTGTGGCAATGTGCCCATCCCTTACCCATCTCCGCTGGTATTTTACCAGCAGTGGGAGAAGAGGCCCTTAAGTGACCAATTATTAGCTATTTAAGGGCCTCTTCCCACCACCTCTGGCATTTTACCTGCGGAGGGAGGTGTTCACGCCTCGAGGCACACACGGGATGAGGGGGTCCCTCCTGTTTAGGCACCCAATCACCAACGGGGGGCCCCTCTCCCTTGGTACTCCCCACACCGCCACCCCTCCCCTCCATGTGCATGGTCACCCACCTTCATCCTCCCAAATCCAGCTCTGCACCCACACTTTCCCGGGGCCTGGCAGCCTGGTCCCAGCAAAAGCCCGGACTTACCCGGGTTTCCATAGTTCGTCTTCACTGGGGACTTTATGAAATCTCAGCACACACCCCTGGCCACGGAGGGAGCACGTGGGGTAGAACGGGGCACCCAGTCAAACTGGAGAAACGTCAAGCCAGGCCTCATTATTCTGTACATATGAGAACATAAGAAATAGGAGCAGGAGTAGGCCATTCGGCCCCTCGAGCTTGCTCCGCCATTCAATAAGATCATAACTGATCTTCTACCTTAGCTCCATGTTCATGCTTTATCTCCACATCTCTCAATTCCCTTAGTGTCCAAAAAAAATCTCTCCGTCTCAGGTTGAATGAACTTAGGGGAGGTGGTGGCATAGTGGAATTCGAATTCAATAAAAACCTGGAATTAAAAGTCTAATGATGACCATGAGATCATTGTTGATAGTCATAAAAACCCATCGGATTCGCTAATGCCCTTTAGGGAAGGAAATCTGTCATCCTTACTTCCATGTGACTCCAGACAACAATGTGGTTGACTCTTAAATGCCCTCAGTTGCATAAACCGCTACGAGTTCTATAAGGGATGAAACCGGATGGACCCTCAGCATCGACTTAGGCAATGGAAAACTCAGCCCTGTTCATCCTGCAAAATCCTCCTTCCTAACACCTGGGATCTTGTGCCTAAGTTGGGAGAGCCGTCTCACAGACTAGTTAAGCAACAGCCCTACATAGCCATCCTCACGGAATCATACCTTACAGACAACATCCTAGACACCACCATCACCATCCCTGGGTATGTCCTGTCCCAGCAGCCGAAGTGATGGCACAGTGGTATACAGTCGGGAGGGAGTTGCTCTGCGAGACCTCAAAATCAGCTCCAAACCCCATGCAGTGTCATGGCATCAGGTCAAACGTGGGCAAGGAAACCTCCTGCTGGTCACCATGTACTGAACCTCCATCAGTGCGCCTCCATGTTGAACACCACTTAGAGGAAGCACTAAGGGTGGCAAGGGTGCAGAATGTACTCCTGAGTGGGAGATTTCAATGTCCATTATGAAGAGTGGCTCAGTAGCACCATTACTGACCGAGCTGGCTGAGTCCTAAAGGACATAGCTGCTAGACTGGGTCTGTGGCAGGTAGTGAGGGAACCAACAAGAGGGAAAAACATACTTGATCTCAACCTCACCAACCTGCCGGCCACAGGTGCATCTGTCTATGACAGTATCAGTAGGAGAAACCACCGCGCAGTCCCATCTTCACATTAATACCCTCGGGTGATACCCTCCATCGTGTTATGTGGCACTACCTCTGTGCTAAATGGAATAAACTTCAAACAGATCTAGAAACTCAAGACTGGGCATCCATGAGGCACTATGGGCCATCAGCAGCAGTAGAATTGTACTCAAACACAATCTGTAACCTCATGGCCCAGCATATCCGCCACTCTACCATTACCATCAAGCCAGGGGATCAACTCTGGTTCAATGAAGTGTGCAGAAGGGCATGCCAGGAGCAGCACCAGGCATACCTAAAAATGAGGTGTCAACCTGGTGAAGCTACAACACAGGGTTATTTGCGTGCGAAACAATGTAAGCAGCAAGTGATAGACTGAGCTAAGTAATTCCACAACCAACAGATCAGGTCTAAGCTCTGCAGTCCTGCCACATCCAGTCATGAATGGTGATGGACAATTAAACAACTCACTGGAGGAGGAGGCTCCACAAATATCCCCATCCTCAATGATGGAGGAGCCCAGCACATCAATGCAAAAGATAAGACTGAAGCATTCGCCACAACCTTCAGCCAGAAGTGCCGAGTGGCTGATCCATCTTGGCCTCCTCTGGAGGTCCCCAGCATCACAGATGCCAATCTTCAGTCAATTCAATTCAAGTATGTGATATCAAGAAATGGCTGAAGGCACTATATACTGCAAAGGCCATGGATCCTGACAATATTCTGGCAATAGCCTTGAAGACTTGTGTTCCAGAACTTGCTGCGCCCCTAGCCAAGCTGTTCCAATACAGCCTCAACACTGCCATCTACCTAGCAATGTGGAAAAATGCCCAGGTATGTCCTGTACACAAAAATCAGGACAATTCCCACCTGGCCAATTACCACCCCATCGCTGTACACTTGATCATCAGTAAAGTGATATAAGGGGTCATCAACAGTGTTATCAAACAGTAGTTGCTCAGCAATAGCCTGTTCACTGATGCTCAGTTTGGGTTCCACCAGTCCACTCAGCTCCTGACCTCATTACAGCCTTAGTTCAAACAACATTCCTTCCATCATAAGATCAGGAGTGGGATGTTCACTGATGATTGCACAATGTTCAGCACCATTCATGACTCCTCAGATACTGAAGCAGTCCACGTCCAAATGCAGCAAGACCTGGACAACATCCAGGCTTGGGCTCACAAGTGGCAAGTAACATTCATGCCACACAAGTACCAGGCAATGACCACCTCCAACAAGAAAGAATCTAACCATCGCCCCTTGATGTTCAATAACATTATCATCGCTGAATCCCCCACTATCCTGTGGGTTATCATCGACCAGAAACTGAACTTGACTAGCCATATAAATACTGTGGTCAGAGACTAGGAATCCTGCATCAAGTAACAAGTCAGGAGTGTGATTGAATACTTTCCACTTGCCTGGATGAGTGCAGCTCCAACAACACTCAAGAAGCTTGACACCATCCAGGACAAAGCAGCCGCTTGATTGGCACCCCATCCACCACCTTCAACATTCACTCCCTCCACCACCAACGCACAACAGCAGCAATGTGTACCATCTTTATTTTTATTCATTCACGGGATGTGGGCTTCACTGGCTGGGCCAGCATTTATTGCCCATCCCTAATTTCCCTTGAGAAGGTGCTGATGAGCTGCCTTCTTGAACCGCTGCAGTCCATGTGGTGTAGGTACACCCACAGTGCTGTTAGGGAGGGAGTTCCAGGATTTTGACTGCACCGCAGAAACACTCCAAGGCTCTTTCGACAGCCCCTTCCAAACCCACGATCACTGCCATCTAGAAGGACAAGGGCAATAGATACATGGGAACACCACCACCTGGAAGTTCCCCTCCCAGCCACTCACCATCCTGATTCGGAAATATATCGCTGTTCCTTCACTGTCGCTGGGTCAAAGTCCTCGAACTACCTCCCTAACAGCACTGTGGGTTTACTTACACCAAATAAAATGCAGGGGTGCAAGAGGGCAGCTCACTACCACCTTCTCAAGGGCAATTAGGGATGGCTAATAAATGCTGGGCCA
This sequence comes from Isurus oxyrinchus, assembly GCA_026770705.1. Taxonomy (NCBI): domain Eukaryota; kingdom Metazoa; phylum Chordata; class Chondrichthyes; order Lamniformes; family Lamnidae; genus Isurus; species Isurus oxyrinchus. The sequence goes on from JANJGN010000030.1 coordinate 22,305,118, forward strand.
GCCAGCGATGCCCATATCCTGTGAGTGAATAAAGAAAAACGACTGCGCATCCACAGCTCTTCGGAATAGAGAATTCCAAAGATTCATAACCCTCTGAGAGAAGAAATTTCTCCTCATCTCAGCCCAAAATGGCCGACTTGTTATTCTGAGAGTGTGAGCCCGTATTCTAGCTGATGACTGAATTGGTACACACTGGATAAAGGGAATGATTCAATGCCATCTGCTGCTGTATATGCTGCTGTACATGTGCAGTATACAGTAAAATAGAATGATTGAGTCTCCTCCGGAATCTGTTCCTGTTTTAGCTGTTTCAGTATCACGGACGAATATTCATATTCCGTCTACCTTAATACGGGTAGTGCTAGCTAAACCAGGGAGGACCTGCTGGGATCGTAGTCCTGATAATGAAAACCTATAAATGAAAATAATCTGGGCCTTGAAGATTTCAAGTGATGGGACTGTGACTATGTCCCCTGGTAGCTTGTTCCATTGTGGGATTCTCCTTGGGTAGAAAGGTTGTTAGTACACTGCCTTGGAAACAAATGGGTCTTTGTAGTTTGTGTCGACGGCTACCTCATGTTTTGTCATTGTCAGGGGGCTCAGGTGCACCTCGGCGTCATTAAAGGTCCCACCGTGTCAATCCAAGAAAAGCAAGGGACTCTTCTCAGAGCCTTGGCCAAGATTGCTGCCTTAACTAACACCACCAATAACAGATTAACAGCACCTTCATGGTGTCCGCCATTTGCAAGACTTCCTTCTGCATCTAACGATTTATATATTTTCCCACTGTACAGCATTTTAAGGTGATTTATTAGATGTGAAGAGGTATTAATAAACGAGGTAATAAAGTCTGATGTAAAATGCAAGTCTTCTCTCTTGTCTCGGTGGAGCTGTGAAGTTGAGTGCTGCCACCTGGTGCCTGAATCCTCTCTGCAGCTCTCAGTGCCTAACAACATTTGGCAGGTAACCAGAAGCATTTCATTCCTGTGCAGTGCCGTGCAGCTAATTTTTGTTCTAGTGTCAGATCCTATTCTTGTACAATACACACTGGGTAAAAGGGAATGATTCACTCCTGACTGGTACTATACTATATGGCTGCCTCAGTTACAGCTCCTGTACATGTACATGTACACAATGGGTCAAGGGTAGCGATTCACTCCTGATACTGGGTATGTCTTGAATAATAATTTTAAATATATATATATATTATATATATATCTGGTCACTCCCAACGCCTCATCCCCAAAGAGACTAGCTTCATGCATGACCTGAAACACCAAGTGCTGTGTCAGCCAATGACTTACTTTGACAGAAACTGGGATTGTTCTCTTCACAGCAGAGAAGGTTGAGAGAGATTTTGACAGAAGTTTTTAAGGTCATGAGTGTTTTTACTGTTTGTTCAAGGCGGTACTGACTAATTACCCATCCCTAGTTGCCCTTGAGAAGGTGGTGATGAGCTGCCTTCTTGAACCGCTGCAGTCCATGTGGTGCAGGTACACCCACAGCGCTGTTAGGGAGGGAGTTCCAGGATTTTGACCCAGCGACAGTGATGGAACAGTGATATATTTCCAAGTCAGGATGGTGAGTGGCTTGGAGGGGAACTTGCAGTTGGTGGTGTTCCCATCTATCTGCTGCCCTTTTCCTTCTAGGTGGTAGAGGTCACAGGTTTGGAAGGTGCTTTTGAAGATGGCACACACTGCTGCCGCTGTACTTTGGTAGTGGAGGGAGTGAATGTTGAAGGTGGTGGATGGGGGTGCCGATCAAGCGGGCTGCTTTATCCTGGATGGTGTCAAGCTTCTTCAGTGTTGTTGGAGCTGCACTTGTCCAGGCAAGTGAAGAATATTCCATCACCCTACTGACTTGTGCCTTGTAGATGGTGGACTGCCTTTGGGCAGTCAGGAGGTAAGTTACTCACCACAGGATTCCCAGCCTCTGACCTGCTCTTGTAGCCACAGTATTAATATGGCTGGTCCAGTTCAGCTCCTGGTCAAATCTGATGGAATAAATGAGGAGGAACCGCCTTCAGCGGCTGAAGGTTTGGTAACCAGAGGACACACTGCACTACCAGCAGAAATATATTCTTGCGTTTGAAATCCCAAGCTCCTCCTGCCTTTAACAGGATCCCTTCTCACTGCTCCATCAGGGAGAGCCTTCTAGTGCCCTTGCAAATAAAGTCACCTGCACTCAATCTTCTGAGCGAATATGAATGGACTTCCAGTAGCATGGCACTATCTGGGTAACTCCTTGGTCTTTAATTCTTCACAAGCATCATTTCTTTCAACTGAAAATACATGCTCACCAGCATGCTGCTTGGTGGTTAACCCGAAAAAAGTATTTTTTCTTCTGCCTGGGGTAGCAACACCTGTTTCTGGCCTTCTTCCCCAAGTCTCTCTGTTTGACTGACTCAGAGACTCTGTGAGTCTGGGTGCAGCAAGACCAGCCTCTACCTCCTTTGTACCCAGATTTTAAAACATGCATCTTGCTTTCAGTAAGTTTTAACCTCGGCCTCCATCCCCATGGCAACCAGGTCACATGGGCTTGTCTCCTGGCAGACTCCATAGGAGGTCACATCTCCATCTCCAAACTACTCCATTTTACCTTGGAATTAAAGGAGACACTTTAAAACAAAACCATCTTTTAAAGTCCAGCATTTGTAACAATAGTGCGACCAAAGAGCTGGCACAGGCACGATGTGGCCTCCTTTTATGATTCAGTAATTCTAGGATTTGCTTCCCTGCTCTCATGAAAGCACTGACTGTTCCTGGGGTAGCTTCATGGGCATAGGCATCCTCCAGCGCCTCATCCCAGTTACCCTTCCTTCCTGAGTGACTTTGTGCATTCATTTGGCAGAATGATGCTGCCCCTTTGGGATGGTGAGACTTCCGCCCTGCTCTGTGGCACCACTGCTGGCCCAGGCTATACACCTACAACAGCCTTTGTTAAAACAGACATGGAGGGCCTTGGTGGGTAGACACCGAGAGGTTGTTTCCCCCCTGGGGTGGAGAATCCAGAACATTGGCCTACAGTCTGAGGATATAGGGGGTCGATCATTTAGGTCCGAGATGCGGGGAAACTTATTCACTCAGAGCATCGCGAATCTTCAGAATTCTCTACCCCAGAGAGCCGCTGAATCTATTCACGGCTGAGATTGAGAGATTTTTGTTTGCAAAGAGAATCAAAGACTATGGGGATAAGGTAAGAAGATGGAGTTGAGACAGAAAATCAGCCATAAATTATAAAATGGCAGACAAGGCCTAAGGGGCCATTCCTGCCCCTGTTTCTTATGGTTTTATGCGCGTTCCCTTCAGGTTTCGCACCTGCATTGGACAGCTGACCTCCGACTCAGTTGCTGATAGTTCCACGTCTGGTTACGGGGAACTTGCATTTATATAGCGCCTTATCAATCAAAATTTGACACCGAGCCACGGAAAAAGATATTGGGACTAGTGACCAAAAGCTTGGTCAAAGAGGTAAGGTTTTAAGAAGCGTCTTGAAAGTGAGAGAACGGTAGAGAAGTTTAGGGAGGGAACTTTTTAGCACTCAAGGAAAAAGGAGTAAAAAAAAAAATTCAGGAACTGGGGGGAAAAGCGCAGGGCTGTGGGATAAATGGGATAGCTCTTTGAAAGAGCTGGCACAGACTCAAAGAACAAAGAAAACTACAGCACAGGAACAGGCCCTTCGGCCCTCCAAGCCTGCACCGATCATATTGTCCGTCAACTAAAACATTTTGCACTTCCGGGGTCCGTATCCCTCTATTTCCATCCTATTCATGTATTTGTCAAGCTGCCTCTTAAACACCACTATCGTACCTGCTTCCACCACCTCCTCTGGCAGCGAATTCCAGACACTCACTACCCTCTGCATAAAAAACTTGCCCTGCACATCTCCTCTAAAGTTTTCTCCTCTCACCTTAAATCTATGTCCCCTAGTAATTGACTCTTCCAGCCTGGGAAAAAGCTTCTGACTATCTACCCTGTCCATGCCACTCATAATTTTGTAACTTCTATCAAGTCGTCCCTCAATCTCCGTCGCTCTAGTGAGAACAATCCGAGTTTCTCCAACCTCTCCTCATAGCTAATAACCTCCAGACCAGGCAGTATCCTGGTAAACCTCCTCTGTACCCTCTCCAACGCCTCCATATCCTTCTGGTAATGTGGCGACCAGAATTGCATGCAATATTCCAAGTGTGGCCTAACCAAGGTTCTATACAGCTGCAGCATGACTTCCCAGTTTTTATACTCAATACTCCTGCCAATGAAGGCAAGCATGCCATATACCTTCCTGACTACCATATCCAGCTGCATTGCCACTTTCAGTGACCTGTGGACCTGTACACCCAGATCCCTCTGCCCGTCAATGCACTTAAGCATTCTGCCATTTACTGTATAATTCCTGCCTGTATGAGACCTTCCAAAATGCAATACCTCGCATTTGTCCGGGTTAAACTCCGTCTGCCATTTCTCCATCCAAGTCTCCAACCGATCCATATCCCATTGTATCCTTTGACAATCTTCACTATCTGCAACTCCTCCAACCTTGGTGTCGTCTACAAACCCGATGGGCTGAATGGCCTCCTTACGCGTTTTACTATTCTATACAAAAGCAAGCTTTTGTACAGTAAAATTCTAAGGGCAGAATTTTACGGTAGCAGGATGTTACGTTCCCGCTGTCATCAATGGGGTTTATAATGGGCTCGCTGCATTTTACAGCCCCATCCCTGCTAAAACAGGGCCGTAAAATTCTGCCCGAAGACTTGAAAGCGAGGACAAGGGTCCTGAGGTTGATTTGATGACAGGCACAGGCAGATGGTCAGGCTGGAAGGTCATGAGCAAATCGGGACAGTTTTAATGGTGATAATCCAGAGGGTGAGGGAGTAGGGGCATTGTGATCCCAAAGTGTGAGGAGGATCTTGTCAAGCCCTGACACTGGAGTATCCTCTCTTGTTTTGTACTGCAAAAATAAAAAGCAACAGGGAAAAAAAAATTGGCTGTTGTCCCCTCGTTGTCTGACGGTTTTCACCCAGAGGCCAGATTTGGAAAAGTTTCATTAATTCCATTGTCTCCAAAACAGTGAAAAGCATTTGGACAATTTATTGGCAATCCTGGACAGATCAGAGCGCTCCCAGCTCACTGATCTCATCATCACTGAAGACAGCGATACCCAATTATTTATCAGGCACTTATTAAAGGAGAAATCAATTCTAGGGGTAAACACGTTAAAGGGACAAGGGAATAATCTAATGGTTTGGGGGTAAATACACTGTCCATTGAGGCCCTCCGACACTTAGCAACAATTTGTATTTATATCACACCCTTAACATCATCGAATGCCTCAAGGCACTTCACAGGATCTTTATAAAACAAAGCTTGACACTGAGCCGTAAAAAGAAGTATTAGGTCAGGTGACTAAAAGCTTGATTAAAGAGCTAGGTGGTAAGGAGCACCTTCATGGAGGAAAGCAAGATAGCAAGAGGCAGAGGGGTTTCAGGAGGGAATTCCAGAGCTAGGGGTCTTGGCAGTTGAAGGTACGGCCACACCAGTGGTGGAGCAATTAAAAGTGGGGACGCTCATAAGGCCAGAATTAGAGGAATGCAGAGATCTTGGGGGGGTTGTGTGGATAGAGAAGGTTACACAGATCGCGAGGGGCAAGGCCAAGAGGGATTTCAAACAAGGTTGAGAAGTTTAAATTCGAGGCGTTTCTTAACTGGGGGTGTTGGTGGTGAAGATGGGGGATCAAAGAGCAGACTGGCCCTAGATTCATAAGCTGCATTTGGATTAGGATAGCCCCCTAACCTACCTTATCCCATCGACCTCAAAGATCCCCACAGACTCCCCCATGGCTCCGAACGCTATCTTAAATAATTCCAAGGTATTTTTCTTTCTCTACTTATGCTATTAGGTCATCTCATGCATGGATCAGTTTTAAATGTGCTTTTTACTGGTTTAATTCTAGCTCCCCTTGTCCTACTCTCTCACAGTTTTTCTAACTCGTTCCATATCACGTAAATGTCAGAAGCCTCCATAAAGCCAATTCCACTCAAGGTCAAGGAGGTTGAAGGTCGAGGAGGTTGAAGCCTGACTTTAAAGCCATAGATGGGTGGACCACATCAGAAAGAGGAATTAAAACATGTTCATGACAAAACTTTGCATCACATTTAATTTCCCATGGGTGGTGGAAGGCAAGTTTGATGAGTACCTTCCCTTTGTAGGAGATGGTGGCATAGTGGCAACATCACTGGACTAGCAGTAAAAACAGAAAGTGCCAGAAGAACTCAGCAGGTCTGGCAGCATCTGTGTTGAGAGAAACAGAGTTAACATTTCGAGTCCAATATGACTCTTCTTCAGAACAAGGTAATCCAGAGGCCCAGGCTAATGCTCTGAGGACATGGATTCAAATCCCACCACAGTAGCTGGTGGGATTATTAAATCTGGAGTTGAAAGCTGGTCTCAGTAAGATGACCATGAAACTACCATCAATTGCTGTAAAAACCCCATTTGGTTCACTAATGCCCTTTAGGGAAGGAAATCTGCCATCCTTACCTGGTCTGGCCTACATGTGACTCCAGACCTACAGCAATGTGGTTGACTCTTAAATGCCCTCTGAAATGACCGAGCAAGACACTCAGTTGTAACAAACCGCTCCAAAGCCACAAAAAAGGACTGAAACTTTACCGATCACCCGGCATCGACCTAGACACCGGAAACGACAATGGCAATCACAGCCCTGTCGACCCTGCAAAGTCCTCCTTACTAACATCTGGGGGCTAGTGCCAAAATTTGGAGTGGTGTCTCATAGACTGACATAGTCATCCTCACGGAATCATACCTTACATATAATGTCCCAGACACCATATCACCATCCCTGGTTACATCGTGTCCCACCCGCAAGACAGACCCAGCAGAAGTGGCGGCACAGTGGTATACAGTCAGGAGGGAGTTGCCCTGGGAGTCCTCAACATCAACTCTGGATCCCATGAAGTCTCATGGCATCAGGTCAAACGTGGGCAGGGAAACCTCCTGCTGATACAGAGTATCGCCCTCCCTCAGCTAATGAATCAGTGCTCCTTCATGTTGAACACCACTTGGAGGAAGCACTGAGGGTGGCAAGGGCGCAGAATGTGCTCCAGGTGGGAGATTTCAATGTCCATCACCAAGAATGGTTAGTATCACCACTACTGACCGAGCTGGCCGAGTCCTAAAGGACATAGCTGCTAGACTGGGTCTGCGGTAGCTGGTGAGGGAACCAACAAGAGGGAAGAACATACTTGACCTCATCCTCACCAACCTGCCTGCCGCAGATGTATCTGTCCATGACAGTATCAGTAGGAGTGACCACCGCACAGTCCTTGTGGAGACGAAGTCCCACCTTCACATCGAGGATACCCTCCATCGTGTTGTGTGGTATTGCCACCGTGCTAAATGGGATAGAATTTGAACAGATCTAGCAACTCAAGACTGGGCATCCATGAGGCACTGTGGGCCATCAGCAGCAGCAGAATTTTTCTCAACCACAATCTGTAACCTCATGACCTGGCATATCCCCCACTCTACCATTACCATCAAGCCAGGGGATCAACCCTGGTTCAATGAAGAGTGCAGGAGGGCAAGTCAGAAGCAGCACCAGGCTTACCTAAAAATGAGGTATCAACCTGGTGAAGCTACAAAAAAAAGGACTACTTGCGTGCCAAACAGCATAAGCAGCATGTGATAGACTGAGCTAAACATCCCACAACCAACGGATCAGATCTAAGCCCTGCTGTCCTGCCACATCCAGTCGTGAATGGTGATGGACAATTAAGCAACTCACTGGAGGACATGGCTCCACAAATATCCCCATCCTCAATGAAGCAGGAGCCCAGCACATCAGTGCAAAAGATAAGGCTGAAGCATTTGCTACAATCTTCAGCCAGAAGTGCCGAGTGGATGATCCATCTTGGCCTCCTCCAGAGGTCCCCAGCATCACAGATGCCAGTCTTCAGTCAATTCGATTCAGTCCACGTGATATCAAGAAATGAAGGCATTAGATACCGCAAAGGCTATGGGCCCTGACAATATTCCGGCAATAGTCCTGAAGACTTGTGCTCCAGAATTTGCCACACTCCCAGCCAAGCTGTTCCAGGCATCTACCCGGCTATGTAAAAAATTGCCCAGATATGTCCTGTACACAAAAAGCAGGGCAAATCCAACCCAGCCAATTACCGCCCCATCAGTCTACTCTCAATCATCAGTAAAGTTTTGGATGGGGTCATCAACAGTGCTATCAAGCAGCACTTGCTTAGCAATAACCTGCTCACCGATGCCCAGTTTGGGTTCTGCCAGGGCCACTCAGCTCCTGACCTCATTAAAGCCTTGGTTCAAACATGGACAAAAGAGCTGAACTCTCGAGATGAGATGAGAGTGACTGGCCTTGACATCAAGGCAGCATTTGACCGAGTGTGGCATCAAGGAGCCCTAGCAAAACTGGAGTCAATGGGAATCAGGGGGAAAACACTCCGCTGATTGGAGTCATGCTTAGCACAAAGGAAGATGGTGTGATTGTTGGAGGTCAGTCATCTCAGCTCCAGGACATCACTGCAAGAGTTCCTCATTTGCTAAGAAAGTGGCAGGGAACGACTGCTTCCCCAGAAATTATTTTAGAGCAGCAGCCATTTGATCTAGGAGAGATTCTTTCCCCTGCTAGTACTTCTTCAGTGTTGTTGGAGCTGCACTCATTCAGGCAGGTGGAGAGTATTCCATCACACACCTGACTTGTGCCATGTAGATGGTGGACTGGCTTTGGGGAGTCAGGAGGTGGGTTACTCGTCACACAATTCCTAGCCTAGATAGGTATATTGTGAAATACCTGACAGAGGACTGCCAGCTTTATCTCACAGATGGATCTGTACAGAAAAGATACTCCCAGACGGCACATAAAAGGCCAAAGCGAGATTAGTAGCCCGAGGCTTTGAAGAGAGACTAGGGGATCAGGATATCAGAATGGAGTCGCCTGCTGCGAGGGAAGTGAGTTTGAAGATTTTTTTTTAGCTATTTTGGCATCCTATTCCTGGGAGTGTAACTTGATTGATGTGAAGGCTGCGTTTTTACAGGGGGAGAATTTTCAAAGGGAGTTTTTTTTTAAACTGCTCAACGAAGCCGGGAATATAGAAGGAAAGCTGTGGAAATTGAACAAGTGTGTTTATGGGTTTAATGATGCATCAAGAATATGGTATTTTTCCCTGAGTCTGTCCTGTTGAAAACCAGTTACATTCACTTAGAGGCAGACCCTGCCATGTTCTACTGGTACCATAAGGAGAAACTAGCTGGAATCTTTATCATACATGTTGATGATTTCCTGTGGGGAGAATCTGTAGAATTTGAACAATGGGTAATTGAGAAGATAAAGAAGGAATTCCAGGTCGGAAGTCAGGCTTCTGGGCCCTTTAAATGCATAGCTTTAGACATTAAGCAGAGCAAGTTAGGAGTGACATTGAATCAACAATCTTATCTAGAAAATATTAATTATATTCCTATAACTCGTGGTAGACCCTCAGAGGATCTGCCACCAAGGAAGAAATGGAACAGTTGAGAAGTTTGAGTGGGCAGTTTTGAACTGGTTGTGCACTCAGACTAGGCCTGACGCTAGTTATGATGTGTGGCAGCTGAGTACCATGATGACATATGCTACAGTTGAGGAAGTTCTGAGAGCAAATAAGACACTAAAAAAATTAAATTCTGAGAGATGTGCTCAAGTTTCCAGCCTTGGGTGATCCAGAAGATATGAGGTTGGTCATTTTTAATGATGCTTCACATGCCAATCCTCCAGATGGGTTCTCTAGCACTGCAGGGTTTATAATATTCATGGTGGGAAAGAATGATAAATGTTGCTCACTGGCTTTGGAGGCCAAGAAAATAAAAAGGGTAGTAAAAAGCACCTTAGCTGCTGAAACGTTGGCCTTAGTAAAAGCATTATACATGGGGGTTTACTTATCCAAAATACTGACTGAAATATTATATAAGGGGCAACGTGGGAAAAGTTTGCCCATAGAATGTTATGTTGATAATCAGTCTCTTTGGGATAATGTTCATTCGATGAAAAGTGTTGCTGAGAAAAGGCAAAGAGTAGACCTAGCCAGCATAAAAGAAATGTTACAGAGAAGAGAGGTCTCTAAAATACAATGGGTTGACACAAGTCACCAACTATCAGACTGTTTTACGAAAAGAAATGTAAGAAATTATTAAATCTATTGGAAGAGGGGGGGCCTTATGTTATGATGAATTGAAAAAAAAATGTATTTTTTTGTTTTATTATGTGTGTGCGTGTATATGTTTGCGTATGTGTGTGTGTGTGTGTATATATATATATATATATATATATATAATTTGCAAAAGAAAATACGGGATCTATAGATGTGGAAATACGGGACATTATTTCCATCTGTTTGTACCAAAAAGAATGTTCTTTAATTTGTTTTTCAAAGCTTTAATTAAAAAAAGAGTGGAATCTGTCAATGTATAAATAAACACACTGCATGGCAATCACCTTGTTAAAGACAATTGCTAGTTAAACAGGTGATGGGCATTGATTATCCCATCTAAACAGAATAAAAAGATGCAGCTGGAACACTTTGTTGGAAGTTGGCAGCATTGAGGAGTTGTCTTGAAAAATAAACCAGTTTGAACCAAAAAGCCAGGCCTGGGTTAATTCTTCTATTGCAACCTCTTATAGTGAGTAACAAACAGCCTTGGTTCAAGCATAGGCAAAAGAGCTGAACTCCAAAGGTGAGGTGAGAGTGGCTACCCTTGACATCAAGGCTGCATTTGACCGAGTGCAGCATAAGGAGCCCTAGCAAAACTGGAGTCAATGGAAATCAGGGGGAAAAGTCTGCACTGGTTGCAGTCATACCTAGCACAAAAGAAAGTGGTTGTGGTTGTTGGAGGTCAATCATCTCAGCTCCGGGATATCACTGCAGGAGTTCCTCAGGGTAGTGTCCTCGGCCCAACCATCTTCAGCTGCTTCATCATCAATGACCTTCCTCCCATCTTAAGGTTAGAAGTGGGGATGTTTGCTAGAAGCACAATGTTCAGCACAATAAGCGGCTTTTCATATGCTGCAGCAGTTCGTGTTGAAATGCTCCAGCAAGACCTGGATATTATCCAGGCTTAGGCTGACAAGTGGCAAGTAACATTCACACCACACAAGTACCAAGCAATGACCATCTCCAATAATAGAGAATCTAACCATCAACACTTGACATTCAATGGCATTACCATCACTGAATTCCCCATTATCAACATCCTGGGGATTACCATTGACCAGAAACCGAACTGGACCAGCCATTTAAATACTGTGGCTACAACAGCAGGTCAGAGGCTGGGAATCCTGCAGCAAGCAACTCGCCTCCTGACTCCCCAAAGTTGTCCACAAGTCAGGAGTGCGATGGAATACTCTCCACTTGCCTGGATGAGTGCAGCTCCCACAACACTGAAGAAACTTGACACCATCCAGGACAAAGCAGCCCGCTTGTTTGGCACCCCAGCCACAAACATTCACTCCCTCCACCATCAATTCACAGTGGCAGCAATATGTACCATCATAACTCCTCAGACAGCACCTTCTAAACCTGTGACTGCTACCATCTAGAAGGACAAGGGAAGCGGACGCATGGGAACACCACCACCTGGAAGTTCCCCTCCAACCCACTCACCATCCTGACTTGAAAATATAACGCTGTTCCTTCACTGTCATGGGATCAAAATCCTGGAACCCCCTCCCTAACAGCACTATGGGTGTACCAACGCCACATGAACTGCAGCGGTTCGAGAAGTCAGCTCACCACCACCTTCTCAAGGGCAACTAGGGATGGATAATAAATGCTGGGCCCAGCCAGCAAGGCCTGCATCCTGTGAACGAGTATAAATAAAAGCAAAAAATAAATGTCAAAGCAATAGTATGATAATGTTTTAAAAAGTAACTAATAAAAATGACCATTAGGGTGTAAGAGGGTGGGAGTGTATGTTTTTCTGGCTCACTCCCAGTCTCTGTGTTTACTCACCCTCAGCCCAGTGTGCGTGGGTGAGAGTGAGTGAGAAACCTGAGATTGAGAGTGAGTCAGACACCACTCACACACACACACACACACACACAGTCTCAAACACAGTCTCAAACACACACACTCTTGCTCTCTCTCTCTCACACTCACAGTTACTGTCTCACACACTCTCTCCCTCTTTCTCTCTTTCACACACATGCACTCTGTCCCTCACTCTCGCACACAGCCCCGAGGAAGCGAGTCTCTTCACCACCCCCGCCTACAACCTGAGCCCTGCAGCCTCCCTCTCCCTCCCCTCCACCCCCAACCCCCAGGCCCCGCAGCCTCTCTATCTCTCTCCCTGGGCCACGCAGCCTGTCTCTTTCTCCTGACCCTGCAAACTCGCTCTCTCCCTAGGCTCCACAGACCTCCTCTCTCCCTCCACACATACACTCTAAAGAAGGGTCATACAAACTCGAAACATTAACTCTGTTTCTCTCTCCACAGAGGCTGCTAGACCTGCTGAATTTTTCCAGCATTTTTTGTTTTATAAATAGTTCTTTTGTAAATAGTTCTTAATAAATAGTTTGAAGCAAAACTATAGACCAATCATCTCATCTCACTCATAGAATAAGCAGAACCTCATCAAGACACAGCAACAAGTCAAAACAAGTGACTCCAGACCCACACCAATGTGGCTGAATCTTAATTGCCCTCTGCAATGACCCAGCAAGTCACTCAATTCAAGGGCAGTGAGGGATGAGTGACCTCCATCCATCACTCCCAATTTCCCCATTGGCTTGATAAGCAGTTTTGACTCATAGACGTCTACAGCACAGATAAAGGCCTTTCGGCCCATCGAGTCTGCGCCAGTCAAACAAGTACCTAACTATTCTAATCCCATTTTCCAGCACGAGGCCCATAGCCTTGTATGCCATGGCATCGCAAGTGCACCTCCAAGTACTTCTTAAATGTTTTGAGGGTATCTGCCTCTTGCACCCTTTCAGGCAGTGAGTTCTAGATTCCCACCACCCTCTGGGTGAAAAAATTCTTCCTCACATCCCCTCTAAACCTCCTGCCCCTTACCTTAAATCTATGCCCCCTGGTTATTGATCCCTCCACCAAGGGGAAAAGTTCCTTCCTGTCTACCCTATCTATTCCCCTCATAATTTTATACACCTCAGTCATGTCCCCCCTCAATCTCCTCTGCTCCAAGGAAAATAACCCCAGTCTATCCAATCTCTCCTCATAACTAGAACTCTCCAGCCCAGTCAACATTCTGGTAAATCTCCTCTGCACTCTCTCTAGTGCAATCACATCCTTCCTATAATGCAGATTCAACCATCACCCTGTGTTCCTATAATGCGGATTCCAGAACTGCAAGCAATACTCTAGCTGTGGCCTAACCAGCATTTTATACAGTTCCAGCATAACCTCCCTGCTCTTATATTCTATGCCTTGGGTAATAAAGGCAAGTATCCCACATGCCTTCTTAACCACCTTATCTACCCGTCCCGCTACCTTAAGGGGCCGGTGGACATGCACACCAAGGTCCCTCTGATTCTCAGTACTTCTCAGGGTCCTACCATTCATCGTGTATTCCGGTGCCTTGTTTGTCCTACCCCCGGTGCATCACCTCACACTTATCCAGATTAAATTCCATTTGCCACTGATTAGCCCATCTAACCAATCAGTATATATCCTCCTGTAATCTAAGGCTATCCTCATCATTATTTATCACCCCACCAATGTTTGTATCATCCATGAACTTACTGATCAGCCCTCCTACTTTCAAGTCTAAATCATTTATATATACCACAAACAGCAGGGAGCCAACACCGATCCCTGTGGAACCCCACTGGACTCAGGCATCCAGTTACACAAACACCCCTCGACCATCACCCTCTGCTTCCTGCCACTCACCCAATTCTGGATCCAATTTACCAAATTGCCTTGGATCCCGTGGGCTCTAACCTTCGTTATCAGTCTCCTATGCGAGACCTTATCAAAAGCCTTGCTGAAGTCCAAGTAGAGTACGTCAAATGCATTGCCCTCATCAACGCACCTGGTCATCTCTTTGAAAAATGTAATCAAATTAGTCAGACATGACCCCCCCCCTTAACAAATCCATGCTGTCTTTAATTAATCCCTGCCGCTCCAAGTGTAGATTAATTCTGTCCCTCAGAATTGCTTCCAATAGTTTCCCCACCACTGAGGTTAGACTGACTGGCCTGTAGTTCCCCGGTTTATCCCTTCCTCCCTTCTTGAATAACAGTACCACATTGGCTGTCCTCCAGTCCTCTGGCACCTCTCCTGTGGCCAGAGAGGTATTGAAAATTATTGCCAGCGCCCCTGCTACCTCCTCCCTTGCCTCACTCAACAGCCTGGGATACATTTCATCCGGGCCTGGAGATTTATCTACTTTTAAGCCTGCCAGGCCACTTAGAACCTCCTCCCTATCTATGCTAGTTTCTTTAATTATATCACAGTCTTTCTGCCTGATTTCCATACCCACATCATCCCTCTCACTTGTGAACACCGACACAACGTATTCATTTAGAACCCCACCTACGTCTTCCGACTCCACACAGAAATTACCACTGTGGTCCATAATGGGCCCTAATCTTACCCTAGTTATCCTCTTACTCTTAATGTACTTGTAAAACAACTTTGGATTTTCCTTTATTTTCCCTGCCAATATTTTGGCAGGACTCCAACCTGCTGGTGGCAGTGCAGGCAAGTGCTGCTCTCAACAGAAGCCTATAGGTCGCCTCTTGAGTCCCGAGGTCACCTCGTTAGCATAACCGCTTCCATCGCGCGTCCTCGACCAAGATGAAACCCCGCCCCCTTTTCGTGACGTCCAGCGCCAGCTGCTGTTTATATTGGTCGAACAACCGCCGGAACCTCGACAGGCAGAAAGCCTATAGGGGCAAGGACTGTCGATCACAATTAATCCCCACCCACCTCTGCACGCTCACGTGGGATGGAGAATGACGGTTGATTCATTTGAAAAGGAGAGGGGACCTATTGGTCAAGACGGCTGTCAATCCGAGGACGCGGCGCCTGATTGATTGCAGTGGCTGTCAATCAGAGGAAGTGGTCGGGCCGCCATTTTATGGGGGCGAGGAGAAAGTGAGAAAGAGAGAAGAGTAAATGTAAAGAGCGGAAAGAAATAAAAGGTAAGGAAAGGGGAGAAAGAGCGAAAACACAGACAGGGAAAGGAGAGGGGGAAGGAGGAGCGGCGGTGCCGACTCGCGGTTAAACCTCGTGTTTGTCCATTGACTGAAACACAGGCCCAGAGGAGAGTTAGAAAAATCCCGTCCCCCCCCCTCTTCCCCCCCCCCCACGTCCCCCCCGTCCCCCTCTCCCTCCCCCCCGTCCCCCTCTCCCCCCCCCGTCCCCCTCTCCCCCCCCCGTCCCCCTCTCCCCCCCCCCGTCCCCCTCTCCCCCCCCGTCCCCCTCTTCCCCCCCCCGTCCCCCTCTTCCCCCCCCCGTCCCCCTCTTTCCCCCCCCCGTCCCCCCTCTTCCCCCCCCCGTCCCCCTCTTCCCCCCCCGTCCCCCTTTCCCTCTCCCCCCCCGTCCCCCTTTCCCTCTCCCCCCCCGTCCCCCTTTCCCTCTCCCCCCCGTCCCCCTTTCCCTCTCCCCCCCCGTCCCCCTTTCCCTCTCCCCCCCCGTCCCCCCTTTCCTCTCCCCCCCCGTCCCCCTTTCCCTCTCCCCCCCCGTCCCCCTTTCCCTCTCCCCCCCCGTCCCCCTTTCCCTCTCTCCCCCGTCCCCCTCTTCCCCCCCCGTCCCCCTCTTCCCCCCCCGTCCCCCTCTTCCCCCCCCGTCCCCCTCTTCCCCCCCCGTCCCCCTCTTCCCCCCCCGTCCCCCTCTTCCCCCCCCCCGTCCCCCTCTTCCCCCCCCGTCCCCCTCTTCCCCCCCCCCGTCCCCCTCTTTCCCCCCCCCGTCCCCCTCTTTCCCCCCCCCCGTCCCCCTCTTTTCCCCCCCCCGCCCCCCCTCTTTTCCCCCCCCCGCCCCCCTCTTTTCCCCCCCCCGCCCCCCTCTTTTCCCCCCCCCGCCCCCCTCTTTTCCCCCCCCCGCCCCCCTCTTTTCCCCCCCCGCCCCCCTCTTTTCCCCCCCGCCCCCCTCTTTTCCCCCCCCGCCCCCCCTCTTTTCCCCCCCCCGCCCCCCTCTTTTCCCCCCCCGCCCCCCTCTTTTCCCCCCCCGCCCCCCTCTTTTCCCCCCCCGCCCCCCTCTTTTCCCCCCCCGCCCCCCTCTTTTCCCCCCCCCGCCCCCCTCTTTTTCCCCCCCCGCCCCCCTCTTTTCCCCCCCGCCCCCCTCTTTCCCCCCCCGCCCCCCTCTTTCCCCCCCCCCCGCCCCCCCTCTTTCCCCCCCCCCGCCCCCCTCTTTCCCCCCCCCCCCGCCCCCCTCTTTTCCCCCCCCCCCGCCCCCCTCTTCCCCCCCCCCCGCCCCCCTCTTCCCCCCCCCCGCCCCCCTCTTCCCCCCCCCCCGCCCCCCTCTTTCCCCCCCCCGCCCCCCTCTTTCCCCCCCCCCGCCCCCCCTCTTTCCCCCCCCCCGCCCCCCCTCTTCCCCTCTCACCCCCCGTCCCCCTCTTCGTCCCCCCCCACCGTCCCCCTCTTCGTCCCCCCCCACCGTCCCCCTCTTCGTCCCCCCCCACCGTCCCCCTCTTCGTCCCCCCCCCACCGTCCCCCTCTTCGTCCCCCCCACCGTCCCCCTCTTCGTCCCCCCCCCGTCCCCCTCTTCTTCCCCCCCCCCCCCGTCCCCCTCTTCTTCCCCCCCCCCCGTCCCCCTCTTCTTCCCCCCCCCCACGTCCCCCTCTTCTTCCCCCCCCCCCCCCCGTCCCCCTCTTCTTCCCCCCCCCGTCCCCCTCTTCTTCCCCCCCCCCCGTCCCCCTCTTCTTCCCCCCCCCCCGTCCCCCTCTTCTTCCCCCCCCCGTCCCCCTCTTCTTCCCCCCCCCCCGTCCCCCTCTTCTTCCCCCCCCCCCCCGTCCCCCTCTTCGTCCCCCCCCCCCCGTCCCCCTCTTCGTCCCCCCCCCTCCCCCTCTTCGTCCGTCCCCCCCCCTCCCCCTCTTCGTCCGTCCCCCCGTCCCCTCTTCGTCCGTCCCCCCCGTCCCCTCTTCGTCCGTCCCCCCCCCCGTCCCCCTCTTCGTCCGTCCCCCCCCGTCCCCCTCTTCGTCCGTCCCCCCCCCCCCGTCCCCCTCTTCGTCCCCCCCCCGTCCCCCTCTTCGTCCCCCCCCCCGTCCCCCTCTTCGTCCCCCCCCCCGTCCCCCTCTTCGTCCCCCCCCACCGTCCCCCTCTTCGTCCCCCCCCACCGTCCCCCTCTTCGTCCCCCCCCACCGTCCCCCTCTTCGTCCCCCCCCCACCGTCCCCCTCTTCGTCCCCCCCCCACCGTCCCCCTCTTCGTCCCCCCCCCACCGTCCCCCTCTTCGTCCCCCACCCCACCGTCCCCCTCTTCGTCCCCCCCCCACCGTCCCCCTCTTCGTCCCCCCCCACCGTCCCCCTCTTCGTCCCCCCCCACCGTCCCCCTCTTCGTCCCCCCCCCACCGTCCCCCCTCTTCGTCCCCCCCCCACCGTCCCCCTCTTCGTCCCCCCCCCACCGTCCCCCTCTTCGTCCCCCCCCCACCGTCCCCCTCTTCGTCCCCCCCCCACCGTCCCCCTCTTCGTCCCCCCCCACCGTCCCCCTCTTCGTCCCCCCCCGTCCCCCCTCTTCGTCCCCCTCTTCGTCCCCCTCTTCGTCCCCCCCTTCGTCCCCCCCTTCGTCCCCCCCTTCGTCCCCCTCTTCGTCCCCCCCTTCGTCCCCCCGCCGTCCCCCTCTCCTCCCCCCCCCCGTCCCCCTCCCCTCTCCTCCCCCCTCCGTCCCCCTCTCCCTCCCCACCCCCGTCCCCCTCTCCCTCCCCACCCCGTCCCCCTCTCCCTCCCCGTCCCCCTCTCCTCATCCCCCTCTCCCCGTCCCCCTCTCTCTCTCTCCCCCCCTCCGTCCCCTTCTCCCCGTCCCTTTCTCCCCCTTCTCCCCACCCCCTCCCCTTCCTCCCATTTCTCTCACAGCAACACCTCCCACTTCCTATTCCTCATCTCCCAACCCCCAACTTGCCCCATCCCAGCTCCCCCTCCCCCAGCCCAAATTTCTGATCCGTCACCCATATCCCAAAACTGGATTTGGTTTAATGGTGGCTCAAATATTAGCAATGTTTATTTCTTACAATAATGAAGTATTTATCCGAATGCATTCATTCCTCTATGTTACTGCTGTCCACTGCTAGTGCCTATTAATAATGATCAAGTAATAAAGACTGAGATATTTTCTTGGCTCATCAAGTCCTGAAGCAACTGAACAGCTTCTACATAATCCGAGGTTTAATCCTATGTTTCAGGCCCTTAACTGTATCCCCTGTGACCCAAAGTTTCTTGAAACACCAAAACCATAACTGTCAAGTTGTGCCAATAACAATGTCGATCTTGTTTAAATTTCCCATGAAACTTGTTAACAGACGCCTGAGTGTCAAAGCAGGCACAAACAAGCGGAAATTCACATTAACAATTGTAGCCTGTGGGACACATCAATTCGGGTTCCAATGGACTCGAAACGTTAACTCTCTTCAACAGATGCTGCCAGACCTGCTGAGTTTTTCCAGCAATTTTTTCACTTCTGCTTTTAAATTTATGCAATATTCCTTCTCTAAGCTCTTTATGCATAAAAATTAAAGTTTGAAGCCATCAAACCATTAGTTATGCAAGTTGGGCACAGCATGTTTCATGGAAATGCAATTATGGAAGCTCTGAAGTTTATAATGCAATTCGTTCTGATGCCATAAAGATGCAGTCAAAGACACAAATTATATGGTGGGCCTCAGCGAATGTAACAGTCCCGTTGAGCCTCAGGTTCACATAAGCTGCGCTTTGCATTTGGTGGTGAAATTATGTTGATTGAGCAGCAGCGGTTTTTTGTCAAATCAACTGAGAGAGAGTCTGAGAAATTCAGGCGTAACATTAAAAATGGGCTGACTCATTTTAGCCTGAATGCCCTCGATCTTTTAAAGTAAATGTTAAAAGCTTTCGGAGAATATTCAAGTGTATTGACTTGTTTCTTTTTTTAAACTTAATTTGTTGCAACATATTAAAATGTATCAGTGTTGTGCTTGAACAATGAAAGCCCTTTATAGGCAGCGTAATTTACGTAAGGGATGCGCCTCCTGATGTTGGATTTATTCTGTTCTTCTCTTAAAATAAAAACTTTTAACAGCTGAGCGATGATGCGTCGTGATTCATGTCCGCTTGACTGCAAGGTCTACGTGGGTGACCTCGGAACCAATGGAAACAAGACCGAGCTGGAGCGCTCATTCAGCTACTATGGGCCTCTGCGCAATGTGTGGGTTGCACGGAACCCACCTGGCTTTGCATTTGTCGAATTCGAGGACCCCCGTGATGCAGCAGATGCCGTACGAGAGTTGGATGGCAGGTATTGTGAGCACGTGTGTGGAAGGGAAGGGGCTCTGAGGCGAGCACTGTGTATATCTATGTACTCAAAGGTTTAAATACGAAATTCCTGAAGCTCTGCCACTCCCAGTTATCAAATGTTTAGGCACAATCTAGTTTCTTCATTATTGGAGACAGGAATGTAAAATAGTAGCAGTTTGTGTGAATTATGCCAATAAGAAACTTAACTGCAAGGGCCCAAAATCCTGAAGGAATTTGTCTGTGTATGCGTGCTTGTGCTTTTTAAATATCTCTTCCTCCTACAAGTCGTGCTTTGAAATTGCTGGTCACAGGCAGGATTGGAGCAGACATTCTGCAGCTTTCCTAGGACATGGTACAAATCCTCTGGTGGGGCAAACAGGGACTGAGGGCTGTGGGAATGCTTGAGATTCAAAGGTAATTTAGATTCATAAAGGTCTCATATAAATGTTTAGTTTGGTTGAGATTGATGAGGCCTTGAACACTTCTGTCGATCATTGTTGACAAGCAGTTGATAGAAATTCAGTACTAATATTTTTTTTGAGCTCAGGATTTGGATTTTCTCTGCTTTCTCTTGTCCCTTCTAGAGCACTGATTCTTTTCAAGTCATGGTTCCATTAGTGCTGAGTACCCTTCTGTACCTCACCTAAGTGGCTATCTTTATGTATGAACCTGAACAGAAAGCGTTAGGCTACTCCCCCGGTTCCTGTTCTCATCTCGCATCCACGTAGATCCACTTTGCAGTTGATGTCACTAGTAGTGATCTTGGAGTAATGTCTTCCCTCTATAGCCTATGGACATTAAAACTAATTGTTGTCCAGTTGTTGCTCTGACTGAGCTGAGCTATGAGAGCACAGACTAAAACTCAAACCAGGGAACTTCTATTTTGTGTGACTTGGTGTTAGACAAGGCAGCGCCTTCACCTAAGATAACCGTACGTTCTTAAATGTTCTAAATTTTTATCAGTAGTGGAATTTGGAACCAATCTCGTCAAAGAGCAGTTACACTGTCGTGCTCTTGAGGATTGACGAGTGCTCTGTCATGCTGAGGTTCAGTTGCATTGGAAAAACCAGAACGTTTTTTTTTTCATTCTTTTGCGGCTCCAGCGCAGTTAATGCTGATCTCTCAATTGCAGAACATTGTGTGGAGTTCGTGTCCGAGTGGAGCTGTCCTCTGGTGAAAGGAGGAAGCGCTACCGTGGGCCACCACCACCCTGGACTAGACGACCGCGTTATGATGAATATCGCCATCGCAGCCCACAACGTAGACGTTACTCAAGGTGAGAGTGGACCCATTGATAGTAACAAATTATTTTTTTCCCCTTCTGACAGACATGTATGGAAGCTGGAATGGGTACAAGATTGGGCAGGAGTCTATATCAGGTCTGAGAACTACAGGAGGTGGGATTGTGGACACTGAAATGATGGAATCACGTGGGGCAGAACCACATAACTGCAGTATTGAGAAACCAAAGAGACCATTGCACAATAATATCTTCGGATCTGAATATTTTGACACTACCGTCCTGATCGGTATATCCACATAACACTTGTCAGCGACACACAGGCCATTGGTTTGCAGTCTACGTATGTTTGGGATCTTTGATTTTATTTTGTTAGGTGAAGAGTAGTCAGTGACTTCACTTTAATCCTCAGAGTCTCTGAAGTTAATTTAACTGCAGTGCTGTTTCTCAAAAAAAGTAGTCCCGGAAGCTGCTACTGTGCTTTGTATATACAGTAACCCTCTTTCCCTATTACATGCACTGATATACTACTACAATGCTCTAATGTCCGACAATCCCTGTTACAGCTGTTTCATCACCTGGCTGAATCTACCTCAACCTTGAGATGTTGTACCTATTAGTGACATTCTGCAATTGAGCCTATTGAGTTTCTGGTTGAATACCACTGGAAGAATCCAAAGTAGCCAATATGAAAGAGACAATTAATTTAACAATATGGAATAATTTGTACCGAAATCTGTCAGTAAATTTCATTGTCAGACATCATCAATCACAAATTGCCTCATGTACATAGTGAAGAACTAGATTTTAACTCCAGCGTTGGGACCTTGTGAATTGGCCTTGAAATTCTTGAAGGGATCCTGGGTATAACTCTGCCACTCCTTCAGAACTGACCTCCTGGTAGAAAGGAGGGTATTGGCCCTGTACCATAGGAAGGCTCATCCTAAGTTGAGCAAAATGCATCACCCACATTTTTCAGATTCCTATTCTAACCACCCCACCTTTTTAAAAAAAAACAACTGAGAATGTCTCAACACATCGACAGCATTCAGGTTGATGGAGATGCTGTTGAAAGCTTTGCATAGTACATTGTACAAAGTACAGTAAAGGATTGCAGTAGCAGTGAAGCATTCCAAGGACTACAGCAAATTACTTTTGCAAATGGAGGGCTTTTGAAGCTTTAGGTAGGATCTAAAGCACCATGGCAGTGGCCACTATGCCCTATTATTTTAATAAAGTTTGTTTAAATGGAGTTATTAGGACAATGTACGGCATTAACTGGTGGGCTGAATTTTTATTTTTGGACACTCTTCCTGAGTAACGTTCAGAGTAATTTCAAGGCAAAAAGTGTTCAGATTCATAAATTACAGTGAAAGCCAGTTACCTATTTGACATCAGAGCCTTGAGATGAGATTGGCTGGAAGTTGCTCTCATATTTTATAGTGTAGGCTGTATAGTAGTGATATTCTCTTATGGCAGCATTTACCATTGTCGCACTTAGCGTTATTGACATAATGATGTTTGTACAAGATGATGAGTCATTGATGCCCCGCTTCTAGTCCAGAACAAATGGTTTGGTTATCAGGCGATACTGTGTCTGCATTGAATATACCTAGAGTAATTTCTGCTCTTTCAGGATGTTGTACATTTGGAAAGCAATTTCAATTTGAGCAAAAGGCTTGTGCCCATGAGATTTAAAGTGAAAGGGAGAATCAGCTAGGGTTCCCCTTCCTTCTTGATTGCTATTTAGTAATCCTCTGCTGGAAATTATGTGCAGGTATCAGGTGACGTCAAGATCATAAGACATAGGAACAGAAGTAGGCCATTTGGCCCATCGAGTCTGCTCCGCAGTTCAATGATATCATGGCTGATCTGATAATCCTCAACTCCACTTTCCTGACCTTTCCCCATAACCCTTGATTCCCTTACTGATTAAAAATCTGCTTATCTCAGCAGAACCCTCTGCAGAAAAGAATTCCACACACTCACTACCCTGTGAGAGAAGAAATTCTTCCTCATCTCTGTCTTAAATGGGCAACCCCTTACTCTGAGATTATGCCCTCTGGTCCTAGACTCTCCCACAACCTCTCAGCATCTACCCTGTCAAGACCCCTAAGAATCTTATATGTTTCAAGAAGGTCGCCTCTCATTCTTCTAAACTCCAACCTACTCAACCTCTCCTCATAAGAAAATCCCTCTATACCCAGGCTCAACCTAGTGAACCTTCTCCAGACTGCCTCCAGTGCCAGTATATCTTACCTTAGATAAGGGGACCAAAACTGTTCACAGTATTTTGGGTTTGGTCTAACTAGTGCCTTGTATAGTTTTAGCAAGACTTCCCTGATTTCATACTCCATTCCTTTTGAAATAAAGGCCAACATTCTATTTGCCTTACCTATTACCAACCAAACTGCAGATATACTCCACAGTCAAACTTTCTAAAACACTCAACAATCTCGGTTCACACATGAAGGTGTAGAAGAGGACTGCTGCCAGCCGTGGAACTGTGTGCCAGCAAGACTCAGAATGCCTTTTTAGGGAGAAAATTGACTCAAAAAAGAGGTTGTGCAGTGGTGAGAATTGGTTTAGCCTTCCCCAAGTTGTCAGTTTTATTCTGCAGAATTAAATCTGCAAGGAGTTGATTTAGAGCAACACTGGCACAGACTTGAGAGTAAATTATCCACCTTGCTATGTATGCCCCAGGTAAATGAGAGATACGCAACTTCCACTTGAGATAGTTGTACTTAAAACCTGGCTTTTTACCTTATTTCAATTTCTGTTCATGGTGACTTTTTCCCTTGGGCTTGTTTGCTCTTGTAGCCAATGTTATCCTGAGACACCCTGCCAGGTTTCTGAGTGTTGTGCAGTAGGCTATATCGAGGTTGTGGAATTGTGCTCTATTTTGGAAAGAATTCCTGTGGAAATAACTTCTTGGCTCCCTTAATTACAGAGGGTGTACGTAAGACTGGAGCATCTATCGTGGAAATCTCGTCCTTTAATGCTACCTAGTAAGGTGCATTTCAGATTCACCCTGTTACTGCCTTTATTCTACCCTTGGGGCTTTCTTTTTAGTAATAAGTAGCAAAAGAACTATGTGAGAAATGGGGAATTTTAAGAGGACACCTGATCCCAATCAAACTACAGCTTTAAAATATATTCAGGAAGCTAGAATCATTCATTTGAACCTTGATCAACCCACTCCTTAAGCCAAACCTTAAAAAAAAATACAGCTGTACAATACTGCCTGTTACCTCTGCCAAGTTACACCAGTTTTCTCTTTAATTTTTCTCATTTGTCTCTGCTTGCAACAGGACAGCGAGTGAAGCGAAGGTCAAGCAGTTGCATTCTTCAATATGTTACTAAGATAACACTTGTATTTTCTTTACAATATCTTAAGTCTAATGGTTTGGTCTTTTATTTAAGGATGATGCTAGAGTTTTAGTAATGTGGTTTACTATTAAGACGTTACAGGCCGAAATGTTACACAAATGTGAAGCTGATGCATTCTCTGTGCAACTTTTCAGCTGAGTTTACATTTCTGTACATTTGGCTAAAAGGATCCTACATTATCTAAAACAGAAAGCTGTGCAAGTTTATCTACAATTGTGTAATTTATTGTACTGTTTCGCATACTTTCAAGGGGTTTTTGATGTTTTCTATGAACAAATCCTTTGTGAAGTTTGGATTCATTTAAGACAATGTTGCTAATTTTTTTATCAGAGGCTACATCCCACACAATGTATTTCTCAGTGGCCACTCTCGGAATGCTGACTATATGGCAGTGCTTGCTTGCTCAACACTCTTGTCAACTTAACCGTGACGTGCGCCACAATTGCAACTGATCAGGCCACAATTGGCAAAGGTTGCTGGATAACGATTAAGGGCAGAAAACTTGGCCAATTTGTTTTCACTCCTACCTTACCCAGAGTTACTAAGGCCAGTGGAGGACTTAGTTTCCGCAGCTGAGACCAGTTAAGTCACCACAGACCAAGGATCAAACTTGGGACAATCTGGCTCACTCGGGTTTTAATATGGAACATGTTAGCTTTCAAAGATTTTTTTTTTGTTCCACCCTGGGTTGAAAGCTGGCCTCCTGGTTTCTAGTCGGTTCTAAAATGGTCTTTGAGAATCACAAAGGCGTTGGCCCTGATATTTATTGTACTTGTATATCGGTTTTAAATCAGTGCTGAGTCGAACCAGTCTCTGGCAGACTTCATGTTGTTGCTTCTAAACTTGTTTTGTGGTGACTTGAAAATATATGTTAGAATGATCAACTTGCCAATACGTGCATGTCATCCTAGTAGAGCTTTGTGATTGCCTCAAATAACAGAAGAGTGAATGCAGTGTCTTGTAAATGTAGGAAATTCTTAAAGGTTGGGGAGGTGTGGAGGGGAAAAATTTGAAGCATCTTTGAAAGAGTCAGAATAGACCAAATGTTTCGACTCAACACTTGATACTGTGACAAAACCTATCTACTAGAATTTCTTTTTCTGGTTTTAAATCAGTGTTGGATGATTATATCTAATACTGATGTATGTATTTAAAAGTTAAATTAAATGAAGTTCGGCCGTACTTGGTTAGATAGTAACTGGTGTTTCTATGCATTTTTTTTTCTTTTGATGAAATGTGCAGTTGAAACCCACGCACTCACCCCCTACCCCCTTTTCTGAGAGCGTCCACTTCTCCGAGTCTGCATTAGCCAATCAACTGGTTGTGTCTACATCAGGGGGATCAGCGCGCCCCAATCTAAACAACGGCTCACACTTCAAATATCCAGCATTCACGTGTGTCTGTGAGTGTGTGCAACCGAATGACCAACCGCTCGACCGGCAAGTTTGGGTCCTTTCCTGCGTACCCCAGCACGCTGTTTAAAACAACCATCCCTTCTCTACTGTTTCTGCTGGCAGCCATAACGACCAAACAGCCAACGGGGGAAAAAAAATAACCATCCGAAATCCTCTCGATCCATCAGTGGGGTGTGGTTGTCCGTCAGCCTTTGCAAACCCAAGGCCTGCATCGGCAGTAATCTGGTATCAACGCACTCTAAAAGGGGCTGCTTCGATTGGTCTCCGTGCCAATACACAGCAGATAAATTAATACCTTTTTTTTTATAATTCTACACTATACATCGTGCATGAATCCAGCTTGTCAGGGCCCTTTTTTTTTCCTCCCCACACCACCATCGCCAAATGCCAAGCCCCGCAGACGGCTGTTGATTTGCTATAATGTTGACTGCTCTAGTAAGTTTTATCTGCTTTTTATGTCTTCATTAGAGAATTCAATCTGTATTCTTCCCGTCACCACTTTTCCATTCTTAGCAATTTTTCAAATCCTTTCCCCTCCGAGATCTTTCACACCTCTATCCAAGTGTGGTGGCCATGGACTCATGCCTGCAATTTCTGGAATGCGAAATAACTTCTTCAATGCTGTTCCCTGGCTGTTCCCTTAAAAAAACAAAATATAAAATGCTGGAGAAACGCAGTTTCCATGTCGGCTAAGCACCTAAAGATTTAACGTCTCTTCTTGGGTGCCGATGGATAGACCTGCTGTGTGTTTCCATATTGTTTTTACTCGACTTTCAACTTCTCCAGTTAGTCTGATTTGTATTCTAACACCAATTTAGAAACACCTAAAATGCTGCAAAACCCAACCTAGAGAGTAGCCCTGCGAGGCGACCTAACAGCTCCGTGTTATCTGGAGAGCAATTGCTGCCTATCTTCCCATCGCCTGTGGCCCCAGGCAGCAGGCCTATTGTAGATTTAACTCTGAACCTATTACCCGTCCAGCTGTGAAATATTCTTCAGCTGGGATTCTGTGCCTTCTTCCTCTTCCTTCCAACAAAAAGAAAATAGCCTGATGATTAGATTATCACAATTTCCATATACCAGTTGGGAGACTCCTGTTACTTAACATCCTGTAATTTTTGCTTTCCTCTCCCTTTTGGAGAAGGTACCTGGCCTTCATACACCAGCTGCCTGAAGTGGCATGAAGTGAGGAATTACGTATTTGAGGGGCTGCCCATGTATCCCATCATTTGTTTGAGCTGTGTGTTGCAGCATTCTGGTGAATTCCTTGGGAATTGTATCTGGTCTAGAGTTGATTAACACTCTTCTGGATGAGTAGAGAGTGTAAATGCCACTGAAGCTGGCACTTGAACCCATAGTCCTAGCTGGTATCAAAAGTTGACTCCTATCGGCAATGTCTGCTTTTCCCCCCACCTTTCTAATCTGCATGATTACATCCCAGCCTCCATGAAACTATCCCAATAACCTGCAAAATCCTGAGATGTGTTTGGCAGTTGTTAAGCTGGGATGTCAATAGTCTCAGGTTGCACTTGTGACAGACAAGCTGCTTTTCAATGGATCTTTTTAGTAATGGGACACTCCATTCTAAACCAAATTAGTCAACACAGCCCTGCTTCACATTCCAGAGCTTGCAGGCCAAGATGGGCTTTATTTTAAAATGAGTCCTTTAGCTAGGAGGGCAGTGTAGCCCAAGTCATGGATGACTTCTACCAGTGTTGATTATTACTGAGCTTACAGCACACTGATAGCACAGTGGTCACTGGACTGACTTAATTCAAACAAGTTGATTTATTTGAAGTTGCTAAATATTTTGTCATGGTGAAGAAGACTTAAGGTCCCAGTAATTGATTAAATAGATGGGCATGAATCTACGTTTGGAGATGCCCAACTCTCCATAAAGACCATTTAAACGCTGGTCCTGGAGATGATCCTTGTGGGAAGGGGTCCCGACTGCCAAACCAAATATGTTGAGTGTGTGTGGTATGAACACTGCTCCCAGATGCTTGTAGTCATGGTGAAAGCAATCACTGATTAGAAATGGCCAGTTGACCACTCAGATCCTAATACCTTCTTTTAAAACTAATGAGGGGCAGAGGAAAGAATGTTGAACCTTTCATTGGTTCAAGGTCAAAGATTTACCATTTCATGGGCAAAGTCAGGCAGAATTTTTCATACATTAAATGGAGCTGTTGTAATAGCATTCGTGATGGTAAATCATCCAGTGTTCTGTGCTCAAATAAGGCAGAACGTTGAAATATGAGTAATGATCATTCCTTTTATCTAATTTTCATTATAAATTCCCAGATAGGTGATGCTCAACTTGGCTTTTTAAACCCAGGAGATTGCGTGAGAAAGGAAAGGTTTCAGGAGCTCCCCCATTGAGTTCCTGGCAATGAATGAGTTAGAGTAGGCAGTAGTATTGAGGATATAGCAAAGAGGAACAGTGTGCACAATAACATTAGTTACAGTTTAGGAGGGAAGTTCAATGGGTAGGAGCATTCTGTTAGCAATAATATAACAAGGAGGGGAACAGGTTGCAGGAATCTTTGTTGCTGGCCCTTACATACCTGGCTATCTTGATTGGCAGTGAGGGGCCCATGGTTTGCTGTTCTAAGGAAGAAGCACAGCAGAAATGAGTAGATTTAGGGGTAATTTTTTTTTTGAAATAACGTATTGGCTCCTCAAGTGGTTACTGGCCTATTCAGGGCTCCCATTGACTACACTGGGCACTGGGCTTTGTTGTAGAGATAATGGGAGGGCAATTGGGATTAATTTACCTCATCCAAGAGAACAGTTACCCCAGAATTTTTTTAATATAAGTGAAATCTTGTACAATGTTAATGAAATACCACTAAATGGTGGTAGTGCTCTTATCTGGAATAAAAACTAAATTTTTTATTTCAACTCAGTTTTCAAAATGGTTGCCTGATCATGGTTAGCTAAAGGGGTAATTTTGACTTGGAGCTGAAATGCTACCACCAATACTGCTAGTGAATTTGTTTCTAAATGCGCCCCCCCCCAAGTCTATTTGACACTTTTTAAAAGCTATATTGTGCCCCTGTATATGGATGAGTCCAACCAAACATATGTTTTCAAATTGCTCATCTCTGCATGTGTTTGCAGATTTATTCAGAGAGTGCACTGACAACATTTAGTGGTAGTAAAATGGGTGTAACTCTGGTATGGGTTGTACCTTAACCTCTCATGATAGTTTTCACTCTTGATGGGTTTTCCTCCATGTTTTATAAGCTCCCTTCGTGTTATCGTCCCCGAGTAACAGGATTTCTGGCACTTGGCAATGGTTGGCCTTGTGCTTTTGTTTAATCCTATACTGTATGCTCCACAACAGGTCTCGATCGAGAGAGAACCGGCGTCGCGAGCGGTCTATTTCTCGGGACAGAGAAAGGCGAGAGCCATCAAGATCTTTTTCTAGGTCTCACAGGTTAGTAGCGTTGCTAAATATCTTGAAGGTTCCTTCCCCAGGGAGAAATACTGTTCAACAATGTTCCTTTGGTTTGATTCCTGGTTTGTTCTGTGTTGGAAAAGGAATTAGTCTAGGAAACACAGCCAGATACATAAGGGCTAGCAACAAAGGAAAGCCTGCAACCTGCTTTCTTGTTGCTATTTTATTGCCAACACAATGATCACATATCCCCCTGACCTTTCCTCCTAAACTGTAATTAATACCATCCTACAATTGACCTCGGCATCTTTTTGGATTGATGGAGAATAAAAAATATCAGTCAGGCCTTCTCCTGCTTTATCACTATCCAGTAGCTGGAACATGCACACACGTTTAAGCATCAGCTGTCACTAAACCCCTCACCGCCTAGGCAGCTTGGCTGCAATGCCAGAATGCGCAGAAGTGGACCCTATCGTCAGGCCCTTCAGGAGAGGAGAGGCAAAGACAGACAAAAAAACACTTGTGTCTCCTGCTAGCTCAAGGTGGCTGTACAACATGGCCACCATTACCTTTCTGTGCATGCGCAGAAACCAGTGATGCCATTTGTAGGAGGTACAGTGCCAGTTGGATCTTATTTGGATCAGCCAGTCACGGTGTGGTCTCCCTGCAGTTTCCAGGGATCAGGAGGGAGGGGAGGCGTCTGATCTACCTGGTGATGGCTGCAACTCTGCTGCTTGTTCTCAGTGGCAGACCCGGGTTAATAGGAAGAGGCTGTGGAGTGAGAGATTCAGAAACTGGGGAGGTAACAATTGCGAACTTTATAAAGAGATTGCTTCCTGTTAGTAAAAGATATTAACTTGATGCTGCCGGCATTGTAACATTTGTAATTCCAGTTTGTGATGAGTGCGCGCACACCCTGCTGCATGTTGCCCCTGTAAAGATAGCAGCCACGCTTACAACTGTATATACACGGCGTTGGCAGCAGACGCAGCTGACAACAAACCCAGTGGAGGGAGTTAAAATACTTTGCCAATTCAAGCTCACGTGTGCATAGAATTCAATCCAGTCAATCCCTTTGGAATTTAAATTTATTTGAAAGACCTAAACAACTTGGAATGAAATATTTTAAAATGCTCTCTTTGCTGTGTTTCTGATATTTAAAGAAAATCCTTTTTCTGCTCCTACCACTTCTATTGTCTCATCACCACCCTATTGTCAGAGAAAAGTCAGGTAATTTGTTCTCGAGCCTCTACTAGGTCCCTGTCAGACTGACAACTATTGAATATTCAGGGGCGACCTTACTACTCTCATCTCCGTTTCAAACCTGCACCCCAACTTGCACCAAATGGGAAAATGGCTGTTATAATGCACAGGCTTATAACAACACCCTGTTTAAGTCCATGTCAGAATATCCGTGTGAATGTATTCTAGGTGGTGGTTGTCAACTTAGGTGACCTTGTCAGTCTTGAAAGATTTTGCTGCCGTGTGAAGTATAATCCCATGCCACCCTGACACTTTTCACACCTAGTAATTTTAAAAAAAGAGTGAGTAACATTGTATTTCTCAAAACTCACATGGAAAGGTGAGACAGAGGACTAAATTATGTGAGATTCTGTGGATGTTTGTGCAGCGTTTGATCCAGTGGACGACTGAGCTCATCTTAAGATTGCCCCTGACCACTTGTTTGCTGTAATTGTTGAGCAATTTGCTGCTGATGAGCTTGCAGAGGGGCTGTCACAACAAGCAGCTAAGTGCATACCGATGAACAAATGATAACAGAAGCCTGTAATTAAAAACAATTGATGAATGGTGGGGAAGGCAAGGGAAATTAAGAGTTTGGTTTTGCTGCACAGTGTGAAAATTATACGGTTATGTTTACAAAGAACAGTTTCTACCAACCAGTCTCATGTGGCAGCAACCCTGGGCACCTTCCAACTGTAGAGGTGGAATGTAGCAGAAGCAGGGGGGTACCAATCTTGGTTTTTAAGCACAAGTCAGTGGCACTGTTGCCTGAAAATTGGTTTGACTGTTTACTCATTATATTCTGAGAACCTGTTAGTTAGGTAGCCATCATGTTAAGTAGGACCCCAGGAGAAAGAGTGACTGTTCCTTTGATCTTTTGTCCAACCCTGGCTTTCTTTGCTGTGCCATTGGCAGCCTTGTCTGTAGCTGTCTGGTCTCTAAGCTCCAAAATTCTTCCATATGCCCCTCAGTTATCTCCTGCCTTAAGACATTCCTCAAAACCTACCTGTCTGGCCAAGCTTTTGGTTACTTAATACCTTCTGTGGCACAATGTCAAATTTTGTCTGATATGCCTGTGAAGTTGGAAATTTTACTGTGTTCTATAAATGTGAGTTGTTGTCCCTGAGTTCTTGCAGCATGGCCTTGAAAGTTGAGCTTCTGAACATTATCGTGAACTTGACAAGTGCTGAGAGGTCAGCGTGGTTGCTACCAATGAGAATTATCACTAACATTCTAAACTATTTACAACACTCGACCCATTACACAATCCCATTAGTGTACTGGTCAATAATTATAAGCCAAGAGGCCAACTTACAATGTGCACAGTCTTCCAATGTATTAGAGTCTTCATATACACTCATCTACAAACTAACTTTGAGTCCTCTAGCACCCCAAAACTAGACAGTGATAATACTTAGAACTCCAGTAATGCTTTCGAAGTTCGAGAAACCCTGTTTTTGAGTCAGGATGGTAGTGTTTAAAGAAAACTCTTGAACCCCATTTTGTCTATGTTTTCAACCTTGTGATTGATTTCTTTTTTCCCCTCTCTGCAGTCGCTCCCGCTCCATTGAGAGGAAGTAGTATCAGCGGTGGAGACAGCCTCCTCTCCTCTCCACACCTCTTGGCAACGAAAAATGCCTGTGGTTCTCCTGCAATTCTACCACTGGTGAAGATTGAAAAGCAGCAGAGAGAGGAGAATGGATTTCTTTGTGGGGGGACGGGGCTGTAGTTTGTTTTATTCTGGTTGGAAATATGAGCTTTAGTTAGCAGCTCCACAATTTTTGAGACTTTTTTTTTTAAAAAACAAAGACAAAAAAAAACTTGACACAAAAGCTATGAAAAATGATACTACTCCCCAGAGAAGGGTTCTTGACCAGTGTTTGAACAGTAACAAAACTTCTATTTGTTGTTAGTCAGTTATTAATAACTTGTTTCTTTTCCATACCCAATGATATCTCTAGGTTTTCAAAGACTCCCTTTCAGTGCTTTTGATATTTTACATATTAGAGTGCAACAAAAGGCCATTGTAACTGGAAATGAGGTGTTTTCAGTAAGATGTAGTAGCCACTTAATGTACTAAATTCATACTTTTGAACTACCTTATTCCTTAGCCTGTAACCCTTTAGGCCTGGGTTTGGATGAGGGGGAGGCAACTTTCAACTGAGAGGAAATAAAGAGTATGCCATTATCAGATCTGTCTGCGTTGAGCTCAGTAAGGAGAGAACGTTGTGTTTGGGGTAGAGAGACAGATAAGATTGGGGTTGAGAGAAGGGGAGATTAGAGAACATTCATTATCTAATAGTTGATTTTGATGCAAAATTTTAGGAATTCTCGGAGGAAGGATGCAGAGATCTTTACTGGCCGATGTAGAACTGGTCAGCGTTTGTTACAGTGCTCATGGGCAAAACCTAATGGGCCATATTATTGTTGTTTTTATGTATGGTACCGGGGGCGTGCAGCATGCTGCTAGTTGCTGTTAGTCACACCGCCTCTGGCAAAATCCACATTCAGGGCTTTTACAAGATGGAGATTTCCTCTTTTTCCATTAGGCACTGGTAGCAGCAGGAGAACCAGAGTACATGCCGCTGATTCCAAACCCGTGAGGTAATATTCCCGTCCTGTAAAGTAACCAACTACAGTGAAATTAATGATAGCCCACTGAGGCACTCTAAGGGCCCTCCTGCCCGATGCCTAGCAGTAGGTTCTGTCTGCTTCAGCTTCTCTTCATTTGAAGCCTTCCCCTGGCATTCCAGCAAAGGATTTCTTTTCAGAGATAATTCATGATTTGGGTGTGGAACAGATTGGGTGCTGAAGGCAGCCCTCTGGCAGAGATACTTCACGTTGACCGCCACAGCCTGTCATACAGCTGAAACAGATGTTGCTGACACACCAGTGTTCATTTTTCTAGTGGTTTCCAAATCTACAGAAGCTCTGCTCAAAACCTTCATCTTCCTTTCAAACTGTTGCTGAAACTGTAGTGCAAAAGTCTTCACTGAACAACCGTACCATTGCCTGTAGTAGAATTTTATTTCAATAACAGTTGCTTGTAGTGACCATTTGGCTGCAAACCTTCAGTATACGTTTGATGTTTGCCCATGTTACACCTCACTGCTGGCTACTTGATGTTATCTTTCTGTTTGAGTTGATGCTTGGACAGAAGAGACGATTAAAAGCTGACACAAAGAAAAATCCAGTGGTGCCGAAATCACAGCACAACCATTGTTTTGCTTTGATCAAGTTAGCGTACTCTATTGTTTTCAGCAGGCCAGCTCGCTCTTTCCAAGGCCAATTCTCTAAGTGGAGGTACATTACTCCTAATCAAAGTACAAGCTAATATCTCCTCACTGCCTGAGTCCTCATGCCTTTATGCTGCTGTCTGATGAGAACCTGTTAATGGATATACAGCAGCCTGTTGGTGTTGTATTGAATGACGCAACATGCTCGCTATCAAATGTTCTTCTGTTTAACATTAGAGTTCTAAATGGAATTTAGCACTTGTTACTATTATTCAGCAATATGCCTGCATAAAGGGGTGGTAAGGATGAAGACACATGGACTTAAAATTTTGCTGCAGCAACTAATTTATTGGTGATTGTTCTGCTGGCTTGGATATCGCATTTAAATTATCAGTAAATTCTCCAGAAGAATGAAAATTTCAACAAATCCCTATTCGCTCCAGCAAATGTATGCAAATACTTCTTCATGTGAAAATGCTCATGCAAAACCTGTTGATGTAGGAAGACGAGAATGTACTGTCACCTCTCCCCAATAATGCATGTTCTTTCATGTTGGGGATCCCCATTGCAGTTAGTTAAAAGGCATTGGACATAGGAATGGCAGCTGTACCAGTATTCTTTGCACGATTCCCAGCCCTGAACGCGCATTGCAAATCCACAGTAAGCTGCTATCCCTCCATAGTCTTAACTCAAGTTGATAGAATTTCAGAATAACAGCAAGTACCAAAGTATTGGGTCCATTCGTGTCAGCAGTGACTTGCATGTGGACGTAGGATCAGTAAACTCACTTGACTTCTCCATCTGCTAAACAAGAACAGTTGATGAAGGAAAAGCTAGCCCAGGGATTACTAGGCAAACCCAATTAAGTATAGCTTGACTGGCAGATCAGTCTAGCCTTGACTTAAAGCAGCTCTTTTCTCAGCAATCAAACCAGGCCACTCCAACAGTTCTGTTAAGAGTTTTAATTCTGTTTTCCGAACGCCTTCTCTCCCCAACTCTGAAGTCATGCACAAACGTGGATTGCATCTATTGATGTCATCAAATGAATCCATTGTTTTTGAGATACATATTTCCATGTTTCACTATGTTAGGAGTAAGATGAATAGCCTATATTTAAGTGGCAATTCTAAAGATGTACACCAAGCCTGTCACTTTGTTAGGGAACCTGTATAGAATGTTTTAGCTGTAACATACTCTAACATTCCCCAGCCCACAGCCTGTATAGTTTATTGCTAGAGCAAAAGCCACAAAAGCTAGTCATTGAGTGCCATTCCAAAAATTGGAGCTCTGGCTTGCCATTAAATAGGCAATATCTTGATAATGGAGTGCAAAAGAATTGTCTCTAAACCATCAATGCTATTTTATTATTGGATTAGGGATGGCATGTTTGGAAGGATAGAATTTCTGCAGCTAGGCACTGTGGAAAAGACTGTTGCAATGTGCTTACTACTGTGGGCCAATTTTAGATTAAAAACATAATTAAATGGGAGCAGTTATGCTCACAGCTTTGCTCCCTTTTGTTTCCAGAGTTTGCTTATTAAGCACCATGTTTACCTCATTATGTTTATCGCAGTAATGGATTTTTTTAAAAAATAACTTCTGCATTGGTACTTGGGAGTTTAGCTATATTATGGTATACTTGCTGTGACAACCCCGGATAAAGAGAAGTACCTAGAACTGTTTTATGTATTTACAAACCCTACCCCAAGACAACTTAACCTCACTTTGTGTAAAGCTTTATGGGAGTCAAAATGTCCAGGTGCACATTTGCAAGTTTTTCTTTTCTTGCTGTTGTACAAGCTGTTCAGTTAATCAGATTCTTGCTTTTTTTATGGACCCAGTGCCAGGTTAAGTTGCATAAGTATTAGAATACAAAGTTGATGGACCCATATATGTGACATGATAAGAAAATAGTTTTTGATTGTACGGTTGAGATTATCTTGTGGCATCAGCAGAGCTCTCCGGATGTCACTGGACATCTACAGCCAAACTTTTTTTTTGAAAGGACTATTGATGTGAGCTGGATTGATGTTTTGATTTTTTTTTGTTCTGTTTGTCAGATTTCACCATAAAAAGTTATTAAAATCCCAGCTGTCTTTTAGTGCATTGTTTGCAGTTGTTTATGAATAGGCCTGTTAAAATGTATTTATTCAAAAGTTACACCTAGAGCCAAGAGAAGATACAGTAGCTGTTCATGGCCTCCAATCTTCTGAATTTCTTCTGTGAAGGATGTATGCGTCCAGGATTTCACCAATCTATGGTACCCTTCACTGTTAAGTAACCCAGTAGCATTCAGCGCTGGGATTGCACAGGTAGAATAATCAACTGAGATTATACCTACATGGAAAGGATGAACAGCCTTAGTCTCTTTTCTCTTGAAAAGAGAAGGCTGAGGAGTGGCCAAATCAAAAATCTTCAAAATTCTGAAAGATTTTGTTAGAGTAGACCCAAAGTGTTTCAAAGTGGGGAAGATCAAAACCAGAAACATCAATATAAGGCAGGCACCAAGAAATTTAATAGGGAATTCAGAAGAAGCTTCTTTATCTAGAGATTGTTGAGAACCTGGAGCTCGCTACAACAGAGAAGTTGAGGCAGATTGAATAATGCATTTAAGTGGAGGCTAGGTAAGTGTATGAGGGGAAAGCACAAGTTGAAGAAGATGATTATATGCCTTGGAGCTCAGAGGATCTAGCAGATAAACAAGTGTCTCCCAGCAAGCAGCACAAATCTAATCACCTTTTGTTTTCCAGCAATACTGACATCAACCAATAGATCATGGTTTTAATTAGTAGAATCAAAATAGTTTTGTTCCTTTTTAAAATTAACTTCTGGAGTTGAAGCTTCAAAGGTATTTGCAACAGCACTAAGAAAAATCATTTAATACAGATTTTGAAAGAAAAGATGCACTAGCTTTATTCATGTGTAGAGGAGCTGCGAAAGTGAAAACTTGAGGACTAAAGCCACACCGGAAAGCAATCATGTTTAGAAATGTATTTAATCCTGTAGATTTGGTGCTCTGTCGGGGGTGCTAGTGAAGAGATGATCCGTGCTTCAACTATGTTTGTCTGCCTTAGCACAATAACCTTACCCAGACAAACATACATTAATGTTCATCTTGAGGCCACAGCCTCATGATTTCTAACCTAGATTTCTAACTGCTCTGTGATTTCCTGATTTCACTCCTGAATAGCCTGGCTCTAATTTTATGGCTATGCTCCCTTGTTCTTGATTCCCCCACCAGGGGAAACGCAGGAAACCAGAGGTTTCTTCCTAGCTATGCTACATTTTGAACACTTCAATGAGATCATCCTCAAGGTTCTAATCTCAAAGGAATGCAAGTCATTTTTATGCAACCTGTCCTCCCAATTTAACTGTGAACTGGTAACTGATGAATCTGCACTGCAGCTCCTCCAAGGCTAATATATTCTTCCTGAACTCTCTGCCCAAAACTGATCAGAATCTCTGACTAAAGCATGACTTCTCTTTGTATTTCAGTCTCCTCCTTGATTGCCCTTTGTACCTGTCTAATAGAAGGATGGGGTAATTTTGCAACTCCACTGCCCTTTTCATGCTTCTGGATATTTGCCAGATTAATTTGTAACCTCAAGAACAGTGCAAATTGAAACAGGATGATTTAACACCTGCAAATTCTGGCAGCCTTATCTGTGAGCTAGTATATATAAGTTGCATAAAGCTGCTAGTTCACTACTATCTTTGTTTTCTGCAACCTTACAAACATCTCATTGTCAGTGTTACTCAATTACTTCCAACTCATCTATCCTTCCTAGGGCAAGTTTTTAAGGGCTGCTGATGCTGACTTTACATTATCCCTGACCTTCTGAATGTTTTTTTGCTTTGTTGGGGAAGTGGAGCAGTTTATCCCCGTTCAAAGTTTTGCTCTCGTGCCTCCCATTACAGCAGTGATGTTCCCTACGGCCTAATCACTAAAATATAATCTTTGCTGTATAAAATATACAGTACAGACTCCACATGGGCTTTATCCCATTCCTCTTGTAACTCCATCCTCATGTATTCACCCAAACTTAATCTTTTAAATGCATCTATGCTATTTGCCTCAGCTGTTCCTCATGGCCAATTCCACTTTTGTACTTGGGTGTTGAACTTGCTTACTAGTTATTTTGCGCTCACAACTGCATTAACAACTCGTGGCATTTTTATTCTGATTTAAGTGGCTAGCAGCTTGACCTGGATTAAAGGTTGTTGCTGGTGGGTTTGCTGGTATGGTGGGATTTCACGTTCCAGCGGACAAAATCATAATGTAAGGAAGGATATCTAGGCTGTGCCTTTGCACAATTTTGATAAACTTTGAAATAAACCATATGATTTGGATTTAATTAACGTCCTATTGCATCTAATAAATTGCTTTTGTAGTACAAGCACCTAAGTGGATAAAAATGGCAACCAGTTTGCACACAAGGTGCATTAAGCAGTAAATGAGATGAATGATCAATAGTTGGTGTCTGTTGGCTAAGACACTCTAAAGTGCAATGGGAGCTTTAATGTCCACCACTGCAATTGTCAGATGGGCTAACTTGTCATTAAGGTGTCAGCCCCTTTGCAAATACACTGCACATCCATCTGGCCCAGAGGCAACAGCACCATTAACCGAGCCAAATGAGCACAGGCATACATTTGCAACTCTGCAAAAAATCATGCAGACTTGGAGAACTGTCCCCGGTGCCAGCTTATACTGGCTGAAAGAAAATGGATGTGGATACCACAAACAACAACTTTGAGTGCTGGGTACAGCTGAAGGATGAGTGGTTGAGAGGCTTCAATCTTCATTCTCTTCAGAGTTACAGACTAGGTGATGTCTGACACCACACTATGTTGGGGTTATTTGAATGCTGGATAGTTTTTCAGAACTCTTGGTAACCAGGCGACAATGAAACAATGCGTTTGATTTTCTATGTATAGGTGAAACAAAAGGCCTATGCTTAGATCTGAGCAAATAGCAGTGTTGCCATTAGCAGCTGGCAGACGGAGTGAGGTTTAACTCTTTTGCTGTCCATGTGGGTTTTGTGGCACGTTATGTGTTGCATTATCTCTGCATAATTTACATCCTAACCAAAATCGTACGATGAAGTTTAGGCAAGTCACTTCAGTGTAATTGGTAAAATCCCACTCCAGAAACTTTGGCAGAAAATTTTAAATCTGAAAGCAGTACACTGCAGATCTTGGAAATCTGAAATAAGAACACACAATTCTGGAAATATTCAGCAGGTTATGACCGCATCTGAGAAGAGAAATAGAGTTAACATTTCAGGACTGTGGCCTTTCATCACAACTAATGATCAGTCCAGTCCCCATAAGGAAGAGCAGGGAATTTCTTCCTTGTGTCCCACCCAATATTTACCCCTCAACTGTAATTTCAAACAAGATTATCTGATTACCTATTTTGATATATTTTGCCTATTTTGTTCCTTGCTCCCACCAGGACCATCTGTCACTGGCTTATCCTGTGTTCTACTCTTAATGTCACCATTAGCACCTTTAGCCAGTATCACCACTATCAACACCTTTTGTTTATGACAGCTTTTGCAATCTCTCCTTTGCCTCCACCTATCACTGGCCTTCTATCCAGCTTCACCTGTCCCACCCCGCTTCAAAAGTACATGTTTCACCACACTTTTATTTCTCTTTAACTCTGAAGAAGAATCACCTGGACTCGAAACATTAAACTCTTTCTCTCCACGGATGCTGTCAGACCTGCTGAGTTTTTCCAGCAAATTTTTTGTTATCTGATTACCTCATGGCTGTTTGTGGGAGTTGTTGTGTGCAAATTGGCTGTGGTGTTTCCTACAACAGCGACTACACATCAAAAATATATAAATTGGCTATAAAACATTCTGTGACACCCTTGGGTTGTGATAAGTGCTGTAAACAGGAAATGTAACTTCTTTCCATAGCCAAGTGCACTCCAGCCAATTACTGTCCCCAGGATAGACTGGGAATGAAAGAGAGCCTGGTTTGTCTGAGTAACATTTTTGTATATATTGTTTCTAACCTAATCTAAATTCTCATACATCCTGCTGCCTGTTACTAAAATACTACTTACTGTAGACTTTAAGGCAGCTTCAACTTCTTAAAAGTTACAGGTTGATCAAAATGGTGCTATTTTAAATGATCCTAGTAGTAAAATGAGGTGCAGGGAAAAGAAGTGCTGGAGGCAGGGCCAATTGAATAGGTCTTTCAAAGAGCAGGCGAATGGCCTGTTTCTGAGGTGTACCGTTCTGTGATTGCATCAGTGTGTTACTAATTAAACTAGACCAGGAAAGCTTAATCCCTGGCATGTGTTGAGTTAGCTGAGCTCACCTGTCGTGCTGCAATTTAAAAAAAAAATTCTTTCGTAGAATGGGGGAGTCGCTGGCTAGGCCAGCCAGCATTTATTACCCACCACTATTTGCCCTTGAGTAGGTGTTGGAGAGCTGCTGCCTTGAACCGCTGCAGTCCCTGTGGTGTAGGTACACCCAGCTGTTAGGGAGAGAGTTCCAGAATTTTGACCCAGCGACAGTGAAGGAGCGGTGATATTGTTTCAAATCGGGTTGGCGTGTGGCTTAGGGGGGGATCTCGCAGGTGGCAGTGTTCCCATGTGACTGCTGCCCTTGTCCTTCTAACTGGTGGAGGTTTGGAAGGTGCTGTCGGAGGAGGCTCAGTGAGTTGATATACTGGGCTAGAATGAGACAAAAACATAACCAGATAGGCTTCCCACTCCTGACTGTCATCTAATGACTGTGTGTGTGTGTGTGTGTGTGTGTGTGTGTGTGTGTGTGTGTGTGTGTGTGTGTGTGTGTGTGTATGGATAAAGGTCAGGGAAGCAATCAACTGAAATAACCTGTGATTGAACAGTCTCCAAACTGTTAGTCCACATAGGTGAGGTACTGCAATACTGCCAGCAATTATAGAATGGTAAGGCATAAAACATTGTTTTTGAGAAGAAAGTTAAAGGGAGAATATAAGCCTTTAGGTGGCTTTAGATGTTGTTCGTAAGTCTTCAAGGACCTTGGAGAAACTGGTAAGTAAATGGTAGTAAATCTTTACTCTGATCACATTTCCAGGAACCTGGAGGGAGAGGAATTGTTGGAGACTAGAAACTGTTTCTACAGCAGCTGCCATGAGCGTTGAATCTCACTGCCAAACATTTTCTGTTCAAAAGAATGCAGACTTATTTGCTTGAGGTATCTGCCTGGATTCTTGGCCTTAACCCTGTTGTGCTTGTCCATAGCACACATTGTGTTGAATCTGACACAAGCAGTATTTCCATGCTTATATAACCTATCTAGGAGGTCTTGTGGTGCAGTGGGTAGTGTCCCTGCCTCTGAGCTGAGTGCTCTGGATTCAAGTCCCACTCCAGGACTTGATGGTTGAGGAAGGTGTGTTCACATCATGGCCAAACAGGTTGAATATCAACTTGTAAATGTTTCCAACATACTCCAATGGCAGGTGGTAAGAGCCGGAGAGATTCCTGGTCAGCCTGTGATGGAAAGAAAGTTGGAGCCTCTACCATCATTATCCATAGCTCCAGACTACAATATGCGGGTAAAAGTGCCTGTTGCCACAGCAACTCGGACTCCCTAAGTAAACTGTAACACACAGCCACCACAAAGGACCTCAAAGTCATGGAGAATGTATAGGAAAAAGTTGTTAAGAAGTATAATAGAAACCTTAGTTATGAGACTAGTGAAAGTGGACCTCAGCTCTCTAAAACAGAAGATTAATATGAGCTGTAAAAGGAAATTATGAGGGGCTTTGATGTGGTAAATACTTTCACTGATCATTGATTTAGTAATTTAAACTTATTCAAGAAGGGAGGAAGGGATAAACCAGGAAACTACAGGCCAGTCACTCTAACCTCAGTGGTGGGGAACTATTGGAAGCAATTCAAAGGGACAGAATTAACCTATACTTGGAGAGGCAGGGATTAATCAAGGACAGTCAGCATGGTTTTGTTAAGGGGAGGTCATGTCTGACCAATTTGATTGAATTTTTCGAAGAGGTGACCATGTGTATAGATGAGAGCAATGTATTTGACGTAGCCTACTTGAACTTCAGCAAGGCTTTTGAGACTGGTAACAAAGGTAAGAACCCATGGGATCCAAGGCAATTTGGCAAATTGGATCCAGGATTGGCTGAGTGGCAGGAAGCAGAGGGTGATGGTCGAGGGGTGTTTTTGTGTCCAGTGGGGTTCCACAGGGATCGGTGTTGGGTTCCTTGCTGTTTGTGGTATAT
The DNA here is from genome assembly GCA_026770705.1 of Isurus oxyrinchus. NCBI lineage: Eukaryota > Metazoa > Chordata > Chondrichthyes > Lamniformes > Lamnidae > Isurus > Isurus oxyrinchus. The sequence continues at coordinate 22,346,755 of JANJGN010000030.1, forward strand.
ATAAACGATTTAGATTTGATGTAGGAAGGCTGATCAGTAAGTTCATGGATGACACGAAAATTGGTGGGGTGGTAAATAATGAGGAGGATATAGACGGGCTGGTCAGATGGGCTGATCAGTGGCAAATGGAATTTAATCCGGATAAGTGTGAGGTGATGCACTGGGACAGGACAAGCAGGGTACGGAAACATGATGAATGGTAGGACCCTGGGAAGTACCGAGGATCAGAGGGACCTTGGTGTGCATGTCCACCAGTCCCTTAGGGTAGTGGGACAGGTAGATAAGGTGGTTAAGAAGACATATGGGATACTTGCCTTTATTAGCTGAGGCATAGAATATAAGAGCAGGGAGGTTATGCTGGAACTGTATAAAACATTGGTTAGGCCACAGTTAGAGTATTGTGTGCAGTTCTGGAATCCGCATTATAGGAAGGATGTGATGGCACTAGAGAGAGTGCAGAGGAGATTTACCAGGATGTTGCCTGGGCTGGAGAGTTTTAGTTATGAGGAAAGATTGGATAGACTGGGGTTTTTTTCCTTGGAGCAGAGGAGATTGAGGGGGGACATGATTGAGGTGTATAAAATTATGAGGGGCATCGATAGGGTAGACAGGAGGGAACTTATCCCCTTGGTGGAGGGATTAATAACCAGGGGGCATAGATTTAAAGTAAGTGGCAGGAGGTTTAGAGGGGATGTGAGGAAGAATTTTTTCACCCAGAGGGAACTCACTGCCTGAAAGGGTGCTAGAGGCAGATACCCTCAAAACATTTAAGAAGTATTTGGATGTGTACTTGTGATGCCATGGCATAGAAGACTATGGGCCTAGTGCTGGAAAACGGGATTAGAATAGTTAGGTGCTTGTTTGACTGGCACAGACTGGATGGGCCGAAGGGCCTTTTTCTCTGCTTTAGACCCCTATGACTCTGACTCTAACTGGAGGACATCAGTTTCAGCTTATCAAAAGAATGAAGGGAACAGTTAGATTGTAATTTACACAGAAGGTTGTTAGGATTTCAGGATGGCCTACCTGAAAAAACAGAGAAGAATAATCTACAATAGATTTGAAAAGCAAAGTGGCAAGAACAATTAAAGGACATTGAGAAAGGGACTAAATGGATAGCTCTTTGTGGTGAGATGAATGCTGTAAAACTCTAATAATTTGGTTGTCTGAGTTACCATGGTTAACAGAAAGATGCTGTTTGAGACACTTATGTAAAAATTGAACTTTTCCCATTTTCTTTGAACATTTATTAGTTATAAAAGTATTGGAGATGGAATAAGAACGCTGCTTGACAGTCAAATATCATCCGATTGTAATTAAGAATCTATTCACTTTCCAATTAGTGTGAGAAGGTAGCGGGTTATAAGAATGGATGAGCCTGCTGATTAATGGTGGGAGCTCGGCTATTGGATGTTGGAAACCAAGCAATGAAACCTCAGGAATACGTCCAATCAGACTTGGCAACTCTAATATCCAGGCGTGGGAGCGGTGGTGGGAGTGACCCCTCCAAAGCAACTGCTGGAACATCAAGAAAAACCCCATTGATATGATTTATTTAGGGTGTCCGCCAATCTTCTCTAAAGGTACACTGAATAGCCAGGAGGACACTACACCATCACCCCTCCCACACCCACCACCTCCCCCCACCACTGCTAAGAAAATTTACGGCATATGCATCTGTTACCCAGATTCAGTGGTTAGGCACTTGCAGCATTCAAAATTGCATTTATCCAATCAAATGCAGTGACTAAAGAAATGTGTTCAGCAAGCAACCCCATTGGATATTTGTATTTAAATGGAGTGGCTTGAACTGTTCCCAGTGGTTTGGAAGGCTTGTTAGATGGCACTGCATCCCAGGGCAATGACAGCAGTTGTAGCAGTAGGGCCTGGTACACGCAAGGTTAATGTGGGACTGAGTACAGTGCCAACCACACAGTGATGTAAGAAGGCACATGGTCCAGAGCCAGGGCCAGACTGGAGATGGACAGAGATGTGTAAAGACTTAGGATGGAGTCAGGTCCATACCTGTATCCTTTACTGTATATATGTACATGGTTATGAGTTGTTAATAAAGACTTACTGTTAATAAACTCAAGACTACAAAGCCTACTTCATGGTGTCTGAAGCAGGGTTTTTCAGCAGTTGCCTTATATATATATATATATATATATAATACAGGGCTTTGCTTTGTCCTGAGGTGTGTGCATCAGTCATCCTGAGTTATGTATTCTTTGCAACTTGCAGAAACAGTCAAGGAAAAACCAATCATAAATGTGTTATGACAGAATCCAATGATTAACTCAACAGAGCCCAAAATAATAATTTTCTTGTCATAATCCATATGTAAAAGAATTGGCGTGAGGGATCACCTCTAGGTTGGACGTCAAACACACACTCAGACTGTACATGCTTTACGAGACAGGAGCTAAAAACCACAGCAGTTTGGAGAATGTTCGTGGGTGACAGTAAGTAGGGAGGCTACCAGCGAAATGAAAGGGCTTTGTTTATCAACTCTCTGAAGACACATAAATAACTCTACAGCCCAATAAAATGGCACGTGGAATTGGCGAATTCTTGTACTTGAAATAAATGTCTACAACTGATGTGGTTAATGTCTGGGGAGGCAACATGGAGCCACACACAGCAACCGTTTGTTACCTTGGAAGTTTCCATGGAATGTCAAGCATTACAATGCTGGAGATCTGAAGATTTTTTATTGTTAATGTTCAGTAGGAATGTACACTGTGGCATGGGGCTGATTTAATGCAGCTCCTTGACTATAAGTTCACATCACAACATCCTACGGTCCCTCTAGTACTTCTATCGTCCACAAGAGTGTTCAGACAAGCAACTGGCTCCACTCAGGCAATGCGAGACTAGAGAATTGTCCTGCTTTTCACTACCAGTGGGTAAGACTTTCTATCACTTCCTTCCCCAGAACCCTGTGCCCAAATATTCTTGCCTTTTTTTACTCTCTGCAGAGGCTGCCAAACCTCAATGCCTCTAGCTTTAGCTCTATAGCCTGGTCAATGGGTGGCCTCATACTCGCTGGCAATTCCACTTTGTAATAGGACGTGTTTGTAGTGAGAGACTTAGGATGGAGTAAGCAATTCATTCCTCCAGTGTGGGAGAATGCTCCATTACTATGTCCGCCAGCTGTCTCGATGCACAGCAAAAGTTAACATTTCTAAAATGTTACATTCGTTTTTAGGATAGGAGCATTGCTAGCATTTATTGCCCCACAGTGAGCCTTTCTTACCTCCCCTCACTCCTTCCTTTGCCTCTGGACTTGCTTAGAGCTTGTTACATCTCTAACTTTTTCCAGTTTTGACAGAAGGTCATCGAACTGAACATTAACTCGGTTTCTCTGTCCACGGACTCGGGTCTGACCGACTGAGTATTTCCAGCATTTTCTACTTTTATTGTGAAAGTCTTTGCATTTCTTTATTCTGGAGTGCACGTGGTCTCTCTGAGTGAGGCCCAGATGAGCTTAGGTGCAGATATGCAGAGCCAAGACCCTCACTTGTACACAGGGGCGCTCCTGGTGTTAAATCAATTAGTGCCATGCTTCTTACTAGTGCAGAGTGCTACTCAGCCTGTTGCTGCTTGCCCAGTCAGGGCTATGACACCTGATATGGCAGTGGTTTTTAAGGTTCTCGAGTGAGGAGAACCTTGCCTCTCCCTCACCCACCCACCAGCAGGTCCACCCCCACTAGATTGCATGTTTGAGCCAAGCTAACAGCTCGACTATTAACCAGTGTCTGGGAATTCCGCAGATCTGCCTGTTTCAGGTCAACCTTATGCTACACTGGGCATCAGTGCAGGGCCAGTAAACTTATAGGGCTCAATGAACATGTCAAGGTTTGGATAGACCAAAAGAGGTAAGTTTTGTGCGTCTCTGAAAGCAATTGGAGTGTGCATGATGAGACTTGACTCCCCCACAGTGAGGAAGCAGCGAGCAGAAGATATATGTGGGGAAGTGGACTTGTCACTTAAATAGAAGCTGAAAGACCAAAGAAATTAATGAAAGGCCTGAAATGTTACTCTGCTTTGATCACACAGTTGCTGCCAAAACCTACTCAGTACAGGTACCAGACCCCTGTATCCAGGAAGCTCAGGACTGGACGTGTACTGGGTGCAGGGATTTTCTGGATTTTGGGTCCTGGCGTTGGGGCGGGGTGGGGGGGTGGGAAATAGGATAACTGAAGCTGGGCTGATTTCTCTGCCGAACTGGACCCATCTGGGATGAGAAAAGGAAGGGATGAAGGGCAGACTAGACCAGCTTTCACTGTCAATCCTGGGCCCAAAGAGCAGGGGGCATTGTGTGCCGTGACCTGGATGTGACAGGCAGCAATACCATTGGGGATCGTAGATTTCAGGGCAGCACCCGATTTTCGGGTCCTTCCAGATTTTGAGATACCGGATAAAGGGCCTGGTCCTATATTTGTGGCCTTTTCTATTTCTATTTCAGACTTCCAGCATCTGCAGTACGTTGCTGTTTTCACTAAGTTCAAAGGAAAACTGACTATGAAAAAATAAAGGAAAATAACTTGCTTTTGTGCTACTCCTGTCATGAGGTCAAGCAGTGACAAAGTGCTTCACATCCAGTGAATTCCTTTGAAGAATGTTTGCTGCCTTATAAGTAAATGCAGGTACCAATTTGCTAACAGCAAGATCCAACAAGACAGCTTTAAGCCAAATGAGCATTGAGGGAAGTGGTGGTCATGACACTGGGCAACTTCTAAAGCTCACCTTTAAATAATACCAGGGGATCTTCTACAACCAGCTAAATTGTTGGGAAGATGCACACACACAAACTTTTGCCTTTAAAGGCAAGGGTGCTGCCACATTATCAATACGAGGTTAGGTCAGAGAAGCTGGGGTTGTTCTCCTTCAAGCAAAGGAGATTGAGGGGAGATTTGATCGAGATATACAAGATTATGAAAGATTTAGATAAGATAAACAAAAAAAAGCTGTTGTCATTAGCTGGCGGCACAAGGATGAGGGGGGATACAGATTTAGGGTTTTTGGGCAAGAGAGGCAGGGGCCAATCTGCAGAACTTTTCTACAAGGTGAGTGGTAATGAGCTGGAACTCGCTATCTACGAGGGTGGTGGAGGTGGAGGCGATCAATGATTTCAAAAGGAAATCGGATACTTGCAGGGCTATGGGGATAGAGCAGGGGAATGGGACTGGATGGGATTGCGGCATAGACAGGCGGCACAGGCTCAATAGGCTGAATGGCCTCCTTCTCTGCTGTCATGACTCCATGACACTCCACCACAGCTGACAAAACATTAGAGATATGTTTGCAACAAAATTGAGTCGATCTTTAACCTGGGCTGACCCTTTCAAGCCATTACTTCAGTACTCCCTGCAGGGAAGTTGTCTGAATGGGCACCTCTTGGGATCAGTTAACAGCTATGACTGAGAGAATTTTAGTAGTTAGACGGATGCTGGTAGATCGTGGGGTCCAGCCCTAGGAGGACACAGTGTTAGCCAGGTCAGAGACACCAACCAGAAACATCTGGCTTCATTTATTTTTAATAAAATTTGCCCAAGTTGAAATGTGACATCTGGATTCTGGTGAGTATATTGAGTAGAATGGGCCGATGTTCTGTGGAGTTCAGAATACTAAAGAGGTGATCTCATTGAAATTTATGAAGTTCTTAGAGGCTTTGACCAGGTAGATTATGGAATAATGCTTTCCCCCGGGGATGGAGAGTCTGGAACCAGAGAACACAGCCTCAGGATAAGGGGTTGGCCATTTAGGACTGAGATGAGGAGAATTCTTTCTCACTCAGAGGGCTGTGAATCTTTGGAATTCTCTACCCACGAGAGCTGTGGATGCTCAGTCATTGAGCATGTTCAAAACTGAGATCAATAGGTTTTGGGACACAAAGGGTTATGAGGATAGGGCAGGAAAGTGGAGTTAAAGTAGAAAATGAACCACCATCTTATTGAATGCTGGAGAAAACTCAAGGGAAACTGTTACTCCTGGACTTCTTTATGTAAGATGTAAAGCTGATAATTAGAGATATACGACCTGCTGTTTTAGAAGGATGGGAGTGTTATACAATATATTCCATGCAGTACTGAGGGAGTTCTACACTGTTGAAGGTGCCATCTTTTGGACAGGGCATTAAACTGAGGCTCCGTCTGCCCTCTAAAGATCTCATGGCCGTTATTTCAAGGAAGAGCAGGGGAGTTCGCCCCCGCAATGTCCTAGTCAATGTTCATCCATCAACCGACATCACTGAAATAGATTATCTGGTCATTATGCCATAATTGCTTTTGGGAGCTTGCTGTGTGGAAATCGGCGGCCACGCTCCCTGCATTACAACAGTGACCACTCTTCAGAAATGCTCCATTGGCTGCAAAGCACTTTGGGACATCCTGAGGTTGTGAAAGGTGATATATCAATGCAATTCTTTCTTTTTAATGAACACTGTTAATCTGCTGCTGAGGTGACCCCTGTTCCTTTAAAGCCACCAAGTCTAACAGCCATAAGTAAGGAGCTGGATGAGGCCAGTTAGAGATTAAGTGATCTCCACTGCAGGTCAGAAACAAGATGAAAGTATATTTTTTAAAACATTTTTGCCAGCAAGTATAATTGCTAAGGTCAGTGAAAGATTCCAGGTATTCTGACTCCTATATCAACAAGGTATCTCAATTGATAATGACATTTCACTGTTCATTCTGAATGAAGCATAAGGCTAGAGATTGCTTGCAATATTAATGCACAAACATTTATATTGTAATAGCGAGATATTCTCTTATATTGCAGAAAGAGAGACATGTCATCGAAGTTTTTTATCTTGCACTCATCTGGACAAACACAAGAATGCCAAATTTCAGACGATCACAACTATTTATACTGCAGGAGGAAAGGGCGCTGATGGGCTGGCAAGCCGACTCTGATTACTTGTCAACCAATCAGAACCCTGTTCTCCTTTAATATATATTGTTGTGATCGTCTGAAATTTGGCATTCTTGTGTTTGTCTGGATGAGTCCAAGACAAAAAGTTTTGGCAACATGCCTCTTGTCTCATCGGTATTCTTTTACCTGCTAAATATTAACCCAATTTAAAATAAACAGGTTAGTATCGCCATTAAAATAACGGACAGAGTAGCGACGCAGGTTAATATGGCCATTTGAAAAAAACAAAGCACTGGCCTTCATTTCTAGAGCGGCAGGAATTAAGAGCAGAGAAGTTAGATTAAATTTGTATTGAACTTTGCTTAGACCACACTTGGAGTACTGTGAACAGTTCTTGGCTTTTAAGAATTCTTTCATGGGATGTGGGCATCACTGGCAAGGTCAGCATTTGTTGCCCATCCCTAATTGCCCTTGAACTGAGTGATTTGCTGGGCCATTTCAGAGGGCAGTTCAGAGTCAACCACATTGCTGTGGGTCTGGAGTCACATGTAGGCCAGACCAGGTGAGGATGACAGATCTCCTTCCCTAAAGGGCATTAGTGAACCACTGTCTTCACATTATAAAAAAAGATTTAGAGACAATAGAGCACGTGCAAAAGGCATTTACTAGAATGATACCAGAAGTGAGAGGTTATATCTAACAAGAAAGATTGAACAGGCTGCGGCTATTGTTTTCTATAAAAGGGAAGACTGAGGTGTTACCTGATAGAAGTCTTTAAGGTTATTAAAGGGTTTGATAGAGCAGATGTACAGAGGATGTTTCCACTTCCAGGACATACCAAAATTCCCAACCCACAAGGAGTAGCTGAGACAAATAGTGGAGATGCATTTAAGGGGAAGTGCACAAGGGACAGGGGAATAGGAGGATATGTTGATGGGATGAGACGAAGAAGGGTAGGAGGAGGCTTGTTTGGAATGTAAACACCGGCATGGATTGTGGGGCCAAATGGTCTCTTTCTGTGCTGTTAATATTTTGCAACAAGGCCTCAGTTGGACAGGCACAATGAGGCACAATACACTAAAGACACAAACAAGAATTTCTAGACCAAAATTTGCAGATTATTATGTTTAATGCCTCCTTTTGTTTTCCTGTCCCTCCCCTCTCTTTAGATTCAGGCAATGCCCGCGACACAGAATGGGCTGCCATTGGCTGTTGTAACGCTGATGGCCGTCACTCTGCTACCAACCCCAAACCAGACAAGATCTCTGGTGTAAGTATCAGTCTTTTCTTGTACTGGGATAGTCAGGTTTCACTAGAAAAGCCCTATTGATCCAGGTAAATATACAAACATACGAACATACAAACATACAAACATATGAACATACGAGTTAGGAGCAGGAGTAGGCCACTTGGCCCCTTGAACCTGCTCCGCCATTCAATGAGATCATGGCTGATCTGATTGTAACCTCAACCCCACATTCCTGCCTACCCCTGATAACCTCCCCCTGGTTAATCAAGAATCTATCTAGCTCTGCCTTAAAAATATTCAAACACTTTTTTTCCACTGCCTTTGGAGGAAGAGAGTTCCAAAGACACTCAGCCCTCAGAGAGAAAATGTCTCCTCCATCTCTGTCTTAAATGAGTGACCTCTTATTTTTCAACAGTGACCCCTAGTTCTAGATTCTCCCACAAGAGGAAACATCCTCTCCACATCCACCCTGTCAAGACCCCTCAGGATCTTATAGACTTCAATCAAGTCACCTCTTTTCTTACTCTTCTAAGCTCAAGTGGATACAAGCCTAACCTGTCCAACCTTTCCTCATAAGACAATTCACCCATTCCTGGTATTAGTCTAGTAAACCTTCTCTGAACTGCTTCTAATGCATTTACATCTTTCTTTAAATAAGAAGACTAATACAATACTCCAGGTGTGGTCTCACCAGTGCCCTGTATAACTGAAACATAATCTCCATACTTTTGTAATCAATTCCGCTCACAATAAATGATAACATTCTATTAGCTTCCCTAATTATTACCTGTACCTGCATACCAACCTTTTGTGATTCATGTATGAGGACACCCAGATCCCTCTGAATCTCAGAGCTCTACCTCTCACCATTTAGATAATAAGCTTCTTTTTTATTCTTCCTGCCAAAATGGACAATTTCACATTTGCCCCCATTATACTAAAGGGCAATATCAGAATGGAGGCGAAACTGTGTAACACTTGCTGATGATGCTCTGTACTGTTTGATCAAAAGCTTGCTCAAGGATTGTTCAATAGTTCAATAGATAGGAAAATGGGAACAGGGGGAGGCCATTAAGCCCCTGGAGCCTCTTCCACCATTCATAGATGATCTGTATTCCAACTTGAATTACCCGCCTTGATTCCATAATCTTTATTGTCCTTGCTTAACAAAAATCTATCAATCTCAGCTTCGAAATTTTCAATTGATCCCAGGCCTTAACAGCACATTGGGGGAAAGAGTTCCTGACTTTTACTTGCTTCCTGACACCACCCACCGAACCGCTAAGCTCTAATTTTAAGGATTGAGCCCTTATTCTGGACGCCCTGCCACTCGACCCCACAATCAGACTGCCACCATTTTGTCCACTCGATCCTCCAAAGTCTCTTTGCACTCGGCTACACTGTGTACTGGGCCACCAACGTAGTGTCATCAACAGATCTGGATATGTAGCTCATTATTCCTCCAGCACAGCCACTTACATGTCATAGATATATTCGCTGTCAACTGTGGAGATAAAGCGTAGCGATCAGGTCGCCAGTTGTAGCATCTCACCCATGGGTCAGGCTGAGATCAGCTATCTCAGAATAGGAAATGGACCTGGGACTCTCTGGATTGACATGGCTCAGCATTGTGCCAAGCTATGCTTTTGAGACACAATTGAGAAACATAAGCACTAACATCAGGGTCTTTGGTTCATGGACCAGGAAGTATTGAGATGGTTGATTGTTAACTTTTATTGATAAACAAGTGCAACTCATTAATTTCAGTGTCCATTAGATTGACATCAAAAACTCACAGGCTTAGAACTCATTGTGTTAGCTACAGTGATCCTAGGTCGGACTAAATGAGTATACAGGTTATACAGCCCATACTTTTAGCTACTACGTTACCTTCTGTGGATAACTTCGCTTCAGTAGTGGTTAAGTCAAGCTGCTATCATTCAGGCCACTTCACTTACAGGCCAGGATTTTCCAGTCCCCTCACAGGTGGGACCCGCCACAGGTGAGGTAGTGCCCCAGCCAGAACTCCATTGACTTGAGGTGGAACTGGAGGATCGCGGCAGTGGGTGGGTGCGAAAAATCCCACCCATGGTCTTTTAGATTGATTATACTCTGTATGTTCCTCATGTACCAGGGCCCATTAGAATTCTCTGTGTTCTTTAATCCCTTACATACTCATACTCATTGGAGTTTAGAAGAATGAGAGGTGATCTTATTGAAACAATAGATTCTGAGGGGCTTGACAGGGTGGATGCTGAGAGGAAGTTTCCCCATGTGGGGGAATCTAGAGCTAGGGGGCACAGTTTCAAAATAAGGAATTTCCTATTTGAGACTGGGATGAGAGGGAATTTCTTCTCTCAAAGGGTCGTTAGAACTTGGGATCCTCTTCCCCAGAGGGCACTGAAGGCTGGGTCATTGAATACATTCAAGGCTGAGTTAGACAGGTTTTTAATTGACAAGACAGTTAAGGGTTATGGGGGACAGGCAGGAAAGTCTGTGAGGCCACATCAGATCAGCCATAATCTTACTGGCCGCTGGAGCAAGCTCAAGGGGCCAAATGGTCTACTCCTGTTCCTATTTATTATGTTCTTATCTCCTCTGACCCTTATTGCAAAAGGAAGTTATTCCCAATCTACACTCGAGCCTAATCAATGATTGACCTTCCTTTCCAACAGTCTCTCCTGCTGCACAAGTGTGTCTGTCTGAAGTGAGTTTTAACTTAACAATCCTACTGATACAAATAAAAATAGCTGGAAAAACTCAGCAGGTCTGGCAGCATCTGCAGAGAGGAACACAGTTAACGTTTTGAGTCCGTATGACTCTTCAACAGAACTAAGCTGATTTAATGGGGGCGGGGGGAGGAGGAGGAGGAGGTGGTGGGGGGGTGGTGGGTGGGACAAGTAGAGCTGGATAGTGGCCAGTGATCGGTGGAGATAGCCACAAGATGTCATAGACAAAAGGACAAAGAGGTGTTGAAGGTGGTGATATTATCTAAGAAATGTGCTAATTAAGGGTAGAAAGCAGGACAAGCAAAGTACAGATAGCCCTAGTGGGGGTGGGGTGATTGGGTCAAAGTGCCTCATTCTAGAAAATGAAAACTAGCTTATCCTATTTAATTATCTACCTTTACAGTCAATAGGATTGAGTTGTTGGATTCTGGCCAGCATTTGAGGGATGCCTGTAGTTCCCTAGGATGACAACAATACTTTGCATTTATATAGCATCCCAAAGCACTCAGCAAGAGTGTTAACAAACAAAACATAACACTGAGCCACATGAGATATTAGGACAGGTCAAAGGGTTAAGTTTTGAGGAGCATCCTAAAGGAGGAGAGAGGGGTGGAAAAACTTAGGGAAGGAATTCTAGAGCTTAAGGCCTTGACAGACTGAATGCATGGCTGCCAATGGTGGAGTGAATAAAATACAAAAGAGCATTGGTTCGAACAAGACATAAAAGCAAAAAACTGCAGATGCTGAAAATCCAAAACAAAAACAGAAACAGAAATACCTGGAAAAACTCAGCAGGTCTGGCAGCATCGGCGGAGAAGAGCACAGTTGACGTTTCGAGTCCTGTATTTCATATAAATATATTTCACCCCTTTCCTATTTTCACTTGGTTCTGTTGAAGGGTCATGAGGACTCGAAACGTCAACTGTGCTCTTCTCCACCGCTGCTGCCAGACCTGCTGAGTTTTTCCAGGTATTTCTGTTTCTGTTTTTGTTTTAGTTCGAACAAGCCCTGCTCTAGAATATGTAGAGAGTGAAGTCTGGGAGTTTGGGTTATTCTGCAAGTTTTTAAAACTGTATTTGCACACAGAGCAAGGTCTGTCAGTGAACACCAGCTCTTGCATGACCAGTCTCGTTTAATGCACGACCGACAGCGGAGAGAATGGATCCAGGCACTGCTGGACAAACTACATCCAAAGACTGCACCCTTTGAAACCATAACAAAGATGAGGTCGCTCACAGATGCAGAAGAGAGAAGGCAAATCTCAAGCGGGGAAGGATTACAGTGGACCATTCAAAGGGCGGGAGGTGATCCTTCACATCCAGGAGATGGACCGTTGCCTTTGCCAATGCCTCCCGGGCTAGACTTCAGTTCAGCACCATGGACAGAGCACAATCACACCAGCAATGTTGGTAACACTTCTACACTAACAGCTCAGGGGAACAAAACCCAGAAACTGAGCTTAAATCCACGTGAATTGTAAGAGTTCGAGGAATGGTGTTGGCATTACTCTTTTATATAAGAGAAACAATGATTGGGAACAAGATCAGTGTAACTCTTTTAAACTTTCACCACGAGTTATTTTCAGGTATGGTGATTTTTCATGAAAAATTAACCAAATTTTTTTTCTGGCTTTCAGGATAGGGGTGTGTTTATTTTTCAGGTCTCTTTGAGATTGTGATGGTGGGCTGCCTTCTATTTTACACCCAAGTGGTTACTAGGCAGCTTCAGAGAGCATTAAGAGTTGACCGTGTAATGGAGTCACGTGTAGGCCAGATCAGGTGGAGGCCCATTGGACAGTGAATTTGTGGGGCTTTTATCACAGAATGTTTGGCACAGAAGACCATCCAGCCCATCGTGACTGCCGGCTCTCCGAAGGAGCAATTTCCTGGGTATCACTCCCCGGCAGCCCTGCACATCCTTCCTCTTCAGAAACTATTCCAATTCCCTCTTGAAAGCCTCGCTTGAACCCACCTCCACCCCATGTGGTATATCGTGGATGTTTGTGCTTTAGTCGTTCCCCAGATGGCCAGATTTTATTGAGTTCAATTTCCTTCCTTGTAGCTTCCACCATCTAGCTGGACAAGGGCAGGAGATGCCAGGGAGAATCCCCTCCAAATCACATACCACCCCGACTTGGTCACATTTCACTGTTCCTTCATCGCTGCTGGGTCAAAACCCTGGAGCTCCCTCCCTAACAACACTGTGGGGGCAACTTCACCACACAGACTGCAGTAGTTCAAGAAGAAGGCCCACCACCTTCTCAAGGGATGGGCAATAAATACCTGCCTGGATAGCAATGCCCACACCTGAAGGACTTGCTATGGCAGAATTTGAACTACCACAAAATACAAGAGCTTCCTTCACGGCATCGCAGAAATATGTGCTGCTCGGTCCACAACCAACCTGACAACCCAAGATGATTCAGTGTCCACCCTATAGTGAGTCGAAGCGGTTGAAGAACCAGCTGGGCTCCTCACATGCTGCGGGTTGAATATCCAATGTGTACACAATTTTAACGCACTGATTCATCCCGGAGATGTTGGCATTGCTGACAAGGCCAACATTTATCGTCTATCCCTAATTGCCCTGAAAATGTAATGACGAGCCAACTAAATGGATTTCTCAGCCCTTTTAGAGGGGAGTTGAGACCCAACTGTGGGACTGGAGTCACATATTAGGACCAGGTCCGATGAGAGTGGCAAATTTCCTTCCCAAAAGGACATTAGTGAACCAGATGGGTTTTTACAACAGTTGACAAAGGTTTCATGGTCATTATATTCCAGATTTTTATTGAATTCAAATTCCACCATCTGCCATGGTAGGATTTGAACCCAGGTCCCCTGAGCATTACCCAGAGTCTCTGGATTACCAGTCCAGTGACAATATCACCACCTCCCCTTATCTCATGGTCACTTTTGAGGGAAATTCCTGACTGTAACAGTTAACTGGTTCGAAGCAACAATAGAAACTGGAGGAGGCCATTCTGCCCCTCCAGCCAGTTCCACCATTCCGTTACAAGAACTGCATCTCAACTCCATTTATCTGTTTTTGATTCACATCCCTCTATACCATTACCCCATACAAATCTGTTCTGAAAGTTTCAATTGGCACCACCAACCCATGCGCCCCCAATGCCCACACACCTTTTTGGGGTGAGAGTGTTCCAGGTTTCCATGGCAGAAATCAAACCTCTTGATTGCAGTCCGTTGATTTCCCTCCCATCCCCCGCTATCCCTGCCCCGGCTCATGAATAGTGAGTGAGCATATATGAAAAGGGAAAATGAGGAGGGCATTAACCTCAGCTGTGATGCCCCCTCTCCCTGTGGTCAAAAAACCTGCTGCTCCTCACTGAGCTCCCTCACCATGCATCGTTAGCGTCAGTGTGACCAAACCCCCATTGACTATTGGGCCATGGACAGTTAGCTCAACTTCACCATGAGCCAACTGAGCTGTGGCCAAAGAAAGACTTGCATTTATATAGTGCCTCTCACAACCTTTACAAGCACTTTACAACCAACGAAGTACTTTTTTTCTTTGAAGTGTAGTCACTGCTGTAATGTAGGAGAAGGTGGCAGCCAACTTGCGCATAGCAAGATCCCACATCTGTTATCTGTTTCTTCAGCCATGTTGGTTGGGGGATAAGACAACGACCAAGGTACCAGGGAGCACTCCCCTCTTGCTCTTCTTCGAAATAGTGGCCACTGAGAGGGCAGAGGAGGCCTCAGCTTGATTTCTTATCTGCAAGACAGCACTAGAGGTGCTGGTATACACATGGACTCCAGCGGGACTCAATACTTTCCAGAAAGTGAAGGGAGAATTTTGAGGGGGTGGGAAAAGGGAAGACAAGCCACGTGGAATATTAGAAGGATTCTGAAATGTTTTGGAAAAGAGTTGCCTAACTGCCCAGCCAGGTTATGAGGAGTCCAGATTGTTTTACTAAACATTACCTCTGTTTCTACTTGAATATAGTTGATTGATTATATTGCACATAAGAATGAAATAAAAAGTAGGATTTGAAAGATATTTTTTAATCTAAAGTTTTTGACCAATTGCTCCCAAAACAGGAAGTGACATAACAAAACAATTTGACCACACGAGGGGAAAACGTGTCAGAGGAGCAGAGATGTTGGAAAGCTGCAGAGAGAACTGTTCACGCACCCTCAGATCATACAGTCAACCCCAGGGGGAACTAATATAGAACTTTGTACCCGCAGAATGGGTGAACTTTGAACTTAAGTCACAAGGAAGCATTTGGGGAGTTTGGCCTTTAGCCTTTGTCAAAACCAAAATAAACTGCAAGGATGTATTTTATTCCCAGTTCACATGGGCACCTTAGATCCATTCTAATACATTTAGACACCTATCATGCTCCTGCGTTGTGGGTTCCCATCTTCCATTAGTTAGCCCTTATCATCTTCCAGTCTTTTCTCTATCCTTGTTCTCAACTCCTGAACTGTGCCATCCATATCTCATCCATCTACTTTGTCTTTGGACCTGGAAGCAGATGGTTTGGTTTGTTTCTTCTTATCTTTCTGTTTCTTGTCTTCACTGCCCCGTTGCCTGTTCTCTTTCTCCTTCCCCCTACTCTCGTCCGTTCCCTTCTGCTTCCTGTCCTCCCTCTCTCGTCGTTTCTTCTCCTCTCTTTCCCGCTGCTTAGCCTCCTTCTCCTGTTGCCGCTTCTCTTTCTCCTTCCCCCGACTGTCGTCCTTCCCTTTCTTCTTCTTGCCCTCCTTCTGCTGCTGCTTCTTCTCCGCCTTCTCCTTCCGCTGCCTCTCTTTCTCCCGCTGCCTCTCCACTTTCTCCTTCTCCTTCTCCTCCTTCTCCCTCTGCTTCTTTTTCTCCTTCTCCCCTTTGTCTTCCTTGCCCCTGGGTTTGTCCTTCTGGTTCGGCTTCGCATCGTCCTTTTGCTTCTTGCCGTCCTTTTCCTCTTTCTCAGTCCTTGGCTTTGAATCTTTCTCCTGGGTTTGGACTGGGGGAGGGGGACGAGGAGGCGCTGCCTTGGCTTTTGGAGGTTCCTGTTCCTTGTCTGCCAGTTTGTCTTTCGATCCCTTGTTAAAGAAGTTGAAACCTATTGACTTCCCTGCCGATAAAAGCAAAAATATCGTTCAGCAACCCAACGAACTTAGAAGACCTTTAGCTCAGTCTTTGCACATTCTGTTCAGATGGATGATGTTAATGGGGGTTATTTAGTAATTATATTCTAATTAGTAATCACAGGATGGTTACAGCACAGAAGGAGGCTGTTCGGCCCATCATTTTTGCACTGGCTCTCTGAATGAGCAACGCACCTGGTGCCATTCCCCCGCCCTCTCCCTGTAACCCTGCACATTCTTCCTTTTCAGGGAATAATCCAATTCCCTCTTGAACGCCTCGATTGAACCTGCCTCCACCACACTGTCAGGCAGCGCATCCCAGATCCTAACCACTCGCTGCGTGAAAAAAGTTTCTCCTCGCATCTCCATTGCTTCTCTTGCCAATTACCTTAAATCTGTGCCCTCTCGTTCTCGATCCTTCCACCAATGGGAACAGTTTCTTCCTATCTTACTCAGTCCAGACCCCTCATGATCTTGAATACCTCAGTCAAATCTAATATTAGTAATTATATTCTATGGGCACTGGGGGAGGGGAGTTGTGGGTGTGGATGCACAGTTAGTTAACAACCTCTTATTTCAGCTCTGAATCTTTGAAGCAAACTCAGTTTAGACTGACAAGGCGAAGGACTCTCCTTTGCATGATTATTTTTAAAATTACGGAATCTAGGTTCAAGATCATAATCCAATTTGATGAAGCAGAAAATGGAAGGTAGGTGAGCGATAGAACAGTAGCCTCTAAATTGGAGGAGGAAATTAGTACCGGGCAGGAAATTCCCACAGTCTTAAGGCTCCGCTAGACCCCTCTACTTGTCAGCCTGCTTATCCAACATCCAGTGCTGAATGAGCAGAAATTTCCTCCAACTAAATATTGGAAAGTTCGGAATCACAAACTGTTACAAACTTAGTTCCTTCATCACCAACTCCACCTTTCTCCCTGCCAATTGCCTGAACTGAACCAGACTGGTCACAACCTTGATCTCATATTTGACCCCATGTTGAGCTTCAAACCCCACTTATCTGTTCCATCAACAAGACCACCCATTTTCACCTCCGTGACATCGCCCACTCCACTCCTGCCTTAGCTGATCGGCTGCTAAAGGCCCCATTCACGCCTTAGTTACCTCTGGACTTGACTATTCCAACGCACTCCTGGCTGACCTCCCACATTCTACCCTTCGTTAGCAGGAGGTTGTACAAAACTCTGCTGCCTATGTTTTAACACACCAAGTCCCGTTCACTCATCACCCCTGTGCTTGCCGGCCTCCACTGGCTCCCAGCCCAGCAACACTTTGACTTTGAAATTCTCATCCCTGTTTTCAGGTCCCTCCTTGGCCTTGCCCCTCCCAATCTGTGTAATCTCCTCCAGCTCCACAACTCTCTGCTCTCATCTATCTGCTCTCATCTAATTCTGGCCTCTTGAGCGTCCCCGATTTTCACTGCTCCACCATTGGAGGCTGTACCATCAAGGCTTTAAGCTCTGGGAATTCCATGCGAAGCCTCTCCATCTCTCTCATCTCTTTTAGGCCCTCAAAACCAACCTCTTTGACCAAGTGTTTGGTCACCTGCTCTAATATTTCCTCAAGGGGTCTCAGTGTCAGATTTTATCTGAAAACACTCCCTTGGAACTCCTTGGAACATTTCACGACTGTAAAGTGCTATATAAATGCAAGTTGTCTTTGGTGTGATCACAAGCAGAAATCTGATGGACCTTCTTTCTTCCCTCTCTGCCCCAGACAAGGAATCTTGGGGGCAACGTTAGTCACTTGGCTTAGTTCAGCGAGCTGGGAGTGAAATGGGACCTCAGCGCAAGGTTCTTTGGGGGTTAACTCTATACCCAACTATGCCTTTAGCTGGTAAATCACTGAGGCCAGCTCTGAGGTATAGGGCAGGATTTTAAAATCCCCCACCAGTGGGCTTGAAGTCTACTGCCTACCCGCCTGTCCCCGACCTGACTCCCATTTTACAGTGGCGGGGGGGGGTGGGGGCAGTAGTGCAAGCATCAAGCAGCCCAACTGCACTTGGGCCAATTGAGGCTCTTAGGTGGCTAATTAATGGCCACTTAAGTGCCTCATCCCCCCACTCCCATCACTATTTTACCCACAGCAGGGGTAGACAGCGCCATGTGGGTAGTTGAGCAGTTTTAGCTGCATGGGCTGGTGCCAGGCAATGGGAGGGGGGGGGATGTGCGGTGTGGGGAGAGGGGAGGTGCAGGGAGCAGGAAGGACACCTCCTCTGGGGTCCCCTGTGCCCATTCCCATTGGAGAATCCCCCCACCCTGCTCCACTCCCCCCCCACCCCCACCCCCCCCAGGTCATACTCCCTCTTTAACCTCCCACTGACCTCTGAAACCCCAGCCCCCAACCCTTCGATGCGGCCTGCCAGCCAGACTCTGCCGATACCCTGAACCTACCTCCAGTCCGGCCTCCATGAGCTCCCAGCAGTGGCCACCGCTTGAACCTGGTGCCGATGGGGCTAGAGAGCTGACGGCCACCCGGTTGGCTGACTTCCTCCCCAGAAGGGGTTGGGGTTGGAGTGGAAGGCTTACCCTTAGCCAATAAACAGCCCGCCAAGCATTAAATGGCTGAGGGACAGCCGGAACCCCACCAGCTCTTTGGTGGGAAACCCTGTCACCCGAAATATCCTGCCCATACACCAGGAGGACCGACACTGGCAGAATCCAGGCCTTTCCTCCACCAAAACACCAGCACACCCCTACCCCCGATCCCCGCTCCCCCACCCTCCCCCGCAACATCCCTCCTGTCCTCTCTGATAACCATTTCTATTTTACCCATTGTGACGACCTCTTTGTGAACCTGTCAATCAAATGCCATACCTCGAGTTTTCTTCTCTTTCTTTGGCCTGTGGGAGAAACCATAAAATTTGAGAGAAAGCAGCAACGTTACAACAAACTCTAACCGATCGATCCATATGAATCACTATATACGACTGACGGGCAGGGCCAAGGGCCAAGTGCAGGAAAATGGGGATTAGAATGGATAGGTGCTTGATGGCCGGCACGGACACAATGGGCTGAAGGGCCTGTTGCTGTGCTGTATAACTCGATGACAAAGTTGAAGGGGAGGCCGCGATGATTGAGATTAAAGGGGGGAGCCAGCAGCTAGGTAGGTAACTTCTCCATGGCGACAGCACGATTGCTGCTCAAATGTTCACTGGCAATGTGTTCACAGAATCTTGTAGCATGGAAGGAGCCATTCAGCCCATTGTGCCTGGACTAGCCCTTTGGAAGAGCGATCCAGTTGTTCCGCTCCCCCACTGCTCTTTCCCTACAGCCCCGCAACTTTTTTTTTCCTTTTCAAATATATATCCAATTCTCTTTGGAAAGTTATTACTGGATCTGCTTCTACCATCCCTTCAAGCAGTGCATTCCCAATCACAGCAACTCTCTGTGTGTGAAATAATTTCTCCCCCATTTCCCCTCTGGCTCTTCTGCCAATGATTTTAAATCCTGACCCTGTCCCCAATGAAAACAGTTTCTCCTTGTTTAATGTAACAAAACCCGGGTCATAATTTTGAACAACTCAGTTAAATCTCAGGAAGGTCCCAGACTGGTGGGATAAACATTATCTCTATCTCTAACCGTACGGCTTCTGAGTGACAGCAATTTGGCCAGCCTCAATTTCACTCCTCGCAGGCCAGGATCCACAGCCCCTAACTGGGCACAACCCAATACTTATCCCTCAATTTTCATATGGTAGGAGGTCTTGTGGTGCAGTGGGTAATGGTCCCTGCCTCTGAGCCAGTAGCTCTGGGTTCAAGTCCCACCCCAGGATGTGATGGCCAATGGAGTGTTCATAATGTGACCAAACTGGTTGATTATCAACCTGCAAATCCTTCCAACATGTGCCAATGGCAGGCAGTAAGAGTGGGAGAGATTCCTGGTTAGCCATGTGATGGAAAGAATGTTGGAGCCTCTACCATCACTAGCAATAAGCTCCAGACTACAACATGCAAAGTGCATATTGCCACAGCAACCCAGACTCATTGGTCAGCTGGTGTGGATCGGATTGTGCCAATAGCTTGTGGCTTGATTCCCAAGGGGTGGATTTGGGATCTGCCTCCTTGCCCTACTGGTTGTGGCACTGTGGATTAGACTTGAACTGAAGAAGACAATTCATGTGAATCAACCAACACCTAATACAAATAATTTGTTCAATATCATGCAGCTGTTTGCAGGAGCTTGCTATGTACAAATAGCCTGCTGCCTTTCCTACTCACAACACTGTTCAAATAGTACCGCATTAATTGTAAAGCACTTTTGGGACATTCTCAACTTGTGAGAGATGCTATATAAATGTAAGTCTTTTTTTAAGCTGATAATCTCACATAGAAAAGATGTAGTGTTAATAAGTCCTTGGAAAAGTACCTCTGCTACAACAGTAAGGGGTATTCTTCTGAAGTTGGGACAGAGGTACGTTGTTGGAATATTGTAGGGGTATCTTCAGTCTGCACCTCCAGATATAGGTGCCTCGGATGTACTTAGAGTCATAGAGTCATCACGGCACAGATGGAGGCCATTTAGTCCATTGCGTCCATGCCATCTTTCTGTAAAGCAATCCAGTCAGTCCCATTCCCCCGCTCTAAGTTGACTTTCATCAAATCCCCATCCAGTTTCCTTTCCAAATCATTGATCATCTCCACTTCCACCACCATCCCCTGATCCCTCACAGTTCCAGGTCATTACTACTCGCTGGGTAATAATGTTCTTCCTCCCCTGTAAGTTTGCCCAAAACATTAAATCTGTGTTCCTCATCCTTGTCCCATCGGCTAGTAGGAACAGCTTTTCTTTGTCTATCTTATCCAAACCTCTCATAATCTTGCAGACCTCCATCAAACAGTAATATAATATAATATAATAATAATCAAAGTACAAGAGCAAGGAGGTTATGCGGATAATATA
Source organism: Isurus oxyrinchus (assembly GCA_026770705.1). Taxonomy (NCBI): domain Eukaryota; kingdom Metazoa; phylum Chordata; class Chondrichthyes; order Lamniformes; family Lamnidae; genus Isurus; species Isurus oxyrinchus. The sequence continues at coordinate 22,367,623 of JANJGN010000030.1, forward strand.
TGAAGTAGTAGTTCAACCTCAGCTGGAATATTGTGTACAGTTCTCGGCTCCACATTGCAGGAAAGATGTGAACACACTGGAGAGAGTGCATAAGAGGTTTACAAGAATGGTTCCAGGGGTGAGAAACTTCAGTTATGAAGATAGATTGGAGAGGTTGGGACTGTTCTCCTTCGAGAGGAGAAGGCTTAGAGGAGATTTGATAGAGGTGTTCAAAATGATGAAGGGACTGGACAGAGTAGATAGGGAGAAACTATTCCCGCTCGTAAAAGGATTGAGAATGAAAGGGCACAGATTTAAAGTGATTTGCAAAAGAAGCAAATGTGATGTGAGCAAAATCATCTTCACACAGCGAGTGGTTCGGGTCTGGAACGCACTGCCTGGAAGTTTGATGGAGGCAGATTCAACTGAAGCATTCAAGAGGGCATCACATAATTACTTAAATAGAAACAATGAGCAGGGTTATGGGGAAAAGGCAGGAGAATGGAGTTAAGTCATAATGTTCACTCGGAGAGCTAGTTCAGACACAATGGGCCGAATGGCCTCCTTCTACACCATAACAATTCTTTGATTTTGTGAAATCTCCTTTGTTCCAAGGAGAACGATCCTCAGCTCCTCCAATCTAACCTGGTGTCTGAAATCCCTCATTCCTGGAACCAATCTGGTAAAAAATCTCCTCTGCACCCTCTCAAGGACACTCCCATCCTTCCTGAAGTGTGTTGGCCAGAGCTGTAAGCAATCCATTAGTTGTGGCCTAATGAGAGCCTTCTAAAGGTTCAGCATAATTTCTCTGCTTTTGTGCTTAAAAACATAAGAAATAAGAACAAGAGTAGACACGTCGAACTTGCTCCACCATTCAATACGATCATTGCTGATCTTGGCTTCAACCCCATTTTCCTGCCCGCTCCACATATCCCTTAATTCCCTGAGAGACCAAAAATCTGTCTGTCCCAGCCTTAAACGTATTCAACGATGGAGCACCCACAGCCCTCTGGGGTAGGGAATTCCAAAGATTCACAACCCTTTGAGTGAAGTAATTTCTCCTCATCTCAGCCCTAAATGACCAGCCCCTTATCCTGAGACTTTGCCCCCCCCCATGTTTTATATGCCCCAACGAGGGGAAACAATCTCTCAACATCTACCTCATCAAGCCCTTTCAGAATCTGGAATGTTTGAATGAGATCGCTGCTTATTCTTCTAAACTCCAGAGAATGTAAGTGCAACTGGGGGCAGATGGTGGTTTAGTGGTAATGTCACTGGACTAGTAATCCAGAGGCTCCAGCTAATGTCCTGGGGACCTGGGTTCAAATCCCAGCTTAGCAGCAGCTAGTGGAATTCAAATTCAGTTAATAAATCTGGAATATAAAGCCAGCCTCACTAATGGTGGCCATGATAATTGTCATAAGAACCCATCTGGCTCACTAGTGCCCTAATAGGGAAGAAAATCAGCTCACCTGGTCTGGGTATCCTTACCCAGTCTGGCCCTATGTGTGCGCCCAGATTCAAAGCAATGTGGTTGACTCTTGTCTACCCTCTAAAATGACCTAGCAGTTTAAGGGCAATTAGGGATGGGCAGCCGTGTTGGTCACCCCATGACAGAATTAAAAAAAAATTACTCAAACCCTCATCCCAGGGACCAATCTAGTGAACCTTTCCTGTACTGCCTCTAATGTAGGGATATAGGACCCAAACTTCTCACTTCCCCACATATACTGCACCTGCCACCTTGTTGCCCACTCAATTAACCTGTCTTTCCCTCTTTGCAGCCTCTCTGCATCTTCCATTCCCACCCAGCTATGTATTGTCAGCAAACTTGGATGCATTACGCTCTGTCTCTTTGCCTAAATCATTAATATTGGCTGTAAATAGCTGAGGCCCCAGCACTGAACCCTGCAGCACTCCACAATTCACTGTCTGCCAACCTGAAAATGTCCCGTTTATATCCACTCTCTGCTTCCTGTTCATTGACTGATTCTCTACCCATGTTTAGAATATGACCCCAAACTCCATGAATCCCTTAACTTGTGCATTAACCATTTATGTAGCACCTTATCAAACGCTTTCTGAAAATCCAAATACACTACATCTACTGATTCCCCTTTATCTACCCTCAGAAAACTCTAATAAATTTGTCAAATGGGATTTCCCTTTTGTAAAACCTTGCTGATTTGTTCTAAATGTGCTTTTCTAAAGGCATTGGCAAGGCTTCCTTAATTATAGGTTTCAGCACTTTCCCAATGACAGGCTAACTGACCTGTAGTTCCCTGTTGTCTCTCTCCGTCCTTTCTTGAAATAAAGTGTTATATTTGCCAACTTCCAGACTAATGGGACCATTCCTGGATCTAATGAATTTTGGAAAATCATAACCAAAGCATCCACTATCTCTATTTATGAAGCTCAAAGTCAACACTGGAATCTGGTGATATGTCCTGGCCCTCAGATCGGTCATCCTGCACTGGGTGCACATGATTCACACCAATTTTCTTTTTGGATGTTTGTCAGATACAGGACCCTCTGGACAGGGCTCAATCACAGGCTCCACAGATCAAACAGTAAGTGGGCTGGTCATCTGAATAGGCGGAAGAGACCTCTTCACAGTGCCCACAAGGGTTCTTAATTTCAAATCTTTCAGAAGGTTAGATATTTGTTAGGCAAGGGTATTAAGGGTTAAGGAACCAGGCCTGGTTGGTGGAGTTAAGAAACAGATCAGTCATGATTTAAGTGAATTGCGAACAAGCTCGATGGGCCGAATGGTTTACTCCTGATTCTAACAGGTTCACAGACGCTGGGAATCAGCTTCGACAGTTCAAAGTGTGTTTACTGGCAAAGAGAAAGCAAAGAACGGACACTCAGTGGACACTAGAGCCCTTAGAACACTTTCTGCCAAGACCCTTCCCCATCACACCTCTTCCCCACCAAATTGTTGTTTAAACAGAAAGGAAGAAACAATGAAATTTATATTTATGTAGCGCCTACTACAACCTCAGGATGTCCCCAAAGTGCTTTTCTGAACTTTGATCACTGTTGTAATGTAAGGAAACATGGCGCACAGGAAGCTTCCATCAACAGTGACATGGGTGTAACCAGATCGTCTGCCGGGCTGCGGGATAAATATTGACCCGGTCACCGAGGACAGCTCCTTAGCTCTTCTTCAAGTTAGCGGCCGTGGACCTTTTACATCCACCTGAGGGGGGGAGCTCGGTTTAATGTCTCATCAGAAAGACAACACCATTGGCAGCGCTGCACCCCCTCAGCGGCACAACAGGAGCCTCAGGCTGGATTTTTGTGCTCAAGTCTCTGGAGTGGGAGTTGAGTCAATGATCTTCGGACTCAGAAGCGAGAGTGCCCCCCACCCCCACCCCGTCCCTCAGAAGCGAGGGTGCCCCACCCCCACCCTGTCACTCAGAAGCGAGGGTGCCCCACCCCCACCCTGTCACTCAGAAGCGAGGGTGCCCCACATCCACCCTGTCACTCAGAAGCGAGGGTGCCCCACATCCACCCTGTCACTCAGAAGCGAGGGTGCCCCACACCCCCACCCCCACCGTCCCTCAGAAGCGAGAGTGCCCCACTCCCACCCCGTCCCTCAGAAGCGAGAGTGCCCCACTCCCACCCCGTCCCTCAGAAGTGAGAGTGCCCCACTCCCACCCCGTCCCTCAGAAGTGAGAGTGCCCCACTCCCACCCCGTCCCTCAGAAGCGAGAGTGCCCCATACCCCCACTCCCACCCCGTCCCTCGGAAGCGAGAGTGCCCCATACCCCCACTCCCACCCCCACCGTCCCTCAGAAGCGAGAGTGCCCCATACCCCCACTCCCACCCCCATCTCTATCCGCCCCTCCCCCCCCCCCACCCCGCCTGCCTCACTGGATGTTGGTCAGGAATACCCACGGTTCAACAGGAGGCCAGGGCTCTTGCTCTTGGTCAAAGTCGGGGATGCTCCTGCTCTCGTCACTATCATCCCTCTTGCTCTGGGTCCTCTCGCTGCAGTCGGTCTTTTCGGTCTTTTCGGTCTTGTCGGTCTTGTCGCTCTTTTTGCTCTTCTTGCTCTCCTTACTCTTCTTACTGCTAGCCCGGCTGGTCTCATAATATTCCCTCATGCCCTGGAACGGGGTGGGAAGAAGGAAGTAACGAGAAAAAAAAGGGGAGAGGGACCAATTATTCTTCGGCTATCAAGGGACATAAAGCAAAAGATACTCCTGTGTTACTCAAAAGGAAGAGCTGCGGGGGAGGGGGGAGGGGCTACCACTTCGTTCAGTCGGCTAGCATGGGAGTCAGAATAACGCCAACGGCGCAGGGTCGATTCCCGTTCTGGCCGAGGTTGACTCGGGGCCCGCCCCATGAGGGTGACAAAAAAACCACCAACAACCAAAAAAGCCGCCAGGAGGGAACGGCTCAGGGTGAAGCAGCGGTGGACAATAAGCCAAAGAGTTGCCTTCAGGCAACTTCAGGCAAGGTGACTCGAGGAGAAAAGGGTGCAGGCAAAAACGGGAAACGAAAGCTCTGGCGTCGAGGGGACGGAAATGGGGATTTCCTCGCTTTTCTCGCAGGGATGACGGGCTCCTGTTGGCCGGAGAAGCTGGGATTGTCCTCGGACAGAGAGGAAAGGGGATTAAAGAGGGGCGCTTTTCAAGAGCAATTCAAGGGAGGTGTCGCAAAGGGCTTTACCACCAGTGAAGTACGCTTTCGGAATTGTATTGTCGGAAGCATAACAGCCAATTGGCGCACAGCAAGCTCCCACAAACCGCAATGAGCAGGCAGGGCCTTGGTTTAATCTGGAGGACAGCACCTCCAACAGTGCAGCACTCCCCCGCTGTTGCTTTGGGACAGATTACTTAAGGGGAGGGGAGAGAGGGAGGGTAGGAGGGGAAGGGAGGGGAGAGAGGGAGAGTAGAAGAGTGGAGGGTAGGAGCAGGAGGGAGAGAGGGTGGGTAGGAGGGGATGGGAGAGAAGCCGGGTAGGAGGGGAGGGAGGAGAGAGGGTAGGAGGGGAAGAGAGAGCAGGGTGGTAGTGGGGAAGGAAGGGAGGGAGGGGAGGAGGGAAGGGTAGAGAGGGACGATAGGAGGGAAGGGGAGAGAGGGATGGTAGGAGGGAAGGGGAGAGAGGGATGGTAGGAGGGAAGGGGAGAGAGGGAAGCTGGGGGGAGGGGAGAGAGAGAGGGGAGGGAAGATAGGAGCGGAGGGGAGAAAGGGTGGGTAGGATGGGATGGGAGAGAAGGTTGGTAGGAGTGGAGGGAGGAGAGAGAGAGGTTGGAGGGTAGGGAAGAGAGGGTGGGTAGGAGTGAGGGGAGAGAGGGCAGATAGGAGGGGAGGGAAGAAGGGGTGGGTAGGAGGGGAAGAGAGAGAGGGATGTAGGAGGGGAAGAGAAAGAGGGAGGGTAGGAGGGAAGGGTAGAGAGGGACGATAGGAGGGAATGGGACAGAGGAAAGGTAGAGGGGAGGGGAGAGAGGGAGGGTAGGAGGGGAGGGGAGAGTGAGAGGATCGGAGGGAAGGGGAGAGAGAGAAGGTAAGGGGAGGGGAGACAGGGAGGGTAGGAGCGAAGGGTAGAGAGGGACAATAGGAGGGAATGGGAGAGAGGAAAGGTAGGGGGAGGGGAGAGAGGGAGGGTTGGAGGGAAGGGTAGAGAGGGAAGGGGAGAGAGGGAGGGTAGGGGAGGGGAGAGTGAGAGGGGAGGAGAGGGAAAGGGAGAGGAGAGGAAGAGAGGAGAGAGAATGGAAAAGGAGGAGAGGGAAAGGGAGGAAATGTGGAGGTAGTGTAGGGAGCAGAGGAGATGGAAAGAGTGGATTTGAGTGGGGATGGAGCAGGTTGGCCCCAAGGGAAGTGGAATGGATTAGATGAGGGGAATGAGGAGGGGGAAGGGGCCGATGGAATGGGGCCCAGGAAAAGCAAGTGCCTCCAACTGAGGTGGGGAAAGGGAGCATCGAAATGGTCGCCCGCTGGGAACCGCCTCTCTTTGAAAGAGATCCCGATAGCCTCTGTGTTCAAGGCACTGACGGGCAACCCACCCACCCCCCCCCCCCCCCCCCCCCACCCCCCACCCCCTCCCACCAGCCCCATTTGCCCCAGCCAGAGCCCCTCGTACCGGCGACATCTCGGGTGGTTCCAGCTGCCAGTCGGAGAGCGAGGTGACTGAGGTCTCCAGGCTGCCTTGTTCCAGGATACACTCGATCTCGGGCGTCACAGCCTCGTAGCCGTACACATCCTCCGGGGAGGTGTGCAGGAGAGTCACCAGCTTCATCCAGCGCTCAAACACCTCGTTCTCGCAGTCTGGGTGCACGTAGAGCTGCAGGTAGAAGGCCCGGCCATTGGCCAGCTTCAGCCGCAGGCGCCGGTTGTACACGTCATGGATCGAGATGTTGACAAAACTCAGGGGGAACAGCCTGTTCCAGGATCAAAGAGAACAGAAAACAAAACGAGCAAGAAGACCGGGTCAGTGTCAGCAATGAAGGGGAGGCGGTGCTCTCACTGACTGGTATCCCAGAGACCCCAGGTTCAAATCCCACCACGGCTGACGGTGACATTTGAATTCAATAAAAAAAACCTAGAATTAAAAGTCTGATGTCGTTAAAAACCCATCTGGTTCGCTAATGCCCCCTTTAAGGGAGGGAATCTGCCCTCCTCACTGGGCTCTGGCCCACAGCAATGTGGTTGAATCTTAAAAATGTGATTGGGGAGGGGGAGGAGTGCAATAAATGCCGGCCTAGCCAGCAACGCCCACCCGCCAAGAACATGTATTAAAAAATTCGCACAGGTGCAGACTGGAGGCCAAGTTACCCACACTCAAACCCACACCACTGACAGCAGGAGGAACTGAGTCGAGGGGGAGAGAGAGAGAAGGCAAGCAGACTTGCATTTATATAGCACCTTTCACAACCTCAGGATTTCCTAAAGCCCTTTAAGGGGCAATGAAATGCTAAGTCACTGTTGGTAGGAAGCACAGCAAGATCCCACAAACGCCAATGCCATAATGACCAGATAACTCCCTTCCTAACAGCGCAGTGGGTGTACATGAACTGCGGGGAGCGGTTTAAAAATAAAGGGGTCTCCTGCTGAAGAGGGAGACGAGGAGGGATTTCTTCTCTCAGAGGGTCACTAGTCGGTGGAATTCTCTTTCACAGACAGCAGTGGAGGCTGGGCCACTGAATATATTCAAGGCTGAGTTGGACAGATTTTTGATTGGGTTACGCACAGGCAGACGGGAAAGGGGCGTTGAAGCCCCAAGCAGGTCAGCCATGATCCTACTGACCGGCAGAGCAGGCTCTTGGCACTGAATGGCCCACTCGAGCTCCTTGTAATCCCGTTTAGAGGCCGGGATTGAAGGAACGCCAAGTTCGTGAATGTTTGTAGGGCTGGAAGCCATGACGGAGATAGGGAGGGGCGTGAACATGGAGGGGTGTAAACACCAGGGCGGCACTTATAAAATTGAAGCGTTGGTGGACTGGGAGCCAAATCAAATCAGCAAGTACGAGGGGTGATGGGCGAACAGGGGCTTTATGGAGAGTTAGAGCAGGAAAGTTTGGGATGAGCTAAAGAAGTGGTGTTGTTAAATTCAGGAAGCTGAGTTAGCAATGCAAAGCAAAGGTCAGCATCGTGACGCCCCCCCCCCCCACCCCCCGGCAGTCCCATTCCGTTCTGCCGTTATCTGTCCCCCTCCCCACCTCCCTGGACATCTTACAGTTTCTGAAGCCATGGATCCGACTGCAGTCAGTTACTGCCACCAAGTGGTTAATTTGTGTATTGCTCCTGGTCTCTGTGCAGCCAGAGGCCAGCAAAGCCAAAAATACGCAGGGTATTGGAAATCTGACAGCTAGAAATATTCAGCGCATCGGGCGGCGGCATCTGTGGCGAGAGGAGGGCAATTAGGGATGGGCAATAAATGCTGGTCTAGCCAGCACCGCCCGGATCCCACAAACGAATCAAAGAAGAGCCGCTTCCGCTCAACGAACTTTCGTCAGGACTGGAGAAAGTTAGCGACGTGACAAGTTTTCAATTCTGCTTTCCCCATTTACACCTAATGTGCCCATTAGCCCTTTTGCCCCTTTATCTCTCCGGCCTTTCATCCGAGCACGGGGGTCAGACCTTCCCACTTGTCATCTCCCCCCTTCCCCCCACCCCCCCCCCACACACACACACACACCCTTTCCCTGCCTCCGGACTTGTTTAAACCCTGTCACATCTCTAAATTTTTCCAGCCCTGCAGAAAGGTCATCGACCCTGAATCGTTAACTCTGTTTCTCTCTCTCTCTCTCCACAGAATCTGCCCGACCAGCTGAGCACTTCCAGCACTTTCTGTCTCTATTCTGGAGGGAAAAGGCTCATGTTTGCACCTTCAGGGGTCACGTGCCTTGTAGGCAAACACAGCGGACACTCTGTGCACAGCAAGATCCCACCAACATCAAATAATATGAACGACCAGCGCATCCGTTTTATTGGTGAATTTTCGGATTTCCTCACCTCATGGCTGGATTAATAGATAGAGGTTTTTTTGAAAACACTCGTTCATGGGATGTGGGCTTCACTGACTAGTCCAGCGTTTATTGCCCATCCCTAATTGCCCTTGTTCAGGGGGCATTTAAGAGTCAACCACACTGCTGTGGGTCTGGAGTCACATGTAGGCCAGACCAGATAAGGACAGCAGATTTCCTTCCCTAAAGGACGGTAGTGAACCAGATGGGTTTTTAATAATAAAAGGCAATGGTTTCATGGTCATCATCAGAATTCTAAGTCCAGATTTTTACTGAGTTCAAATTTCACCAACTGCCCTGGTGGGATTTGAACCCAGGTCCCCAGAGCATTGCGCTGGAACATCACTCCAGTGACAATACCACTATGCCACCACTGCCCCACCCTGACAGCCGTGAACGATTAATCAGCAATTCTATTACTGTTATAAAAAACAGAATCTGCTGGAAAAACTCAGCAGGTCCGGCAGCATCTGTGCAGCCGGAAACTGAGTTAACATTTCGAGTCTGTACGAGTCATATACACTCGAAACGTTAACCCTGTTTCTCTCTCCACAGACGCTCCCAGGCCTGCTGAGTTTTTCCAGCACTTTCTGTTTCCATTTCAGATTTCCAGCGTCCGCAGTATTTTGCTTTTATCTATTGCTGTTGTACCGCGCAAAGGCAAACTAGATGGACCTTAGTCTTTCTTCATATCTTCTCGTGACAATCAGTGGAAATTGTAGGAAACTTTATGAGGTGGAAGGAGGATATTTGGCCCAGCTTGTCTGGGCTAGTTGCCAAAGAGCGACAATGAAGGTGTGTCCCCTTGCTGAAAGGTGGGGCATGCTCTGTTTGCATTTGGCCTCAGAACTCATGAATCCCACCTCCGAACACTGACTTGGCCTCAGCTGGAGTACTGTGTCCAGTTCTGGGTAACGCACTTCAGGGAGGGTGTGCAGACTTTAGAGCGAGTGCCGAAAAGATTCACGAGAACGTTCCAGGGGAGGAGGAGCTTCAGTTATGCGGAAAGGTTGGAGAGGTTGGGGCTGTTCTCCTTGGAGAAGGTTGAGAGGAGATTTGATAAAGGTATTCAAAATCATGAGGGGGGTCTGGACAGGGAAAAGAGAGAGAAAATGTTCCCATTGGTGGAAGGATCAAAAACCAGAGGGGATAGATTGAACTTAATTGGCAAAAAAGGCAATTGCAAGATGAGAAAAAACGTCTTACATAGCAGGTGGTTAGGATTTGGAATACACGGCCTGATAGTGTGGTGGGGGCAGGGTCAACTGAGACATTCAGAAGGATCATTATCTGAAAAGAAAAGCAATCGCAAGGGTACAGGGCAAAGGCACGGCACTTGGTGAATTGGTCCTTCAGAGAAACAGGACAGGCATGATGGGCCAAATGGCCTGTGCTGTAACCATTCTACGATTCTATCATTGCCACTCTCTCTTGCAACAATCACACAAAAGTCAATATGCGATGGAGTTAAGGAGATAAGGCACCATTCAGGACAATAGGATACAGAACGAACAGACTATGAGACAGCCCAATCCCCTACTTTATAAAACTCAGAAATAATATGTAAAAGATCGAGAATTTAATTAGCTCAATCTGACAACATGTGATCTATGGACTTTAATACAAAACGGGCAGAGTGGAGTAAACCTTTCATTTGTATTTCATAAATTAGGGAGACCTGCGTCTTGCAACATTAGTTGTGTTCTGAAATGTTGATAATTGTGTGATCTTTCTATCACTTTATACTTAATTCTTATTTTGATGACTGTCTATAACAACGGCCAGCATTTTCCACACCCCACCCCCGAGCCCCACTCCACAGCGGGATGCGGCAAGCTTTTCAAATCTCCGTTCACTTCCGCGGGAGCAGAAGATCCTGCCAGTGGGAGGGACAGGAAAATTCCGCCCAAAGTTATAAATTATCTGTATTAACAACGCAATTCAGCACCTGCCACCATGATGAATTTTCAATTAACTACCTATCTACCTGCAATTGCTCAGTAATTCTGGAGGCCACTCCTCTTTAAATCAACTTTGTAAGTGTGACTGCCTCAGCCGCCTTTTCAGGCAGTGGGTCCCAGGTCCTTATCACCTTTTGGATGATAAAGTTTTACCTCAACTCCCCTCTCATCCTTCTACCAATACTTTAAGTCTTGCTGAAAAAAGACACTTTGTCGAAGTTTTCATCTTGCACTCATCAGGGTAATTGCAAGAATACCAATATCAGAGGAAGCAGCGTTGTCCGACATTGGTACTCTCGCGATTGTCCTGATGAGTCCAAAACGAAAAACTTCGACACAGCGTCTTTTTCCAGAAGTTCTCAAGTTCTGTACTACCAAACAACTATTTGCACTTGAAATCTATGGCCCCTGGTTTTTTTGGCCCCTCTGCTCAGATAAATAGGTGGTCCCAATTTACTCTGTCCAGGCCCCCTCATTATTTTATACAGCTCTAATTGGTATTTCTTAATTTACCACTTTTAATTTACTATTTTCGCTAACCTTGGCAGCCTTGGTGCTGCCCTTAGCTGGTCAGTACCCATCACCGAAATTCCTCAAACAAAGACATCCGTCGGGAAATACTAACCAGTTTTCTTACCTGGTGAGCTCCATCGGGCATTTGTCATCTGAAACCGTGCAGTTACACATCATCTCCCTCAAACTGTTGATGGGCCGGGCCAGCAGCATGACATTAGGGAGGTTAAAGTTCGGGCTTGTGGAGGTCACACCCACGGTCACCACGGTTACCTGGTTATGGATGTTCAGGACTTCCCCCTTCTTTGTAACCTGCAAGAAAGAGCTGCCAATGAACCCGGAAACTCAAAGCTCACTCCCGTGCTCAGTATATAGTCAGAAAGTCTCCCCAGTTTTAACCATTGGTGGCCACGCCTTCAGCCACCCTCAGCTCCGGAATACCCTCCCCAAACCTCTCCCCTTCGCTACCTCTCCTCCCTCCTTTAAGCAACTCCTTAAAAATTTCTCTCCTTGATCAAGCATTTGATCATCTGACTTCATGTCTCGTCTCCCCCCCGCCAACGAGGCTCGGTGTTATGTTTGGATTTATAATGTGAGGCGGCCTTGGGACATTTTATGTTAACGGCGCTATATAAATGCAAGTTGCTGCTGTGCAACCTGCACCACAAGACAAGGTTTAAGGCAAGGGGGGGGGATATTGAGCCTTTCATGAGCTTAGCACATCCCAAAATGCTTCACACCAGATGACGCATGTTCGATAGTTTAAGCCAATGGGCAAAACTGTGGCAGATGTTCAGTGTAGGGAAGTGTGATGTCACTCAGTACTTTCTAAATGGTGAGAAATCAGGAACAGTGGAGACGAAGGAAGATTTAAAGGTTCAGGTGCAGAGATTGCTAAATACTAGTGGGTAGGCGCAAAATAAAAATTTTTGAAGGCTAATGGAATGTTTGAAGTTCTTGTGGCACAAGGGGCCGTGTCGCTGCCTCTAGCCCAGAAACTCCAGGTTCAAGTCCTACTTCAGGACCACTTGATGGCCAAGGAAGGTGCATTCATAATGTGGCCAAACAGGTTTGAACCTCAACCTGCAAATCCTTCCAACTCATGCCAATGGCAGGTGGTAAGAGTGGGAGAGATCCCTGGTCAGCTATGTAATGGATAGAAAATGGAGCCCCTCCATCATTATCCATAGCTCCAGACCACAACATGCATGTAAAGGGTGGGGAGGTGGGGAGTGATGGGCAAAGAGGCAGTGTGGATCAGATTGGTACAAACAGCCAATTGGCTGAGTGTGCTCATAGCTACACTAGCAACAATTAATCAGTCAAGTGTGTAATGTGGTTTATTTATGCTTGCTAGAAGCAAAACACATTCATACCCAGGGACCCATTCTCTGCAAACAAAAGGAATTTGATCAAGCCTGACACCTTTTTTTTGAGTTACCCGGCAGCTTGGGGAGCTTATAGTTCCCCGTTGCTTTCCCCATGGCAACGCCTCAGCCAAGCACAGTCAACTTGCCAACCAATCAGCATCTTTTTCTCCTGTGGTATAAATCGTTGTGATCGTTTGAAATTTGGCGTTCTTGCATTTGTCCTGATAAGTGGAAGATGAAAAGCTTCAGCAACACGTCTCTCTTTTCAGCAATATTAAGGAGTGAACTCGCTGAGGTTTTAAAGGTGATGAAAGGATTTGATGTGAGAAGCTATTTCTCCAGGAGACAGAGGCAGGGAGTCCAGAAAAGAGTGGACTTAACGTTAAAATTAGAGGCAGGTCATTCAGGGGTGATGTCAGTAAGCGCTTCTTCACACAAAGGCTAGTGGAAATCTGGAACTCTCGCCGTCCCCCCCAAAAAAGCTGTTGAGGCGGGGGGATCAACTCAAAATTTCAAAACTGAGGTTGATAGATTTTTGTTAGGTAAGTGTATTAAGGGTTACAGAGCCTTGGCTCAAGGGAGTACACAGCCTCCTTTTGTTCACCTGCTGTTCAATCAAAGCAACTTGGTCAAGGACATACAGGTACTGGGGCGAGTACAGAAAAGGATTTGCAAGGGTGATACCAGAACTGAGAGGTTATAGTGCAGTTTCTTTTGTTTGCTTTAATTCCCCTTCACAAGTTGTAAAGATCTCATTAAAATGCAGGCACCTTTAAAAGTGAAACTAAAACTTAACTTCTTAACACACAAATACAGAAATACAAATCAAACTCAAATATTAAATATATACCTTTTTCTTATCACACCCAAATACACATATCTTGTTAGGAAACAGAGATAGTTTAAGCAATTTATAAGCGCATGAGGGTGGAAGGAATGGAAGGGCATGTTGGTAGGATAAGATAAAGAGGTTAAGGTGGAGCATGGACAAGTTGGGCTGAATGGCCTGTTTCTGTGCTGTAAATCCTATGTAAACACCTCTACCTGGTTAGTGTTTGGTGTCTAATTGCATTTTACCTGAACAAAGTCACTCTCGAAGATGGGCGCGTATTTGAAGGGATCGTATTCACCGTAGAAGAGATGCTGCTGGAGCGCCCCTGGTGAAGGGGCATCAGTGCAGATGTTCTGCTTGGAGAGGGGGCTGCACAGTTTCGATGCTTCAGTATCCGGTGAGACCATTTTGCTTCCCTACCCCTAAACAAGCGGTGAAAATGAAAAGGGTTGAATATTTTCCCTATAAGGCGATAACTTGAAACAAAACCAAAACCATAAAAAAAAAGGAAAACAGCTGTGGAAACCACTAAAAAACGCTCAGCAGGTCCAGCAGCACCTGTGGAGAGAGTGAAACCAAATTCACGTTTAGGGTCGATGGAACTTTTGCCTTCACTGTAGAACCAATTCTGTGTTTCTCTCTCCACAGTTGCTGCCTGATCCATTGAGTATTTCCAGCAACTATTCCCTTTACTCCAGAACTCTGGCACCTTCTGCTTCTGTGGCATGGCTCAGAGTAACTTGGACAGTCAGGTCTTTACGAGATATGTCAGCCCACTGTTGCGTTCTGCTCTGAGAAGCCTCACACATGAGATTCCTAAATCACTTAATCAGGGATGTAGGTAATTGTCTCTCTTAGGAGTCTGTGCAAAAAAGGAGCAAAAGAAAAACTCGCTTTTTTATAGCATCATTCACAACCACTGGACTTCTCAAAAGACTTTACAGTCAATAAAGTGCAGTCAGCGTTACGGAGGGAGGTCTTGTGGTGCAGTGGGCAGTATCCCTGCCTCTGAACATAGTAGCTCTGGGTTCAAGTCCCACCTCAGAACTTGATGGCCATGGAAGGTGCTTCCATAATGTGGCCGAACAGGTTGTTTATCAGCCTGTAAATCCTTCCAATACACCTGATGGCAGGCAGTAAGAGTGGGAGAGTTCCCTTGTCAGCCATACTGCAGAAGGCAATGGCAAACCCCTGCAGTACTTTGCCAAGCACAATCATGGACCAATCCAATGGAAGTCCATGGTCACCAATGCCCTCTGGAGGAGGAGGAGGCACTATTATAATGTTGGAAACACGGCAGCCAATTTGCACACAGCAAGCTCCCACAATGTGATAACGGCCAGATAATTTGTTCTCCTTGATGTTGATTGAAGGACGAGTATTGGCCAGGACACTGGGGAGAACTCCCCTGCTCTTTTTCAAAATGGTGCCGTGGAACCTTTCACATCCACCCGAAAGGGCCCCAGTTTAACATCTCATTAGAGAGACAGCACCTCTGACAGTACAACACTCACTCAGTATTGAGCTGGAGTGTCCAATTTGATTTTGATGGTCAAAGTGGGAGTGGGACTTGAACACAGAACCTTACAAGTCAGAGTCAGGAGTGCTACTAACTGAGCCACAACTGACATTTGACCTTTACAGTGCTTTCTCCAAGGTGGGGTGCACCAAGTCTAATGTCTAAACCCAACTGTTCTGTTTCAGATAGGGAATACCACCCCGAGACAATGGTTTCTCCATTGGGACACAGTGTGTGAGAGGGATGTTCCCATAGGGAATGAAGGAAATCCAGGAGGAGTTGCACATACCAACCAGGTGCCAAAAAATCTATGGCAAAACACTAAAGCAAACTATTGTGGATGCTGGAAAACCTGAAATAGAAACAGAAAATGCTGGAAATCCTCGGCAGGCCTAGGCAGCATCTGTGGGCAGAGGAAGAGAGTTAATGTTTCAGGTCAATGAGGTTTCATCGGAACTGGAAAAATGTTAGAGATATAACAGAGGCAGGAAGAAAAGAGGAATGGGAGGTAAGAATGAAAGAGAAGGTCTGTGATGGGGTGAAATGCAGGAGAGATTAAATGACAAAAGGAGATGGTAATGGGAAAAGGAAAGGAACATAAGAGGAGATGTAAATGGCAATAGCAGATTCACAACAAAAATTGCTGCAAAAAGGAGAGGCATGGCATTGTGGCGCTGTCACTGGACTAGTAATCCAAAGGTCTCAGAGTTCAAATCCCCCATGGCAGCTGGTGGAATTTAGATTGAATGAATAAAGTCTGGAATTAAAAGCCAGTTTGGTGAATTGAAAACTATCATCATCTGTCATAAGGGAACCCACCTGGTTCCCTTACCTCAGGGAAGGATTTAGTTTAATTGTTTTAACTCAAAAAAAGTTACCTTAGGGAAGGAAACCCACCATCCTTTCCTAGTCTGGTCTACATGTGACTCCAGACCCACAGCAATGTGATTGATTCTTAATTGCTGTGGGGCATTGGCACAATAGAAAGTACTGAACTAGGGGCCACTCGGCCCATCTCTCTCGAGGAGCAGACCAGTTAGTCCTGCCTTCTTCCTATATTCCTACAATTTTTTTTTTCTCCTTACGGTATTAATCCAATTCCCTTTTGAAAGCCACTATTGAATCCACCACCCAATTAGGCAGTGCATTCCAGATCCTAACCCTGCAAAAGTTTCTCCTCATGTCTAACAGAGGAATTTTTTAAAAATATAGAAACAGCCAGGGTTAGGTCCAATGACCACAGTCACCCTGGCTATTTTGGATGTGGGCAAGGGCAAGGGCCCATGAGGGATGGATTGCACTGCAACGCCCTACCAAGTGGAATAGTCTGTCGAGGCAAATTGAAGAATGTGAACATATGAACATACATATGAAGATATGAACAAGGAGAAGGAGTAGGGTACTTGGCCCCTCGAGCCTGCTCTGCCATTTAATAAGACCATGGCTGATCAGATAGGAACCTGAAATCTCCATCCCACCTACCCCTGATAACCTATCACCCCCTTGCTAACCAAGAATCTATCCACCTCTGCCTTAAAAATATTCAAAGGCTCTGCTTCCACCACCTTTTCGGGAAGAGAGTTCCAAAGACTCACGACCCCCTCAGAGAAAACATTCCGCCTCAACTGTTTTGAATGGGCCACCCCTTATTTTGAAACAGTGACCCCAGTTCTAGATTCTCCCACAAGAGGAAACACCTTCTCCATATCCAGCCATGTCAAGACATCTCAGGGTCTTATAGGCAAGGTTACTGGGGGATATCTAACACCCACAGACCCAGAGACGAGCAGGGATCAGCACATACAGGGCAGCACATACAGTGGGTTGCAGACCAATGGCGTCCTGTACATGATTAATAAATTTGGTCCATGATTTGATACGCGCCTGACCATACAGATCCTCTTGGGGGTGAGTCCAGAACTAGGGGGCACCGATTTAAAATTAGCGGTCGCCCATATAGGACAGCGAGGGGGAGAAATTTTTCCTCTCGGAGGGTTGTGTGACTTTGGAACTCTCTGCCTCGGATGGGGGTGGAGGTGGGGGTCGCTGAATATTTTTAAGGCAGAGGTAGATACTCATTGGGCAAGGGAATCAAAGGTTATCAGGGGTAGATGGGGGATGTGGAACTCGAAACACCGCCAGGTCAGCCATGATCTTATTGAACGGCGGAGCAGGCTAGAGGGGCCGAGTGGCCTCCTCCTGCCCCCACATTTCGTATCACCTTTTTGGTTGCCTCACAACGCACGGACTGGATGCCCAAATTTTAGCCTCGCCGACATTTTCCCATCCCTTAGCTGTCCCAGACTGCGCGGACTCTATCCTCAGGAGGAAATAGGCGCCAGCGCTCCCCGGTGGGCCAAGCAGCCCTACTCCGCGCCTGAATTTAGGGGGCAGCACGGGCTCGGCGAGAGGGCTATTCCACCACAGAAGGCATCGCAACCAGCCTGCTCAACTGCCACAGCTCGCGGCACGGGAGCACCAGACAGCAAATCAGGGGTGGGTAACCTTGATTGATGCCCTCCCTTGTAACACCATCTGCCTCTCCCCCACCCCACCCCTCCCCCCCCAAAATATCTCTCCCTCTGAGCCCAGGCCAATCACAATACCCTCTAAGTTCAGGGGGCAGAAGAGAAAAAAACAAACAGTAAAACCTGAAATTAATTATACTGGTCCAGTCCTGTACTCTGGAAAACGGAACTCCAGTTGTACTGGTGCCAGTTTGTATTGGTTTCTTGACACCTTTAAACTGGATTTTCCTTAGTGAGTACACAAAGCACCAAAATTTCCTTAAGCAATCCGCTGGGGTAGGAGAGAGAGGTGGTGGTGGTGGTGGTGCAGGGGAATGGATTCGGCGCAATCAGGGCGTAAGTTCGACGGAAGCCTCAGCGTTCCGCGCAGGAGGTTCCGCCAGGGAGGGGCGGGATTCCCCTTCTTAAAGGGGCCACCGCCGCAAACCCCGCGCAGGAAAACAGCGGACGCGCGTAAACACACAAGATGCGCACCGACAGGCTCCACAGCAAATTCGGGGCGTGGGCGAAAGGCAGAGGTTTTTTTTTTGGGGGGGGGGGGGCGTGGGGACACTCACGCTCTTAAAGGAACCGCTCCGGCTGGCACATGAAGCGTTAGGTTGCGCCAGTTGCTGCCTTGCCTGTGCCTTTAACAACTCTGTAGCGAACCATGAACACGCAGTCAAGGGGCGGGGGGGGGGGGGGGGGACGGACAAAACTCCGGGGAGAGTGGGGTGGGGTGGGGGGCAGGTGGTGGGGGGAGGTGGAAAAAAAGTTCAATTCAAGTTAAATCACCAAGTTTGGCCCCAAATTCAACGTCAACGGGGAACCCCCCACAGTGACGTAATTCCAACGCTCTGTCGTCATCGGGTTGTGACGTCAGCCAGCTCCTTCTTTTCGTTACATTCAAAGATCAGCAACTTTTTCTCTCTGAGTTGGAGTTAACTCTTTGTAAACTCTTCCCCCTATCCTTACCCCCTCCTTAAAACAGGAGCTCAACTCACCCCTCCCACCCTCCTCATCATGTCCCCTTAAGTCATTATTGAGTCATTTTTGTTTAATTATTAATAAAAATATGAAACATTTAAGGAGGAGGGAGGGAGGGGGTGTAGCATTTATCTGGCCACCAGTATCATTACTTTGAAGCATGCATTCCCCAATATCTATGTATATTCCATTTGTTTTTGAAAATTTCTCTATTCTTTTCCCAAACTCAGCTGCACAATGGCTCATCAAAGCATCTAATTTCTGCATATTTAATGATATGCTAATTAGGAAGGGATGATGTCATCAGGGACTGTCATAAAGTGAAAAAGTTGTGTCGGATGTTTTGCTGGTTATTTCTCTCTCTTCCCCCAAGCACCCCCCCCCACCTCCAACCTTCTCCTCCCCACACAATCTCTCTTCTCTGATAGGTGCATTCCCTCAGTGCGGTATGGTTCCGAGTGTGCAATAGTTCCCCTGCCCCCCCCCCCCACACTGCCGCCAGTATTGGCAGGCCATTTGGCTATGGAAGGCGTCACTTGTGTTTCTCTCCTATGTTCGGCCAGGCGGCCCTTGTGACAGGGAGAGTCACAGCCTCTCCACCACCCCACCACATCCTTCTTCACCCCCCCCCCCCTCCCCAGCCCCCTTAAAATCTACATCTTTGACCAAGTGTTCAGAGACCTGCCTTGCTACCTCCCGATGTGGCTCGGAGGCAAATGCTTGTATGATCATCAGTCCTGGTTTTGGATGTTTCAGCTATGTTATAGGCCCTATCTAAATGCAAACTGTTGGTGTTGGGCTGTGAGCGCATAACCAGGCTCTCACCACAGCCTTCCTCCCTTCATCAACCCCTGCACACCCCACCCCCACCCTCCAAATACCACCCCCCCCCCCCCCCCCCCCCCCCCCGCCACCCCCATTCCCATCGCAACACAAGAGAGCAAATAGGAAACGCTTCTTCACTCAGGGTCGGTTGAAGTTTGGAACTCTATTCAGCAAGAGGCAAATGATGCCAGATCATTAATCTTAAATCAGAGATTGGTTGATCTCCTGTTTACCAAATGGTGTTAAGCGATATGGGACGTATGGAGATAGGTCACAGATCAGCCATGTTCTGATTGAAAGGCAGTGGAATAGGCTTGAAGGGCTGAATGGCCTCCTCCTGCTCCGATGTTCCTATTTGTTGTGGGCACTATCAAAGTAACTATGAAATTCTACAAGGCTGTAGCTAGAAGGATAAGATTCAGTAACATTTAAAGGGCCTGGAATTGGAGGTAACCTTGATGCATGGGCTGGTTAATTGGTTGGGAGATAGGTGACATCAAGTTAGGACAAAGAGGGATATACTCTGATTGGCAGATTCTGACAAGTGGTGCTTTCCAGGGACCTGTACAAGGACCTCGGTTTCCACATACCTGATAATGACTTGGTTGAAGAATTAGGAAGACATATATCCAAGTTTGCAGATGACTGTAGGTCAGGAGGAACAGCAATATGTGTGGATTAGAGGAGGAAGTTACAACAACAGCAACAGCTTGTATTTATATAGTGCCCTTAACACAATGAAATGTTTTGTGGGTACATTATAAAAGGGGCCACAAGGTCTCACAGTGTCAGGATACAGGGTAGGCCATTTAGGACTGAGATGAGGAGAAAGATCTTCACCCAGGGGGCGATGAAACTGTGGAATTCTCTACCATAGAAGGCTGTGGAGGTCAAGTCACTGAATATATTTAAGAAGGAAATAGATAGATTTCTAGATTCTAAAGGTGTCAAGGGGTATGGGGTGAGAACAGGAGTGTGGCGTTGCGATAGAGGATCAGCCATGATCATATTGCATGGTGGAATAGGCTGGAAGGACTGAATGACCTACTCCTGCTCCTATAAAGTGAAGTATGGCACTGAGCCAAACAAACAGATGACCAAAGAGGTAGGTTTTAAAGAGTGTCTTAAATAAGGAAAGTGGGGTAGAGAGGCAGAAGGGAATTCCAGAGCTTTGAGAATTGGCAGCTTTGGTACAGCAGCCAAAGGTGGAGCAACTGTAATCGGGAATGCACAAGAGGCCAGAATTAGAGGAGTGTAGATATCTCCTGAGTTGTGGAGATGGGGGAGATTACAGAGCTGGGGAGGGGGTGAGGCCCCACAGGGATTTGAACACAAGGATGAGAATTTTAAAATCAAGAAGTTGCTTGACCAGGAGCCAATGTAGGTCAGCGAGCACACAGGAGGGATAGGGGAATGGGACTTGGTGCAAGCTAAGACAGAGGCAGCAGCGTTTTGGGTGACCTCACATTTACGGAAGGTAGAATGTGGGAGACCAGGAGTGGGTTTAAGTCGTCGAGCTTAGAGGCAACAAAGGCATGAATAAGGGTATACAGAGGGACATAGGCCGACTAAGTGACTGAGCCAAACTATGGCAGAAGGAGTTATATGTGAAGATATCCAGTTTGCATTTGACAATGTCCTTAATGGTAAGAGACCAGGAGTTATGAAGAAAGTAAAGGGATTGAGCGTGCCTGTACACAGGTCACTAAAACTGCTTGATGGGCAATCATGGAGTCAAATGGCCAATTTGAAAATTATACCTATTGAATCTCAGGAGTAGGTGAGCTGGTTAACAGTTTTCATTAGGTGTTAATAGACTCTACCAGAGGAACAGAAATGCACTTCCACTGTTTTCATAATTTCATATGAATTTCCAGTTTTTCTTTGGACATCTGCAATATACATCCCCCAACTTGGGTTCTGCAGTTCAGGAGCCAAGGTATAAGACTAGTTAAAATCCTCGACTTGTTCCTCTTCACCTCTATATGATTGTGGGTATCGGAGCAGCAACTGCACTGTGTTTTAATATGTGACATTGAGAACTTTCCAAACTCTCCAGGAGAGGACGCTGTTCACCAACTCATGCATTCGGGGCTGATCAACTAACACTCAACAAATCATAAGACCTTATCCAGGTTGGACTCTCATTGAGGGATTTGGATAGTTTAAATACAGATTAGAGGTATCTGGAAGTGAGTTACAGAATCACAGAATTGTTATGGCGCAGAAGGAGGCCATTCGGCCCATCATATCTGCACCGGCTCTTCAAATGAGCATTATGGCTCAGTGCCATTCTCCCCCTACCCTTACACATTGTTTCTATTCAAATAATCATCCAACGTCCTTTTGAATGCCTCAACTGAACCTGTTATGGGCTGGAACAGAAACAACACATTTATATATAGAATGGATAGCCAAGATTCTAGCTCTCGAGATGTTTGCGTCCTTTAATTCTGGCCTCCCGATTACAGTTGCCCCACCTTTGGCTGCTGTGCCAAAGCTGGATTCTAAGCAAGGGATTCAGGAATGAGGGGCTCCTGTTATGGGAAGAGACCCGAGAAGATGGAATTGTTCGCCTTAGAGTAGAGAAGGCTAGGAGAGATTTAATAGGTTGGGTGGGGGAAGCGTGTGGGGATGTGGTGGCATAATGGTAAAGTCACTGCGTTAGTAAACCAGAGGCCCTGACTAATTCCTTAGAGATGTGTTTTCAAATCTTGCCACAGTAGCTGGTGGCAAATCAATTCAATTAATCGATAGAAGTCTGGAGCTGAAAGCTAGTCCTGGGTAATGGTGATTAGGAAGCTTCCATCAATGGTTGTACAAACCCTTCTGGTTCACTAATGTCCTTGAGAGAAGGAACTCTGCTGTCCTTACCTGGCCTGGCCTCTGTATGACCGTGGTTGACTCTGAGATGGCCACTCAGTTCATGAGATGGGCAGCAAATACTGTCCTTGGCAGTGATACCCAGATCCCATGGAAGAGTAAAACAGAAAGTAGAGGTGTCTGAAATCAGGATGGGATTTAATAGGATAATTATGCTATTCCTGTTAGTGGCAGGGTCATTTCCCTTTTTATATTCATTCATAGGCTGTGGGCTTTGCTGGCTGGGCCAGCATTTATTGCCCATCCCTAATTGCCCCTTGAGAAGGTGGTGGTGAGCTGTCTTCTTGAACCGCTGCAGTCCACGTGGTGTAGGTACACCCACAGTGCTGTTAGGGAGGGAGTTCCAGGATTTTGACCCAGCGACAGTGAAGGAACGGTGATATATTTCCAAGTCAGTATGGTGAGTGGCTTGGAGGGGAACTTCCAGGTTGTGGTGTTCCCATCTATCTGCTGCCCTTGTCCTTCTAGGTGGTAGTGGTCAAGGGCATTACAGGAAGGATGTAATATCTCTGGAGAGAGTGCAGAGGAGGTTTACAAGAATGTTGCCAGGGTTAGAAAAGTGTAGGTATGAGGAGAGATTGGAAAGATTGGGGTTATTTTCCTTAGAACAAAGAAGGCTGAGAGGTGACTTGATTGAGGTGTACAAAATTATGAGGGGAATAGATAGGGTGGGCAGGATAAAATTGTTTCCCTTGGTGGAGAATTCTAGAACCAGGGGACATAGATTCAAGATAAGTGGCAGAAGGTGTAGGGGGGACATGAAGAACTATCTTACGCAGAGGGTAGTGGGTATCTGGAATTCACTGCCCAAGTTGGTGGTAGAGACAGAAACTCTAAACTCTTTTAAAAAGTACCTGGATCTGCACCGTAAGTGCTGTAAGCTGCAGGGCTATGGGCCGGGTGCAGGAAGGTGGGATTAGAAAGGGCACCTGGGTGTCCTCGGGCTGGCATGGACAAGATGGGCCGAATGGCCTCCTTCTGTGCTGTAACTTTTCTATGGTTCTATGGTTCTATGGCACAGGTGTAAGAGGCAAAGGAAACAGGGGAGATGAGGAGATTTTTTCTAAGCAGTTATGACGTGGAAGGTGCTGCCAGGAAGGGTGGTGGAAACAAGCTTCAATCGTAACTTTTAGGCATAACAACAACTTGCACTTATAACGCATTTATATAGCTCCCTTCCCTTCTGCACTGTACTTGCACCAGCTGGACTGCAGCAGTTCAAGAAGGCGGCTCACCACCACCTTCTCAAGGGCAGTTAGGGATGGCCAACATTGGTTGACTGGGAGCCAGTGTGGGTCAGCCAGCACAGGGAGTGACAGGTGAATGGAACTTGGAATGAGTTAGGATAAGGGCAGCAAAGCTTTAGATGAGCTCAAGCTTATGGAATGTGGAATATGGGGGGAGGGGGTTATCCAGGGGCAATAGTCAAGACTAGAGGTACCAGAAGACTGGATGAGAGTTTCAGTAGAAGCTGAGCTGATGCAGGGCCAGAATCAGGCAATGTTTCGGAGGTGGAACATGGTGGTGTGTGGTCAGAATCTCAGCTCAATGTCAAATGCAACATGGAGGTTGCAAACAGTCTGGTCATTGCCAGGGAGACAGATGAAGTCATTAGTTGGGAGAAACTTTTTTACTAGACAGTGGTGAGAATATGGGACTCAAGACCCTATGGAATCATAGAATCACAGATTTGTTACAGTGCAGAAGGCGGCCATGTCTGCACTGGCTCTCTGTATGAATAATTCACTGAGTCTCCTCCCCATAGCCCAACACATTCTTCCTTTTCAGATAATAACCCAATTCCCTCTTGAACCCCTTGATTGAATCTACCTCCACCGCATTCTCAGGCAGCGCATTCCAGATCCTAACCCCACCCCCTGCGTGAAAAATGTTTCTCCGCTTGTCTCCATTGCTTCCTTTGCCAATTACCTTAGATCTGTGCCCTCTCATTCTCAATCCTTCCAGCCCTGGCCCCTCTTGATTTTGAACACCTCGATTGAATCTAAATGGAGTGCTTGAGGCGAATAGTATAGAAGAGATTAATGAGAAGCTGGATAAGCACATTATGGGGGTGGGGTGCAGTGAGGGAATAAAAGGATACGCTGATAGGATGAGTTGAGGTAGATTGGGAGAAGGTTCGTGGAGAGCATAAATACCATAGACCTTACATCATAGAAAGAGGCCATTTGGTCCATCCGGTCTGTGTTGGCATTAATGCTCTAATGTCAGTTCCTGTGTTCTACATTCCCTGTACCAATCCCAAAAGGCCCTCAGTGAAACAAACAGGGAACTCCCCAACAGTGGAGTTGCTGAGTTGCTCATTGCAGAATCTGAACATTAAAGTTTTCGAGAGGGAATCCTGATTCACACTGAGTGACTCATGCTCAATATTGTTCCACTGAACTTTGGTGAGAAAGGGTTGGTGTGGGGGAGGGGTGGGGGCTGGGGGTGGATTGAGAATAGAGAAAGAGAGAGAGAGAGAGAAAGGGAACCTTCCCTGACAATGAGTCATCATCACAAGCTTGGAGTCTCCTCACAGGCAGCCTGCACTGCCAGATGTAAACACTCAGCAACAGAGGCTGGGATCGTCCCCTACAACCCTGGTGCAAGGGGTAAAACAGGAACAAGCTGGGGAGCTGATGGCTCAGAAGAACTGAACAGCAAACCTGTTCTCCTCTGGGGGACTCTGTGTATTTAACCCCTTCACTGTTACACATTCATGCTCACTCAGATAACCTACATGTGGTCTCTCCAACCACCCCACCCCCCACCCCACCCCCATCCAGCCCATTCCACTGACTAGCCTCACTGTGCCTTCAGCATCCTAGATCCCGCTTCCTGGAACTCCCCCCACCCTAAACCCTTCCACCTCTCCCACAAGGGTGGACACCATCACTGATTCCCACCCTTCCCCACTTGCCGAACAACCCCCACCCCTCACCTCCCTCATTCCCTCAGCTAAGGAAGGGTCGCTAAGGGTCGTTTAACTCCGCAGAGGTGAGCAATGAGGAAAGGCTTGCATTTATATAGCGCCTTTCACAGCAACCCCTCCCCCCTGCCCCCCCCAAAGCACTTTACAGCCAATGAAGCACTTTTGGAACGCAGCCACCATTGTCACGTGGGCAACCAATTTGTGCACAGCAAGCTCCCACAAGCAGCAGTGTGATGACAGCCAAATAATGGCCGGGATTTTTCGGTCCCGCCCAGCGTCAGGCACCACCCCGGGCGGGGCAGGGAAATTTGGAGGGGGGTAAATATCCCCACAGGATACCCGGTATTGGGTGGGGGGGGGACCTCTGGCTCTTCTTCAAGGCCAACCAATGGGATCTTCTGCATCCACCTGAGAGGGCAGACAGGGTCTGGGTTCGACATCACATTCAAAAGGCGATGCCTCCAACAGTGGATCAGTTCCTCAGCACTGCCAACGACAGGCCAGGTTAAACGCCCATGCGTCTGGAGTGGGATTCGAACTCACAGCCTTCTGACTTGGACGTTGCCCTGACGCATCCAGCGGCGGCCAAAGCTGGGAGGGGAGGGGTGGGTGGGTGTTGCTCTGTATAGCACAGTTCGACAGACCAGGCAGCACATTCCCCCCCCCACCTTGTCAGGGAACCCTCCCTGTGACAATGGGGCGGGTGCAGAGGGACTGGGACGAGATGAAATCCCGCCGGTCAATGGAGTTAGCGCGTAATAAAACCCCGTTGGCAAAAATCATGGAGCTGGAAGAATTTATGGCGTGAGGTTTGCTTGTTGGTGTAACACTGATCTGCAGGTAACTGTGACAAACAGCACATTATTGATGGACACTGCAGTAAAGAGAGAGCAGGGAACAAAAATAAAGAAGGAAGCCGTGCGGTTGGAAGCAGAACAGCTGGTGAAGCCAGGACTGAAGTACAATAAAGAGGGAAAACCATCCCACGCCTGGGATGAACTCCTGGGTGCAGGAGATGAGTGTTGAATGCTGGCATAATTAAGTTTGGATGGTAGGATTTTGGGGAAATCCTTGTGTTGTCTCTCTCTCTCTCTCTCTCTCCCTCTGGTTCAATGTCTTCGCTCTAATTCCTGGCTGAATGAGGCAGGTGCAATCAACGTCAGCACTGACAGTCTTGCCTGCTCCTGGCACAGTGTGCATCCTACGTCGCCATGGCAACATCTCTGACTTTGTGGTGGGGGTGGGGGGGTGGTGTGTGTGTGTGTGTGTGTGTGTGTGTTTGGTGGTTAGGGGAGGAGGTGCTTGAGATGATTAAACGAATTGATTCAAAAGAAAGCACTCTGAATGGGAAACAAAGAAATCAGGTTGGAGAGGGGGTGTGTGTGTGTGTGTGTGTGTGTGAGGGGTGGGGGCGCACTCTTTGTGAATGAATGGAGGGAGTCAGTGGGGAGGGAAGGTGGGAGGAGAGAGGCAGAGAGGGACACAGAGAGTGAGGGAGGGTAATAAAGAGACAGCGAGGAGAGGCAGAGATGGAAGAAGGGAATGAACTATGTGCAAAACAGAAAGAGGACAAGGAGATACGAAGGGGACATATGAAAGGGACAAGAGAGGTAAGTAGTGAGTGAGGGATAGTGGGAGTAACTGTGATGTAAACAGTGGTGTTAGACAGACAATACCAAATCAACTACCCGATATAGGGTGCCCATGAATTTTTATTTCCACTGAAGTCAGTCGAGGATGATGTTGCTTATCCAAGTGATTCGACATTGCCCCTTTAATATTGTAAATCAGAGCTAACCTTTCCCCCATGAACCTCTGCAAATGATAGAAGTAAAGAATGTAAAGAAATCGGGGAACACGCCACCTTACATCTACCACATGGGGAGGCAACATGGAATCATACAAACAGGAGGAGGCCATTCAGCCCCTTTTGCCTCTTCCACTACTCAATTACATTGTGACAGATCTGTATCTGAACCCCACCTACTTTGCTTTCACATCTCTCAACATCCTTACCACCCCCCCCCCCCCCCCCCACCCCCCCCAAAACATCTGTCAATCTCTGTTTTGAAACTTTCAATTAACTCCCGGCCTTAGCAGCTTTTTGCATGTCGGAGAGTGTTTCGGGTTTCCACTGCCATTTGAATGAGGGAGTGAGAGACAGAGAGACAGAGTGTGAGGGAGTGAGAGAGAGAGAGAGAGAGTGTGAGGGAGTGAGAGAGAGAGAGACAGAGTGTGAGGGAGTTTGAAGAAGCGAGAGGGATTGAGAGAGAGTGTGAGGGAGTGTGAAGGAATACGAGGGAGTGTGAGGAAGTGAGACAGAGTGTGAGAGAGTGTGGCGGAATGTAAGGGAGTGTGAGGGAGTGAGGGAGAGTGTGAGGGGGTTGAGGGAGTGTGAGAGAGTGAGAGAGACAGTGAGGGAGTGAGAGAGAGTGTGAAGGAACATGAGGGAGTGTGAAGGCGTGTGAGAGAGTGCGAGGGAGTGAAAGACTGTGTGAGGTATTGGGAGAGAGTGTGAGGGAGTGAGAGAGAGAGAGAGAGCGTGAGAGAGTGTGAGGGATTGAGAGCAAGTGTGAGGGAGTGTGAGGGACAGTGAAGGAGTGTGAGGGATTGAGAGCAAGTGTGAGGGAGTGTGAGGGAGTGTGAGAGAGTGTGAGGGAGTGAGAGTGTGTGAGGTATTGAGAGAGAGTGTGAGGGAGTGAGAGAGAGCGTGAGGGAGTGTGAGGGACAGTGAAGGAGTGTGAGGGATTGAGAGCAAGTGTGAGGGATTGTGAGGGAGTGTGAGGGAGTGTGAGAGAGTGTGAGGGAGTGAGAGTGTGTGAGGTATTGAGAGAGAGTGTGAGGGAGTGAGAGAGAGCGTGAGGGAGTGTGAGGGACAGTGAAGGAGTGTGAGGGATTGAGAGCAAGTGTGAGGGATTGTGAGGGAGTGTGAGAGAGTGCTGTGAAGGACTGAGAGGGAGTGTGAAGGAGTGTGAGAGAGTGTGAGGGAGTGAGAGAGTGTGTGAGGTATTGAGAGAGAGTGTGAGGGAGTGAGAGAGAGTGTGAGGTATTGAGAGAGTGCTGTGAAGGACTGAGAGGGAGTGTGAAGGAGTGTGAAGGATTGTGAGGGAGTGAGAGAGAGTGCGTGTGAAGGACTGAGAGGGAGTGTGAGGGAGTGTGAGGGAGCTTTGCTCTGCACTTCACTTATTCTGTTCTTGACCTGAGAGAGCACGAAGATGAACAATGATAACACATTATCCAGTGCTTGTTGTTGCTCAGTGGGTAGCACTCCTGTTTCTGAATCTAAACACTGTGGGTTCAAGTCCCACTCTAGAGACTAGAATGCATAATCTAGGCTAGTCCTCCCAGTGCAGTACTGAGGGAGTGCCACAGTTTAAGGGGTGTCATCTTTTACCCTCCCAGGTGAAAATAAAATACCCCGAGCTCCTCTTTCAAAGAAGATTTTCCCTGATGTCCAAGCCAATATTTATTCCTCAAACAACACCAGTGAAAAGCAGATGGCCCGGTCATTATCACAATGCTTTGTGTGGGATCTTGCTGTGTGCAAATTAGCTGGAGCATTCCTTACATTAAAACCATAGCTACACTTCAAAAGTATTTCATTGGGTGCCAAAAACTTTGGGACACACTGAGGACGTGAAAGTTGCTATATTAATGCAAGACTTTTTCCTTTCTTTCTTGATATTCTTCACATTTAAAAGCAGAGCAACCCCCACACCCACCCACCCAACCCCCAGGTCTGAACCAGAGACAATTCCATTCAGATCAAACCCAGCAGGAGCTTTTCTACATTGCAATAGGGTATTCGATTGAGTTGACCATAGGTGAATCCCTACCTTACATTGGCCTGTAACATGGCATCCCTGTTAAGCACATGGGCAACACAGCAGCAATTTGGGACTGCAGGAACTCATCAAGACTCCTTTGACAGCACATTCCAAATCCACGACCACTACCATCTAGAAGGACAAGGGCAGCAGACACATGGGAACACCACCACCTGGAAGTTCCCCTCCAAGTCACTCACCCTTCTGATTTGGAAATATATCGACCGTTCCTTCACTGTCGTTGGGTCAAAATCCTGGAACCCCCTCCCTAACAGCACTGTGGGTGTACCTACACCACACAGACTGCAGCAGTTGAAGAAGGCAGCTCACCACCACCTTCTCAAGGGCAATTAGGGATGGGCAATAAATGCTGGCCTAGCCAGTGACACTCACATCCCGTGAATGAATCAAAAAAAACTTCTGCTAACATAACAGTTTTGCCTTTTCCTCATGAACAATAGGAGATTATCTGTGCTTTCATGGTTAGCTGTGTACAGTGTCCCAGACAGGAAAGATCCTAAACTTCAGTTCAACAGCAGTGAGGGACCTGAACACAGTTGCAGCACAAGGCAGGGGAAGGAATAAGAGCTGGAGTATAGGCCATTCAGCCCCTCAAGGGCCCAAACGAGCTGCCCTTCTCCACCATTCAATCAGATAACGGTGGATCATTATCCTCGACCCGATTTTCCCGCTGGGATCCCATTGCCCTTGGTTCCTTTCCTGTCCAAAAGTCCATTGATCCCAGTCCTGAATAAACCCAATGACTGAGCATCCACAGCTCTCTGGGGTAGAGAGTCCCACATGCTGAGTGGGAGAAGAAATTTCTCCTCGCCTCAGTAATAAACGATCAACCTCATTTATGTGTGAGGCAGGTTACCCAAGGGGGCACAGCCACCGCTAACAAACAGCACAGCTCAACCTGAGGAAGCTGATTCACCCATGGACTGTGGGGTTTCCAGCAGAGCTTCATCCACAGGGTGTGGGGGTCGCTGGCAAGGCTGGCTTTTATTGCCCATCCCTAATTGCCCTTGGGAAGGTGCTTGTGCTTGATCTGCTGCAGCCCGGGTGGTGTAGCTATACCGACGGCGCTGTTAGGGAGGGAGTGCCAAGGTTTTGACTCAGCAGCGATGAAGGAATGGCCGACACGTGTACCAGCCTGGATGGCGCGGGGGACGTTGCTGTGTTGGTGTTTCCATGCGCCCAACCGGAGGAGCGGGTTTAAAATGGAGAGGGAGGGAAAACATGTGCCAACTACCCCAAATGCCAGGCTTCCAAGTGGGGGTGGGTAGAGATCCAACTTGGGACAGTCACATAAAGCAGGCACGATCAAACTCCAGCCTGCCCTGTAGCCAGCCCAATACTTGACCCGCTTCACTGTGATGAAATCTGAGTGTCGGGGAACATGGCAAGCTGGCCAATCCAAAAATGCCTGCTTCACCCTTCTGGCTCCAAGATAAATACCTACCTCAGGGAAAGGATGGGCAATGGGGTGGGTGGGGAGGAACGGTGTTGAAGGGCAAATGAGCAAAGGTGGTGGTAAGTAAGAAAGCAGAGAGACGGGCATTGGCCGCCAGTCCTGAAAGGGTTAACTGGTTAACGCCGGTGTCCAATGGGAGAGTGGCCTTTTATGTGGAGGCTGCTAACCTTGTTCCCCATTGCTCGGTTGTGCTAAGCAGCTGGGAGCCTACGCATGAATCTCCCGTTCAGTAGTCTGTGCACGAGCCCCTGTGCTATTTCTGGCTCTGCAGGGTCAGTGCCTTCAAAACTTGAACCTGCTCTATTTTTAAACATTTCGAATCACATCACACGCAGACAGACCTGGGAAGACTGCAGAGTTAACCCCCGCCACGCCAGCTTCCCCGTCACGCCCCATGCACCACTTTACAGCAAGTTGAAGAGACAGGGAGAAAGAGAGAGAGAGAGAGAGAGAGAAAACAAATTGGTGCCCAGATGTAGGTGAGGGAAAAATGAGTGAAAAGGGGGAGAGGTTTGCGAATGGTAGAAAATGTGTGGGCATGTTTTTTTGTGTCCACCTCGTCTCACCCTCACCTCGATAGGAGCTGGTTCCACTGCTGCGCCGTATTATCTCGCTAAAGCAACCATTCTTCACCAGTCAATTAGTTTTGCCAGGCACTTCCACTGCTGAGGGCATCGCACATGAGCCCAGTCAAGTCCTCTCATGATGACTCTAACCCATGGACTTTGTATTGGGATCACTCAACGGTGATTGGACGAAGGAAGACGGGCTGATTCTCCCCTCCCCATGTGAGGAGTGCCAAGCCCAATTCCCACAGGTCCATCAATTCCCCGGCTCTCAGCAGTGAATGCAAACTCAAAACGTTCACTCCCTCCACTGCGAGTGCAGAGCGGCAGCAGTTTGTAGCATCTACAAGATGCACTACAGCAACTCGCCAAGGCTCCTTCGACAGCACCTTCCAAACCCACGACCTCTACCACCTCGAAGGTCTTCTGGCTTTTGACGCTTCAGCCAAAAGGGAAACAGTTTCTCTTTATTTGCTCTCTAAAACCTTAATGATTTTAAACACCTCCATCAAATCCCCTCATTGCCTTTCTCTGCTCCAATAGGATGTTTAGCCCTCTCTTCACTGTCGCTGGGTCAAAACCCTGGAACTCCCTCCCTAACTGCACTGTGGGTGTATCCACACCACATGGACTGCAGCGGTTCGAGAAGGCAGCTCACCACCACATTCTCAAGGGGCAATTAGGGATGGGCAATAAATGTCAACCCAGCCAGTGAAGCCCACATCCCCTGAATGAATATTAAAAATAAATTCTGTGCGGAGCTGTCCTGGGCAGCTCATTAGGTTTTCTGGAACAGAAGCTCAATCATTTCCACTTCTGCTGTCTGCGCAGATTCTGGCAGGGCAAAGTCACGGAAGGTGGCAGCCCCCTGGTAGGCAGAGCTCCCAAGTGTGTTGGCACAAATCAAGCAGAGGCTGCTTCGCTGGATTGGCAGAATGGAAGACGGTCACGTGCCCAAGGACCTGCTGTTTGGTGAGGGAGCTGTTGCCGATGACCAGTGGGGCACCCAAGGCCACGCTTCAAGGATGCTTGCCAGCGAAAGCCTTAAACGTCGGCTATCGCATCCGGGAGAGCCCAGCTGGTGAAAGAGGCAAATGGCGACACTGCCTGAGGGGGTGGGCATGCACTGCCATAATGACCAGCACCTACAGCAACGTGGCAACTGGTGCCAATGCCAAAAACAATGACACACATAGTCATGTGGCAGCTTCCTGTGTGGGCATTTGCGGCGGAACTTGCCTCTCAAGGTTTGCCCTTCACAGCCGTCAGCAAAGGGGCACCAACTGAAGACCCCCACCCCACCCCCACCCCCACCTAGATGTATTGCCTGCTGCGTGCCCATCATCTCTTGTAGATGGAAAGAGGACAGCAGACACAATGATACTGCGAACAGGGTCAGTAGGGCTAGATTGTAATGCGTTTTGATCCCTTTTCATTCCTCCTGTAAGATGCTCCTTAAAACTTGACTGACCAAGCACTGTGAGGTTTTAATTCTTTCATGGGATGTGGGTGTCGCTGGCTGGGCCCAGCATTTATTCCCCAACCCTCACTGCCCCTTGAGAAGGTGGTGGGTGAGCTGCCTTCTTGAACCGTTGCAGTCCCTGTGGTGTAGGTACACCCACTGTGCTGTTAGGGAGGGAGTTCCACGATTTTGATCCAGCGACAGTGAAGGAACGGTGATGTATTTCCAAGTCAGGATGGTGAGTGACTTGGAGGGGAACTCCCAGGTGGTGGGGTTCCCATTGTTACGATGCCTGTGGGGGAACCATGAACCAAAATAACCATATTTACCAAATGACCGCCAAATGAAGAAATTGCCAGCAAGATTTCAATTTTTGTGACTTTTAACTTTAACATGAATCAGAACAAATGCAAATTAATATGAATTAACAGACCATTGATATTTCAAATAAAAATATAAACTTCACTTTAAATAGTTGATACAACAAAGGTACGACTTTCAGAACCACAAGCTTTCACATCACTCCCGCCATAAATGTAGCACAATTTGTATCTCAGTCTTTTCAACTCAATGGATTCAGCCCTCGAGGTCCCCAGATATGGTTAGCACCGCCAATGCTCTCTCAATCTAGCCAGTCTTGATGGCACTGCTTTCCAGTATTCCTTTCAATCGACCAACCAATGACACCCGGTTCACAATTGGTCCTCTGACACAAACTCCCAGCTCCTCCGCGTGCCTGAGCTATTCCCACCACTTTTTAGGATTCAGTGCTTTAGCTTTCTTATTCATTGGCACCCCAAGAGCCCCAGGAATTCTATTTTTCTCCTCACGGCTAAACAGAATACCAAACTTTCCATAGAACTTTGTTGGCTTCTCATCACATGAATTCTGTGTTCCTCCTTCTGTCTCTGTCTGCTTTCTCTTTCTATATGCATCTACGTGCAGATCGCTTTTGCCCTCCAGCTCTCGTGCTTGTAGCTCTCCTTTATGTATGGTCACATGTTTTTTTTTCCTGCTAAATTCCTTGCTGTTACTGCTGCTTCCAGGTCAAAGGTCACCAGATCACATGCACCAGTATTTCTCATTATTCAAGAAAATCACTATAGACCCCTTTACAATTGATGCAAACTCTTAAAAGTCCTTCACAAAGACTCTTAAAAACAATGACTGATTCCACAGATAGTTAAAGAAGTTACAAATTTTCCTTACTGTACTGCTTCTGGGTCAAAGATCATCACACTTGTCCTTCTAGGTGGTAGAGGTCGTGGGTTTGGAAGGAGCTGCCGAAGGAGCCTTGAAGAGTTACTGCAGTGCATCTTGTAGATGGTACACACTGCTGCTACTGTGCATCGGTGGTGGAGGGAATGAATGTTTAAAGTTGTGAATTGGGTCCCAATCAAGCGAGCTGCTTTGTCCTGGATAGTGTCGATCTTCTTGAGTGTTGCTGGAGCCACACTAATACAGGAAAGTGGGTGTTATTATATCACAATCCTGATTTGTGCCTTGTCAGTGTTGCACAGGCTTAGGGGTGTCAGGAGGTGAGTTACTCGCTGCAGAACTAGGAGCGGAAATAGACCATACAGCCCCTCAAGACTGCGCCACCTTTCAATAAGATTATGGTTAACCTTTGACTTCAACACCATTTTCCTGCCCTGTCCCCCTGATGCTTGATTCCCTCGAGATCTCTGCCTTGAATACACTCAACTACGAAAAAAAAACCTACTGATCATTCACAGCATCCTGAGCGAAAATCCTGAGCGAAGAAATTTCCCCTCATCTCGGTCCAAAATGGCCGACTCCGTATTCTGAGGCTATTCTCGAGTTCTAGACTCTCCACCAGGCACAACAGTCTCTCAACAGCAAATTATAAAACCCCAATGGGTTTGATATGTTTTTAATGAGGTCACCTCTCATTCCTCTAAACATTAAATAATATAGGACCTTTCTATTCATCTCGCCTTGTCGGACAAGTCTCACACCTCGGGAATCATTCTATATACTCTACATCACTCTACGTATGATTCTTTCCCCAGAATCTTCTCTTTTTTTTGACTCAACATTTCTCCCTGAAATTTTTTTACTCTTCGCTACCTCATTCGAGTGATCTCTTTCAGTCCATTAGTGAGAGATGGCTTGATCCCTGACATGACAGCTATGTCCCAATCTGTTTTTTTATCACCCAGCTGCTGGCATCCCCATCTCCACTCTCCACCCTCCGACCAACACTATAAAGGGATATCACAACAGAAGCCACTGGACAGTGATGATGATGTTTTCCCCTGGCTGGAGAACAAGGGCTCATAACTTCAGGATGCGGGGCATGTCATTTAGGACTGAGATGAGGAGAAACTTCTTCACTCAGCTGGTGGTGAACCGGTGAATTCCCTACCACAGAGGATGTGGAGGCCAAGTCATTGAATATATTTCAAGAAGGAAATAGATAGATTTCCGGTCTTTTTTTAAATTCATTCACGGGATGTGGGTTTCGATGGCTGGACCAGCGTTTATTGCCCATCCCTAGTTGCCCTTGAGCCTTCTTGAACCACTGCAGTCCCTGTGGTGTAGGTACACCCACAGTGCTGAAGAGGAGGGAATTCCAGGATTTTGACCCAGTGACAGTGAAGGAATGGTGATATATTTCCAAATCAGGATGCTGAGTGACTTGGAGGGGAACTTCCAGGTGGTGATGTCCCCATCTATCTGCTGCCCTTGTCCTTCTGGATAGTAGTAATTGTTGGTTTGGAAGGTGCTGTCTAAGGAGCCTTGGTGAATTCCTGCAGCACGTCTTGTAGATGGAACATTCTACTGCTACTGTGCGTCGGTGGTGGAGGGAGTGAATGTTTATGGATGTGGTGCCAATCAAGCGGGCTGCTTTGTCCTGGATGGTGTCAAGCTTCTTGTGTTGTGGAAAATTCACTCAACTAGGTAAGTGGAGAGTATTCCATCACATTCATAGCTTGCCCCTTGTAGATTGTGGACAGGCTTTGGGGAGTCAGGACATGAGTTACTTGCTGCAGGATTCCCAGCATCTGACCTGCTTTTGTAGCCACAACATTTATATTGCTAGTCTAGATCAGTTTCTGGTCAATGGTAACCCCCAGAATGTTGATAGTGGGGGACTCAGTGATGGTAACTCCATTGAACCTCAAGGGTTGATTGTTAGATTGTCTCTTGTTGGAGATGGTCATTGCCTGGCACTTGTGTGGCACAAATATTATTTTCCACTTGTCAGCCCAAACCTGGATATTGTCCAGGTCTTGCTGCATTTGGACATGGACTGCTTCAGTATCTGAGGAGTCATGAATGGTGCTGAACATTGTGCAATCACCAGCGAACATCCCCATTTCTGTCCTTATGGTGGAAGGCAGGTCATTGTTGAAGCAGCTGAAGATGGTTGGGCCGAGGACACTACCCTGAGGAATTCCTGCAGTGATGTCCTGGAGCTGAGATGACTGGCCTCCAACAATCACAACCACCTTCCTTTGTGCTAGGTATGACTTCAACCAGTGGAGAGTTTTCTCCCTGATTCCCATTGACTCCAGTTTTGCTAGGGCTCCTTGTTCAAATCACACTTGATCAAATGCTGCCTTGATGTCAAGGGCAGTCACTCTCACCTCACCTTGGGAGTTCAGCTCTTTTGTCCTGTTTGAACCAATGCTGCAATGAGGTCAGGAGCTGAGTAGCCCTGTCAGAACTCAAACTGGGCATCAGTGAGCAGGTTATTGCTAAGCAAGTTGATGACCCCTTTCTATTACTTTACAGATGATTGAGAATAGGCTGATAGAGCAGTAATTGACCGGGTTGGATTTGTCCTGTTTTTTGTGTACAGGACATACCTGGGCAATTTTCCACATTGCCGGGTAGATACCAATGTTGTAGCTGTACTGGAGCAGCTTGGCTAGGGGCACGGCAGGTTCTGAGCACAAGTCTTCAGTACTTTTGCCGGAATATTGTCAGGGCCCATACCCTTTGCAGTATCCAGTGCCTTCAGCCATCTTTTGATGTCACATGGAATGAATCGAATTGGCTGAAGACCAACATCTGTGATGCTGGGGACCTCCGGAGGAGGCCGAGATAGATCATCCACTCGGCACCTCTGGTTGAAGATTGTAGCAAACCCTTCAGCCTTATATTTTGCACCGATGTGTTGGGCTCCCCCATCATTGAGGATGGGGATATTTGTGCAGCCTCCTCCTCCAGTGAGTTGTTTAATTGTCCACCACTATTCACGAATGGATGTGGCAGGATCGCAGAACTTAGTTGGTTGTGGGATCACTTCACTCTGTCTATCACTTGCTGCTTATGCTGTTTGACATGCAAGTACTTCTGTATTGTAGCTTCACCAGGTTGACACCTCATTTTTAGGTATGCCTGGTGCTGCTCCTGGCATGCCCTCCTGCACTCTTCATTGAACCAGGATTGATCCCCTGGCTTGATGGTAATGGTAGAGTGGGGGATATGCCGGGCCATGAGGTTACAGATTGTGTCTGAGTACAATCCTGCTGCTGTTGATGGCCCACAGATCCTCCTGAATGCCCAGTTTTGAGTTGCTAGATCTGTTCAAAACCTATCACGTTTAGCATGGTGATAGTGCCACAGAACACGATGGAGGGTATCCTCAATGTGAAGGCGGGACTTCGTCTCCACAACGACTGTGCGGTGATCACTCCCACCAATACTGTCATGGACAGATGCATCTGCGGCAGGCAGGTTGGTGAGGATGAGGTCAAGTGTGTTTTTCCCTCTTGTTGGTTCCCTCACCACTTGCCACAGACGCAGTCTAGCAGCTATGTCTTAGCTCTGTCTATCACTTACTGCTTATGTTGCTTGGCACGTAAGTAGTCCTTTGTTGTAGCTTCACCAGGCTGACGCCTTATTTTTAGGTGTGCCTGCTGTTGGTCCTGGACTCGGACAGCTCGGTCAGTAGTTGTGCTACCGAGCCACTCTTGCTGATGGACATTGAAGTCCCCCATGTATGTCCCCCTGGCAGTCCCCCTGAGTATGTTCTGCGCCCTTGGCGCCCCCATTGCTTCCTCCAAGATCTGACTTCTCTAAAGGCATCAATGGGTATGAGGAGAGAGTGGGAGTACAGCATTGCGATAGAGGATCAGTCATGATCATATTGGATGGTGGAGCAGGCTCGAAGGGCCGAATGGTCTACTCCTGCTCCTATTTTCTAAGTTTCTATGTTTCTAATGTGGAGCAGGAATCCTGGCTCAGTTACCCACACCTTACACCAGGGACACTGTGGCCATTTTGTAGCTCTCCTGCTACTAGCAGCCACCTCAGCTGGGGAATCAAGACTCCGTTCCCTGCCAGCGCTGTACGTGCGCTGTTCAGGTGCATTGCTCCGTGACATTTGGAGTGACAGAGTAGGCAGCGGCCAGGACCAAAGATGGTGCTTCTCACAGCTGAGCAGGGGCAATCCTTTTAACGTGCGCTTAGAGCAGAGTTGTGAAACGGTATGAACTTGCATTCATCCAAAATCGATTTGAAAAGCCAAATGCAGCCTATCATGGGCAGAGAGCAGTCCGGGCAGATTGCCACCTCACACAACTTCCACCCACTCTAGCACTTCCTCTACGGGGAAGAAGCCCCCAGAGCTGCAAACGGAGTTTGCAGCCATCACCGGGTGGATCAGAAGCCTTCCCCTCCACCGCACCCCCCCCACTCCCCCCCACCCACCACTGCCACCACCCCTCCCCATCCCGATTCCTGGAAACTGCCGGTCCCTTGCACAGATTGGCACTGGCAGCTACCTGGCTTTGGCAGGAGACACCGTGGGGAGAATCAAACCTCCTGCTCCCAACGGCTCAGTCCCACACCAGACAACACATTCGCCAATGGAGCCATCTGCAGAAGCCAAGCTCATGTCCAATCCCATCGAGCTATTGGCTCTGGGTGGTACCTCAGACTGTACTCCAATCCTTTCCTCTTGTGCATCTTCCTTCACCCCACCATTGCAGCCAAGCGACCAGCTGACAAGACTCCTAATCTCTGAGTTTACTCCCTGAATCACTCCCCAGCTCTTTCTCGCTCTTTAAGACATTCCTTAAAACATATATCTTTGTCCAAGCAGTTTTCACCTGTCCTGGTTTCTTCTTCTTTTTCTCCGTACCGAATTTTGTTTGCTAACCGCAAAGGTGCCACGTAAACGCAAGATGTTGTTGAGACCTTAAACTGGGAATGACAGGACCCTTAGATGAAATTAAATCAGATTTTGACAGCGTTACAGGGAAATGGGAGGGTGAGAGGGATGTTGTGGGAAGGTGGAGGGATCGATATAGACAGCAGATCAAAGCAAAACACTGTGGATGCTGGAAATCTGAAACGAAAACTCATCCGGCCTGACAGCATCTGGGGAGAGAGAAACACAGTTAACATTTCGAGTCCGTATGACTCTTCTTCAGAGCAGAAGAAAAAGGGTCTGAAGAAGCTCTGGAGCTCTGAAGAAGGGTCATACGGACTCGAAACGTTAACTCTGCTTCTCCCTTCACAGATGCTGCCAGACCCAATATAGACGGCACTTGCTTTTCAGGTGGAAATCGCCAGCAACTTATTTCTGGACTTGAGACCCCCGGGGCTGATCTTCATGGCTGCCACCATTTGGTCTTTGTTGTCTTTGGGCATCCCTGGCGGCTGCCTGAGAGCACCTTGTAACTGTGTGAGGACCTGCCTGCAATATTCTCGGAGAAACTAGTCAGAGCAAATTTCGCCAATGCTCTGAGCATTTTCTCAAAGTCTACAGCGGAATTAAACCAGGTGTCCTTAAGGGCCACAGAGAGAAATGTAGGTTTTGTCCCGTGCATGATACTTGTATAATTAGTAAATAAAACTGTTCATTTTTTTTATATATATAAATGTCCTCATGACTCACCTTCTGATTTTGCTCACAGTCGTGTTCTGGTGATTGTTTTTCACCTGTCCAGGGAAATTCTGGAGGGTTAGCAGCACAAGGAGCAACAGTGCGGTCTGCCCACCCTACTGCCATTTTCCCCCAACCCCACCCTCACCCACACCCCCCCCCCTCCCATTACCCCCCCCACCCCATACATCGCGCCCACCACCCCCACCACCGCCCCTCCCCCCCCAACACCACCATCCTCACTGGACCTATTGATAAATCAGTTCAGTGCCAAACCAGCCTAACTTGAGAAGGCCTGGAGTTTTGAGCTGTGTCAGGGCATTAAATGCAGCCCAGTGATGGCAGTGCCAAGGCGCCATTATTGCAACGAGGCCCAAGGACCAGTTCCTTATGGCCCTCAGTCACTCAGATTGTTCCCTTTGGTCCACTTGCTGCCCCAGACATAAACCAATTTCCACCCCAGGAGATTGAATGATGTTCACAGGCGTGAGGTTGTCATCCAGACATGTTCCCCGCGAAGCCAAAAACACTGGCACTGCCCCGTGTGCACTTGTAAACAGGGTGGCACTAGGCTGAAAGTTGCGACCAAGTTTAACCATTCACTATCCCAATTTTTGGGTGGGTCTTGCATCAGGCGCTCACCAACCCCCTCCAGTAACAGGGAGGCCTAATGGAAAGACTTGCATTTATATAGCACCTTGCACAGCATCAGAACATCCTGAAGCGCTTTGCAGCCGAGTCACTGTTGTGATGTAGGAGATGAGGCAGCTCATTTGTGCACAGCAAGCTCCCACAAACAGCAACATAGTGGTGGGTTACAGATCACTCAGTTGCTGTGGCTACATGCACTTTTCCATGCATGCTGTAGTCTGGAGCCACTCTAACATTCTTTCCATTGCATAACTGGCCAGGAATCTCTCCCGCTCTTACTGCCTACCATTGGTGTGTGTTGGAAGGATTCACAGGTTGACTCTCAATCTGTTTGGCCACTTCCTTGGCCCCACACCCTGGGGTGGGACTTGAACCTGGAGCTTATGACTCAGGGGCAGGGACACTACCCACTGCACCACGAGACCTCCTAGTGCTGTGACAATAACCAGATAATCTGTTTGGAGTGAAGTTGGTTACAGGACATTTGTTGGTCGATACACCAGAGACAATTGCTACGCTCTCCAAAACACTACCATGGGGTGTCTGCGGTCAGAGTGCTTCCAGTCCATGAAAGACACAAATAGGCATTACGCTGCAATACTCTTTCTAGATCCCACTTCTATGTTTTTTAGAGAACTATTTTCTTTCCATTGTCATGGTTATCACTTGGCACATGGGTTCACCCACACACCATCCATTTTGAATTGAGGGTCCACATTACTAAAGGCCTTTTTCTGATTTGTTGAAAATCAGTTCTGAAGGCTGGTTTATTTTACCCCTTTGATCCAGATCCATTGAGAACTGTCGGTCACTGGAAAAGAACGTTAGAAAGGTCAAAAGGACAGCACCTAATTTGTCACTGCCCCTGGACCAGAGTCAAACAATTCTGCAAACACACAGCAAGCCTGTGCAAATGATGATCTCACAGGTGTTAAACCAAACTGCTTCAGAAACACTTTAGCAACAAAAAGTTTGATTAAAGACTCAAGAGTGTTAACTGATGGTAGATTGGGAAGGAGAAGCCGTGACTGACCTCAGGAGTTCTGGGCTACAGTGGAATCAAATCAGCCAGAATGTCTGCTTCCAATTTTTATCTGATCACCTCATGCTTGTATCACATGTGTGTATATGCTGTGGTGTATCTGTTTGTGTGTGTGTACATCTGCATGTGTGTGTGTATGTGCTGTGGTTTACCTGTTTGAGTGTGTGTGGGTGTGTACATGTACATGCACATGTGTGTGTGTATGCTGTGGTTTACCTGTTTGAGTGTGTGTGGGTGTGTACATGTACATGCACATGTGTGTGTGTATGCTGTGGTGTATCTGTGTGTGTGTACATCTGTATGTGTGTGTGTATATGTGGTAGTTTACCTGTTTGACTGTGTGTGGGTGTGTACATGCACATGTGTGTGTGTATGCTGTGGTGTGTGTGTGTACATCTGTATGTGTGTGTGTATATGTGGTAGTTTACCTGTTTGACTGTGTGTGGGTGTGTACATGCACGTGTGTGTATACGCTGTGGTGTATCTGTTCATATGTGTGTACATCTGCATGTGTGTGTATGTGTGTAAGCTGTGGTTTGTCTGTTTGTGTGTGTGTGGGTGTGTACATGTGCTTGTGTGTGTATACGCTATGGTGTATATGTTTGTGTGTGTGTGGGTGTGTGTATACATGTTTGTGCATGCATGTGTTTTTG
Source organism: Isurus oxyrinchus (assembly GCA_026770705.1). NCBI lineage: Eukaryota > Metazoa > Chordata > Chondrichthyes > Lamniformes > Lamnidae > Isurus > Isurus oxyrinchus. Next base: position 22,408,949 of record JANJGN010000030.1, read on the forward strand.
TGTGTGCCTGTTTGTGTTTGTAAGCATGTTTCTGTGCATGCTTGTGTGTGTTTGTGCATGTACGCATATGTGTGTGTGCTTGCATGTTTGCGTGTGTTTGTGCATGTGTGTGAACATGCCATATGATCGGGCGTGGCTGCAATAGCCCTCAACACTTAAAAATTCTGCTGGCAATCACAGTCCACATTCGCTCACACAGAACGGACAGCCGAAGGTGCGAATCTCCTTTAGAGAGCACGGGAAAAGAAGAGAGTATAAGTGGGGGAGAGAGAGAGAGCACAAACGATAGAGGAGGCGAGATAAGCTGAGAGGCAATGAGTTAAGAGATGGAGGAGGATGCCGAGGGAATGTGGAGCTATCTCCCAGCCTGCTGTCAGGAAGCGAGGGGGGAAAAAAAAAACAATGAAAACAACCATCTCATGAAAAGAGTTGTGAGTGAAAATGATCTTTATTGGGAGGTTAAGGGATGCTGATCTTAATGAAATTATAAGCAGTGGCCCCGCCACACTGCGTCTCTGGCTGCAGAATTGCTCCCTTAGCGCTCAGAGAGTTAACAATTGAAATTCTGGAAACAGACTCCATGTCAGGGGTCCGAGATTTATCAAAGGGGCTCACGTGCTGAATTGCGTCAGCAGCTCCCCCTCGAGAGCTTCAAATGTTCTATAAACAGAAGAGAAAGAGTCGATGCTGCCCCAAGGCATCTTGGTCTGAGGGTTTTATATAGACATAAAGGTACCAAAAATAGCAACGTGTCTTCAGCCGACAGGTTCTGAAGAGGCAGACAGACCGAGAGACACAGACAGATAGATAGACAGATAGACAGAGAGAGATACTGACAAAGTCGAGAGAGGACAGAAAGAACCCAGTCAGAAACTGGATGAAATTCATCGTCATGAATAAAAAGCAAAGGTTCATTCTTAAAAATGTAACACAGGCAGGCAGGTCTGAATGAAAGAATTAACCATTCAAGTGCATCAGTTTTCATTCATCCCCTTAGATGCTTTTTCTTAATCCTGCTTTCTTGCTGCCTCCTCCCTCTCTTTGTCTCTTATACATTCACAGTCTCTCAATGTCTCTCTCTCTCTCTCTCTCACTCTCTCTCTCTCTCACACTCCTTTTTTCTGCTTCATTGTCCTTTTGTCCCATTTTTTCCCATCATTTCCTCTTTCTGTGCCTCTTTTCTATTCCTCTGCTTGCACCCTGTCTTTTTTTTAAAATTCTGTCTTTATCTCTTCCCTCTATCCTTTTCTCTATATCTGTCATTGCCCATCTCCTTTGCTTTTCTCTTCCTGCCTTTTTTCTCTCTCTCTCTCTCTCTCTCTCTTCCCTAGTTTCTGTATCTCTCCCTCACTCTTCCCTCCCGCTCTATTTCCTCACATTCTCTGCCTTTGCAAAACCCCCCTCCCCTCCTCCACCATCGCCAGCGTGGAACTTTCCGTGCCCGCTGGCGTCGGGCGTGATTGGCGGTGTGAATGGACAATACGATGAGAAGGCCAAAAACCGTGAAATCAGTTTGCGATTGTCCGCTCAGCCCGTCGATGACAGGCCTCGTTTCCTGCTATCAGATGTCGGGAACACCATTGTATTACATCTGCATATCATTATAACGCTAGCCCGCTGGAATCATCCCCCCACCCCACACTGGACCGTCCACCCACGTTGGTGGGAAAACACGCCTAAGTGTTTCACAACAGCATATATAAGGTGTGCACATGATGGGCTGCACTTCGCTCGGGACTTCAAGATTTGTTTGCCTAGCTTTCTTCCGGCAGTCATCAGCGCCAGGCTTCACAGACCGCACCGTGTCACTTTTAGGGGGGGGGGGGCGCTCATGGGCAGGTCATGTGTGGGTGGCCTTTCAACAGTGGCTGCAGGACAAGGTCTTGCTTGGCGATGAGGGAAGAAGTGGCCTCAGGCAAGGGAAGAGGCTGCAGGGGCGAGGGCTGTACTGGGGAAGGAGGGTAACCCAGGGTGTGTGCATGTTGATTGGCGCAAGTGGCATCAAGATGGTGAGGGCTGAGGAGGCAGTCTCCAGGGGAGATGAAGCCACATGGGCATGTGAGGGTGTGTGTGTGTGTGTGTGTGAGACTGGGTGGTGATGTCTCTTGAGCTGGCAGTGAGTGTGATGCCAGCGAATGTGTGATGGGCTTGAGTGTGTGAGTTTAGAGTGATGAGGTGGTTGCCATACCCCCTGGCAGCACAGATGAGATCATTCATCCTCTATCTGCATTGGATGGCCAACCTCTTCTATGCAGCATTGGCACTGATCACCACTGCCATCGCCTACCTAGCCAGGGTGGTAATGTAGCTGCCCCTCCTGCGGCCAGAGTGGGGGGTGAAGAACACCTCAGGGGGGCCTCCATGACGTCCAAGAGGCGCTCGAGGGCTGCAGTCCTGCCTTTCAGGGCCGTGTCTCCTTTGCAGCGTCCCTGGGCTGGAAGCACTGAGAGGTGTGCGCGCGCGGCTATTCTTCAAATGCGGCGCCCGGCGTGATGAAGCGGCGAGGCGATGGCGCGGCCAGCGAGTCGGAGCCCGCCCACCATCAAGACGCCACGTTTCCCGGGAACGCAGAATTAATGCGGCGCGGTTGGGGGCGATGCGGGGAGAGAAGCCGGCATTGCGGCCGGCGGGTAAAGCGCCACTTTACCTGCCCGCTACTGCACTTACCGCAAAACCTGGGACGATTCCGTTCCTCTTCTCTCTCCGCCTGCCCCCTTTAACTGGTCCCTGCCTCGCTGCCTCCTTCCCTTTGGACACACGCGCTCGGGCAGAATGGGGGAAATGTCAATGGAGCCGAATCAAAAGTAGCCTCCGCCTTTAAGTTTTGGGCAGCTGAGGAACGCATCAGGGAACAGCATGGCAGCGCGAAATCAGGGCATGTCCTTTTAATCCGATTGTGTATTTCACATGAGGGGCTGGAGAGGCATCCCAATACTTTCTGTTCAACAAGCTTTCCATCTCCTTCTCCTTGTCCCGCGCTGCAATGCTCGGAGCCTCTTGGTTCTCGGGCTGAGATTACCCATCAGTAAAACGCCTTTAAAAAAAGAGGTTTGCGTGGTAAACGTTAAGGTTGCCAACTCTGGTTGGACGTATTCCTGGAGGTTCACATTTCAGGGCTTGAGTACAAAAATCAAGTCCGGCAGTCCGGTGCAGTACTGAGGGTGTGCTGCCTCCTCGGAGGCACTGTCTGTCGGGTAAAATGATAAACCAATACCCCGTCTGCCTGCTCAAGCAGATTGTAATGACACTATTTCAAAGAAGGGCAGAGGAGAACTCCCCTGGTGCCCTGGCCAATATTTATCCCTCAACTGACATCACTGAAACACATTATCTGGTCATTATCACGTTGCAGTCTGTGGGAGCTTGCTATGCACAAATTGGCAGCTGCTTTATTTTAGTGATTCAGCATTTATTGCCCACCCCCAATTGCCCTTGGGAAGGTGGTGGTGAGCTGCCTTCTTGAACCGCTGCAGTCCATGAGGTGTAGGTGCACCCACAGTGCTGTTATGGGGGAGTTCCAGGATTTTAACCCAGTGACGGTGAAGGAACAGCGATATATTTCCAATTCAGGATGGTGAGTGGCTTGAAGGGGAACTTCCAGGTGGTGGCGTTCTCATGTGTCTGCTGCTCTTGTCTTTCTAGATGGTAGAGGTCATGGGTTTGGAAGGTGCTGCCTAAGGAGCATTGGTGAGTTCCTACATTGAAGTCCTACATCCTACACTGCAACGGTGACTAAACTTCAGATGTACTTCATTGGCTGTAAAGTGCTTTGAGACATCTTGTGGTTGAAAGGCGCTGTATAAATGCACATATTACTCCCACCGTCCAATCAAACATCCCATTTTCCACCATAATATATTTGTAATAAATAAACAAAAGTGTTCAAAGGAAATACAGAATTTTTTTTTTTTGGTTTCCTTATCCATGAATATCCTCCTGGTTACTGTTGTATTGTATCCCGGAGATGAATCTTTAATTCCCGGAGCCTCTGGGACAATCCTGGAGAGCTGGCAACCATCAGCATAACTCGAATCATTGGCGCTGACTCCATCATTTTAATTCCAGCCCTCAGGCCTCCCAAATCCTTGCTGACTGCTCCACTGTCTCCCTTTCAGAGATGTTTGGGCTGCTTTCAGTCACTCACTGGTGTCAGCTGTAGCTCAATGGATAACACGTTGAGCTATGAATGTCATAAGCTCAACTCCTGGGCCATGAGTACATAATCTGTGTCGACACTCCCAGTGAGGTTAACGGGACTTGCTGCACATTCAGAGGTGCTGTTTTTCACAAGGGATGTTAAACCTAAGCCCCACTCCCAGCGGATGTTAAAGATGGGCTATAGCCAATTCCTGTGCAAGTTAATTGTGGGCTGGTTTTTGCATTTTATTTTAACACATTGTTAGGAACTAGGGAGTTTAAGTAAGCTCTGTTTGTATTTGTGTTTTAGGGATGAGTTTTAGTTTTAATGTTTAAGTTTGATTTGTATTTCTGTATTTGTGTGTTAGGAAATGGAGAACTTGAGTTTTAGTTTCATTTTAAAAGAGACATTTTAAGGAGGTTTACGACTCTTGAAGGGGAGTTAAAACAAACAACAAGGTAGAAAAAAACTGTGATAAAAACAAAAAACTGCGGATGCTGGAAATCCAAAACAAAAACAGAATTACCTGGAAAAATTCAGCAGGTCTGGCAGCATCGGCGGAGAAGAAAAGAGTTGACGTTTCGAATCCTCATGACCCTTGAACAGAACTGAGTAATATTAGGAGAGGGGTGAAATATAAGCTGGTTTAAGGTGGGGGGGGGAGTTGGGGGGAGAGAAGTGGGAGTGGGGGGGTGTGGTTGTAGGGACAAGCAAGCAGTGATAGGAGCAGATAATCAAAAGATGTCACAGACAGAAGAACAAAGAAGTGTTGAAGTTGGTGATATTATCTAAACGAATGGCTAATTAAGAATGGATGGCAGGACACGCAAGATACAGCTCTAGTGGGGGTGGGGTGGAAAGGCTAACAGGGCATAAATATAGATTTAAAAATAATGGAAATAGGTGGGAAAAGAAAAATCTATATAAATTATTGGGAAAAAAAAGGAAGGGGGAAGAAACAGAAAGGGGGTGGGGATGGAGGAGGGAGTTCAAGATCTAAAGTTGTTGAATTCAAGATTCAATCCGTAAAGCTGTAAAGTGCCTAGTCGGAAGATGAGGTGCTGTTCCTCCAGTTTGCGTTGGGCTTCACTGGAACAATGCAGCAAGCCAAGGACAGACATGTGGGCAAGAGAGCAGGGTGGAGTGTTAAAATGGCAAGCGACAGGGAGGTTCACCCACCCCCCCCCCGGCGGCATTCCGTAGGGATCGCTCCCTCCGGGACACCCTGGTCCACTCCTCCAACACCCCCTATTCCTCAACCCCCACCTATGGCACCTCCCCAGGCCCACGCAAAAGATGCAACACCTGCCCCTTCACTTCCTCTCTCCTCACCGTCCAAGGGCCCAAACACTCCTTTCAAGTGAAGCAACATTTCACTTGCATTTCCCCCAACTTAGTCTACTGCATTCGTTGCTCCCAATGTGGTCTCCTCTACATTGGAGAGACCAAACATAAACTGGGCGACCGCTTTGCAGAACACCTGCGGTCTGTCCGCAAGAATGACCCAAACCTCCCTGTCGCCTCATGTCTGTCCTTGGCTTGCTGCATTGTTCAAGTGAAGCCCAACGCGAACTGGAGGAACAGCACCTCATCTTCCGACTAGGCACCTTACAGCCTTCCGGACTGAATATTGAATTCAACAACTTTAGATCTTGAGCTCCCTCCCCCATCCCCACCCCCTTTCTGTTTCTTCCTCCTTCCTTTTGTTTTTCCCAATAATTTATATAGATTTTTCTTTTCCCACCTATTTCCATTATTTTTAAATCTATACCTTTTATGCCCTGTTAGTCTTTCCACCTCACCCGCACTAGAGCTGTATCTTGTGTCCTGCCATCCATTCTTAATTAGCACATTCGTTTAGATAATATCACCACCTTCAACACCTCTTTGTTCTTCTGTCTGTGACATCTTTTGATTATCTGCTCCTATCACTGCTTGCTTGTCCCTACAACCACCCACCCCCACTTCTCTCCCCCCAACCACCCCCCCCTCACCTTAAACCAGCTTATATTTCACCCCTCTCCTAATATTCACTCAGTTCTGTTGAAGGGTCATGAGGACTCAAAACGTCAACTCTTTTCTTCTCTGCCGATGCTGCCAGATCTGCTGAGTTTTTCCAGATAATTCTGTTTTTGTTTTAGAAAAAAACTGTGCTGTTGCCTAGCAACAGGAGTCCAGCGAGAGAGAGAGAGAGAGAGAGGCCCCACACAGTTACAGAGAAATCGAAAGTTTGAGTTCAGTTGGAAGGAGCTGCCAGCAGAAGCAGCACAGGAGAGGGACAGACAGCAAGTCCCAAACTAAAGCTGGAAGCAGCTGCCGGGAGAAGCTGGATCCGGGAGAGGGAACTGCAGAAAGCAGGTTCCAAAAAAAACTAAAGAAGAAAGTCCCCAAAACCAGGGGCAGAATTTTACTTTCCGCGGGCGCACAACCGAACCAAATGGGCATAAAATCTCACGATATTTCGCTAAGTGGGTGCACGTGGCAGTCAGAAGCACGTCTGCCGACAATCAAGCGGGCAACTAAACCCATTAACGGCGCAATTGTGGCCGATTTTCCGTGGCCCGTCCAACTTTACAGTTGGCGGACGGGCCAATCTGCCATGAAACCTCATCCAAGGGCGGGATGAATTCTCCGTTAGGAAATAAGATAAAAAGAAATATCTGGGGACTGCATTTTTATGAGGTTTGCTTTCAGGTGCTTGATTGTGTTGCGTAGACATTTTTTGCAGCTTTTCTGTGCTTTATTTTACTATTTGGAGGTCTGCAGCTCCCTGAGGCGTTGTCCGCACACCCATGCCCGTGGTTACATCATTGCCCACCACCCACCCCCCCCCCCCCCCCACCCCACTCCCCCCCCCCCCCCCCCCCCCCCACTACCCCGGCAGCGCTGAGTTATTCAGCGGGACTCTCACGCTGGCCAGTCAGCATGAAATGGTGGTTTGGGGCCAATCTTTTTTTGGGGGGGGGGGGCCTGTTTCCTGACCACTCCCAAGCCTGCCAATCATGTGCGCCCGACGAGGGAAAATTCAGGTCTAGGGGATAGAACAGGAAAGACCCCAAGAGGACAGTTAAATCAAAGGACAAGGACATGAATCAGGTTAAGTGAAGTTAAGAGTGAGGTGTAGAAAAAGGCTCCAAGCTCAAAACGGAAAAGCTGCAGGACGCAGGCTTAAAACAAAATTGACTAGCAAGAAGCCAGATGATCCAAGGAGACAGCCGAAGCTTTACTATGTGAAGGGATGATGTTCGGTTGGCATGGCTGAGCCTGAGAGAGAGAGAGAGAGCGTGGAAGGCGAAGCTTGAATGCACGTGGTGCTCCAGGGGAGAGCAACATTGGAAACAGAGTTCAAAACCATGGAGGTGGATCCTTGTGGGAGGCATCGAAGAGAGAGCGTCGTTCGGGAGAAGATTTTAAAGTGAGTTCTTTGAGAGTGGAGATTGAAAACCCTCGTATGAAAGATGGAGTTCAGTGAGAGCAATTGGCTCACAGTGTGACAAGCGTCTGGGGGGAGTTGAGGAGAGGTCCAAAGCATCTGTCACTTGGTTCCAGAGTGTGGTTTGCCTGACCACAGGTCGCCTATTGGCTTACATGGACTGTGCACTTACTGTGAACATTATAGTATAAGAAAGCTTTTGTAACTTGTGTTATCCTTACGAATCTATATATATCAGTAAAGATATAGTTGTGGGTGAAGTATTGTAATATAATTCATCTTTTCTTGTTTAATAAGTGTTTTATTCTTTTGTTGAAAGTTAACCAGCTGATTCCTGTGACTCTGTTCAGCAGTCGCCCTCCACGTTTCCAAATAAAAAATAGAAGTTAAGAACTATCAAGTTGGGTTCACCCTGGCATCTGACTTGTCCAGTAGCAACATCAGCTGGGATCATAACAACAATGTGTATTATGTCCCTCTTCCCTCACCATCTCTGTCAAGAGCCCTGATGGCAAACAGTTTTGTTTTCAATTCAGCATCTCATTCTCTTGTGTCGGAGGATGTATTTTTTACAGCCCCGTTCTCCCCTTCACTGTACTTAAGCAGCTATCTGATGGGAAAGAGCTATTAGGTTGGAGATGAGGAGAAATTTCTTCACTCGGAGAATCTTGTGAATTCCCTATCTCAGAGAGCTATTGGAAGCTCAGTCACTGTGTATATTCAAGACTGAGACCAATAGATTACTGGACGCTGAAGGAATTAAGGGATAAGGGATTGTGGCAAGGGGGGCAGATTTGGGAAGTGGATTTGAAGTTGGAAGTTAGCCATGATCTTACTGAATGGCGGAGCAGGTTCGAGAGGATGAGTGACCTACGTCTGCTTCAATTTCTTATGTTCTTAAACAGTAGGACATGGGAGTACAATGGTTATGTTACTGAACTAGTGCTTCAAGGGACCTTGACTAATAAGTTACAAATCCCATCAATTTGATAATTTGAAAGGTGAGTGGCAGGTTGGCCTTTATTGCAAGGGGTGAGAGTATATAAGTAGGAAAGCCTTGTTACAACTGTACAGGGCATTTGTGAGACTGCACCTAGAAAACTTAGTACAGATTTGGTCTCCTTATTTAAGGAGGGACCTACTTGCATTTCAGAAAAGATTGAGTTCTGGGATCAAGAGGTTATCTTATGAGGAAAATTGAACTGTTTGGGTCTATACTCATTGAATTTTAGAAGAATGGGAGTTGATCTTATTGAAAAATAAGATTCTGAGAGTGTTTGGCAGGATAGATGCTGAGGGGATGTTTCCCTTCTTGAGAGAATCTAGAACTAGGGGACACAGTTTCAAAATAAGGGGTCTCCCATTTAAGATGGACATAAGGAGGAATTTCTTCTCAGAGGATTGTGAATGTTTGGAATTCTCTTCCCCAGCAAGCAGTGGAGGCTGGGTCATTGAATGCATTCAAGGCTGAGTTAGACAGATTTTTGACCAACGAGGGAGTCAAGAGGTTATGGGGAGCAGGCAGGAAAGTAAGGTTCAGGCCATGATCTTATCAAACGGCAGGTACAAGTAATTAGGAATAGAATGTTATTATTTATTGCGAGGAGAATTGACTACAAAAGTAAGGAGGTTGTGTTTCAGTTATAAAGGGCATTGGTGAGAGCACATCTGGAGCACTGTGCACAATATTTGTTTCCTTATTTAAGGAAGGATGTAAATATGTTTGAAGCAGTTCAGAGAACGTTTATTACACTAATACCTGGGATTGGATGGGTTGTCTTATGGGGAAAGGTTGGACAGGTTAGACTTGTATCTACTGGAGGTTAAAAGAGAAGAGGCAATTTGATTGAAACAAATAAGATCCTGAGGGACCTTGACAGGGTGGATGTGGAAAGGATGCTCCCTCTTGTGGGAGAATCTAGTACAAGGGGCCATAAGTGGTCTCCCATTTAGGACAGAGCTGGGGAGAATTTTTATTTCTCTGATCTGAGGGTTGTGATTCTTTGGAACTCTTTTCCTTAAAAGGCGGTGGAAGCAGAGCCTTTGAATATTTTTAAGGCAGAGGTAGATAGACTGTTGATAAGAAAAGGAATGATAGGCTAAAGGGGCAGGTGGGAATGTGGAGTTGAGGTTAAAATCAGATCAGCCGTGATCTTATTGAATGGCAGAGCAGGCTCGAGGGGCCAAGTGGCCTATTCCTGCTTCTCCTTCTTAGGTTCTAATGTCGATTTTGAGGAACAAACTCTGGAAATGAAAAGCTGATATAAGAAAATAACAAGTGACCCTAAAGCTGTCAGATTATCAATAGAATCCCATCTGGTTCACTCAAGTCCAATAAGGAAGGTAGCTAACCATCCTGACTTGGCCTGGCCTGTACTTGAGTCCGGTCCCAAAAACAGCATGGTCAGCTCACCAAGCCATTCCATTGCATCAATTCACTAGATTCTGTGAATCAAAAAACAAAGCACTTCGGAATTTTTACAGGCAATAAATGCCCACATCCTAAGAATGAATGAAAGAAACTACAGCGCAGTCATCAGTCTGAAGACAGAGCCAGGTTTGCAGAGAGGAATCCTCCTATCTCTTGTTTCAGACGGTGTTGTGTAGAAGCACCTTAACTGCTCCGCAATTCTATCTATAAATAGCATTCATATATTCTGGGTCACAGGACTGTAGGAGAGGAAGAGAAACTATTTAACTGCCGGTGATGACTCCATGCTCTGATACAAAGAAGCAGACCTTTCCCCTTAACACTATGACCATTTGACTGCAGAAGTTATCAGAATGTCACATCAGCTTTAGTTAACAAAGCTGTTCAGAGCTGGAACACTGATAGCCTCACTTATTGATACAACGTACAGGAGGCAACCCAAAGCACTGGAGAAGTATCACCGCCTCCACGAAACCCTCCAGATTCGGTGGCCAGAAAGGTAATGGTCCAACAGCAGCATCCTCTGCCAAGCCAATTTGCCCAGCATGGTGGCACTAATCACTCAAAACCAGCTCCGTTGGGCAGGACATGTCGCTCGTATGCCTGACACCAGATTCCTGAAGCAACTGCTCTACTTGGAGCTCGGTCACGGCAGGAGACTCCCAGGAGGAGAGGGGAGACACTTGAGGGATGGGCCCTCAAAGCATCCCTGAAGAGGTCAAACATGCCCGCTGACTCATGGGAGACCCTAGTCTGGTGACCAACCCAAATAGGGAAGGCACCGAGCACGTCGAGAGACTTGGCCTGGAAGGTGCATAGGCGAAGTCGGGGTCTGAGAGAGCACCCAAACCCCAACAACCCATCTACCCGACCCTTCATGCACTCCCACTTGTCCCATGTGTGGCAGGTTCTGCAGGTCACGCATTGGACGTATCGTCCATCTCAGAACCCATCGAACCAGAGCAGAAGCAAGTCATCCTCAAATCCGAGAACTGCCTATGAAGAAGATCTTATTGAGAAATCCAAAACACAGCAGGACTGCACCTGGGTTGGAAAGAGTGTGGGAGAAGGCTGATTAAATCAGGAAGCATGGCTTTGTGTTAGAGTAAAGATACTGTGCTTTTCTCATCCGTTACAGCAGTGGTCAAGTGGAAGTTTAATATGTCCTGTGAAGGGCATCATTAGCACATAACCTCCATTGTTCATCTTTGAATAATGCCATGGAATCTTTTATGTCCACCCGAACAGACAGACAAATCCTTGGTTTATTGTCTCATCAGCAAACATAGCACCTCCAACAGTGCAGCACTCCTTCAGTACTGCATTGAAGTGGTAGCCTAGATTATCTGCCTTTCTTGAGCGGGACTTGAGTCTACGACCTTCTAACTGAAGTGAAGGATCCAAGTAGTGGTTATCTAAGGCCAGGTTTGGGTCATAAAAGTTTTTAAAATGTTTAAATTAATAGTTGACTTTTAACCGTCCTCGAAAGGGCCTAACAAGCCATTCAGCTGGGCTACAAGGGGATGAGCAATACATGCCAGCCTTGCCAGTGATGCCCAAATCCCGAGTATGAACTTAAACAAAATGGGCTTGAGTTACAATATAAGGTCGAGAACCTGACGGCCAGATAACTTCCAGATCATGGCCCCACTTTATCAGATGAGCAATGCAATCATCAATCATCCTCGGCCCAACCATCTTCAGCTGCTCCATCAATGACCTTCCTTCCGTCATAAGGTCAGAAGTGGGGATGTTCACTGATGAAAACACAATGTTCCACACCATTCGCGACTTCTCAGATACTGAAGCAGTCCATGTGCAAATGCAGCAAGACCTGGACAATATCCAGGCTTCGGCTGACAAGTGGCAAGTAACATTTGCGCCACACAAGTGCCAGGCAATGACCATCTCCAGCAAGAGGGAATCCAACCATTGCCCCTTGACATTCAATGGCATTACCATCACTGAATCCCCCCGTTATCAACATCCTGGGTGTTATCATTGACCAGAAACTGAACTGGACTATCCATAAAAATACTGTGGCTACAAGAGCAGGTCAGAAGCTAGGAATCCTGTGGCAAGTAACTCACCTCCTGACTCTATAGAATCATCGAGTCATAGAACTATAGAAAAGATAGGGCACAGAAAGAGGCCATTCAGCCCATCATGTCTGCGCCAGCCAAGAAAGAAATGTTTTTAAGAAATTAGCAGCCCATTTTAATCTTACCTTCCAGCATCTGATCCATAGCCTTGCAGATCACAGCACTTCAGGTGCATATCCGGGCACCTATTAAAAGAGTTGAGGGTTTCTGCCTCTGCCACCAATTTAGGCAGTGAATTCCAAACACCCAGCAGCCTCTGGTTGAAGATGTTTTTCCTTATGTCTCCTCTGATCCTTCTACCAATCACCTTAAATCTGTACTCCCTGGTAATTGACTCCCCAAAGCCTGTCCACCATCTACAAGGCACAAGTCAGGAGTGTGATGAAATATTCCCCACTTGCATGGATGAGTGCAGCTCCAACAACACTCAGGTACACACCATCCAGGACAAAGCAGCCGGCTTGATTGGCACCACATCCACAAACATTCACTCCCTCCACCACTGATGCACAGTAACAGCAGAGTGTACCATCTGCAAGATGCACTGCAGAAATTCACCAACGCTCCTTTTACAGCACCTTCCAAACCCATGACCACTACCGCCTAGAAGGACAAGGGTAGCAGGCACATGGGAACACCACCACCTGCAAGTTCCCCTCCAAGCCACACACCATCCTGACTTGGAAATATACCACCATTCCTTCACTGTCACTGGGTCAAAATCCTGGAACTCCCTCCCTAACAGCACTGTGGGTGTACCAACACCACATGGACCGCAGTGGTTCAAGGAGGAGACTCACCACCATCTTCTCAAGGGCAATTAGGGAATTAATGCTGACCTAGCCAGTGACTCCCACATCCCATGAAAGAATTTTTAAAAAATCAAATGTAAATGCACAAACCAGGCCTGTGGCAGGCCCAATTAGTGGCATTGGGTGTAACCAGGATGTGGGAGCTCCCCGCAGGGAACAAGCAGCAGAGGAAAACAGCGGCCATGATGGAGCCTGCCGCTGCTTGGCAGAGGAGAGTAGGCAGCACCTCGAAAGGCCAGCATCCTCACCGAGCACAAAAGTGGCATAAGGCCCGAGCAGAAGGTAAAACACTTAATCAGGCGCCTGATTCCCCTAGCTCCTGAAATTTTTAAATGGGAAGAAAACTTTAACTTCTGCCTGCTCTGAATGTGCACTGGACTGTTCCGGTTCAGCGATTTTCACTTTGAAAAATGCCTGCTCGGCCCATTAACAAAGCTTTTCAGGGAGCTTAATTTTTTCCATGGGATGTGGGTATCACTGGCAAGCCCAGCAATTGTCGCCCATCCCTAAATACCCATGAATTGAGTGGCTTGTAAGGTCATTTCAGAGGGCAGTTAAGAGTCAACCACATTGCTGTGGGTCTGGAGTCACATGTAGGCCAGACCGGGTAAGGATGGCAGATTTCCTTCCCTAAAGGAGCATTAGTGAACCAGATGGGTTTTTAAAGTAATTGTTTCATGGTCACCACTACTGAGACTGGTTTTTCAATTCCAGGTTATTAATTGAATTGAAACTCCGCTAGTTGCTGTTGTGGGATTGGAACCCCAGTGACCAGACCATCAGCCTAGGTCTCTTAATTACAACTCCAGTGACATTATTACTGCGACACTGCCTCCCAATTCATTGGGTCATAGTGGTTTCCCCATTCCCCCACTCACGCTCTCCCTTTGTAGATTGCAGCACATTCCATAGGCGCTGGGCTCCAATGCCATTTCCCTGGAACCCGCTTTTCAAATCGCGCCATCAACATTTTTCTGACCCCGCTGGCGGTTGAAAATCCTGACCCACATTCCTAATCGCAAAAGGCTGCAATGGGCAAGAATGAAGATACAGGCTGGAGTGAGGTGTGAGGGGTACTTTCTTTATTCGTTATAGGATCACGAGCAGTCCAGCAGTTATTACCTGTCAGTAATTGCCCTTGAGAAGGTGGTGGGGAGCCGCCTTCTTGAACCACTGCAGTCATTGTGGTCAGGGCATTGGTGAGGCCACATCTGGAATTTTGTGTTCAGTTTTGGTCTCCTTATTTCAGGGAGGACATTAATTGCATCAGAAGCAGTTCAGGGAAGGTTCACTTGTCTGATTCCTGGGGTGAGGGGGTTTGTCTTTTGAGGAAAGGTTGAACAGGTTGGGCCTGTATCCATTGGAGTTCAGAAGAATGAGAGGTGATCTTATTGAAGCATAAAAGATCCTGAGGGGGCTTGATGGAATGGATGCTGAAAGGATGTTTCCCCTTGTGGGGGAGACCAGGACTAAGAGACATAGTTAAAAAATCAAGGGTCCCCCATTTAAGACTGGGACAAGGAGAAATTTTTTCTCTCAGAATGTCATGAATCCCTGGAACTCTCTTCCCTAGGCAGTGGTAGAGTTAGGGTCATTGAATATTTTTAAGGCAGAGGTAGCTAGATTCTTGATTAACAAAGGAAGCAAAGGGTAGGCAGGACAATCAGATCAGCCATGAACTTATTGAATGCTGGAGCAGGCTCGAGGGTCCGAATATACTACTCCTGTTCATCACTGGTGTCTTTGAAAGGCCTAGGTTCGTCCAGAGGGCAGTTTGGCAGAGAGTTTTAGGATATTGACCCAGTGACAGGAAAGAAAAAGTGTTAGATCTTCCAAATCGGAATGGCGTGTGACTTGGAGGAGAACTTGGAGATAGTGGCCTTCCCTTGCATCTGTTCCCCGTATTTCCCAAAACACGGTTTTGGTGAGATCACATCTGGAGTACTGTGTGCAGTTTTGGACTTCACATTTAAGAAAGGTTATACTTGTGTTTGAGGTCCTTGGGATGAGGCGGGCGTCTTATGATGAGAGGCTGAGTAAATTGGGCTTATATTCTCTGGAGTTTAGAAGAATGAGAAGGGATCTCATTGAAGCCTACATAATTCTGAAGCTGCTTGATAGGGTGGACGTTGAGAGATTGTTTCCACTGGTTGGGGAATCTAAAAAAAATGGGGGCACAGCCTCAGGATAAGGGGTTGATCAATTAAGGACTGAGATGAGGAGAAATTTTTTCATGCAAAGGGTTGTGAATCTTTGGAACCCTCTACTCCATCATTGAATACATTTGAGGCTGGGATAGACAGATTTTTAGCGTCTCAGAGAATTAAGGGGTATAGGGAGCAGGCAGGAAAATGGGGCTGAAGCCCAAGGGCAGCCAAGATCGTATTGAACGGCAGAGCAGGCTTGCTAGGCCCTATGGCCTACTCCTGCTCCTATTTCTTATGTTCTTCTAGGTGGCAGTTATCACAGGTTTGGAAAGTGCTGTTGAAGAAGTCTTTACAGCCTGAATTTTACTCTTGGTGGACACACGTGATCGGCAGGCCTGGAACCAGTTGAGAAACAGGCCCCTGACCGCGCTCGGCCCATGACCGTGATTTCACGGTGGCTGGCCAAGTAATGCCCACCCGGCGTGAAGCGTGTCTTCCTCATGGCCGGTAAGGGCAAGGTGAGGGCTGGGGCATGTCGGGCACCAGGTCCAATGGCGACCCGGCGGCTGGTTTAAAATTGGCACAGGCCGCTCCTTGAAGGCTGCCAGGAGAGAACATACCTCCTGCATTCTGGAGAGTGAAGCTATGGCCTCAACAGCGGCTGGTGATGCCAGGTGGGAGGGCATGTCAGGTAGGCACTTGGCCCCCGCCGGTTTTCTGATGAGTGCCTCGCGGTGCACTTGGAGGAGGTAGCTGCCAGGAGTGGCACTGTCACCCCCAGACATGGAAGGAGGAGGCCACCAGTCTAGACAAAAAAAGCTTGGGAGGAGGTGGCAGCCGAGGTCAGAATGGGTTCAGTGTTGCAAAAGGCTCACCTGCTGTGCTCAGAAAGGGTGCACACTGTGTTGCCATGGGTCAGTGTGGTGAGGTGTTATAGGCTGGCCACCTCCCCTGGAGCTCAGGGGTGTTAGAGTCTGAGTGCCAACTGTCAATGATGCCGGAGATGGCCAAGGGGGTGAACCTGGCTGCTTGGACTGAGTGCCTTTCGGCTCGAGGGCCATGATTCAGATGTGCTTTGCAAGGTGTTCCTCAGCTGGGGTTGGCCAGGCTGCAATGGTGCTGCAGGTAGACAGTGGACTCATCAATGCTCCTCTATCCTTTCAGGAGAAGATGAGCCATAACAACATTGAGAGGTCACAGACAGGTAGAGGCCTCCCAAACCTCCTAATCCTGACCAGATTTGAGCAGGACGCCTTGGAGCTGGAGACGTGCCACACACCCTGTTCAGCCAACCGGTGGAGGCAGAGAGTTCCTATGGCACTGGCAGTTGAAGAACTGCTGGAGATCAGGACGATGCTCAATCGAAGGCAGATGATGAGTCTCTGGAGTTGTCCATTAGGTAGCAGGTGCTGAATGTCCAGCAGGGTGTGTGGAAAGATCTGGCGAAGATCCATGAGGGTATGTGTGTCATGTTCTCTGCTGTGGAGCAGTCCACACGGAGCACTGCCTCCTCCATTGAGAGAGTGGAGATTCTCATGAAGAAGTTGCTCCAGGAACAGAATCAAGGGTTGTGCTCGGACCTGCAAGCCCTCAAATAAGCAATGACCTCAGGTGGTCAGTGCCAGTGTGGGGAATGGATGAAGCACTCAGTAGCCCAGCTAGGTGACCATCCATCAGTGACAAGCAGGGAGGTCCAGAGAGACCTCATGTTGGCACTCAAGCTGCTTGTCGTCTCTGTGGGCTCCTCTCAGGGCACTCTGGATTATAGCAACAGCTCCTCTGCCCCTCTGCCAGTGCCATCTGATGAGGCTGCGCTGATAGGAGGATACTATGCATGGCACTGGCTGCACCCTCCTAGGTGAGGCTAGCGCAGGCTCCACTGGCCAGAGGATGACCGCTAAGGTCATCAAACCCAACAAGACAGCAGAGTCAGCAGGTTGTCTCCAATGGCAGTGCCAGTGAATTGGGGGTCCCAAGACATAGCACTCACAAACGTAAGTTTAAGGCATGATGATCACAAGAGAGACTGGTCATGGTTGATCTTCTGTGCTGTAATGTTCTGTTTATGTTTACTGGTGTGGGAATGAACACCAGAGATGGTAATATTAAATAGTCTGCAACTGTCAAAATGAGATCAATTTTGTTTTTGATGTCATGGCCTGAGTAAGCTTCACCCTTTTATTTTATCCAGTATGTAATGCTGGATGTTAGTGGCTCTAAACTTTATTGCACAGGCACTGAGTGGACTTTAGGTCATTTCAGATATCCAGGGTGGAAGCGACAGACCTGGCATGAGGTGGAAGCTGATCTTTGGCAGCCTAGCTGAAGGACCATTGGATTGAGGCATCCCTGGTGTCCCTGCTTCCCTGAAGGTTACAGAGGTCTCCCTCCACACTCCAGCATTCTCCTCACCGAGCTCCTTTTCTGACTCACTACTGGACTCATCTTCTGTGGCCTGTGGAGCTGCCTCAAGATCCTCTTCCTCCAGTGGATCTCCCCTTGCCAGTGTCGGATTGTGGAGAGCGCAGTATGCAACCACAATCAGTGACCCCCTCTCTGAGGGGTATTGTAGTGCTCCCCCTGAATGGTCCAGGCATTGGAAGCGCATCTTCAGAAGCCCCGTGGCTCTCTCTATCATCGCCCTTGTAGAGGCATGACCCCTATTATAATGTTGCTCTGCCTCTGTTCTTGGGAACGAGGTGTCATAAGCCAGCTTTTCAATGGATAGCCCTCATCACCAAGCAGCCATCCATCCAGTCAGACTGGTGTACTGAATAACCCTGGCACCTGGGAGTGTCTCAGGATATAAACTTCATGGGAGCTGCCTAGGTACCTTGCACAGACTCACAGAATTTGCGGCCGGTGGTCACACACTATCTGGATGTTCACGGAGTGGAATCCCTTCCTGTTGACAAAGGCACCCGGCTGACCCGCTGGTGCCTTGATGGCCACGTGTGCAGCCGATTGCATCCTGGACACGGGGGAAGCCAGCAATCGCTGCAAACCCTCTGGCTCACTCAGCCTGGCTGGCCTGGTCCATATGGAAATGAATAAATGTCATTACCCGCCTGAACAGAGCTTCTGTCACCAGCTTGACACAACTGTGGACAGCTGATTGGGACACTTCACACAGATCCCCTACTGACCCCTGGAAAGAGCGGAGGCATAGAAATTGAGGGTCACTGTGACCTTCAGAGCCACTGGCATGGGGTGTCCATCCACACAGTTGGAGCTGATCTCAGGCCCGATCATTTGACAAATGGAGGTCACAGTCTCTCTGGAAAGGCGAAGCCTCCTTCGGCATTGTACCTTGGACATGTTGAGGTAGCTGCATTGCCTCATGTAGACCTTGCAGCAGGATAGTGGCATCTTCTGTGGCCCCTTCCACCTTGGACCACCTGCTGGCCCTGCGCCCCTTGTGCCTGCACCTCTCCCCCCACAGGTCCCTCCCCTGGAAGCTGCACTGGGACACGTGGCCTCCTCTCCCTTCTGCCCCTCTCTTCCTCCTCGGAGGAGGTGCCTCCAGCGGAGACCACAATCCCCATTACCAGGGTAAGGGAAGGCTGTCTGATGTCTGGAATGGTCCACATAGTCAAAATCCTCTAGGGGCCTTGGAGTCACCAATGAGTCCTGAAATGAAGGCTGGATGTACTAAGAATGAAGCTCAGAATGGAGATGATGCATCAAATAATCAACCAGCAGCAAACTATCTCCTAAACTCTTCACTATTCACAATGGCAATGCTACAGACCCTTTCCATCCCACCCTTGGATGAAGTTTTGCAAAATGTCGGCCTGCCCATTTTGCCCGCGCGACATGCGCCAAATCACACGGGCAATGTAAAGTCTGGATCAGTTGGCTTTATAATGTCCTTAAGCAGCCTTTTAATTGATGGCAGGCGCAGCTCCAACACATGCGTGCACCCGCCGACCTGAAGATTGCGCACACGCGGGATGATGTCAAGACGCTCGTCCAATGTCTTCGTGCGCTATTTTACGCCTAATCAGGTTGGGCACACACCACCCACGAGGCGCAAAATTCTGCCTTATGAGTGGCTGCCGCCCATCTTGTAGATGGTGCCCACTGCTGCCACTCTGTGCCAGTGGTGGAGGAAGTGGATGTGATAGGAGGTGGATGGCATGCAGAGCAAGGGGGCTGCTTTGTCCTGAATGGTGTCGAGCGTCTTGAGTGCTTCTGGAGTCAGGAAGTGAGTTAAACACCATGGATCTCTGAGCCTTTGATCTGCTCTTGTAGCCGTAGTATTTATATAGCTGATCAATACCATATATGATCAAGCAAGGGGAAATGTTTTGTAAGACTGTTTCAGCTGTGTTATTTTAATCTTGTGTATTTAAGTTTTTTTCTTCTTGATAATAAATGTTTTAATTTTAAAATCTTAGTGTTACTGGGATTCTATGCTTCTGGGGTCAGTAGTTTCCTCCTCATTTTCAAAATGCAAAACAATAAAAAAGCTGTGAACAGTAAGACAGGTTTCCCCCTGGGATCTGGCTTGCTCAGTGAATAACATTGGTTGCAGTTGTAACGGGAGTTGTAAACTGACACACTGAACATTGTGCTATCATCGGCGAACGTTCCCATTTCTGACTTTATGGTGGCAGGAAGGCCTTTGGTGAAGCAGCTGAAGATGGTTGGGCCTAGGACACTACCCTGAGGAACTCCTGCAGTGAAGTCCGAGGGTCGAGATGATTGACCTCCAAAAACCCCAAACATCTTCCTTTGTGCTAGTTATGGCACCAGTCATTGGAGAATTTTCCCCCTGATTCTCATTGCCATGAATTTTACAAGGGCCTCTTGATGCCACGCTCAGTCTTGATGTCAAGGGCAGTCACTCTCACCTCACCTCTATAATTTAGCTCTTCTGTCCATGTTTGGACCAAGGCTGGAATGAGGTCAGGAGCAAAGCATTCCTAGTGGAGCCCAATTGAAGCACTAGAGAGCAGGTTATTGCTGAGTAAGTGCTGCTTGATAGCACTGTCACTTTCTATCACTTTGCTGATGATCTAGAGTAGGTTGATGAGGCGGTAATTGGCCGGATTGGATTTGTCCTGTATTTTGTGGATAGGATATACTTGGGCAATTTTCTACTTTGTCAAATAGATGTCAATGTTGTAGCTGTATTGCAAAAACAGCTTGGCTAGGAGCACGGCAAGTTCTGGGGAGCACGTCTTCAGTACGACTGCCAGAATGTTGTCAGTGTCCAGAGCGTTTGATGTATTCAATGTACTCACCTGTTTCTTGATATCACATGGAGGGGATTGAATTGGCTGACGACTGACTTCTGGGATGGTGGGGCTCTGAAGAGCTCTAGTAGGCTTTTCCTTAATGCTGGTTTTCTCACCACCTGGCACAGGCTCAGTCTGGCACCTATGGACTCGGCCAGCTCGGTCAGTAGTGGTGCTACCGAGCCACTCTTGATGCTAGACATTGAAGTCCCCCACCCAGAGTACATTGTGTGCCCTTACTACCCTCAGTGCTTCTTCCAAGTGGTGTTCAACATGGAGGAATACTGAATCATGAGTTGAGGGAGTGAGGGGGATGGTGGGTGGTGGTAATCAGCAGGAGGTTTCCTTGCCTAGTTTGATCTGATGCCATGAAATATCATGGGGTCCGCAGTCAAAATTGAGGATTCCCAGAGCAACTCCCTCCTGACTGTATACCAGTGTGCCATCACCTCTGCTGTGCCTGTGTTGCCGGTGGGACAGCATGTACCCAAGGATGGCGATAGAAGAATTTGGGACATTGCCCGTAAGATATAATTCTTTGAATGTGACAATGTCAGGCTGTTGCTTGATTAGTCTGTGGGACAGCTCTCCCAATTTTTGCATTGGACCTCAGATGCTAGTGAGGAGGCAATTTCAGAGTTAACTGGGCTGGCTTTGCCTTTTCATGTTCGGTCAATGCTGGGTGCAGCAGTTTTATTCTTATTAGTTTTGCCTAAGCAGTTTGGTACAACTGAGAGGCTGGCTAGGCCATTTGAGAGGGCAGTTAAGAGTCAACAGCATTGTTGTGGGTCTGGAGTCGCATGTAGGCCAGAGCAGGTAAGGACAGTAGATTTCCTTCCCTAAAGGGGATTAGTGAACCGGATGGGTTTTTGCAACAATTCAGTAATTTCATTCTCATCATTACTGAGGCTGGCTCTTTATTCCTGGGCTATTTAATTAACTGAATTTAAATTCCCCAGTTGCAGTGGTTGGATTTGAACTCATATCCCCAGGCCATTACTCTAGGCCTCTGAATGACTGGTGTAGTAATTTAATCAAGATGCTAATGTATCCACAGAGAGTGCACCCCTACATCAGAGAGTATTACAGGGAGGGGTGTGGGGTATATCAGAGTGTTACAGTGTGAGGTATGGGGTCTATCAGGGTGTTACAGTGAGGGATGTGGGGTGTATCCAAGAGTGTTACAGAGAGGGGTGTAGGTATATCAGTTTAATGACACAGCTGATGTTAAAGGCTGAGTTGCTCAAATCCCAGAGGGAAACTTGAAACAACATAACCCATTTTTGCAATTTATATGTTTTGAGATGCAGGCTTTGAATTCAGTAGTAATAAGATCACCAAGTCACAAGAAGTTTTTTATAAGACCAAATTAAACATTTATTAATACATGAAAAATTGTGAGCACATACATATGTCTACAAAATTGCTACTATAATAACGACAAAAATCCCCTAATTAATCTGACTTTCAGTTACACCCCCGTTAAGGCAACAGTAAATCTCATCGATTTAAACAGGCACCCTGGACCATCTCCTTCAAAATGAGTTTCTTTCAGCTCTGGGTCCTTGCAGGCAGACTTAAGGTTTACAGGTTGGAGGCTTCTCGCACTTGATAGATCTTAAAATGCCTCTGCCTTACACACTATCTCCTTTTTCCTTTATACATATCTTTCGCTTTGAATGTACATTTCCCATTGTATTACTAGGTTTTTAATTTTACCTCTTCTAGTTATAAAATCATTTGATTCCAGCAATTTTACTAGCAAGCTAAAAAAAAAAAAGATGCTGCTTGGCATCTCCTAGCTAGGTGCAAGATTTCACCCATTTTTTGAACTCGTTATTTAAAAATATAAATTGTCCCCCTGACACCCATGTTTCCAAACCTCTCCATGTTTATCTAATTACCATTTCAAATCTATTTCCTTCTATATATCAAAGCACCCAGACTAGCTAGTTTTAATCCAATTAAGACACACACACACACACACACACACATAGACATAAATAGACAGACACCTCTCAACTTTATCCTAAAAAATAATTTCCAATAACATTGTAGAACTCAATCTCTTCATGACAATCAGAGTGTTACAGTGAGGGGTGTGGGGCATATCAGAGTGTTACAGTGAGGGTGCAGGATATATCAGAGAGTTTTACAGTGAGGAGCAGGGGTATATCAGAGAATGTTACAGTGAGGGGTGTGGGGTATATCAGAGTGTTACAGTGAAGGGTGTGGGGTATATCAGAGTGGTACAGTGAAGGGTGTGGGGTACATCATAGGGTGTTTGTATCAGAGAGTGTTATACTGAGGTGAGTGGGTATATCACAGTGTTACAATGAGCAGCGTGGGTATATCAGTGTGTTACAGTGAGGGGTGTGGGGTATATCAGAGTGGTACAGTGATGGGTGTGGGGTATATCAGAGTGTTACAGTGAGGTGTGTGAGTTATATCAGAGTGTTACAGTGAGGGGTGGGGTATATCATAGGGTGTTTGTATCAGACAGTGTTATATTGAGGTGAGTAGGTATATCAGAGTGTTACAATGAGGGACATGGGCATATCAGAGTGTTACACTGAAGGGTGTGGGGCATATCAGAACATTACCGTGAGGGTATGAGTTACATCAGAGTGTTACAGTGAGGGATGTGGGGTACATCAGAGTGTTACATGGAGGGTGTGGGATGTATCAGAGAGTTTTACAGTGAGGGGTGTGGGGTATATCAGAGAATGTTACAGTGAGGGGTGTGGGAAATCTCAGTGTGTTACAGTGAAGGGTGTGGGGTACATCATAGGGTGTTTGTACCAGAGAGTGTTATACTGAGGTGAGTGGGTATATCACAGTGTTACAATGAGGCGCGTGGGTATATCAGAGTGTTACAGTGAGGGGTGTGAGTTATATCAGAGTGTTACAGTGAGGGGCGTGGGTATATCAGTGTTACACTGAAGGATGTGGGGCATATCAGAACATTACTGTGAGGGGGTGAGTTCCATCAGAGTGTTACAGTGAGGAATGTGGGATATATCAGAGAGTTTTACAGTGAGGGGTATGGGAAATATCGGTGTGTTACAGTGAGGGGTGCGGGATATATCAGAGTGTTACAGTGACAGGTGTGGGCTACATGAGGGTGTTACAGTGACAGGTCTGGGCTATATCGGAGTGTTACAGTGAGGGGTGTGGGGTATATCGGAGTGTTGCAGTGGGAAGTCTGGGGTATATCAGAGAATGTTACAGTGAGGGGTGTGGGAAATATCAGAGCGTTATAGTGACAGATGTGAGTTATATCAGAGTGCTACAGTGAGGGGTGTGGGGTACATCAGAGCGTATTACAGTGAGGAATGTGGGTTATATCAGGGTGTTACAGTGGAAGGTGAGGGTATACCTGACAGTGTTACAGTGAGGGATGTGGAGTATATCAGATTGTTAAAGTGAGGGGTGTGGTGCATCAGAGAGTGTTACAGTGAGGGGTGTGGGATATATCGGTGTGTTACAGAGAGGGGTCTGAGGTATATCCAAGATTGTTACAATGAGGTGTGTGGGGTACATCAGTGTGTTTAATAGTAAGGGGTGTTGGGTGTATCACAGTGTTAAAATGGGGGGTGTCAGGTATATCAGAGAATGTTACAGTGAGTGGTGTGGGATAAATCAGAGTGTTATAGTGAGGAGTGTGGGGTATATCAGCGTTACAATGAGGGGTGTGAGGTATATCAGAGAGTGTTACAGTGACGGGTGTGGGATATGTCAGAGGTGTTAGTATCAGATGGTGTTATATTGAGGGGAGTGAGTATATAAGACTGTTGCAGTGAAGTGTGTGGGTTTATCAGAGTGTTACAGTGAGTGATGTGAGCTATATCGGGGTGTTACAGTGAGGAGTGTGGGGTATATCAGAGTGTTAAAATGAGGGGTGTGGTATATTAGAGAGTGTTACAGTGAGGTGTGTGGGGTATATCGGAGTGTTGCAGTGAGGAGTCTGGGCTATATCAGAGAGTGTTGCAGTGAGGGGTGTGGGGTATATCGGAGTGTTACAGAGAGGGGTGCGGAATATATCAGAGTGTTACAGTGAGGAGTGTGGAGTATATCAGAGTATTACAGTGAGGAGCGTGGGGTATATCAGAGAGTGTTGCAGTGAGCAGTGTGGGCTATATCAGAGTGTTAGAGTGAGGGGTATGGAATATATCAGTGTTACAGTGAGGGGTGTGGGGTATATCAGAGTGTTACAGTGAAGGGTGCGAGGTATATCAGAGAGTGTTACAGTGAGGGATGTGGGATATGTCAAAGGTGTTAGTATCAGATGGTGTTATATTGAGGGGAGTGAGTACATCAGACTGTTTCAGTGAAGGGTGTGGGTTTATCAAAGTTTTACAGTGAGTGAGGTGGGCTATATTGGAGTGTTGCAATGAGGGGTGCGGGATATATCAGAGTGTTACAGTGACAGGTGTGGGCTATATCAGAGTGTTACAGTGAGGGGTGTGGGGTATATCGGAGTGTTGCAGTGGGAAGTCTGGGGTATATCAGAGAATGTTACAGTGAGGGGTGTGGGAAATATTAGAGTGTTATAGTGACGGATGTGAGTTATATCAGAGTGCTACAGTGAGGGGTGTGGGGTACATCAGAGCGTATTACAGTGAGGAATGTGGGTTATATCAGGGTGTTACAGTGGAAGGTGAGGGTATACCTGACAGTGTTACAGTGAGGGATGTGGAATATATCAGATTGTTAAAGTGAGGGGTGTGGTGCATCAGAGAGTGTTACAGTGAGGGGTGTGGGATATATCGGTGTGTTACAGAGAGGGGTCTGAGGTATATCCAAGATTGTTACAATGTGTGTGGGGTACATCAGTGTGTTTAATAGTAAGGGATGTTGGGTGTATCACAGTGTTAAAATGGGGGGTGTCAGGTATATCAGAGAATGTTACAGTGAGTGGTGTGGGATAAATCAGAGTGTTATAGTGAGGAGTGTGGGGTATATCAGCGTTACAATGAGGGGTGTGAGGTATATCAGAGAGTGTTACAGTGACGGGTGTGGGATATGTCAGAGGTGTTAGTATCAGATGGTGTTATATTGAGGGGAGTGAGTATATCAGACTGTTGCAGTGAAGTGTGTGTGTTTATCAGAGTGTTACAGTGAGTGATGTGAGCTATATCGGGGTGTTACAGTGAGGAGTGTGGGGTATATCAGAGTATAACAGTGAGGAGTGTGGGGTATATCAGAGAGTGTTGCAGTGAGGAGTGTGGGCTATATCAGAGTGTTAGAGTGAGGGGTGTGGGGTATATCAGAGTGCTACAGTGAGGGTGCGGGGTATATTGGAGATTGTTTGTACCAGAGAGTGTTACAGTGAGGTGTGTGAGTTATATCAGAGTGTTACAATGAAGGGTTTGGGGTATATCAGAGTTTTACAGTGAGGGGTGTGGGATATACCAGAGTGTTACAGTGAGGAATGTGAGTTATATCAGAGTGTTACAGTGAGGGGTCTGTGTTATATCAGACTGTTACAGTGAGTGGTGCAAGTTATATTAGGGTGTTACATTGAGGGGTATGGTTTATATCAGAGTGTGACAGTGAGTGGTGCGGGATATATCAGAATGTTACAGTGAGGGGTGCAAGTTATATCAGAGTGTTACAGCCAGGGATGCGAGTTATATCAGGGTGTACAATGAGGGGAGTGCGATATATCAGAGTGTTACAGTGAGGGGTGTGGGATATATCAGAGTATTACAGTGAGGGGAATGGGGTATACCAGAGTGTTACAATGACAGGTCTGTGTTATATCAGAGTGTGACAGTGAGGAGTGTGGGCTATATCAGGGTGTTACATTGAGGGGTGTGTGTTATATCAGAGTATTACAGTGAGGAGTGTGGGGTATATCAGATAGTGTTGCAGTGAGGGGTGTGAGGTATATCAGAGTGTGACAGTGAGGGGTGCGGGATATATCAGAATGCTACACGGAGGAGTGCGAGTTATATCAAAGTGTTACAATGAGGGGTGTGAGTTATATCAGGGTGTTACAGTGATGGTGTGAATTATATCAGAGTGTTACAGTGAGGGGTGTGGGTTATATCAGAGTTACAGTGAGGGGTGTGGGTTATATCAGAGTGTTATAGTGAGGGGTGTGGGGTATATCAGAATGTTACAGTGAGTGATGTGGGGCATATCTGAGTGTTACAGTGAGGGGTGCGAGTTATATCAGAGTGTGATAGTGATGGGTATGGGGTATATCAGGGTGTTACAGTAAGGAGTGCGGGATATATCAGTGTTATAGTGAGGGGTGCAGGATATATCAGAGTGTTACAGTGAGGGGTGCAAGTTATATCAGAGTGTTACAGAGAGGTGTGTGGGATATATCAGTGTTGCAGTGAGAGGTGCGAGTTATATTAGTGTGTTACAGCAAGGGGAATGGTCTATATCAGAGTGTTACAATGAGGATGTGGGGTATATCAAAGAGTGTTGCAGTGAGGGGTGTGGGGTATGTCGGAATGTTACAGTGACCGGTTTGAGATATGTCAGAGTGTTACAGTGAGGGCTGCGAGTTATATCAGAGTGTTAAAGTGAGGGGTGTGTGTTATATCAGAATGTTACAGTGAGGGGTGTGGGTCATATCAGAGTGTGACAGTGAGGGGTGCGGGATATATCAGAATGTTACATGGAGGAGTGCGAGTTATATCAAAGTGTTACAGCCAGGGATGCGAGTTATATCAGGATGTTACAGTGATGGGAGTGCGATATATCAGAGTGTTACAGTGAGAGGTGTGTGTTATATCAAAGTGTTACAGTGAGGGGTGCGAGTTATATCAGAGTATTACAGTGAGGGGAGTTGGGTGTATCAGAGTGCGACAGTGAGGTGTGTGTGTTATGTCAAAGTGTTACATTGAGGGGTGTGTGTTATATCAGAATGTTACAATGAGGGATGTGTGCTATATCAGAATGTTACAATGAGGGGTGTGTGTTATATCAAAGTGTTACAGTGAGGGGTGTGTGTTATATCAGAATGTTACAATGAGGGTTTGTGTTATATCAGAACGTTACTGTGAGGGGACTGTGTTATATCAGAATGTTACAATGAGGGGTGTGTGTTATATCAGAATGTTATAATGAGGGGTGTGTGTTATATCAAAGTGTTACAGTGAGGGGTGTGAGTTACATCAGGGTGTTACAGTGGGTGGAGTGGTCTATATCAGAGTTTTACAGTGAGGAGTGTGGGGTATATCAGAGCGTTACAGTGAGGAGTGTGGGGTATATCCGAGTGTGACAGTGAGAAGTGTGCGATATATCAGAGTATTACAGTGAGGAGTGTGGGGTATATCCGAGTGTTACAGTGAGGAGTGTGGGATATATCAGAGTGTTACAGTGAGGGTTGTGGGGTATATCAGAGTGTTACAGTGAGGAGTGTGGGGTATATCCGAGTGTTACAGTGAGGAGTGTGGGGTATATCCGAATGTTACAGTGAGGAGTGTGGGACATATTAGAGAATACGCAGTGGTTCTGCTGCCAGTTCAATTCCCCTGCTTGTTGCAGGCGACAGGACTTAATCCCTCATCTCTAACCAATGGTCTTCATGAAAGTAACACTGTTGGTGTGTGACTAGGTCAAGTGAAAATAAAGACCCACAATGGGGCAATGCTGGCACCCCCACCACCCCCCCCACCCCCACCACCTCCCCCCCCCACCCGCCTTCCCACCCTTCCCCAGCCCCGCTACCCAGTGGCATAATTATTGCATGTGAATTTTGTTATGGCTGCTCCCCTTTCCCTGGTCTAACATTTCTGCCCAAGGAAATTCCCCTCGTTCTTTTGTGCTTAAACAATCAGTTAACATCATTTAACATGTTCCAAAACAATAGAGACACTTTATTGAGAGGAGCCGGCTGCAAACATATACTGACAAAATCAAATTTCATATCGAATACAATAGGTTGAGATATGGCTGCCAACTCTGGTTGGATGTATTCCAAGATATTTCATCACATGTCCTCTAAAAGCCCCGCCCTGACACTTCCGCCATTGGTCGCCCAGTGTTCTGAATCCTCACGAATCTCTGCC